>JARFIW010001139.1:0-1200000 GCA_036346225.1 Platerodrilus igneus | reverse complement strand
ACATAATACACGCAGTATATTTGTTATACACAACATTTTTTTAGAATATGTTTAAACAATTTTGATCCAAAATTATTTCTTATTAGACTTCGTAGATCAGATATTTAAAACAACTTTTCATTATTCAAGTATGTGACAAAAATAGATTCTAAATGAAATACAATATCCATATTCACACTAAAACATCTTGATGTTAATACACAATCTTAAAAATTTTAGCATACACATATACTTGTTACTTGCACACTTACTGATAGTATTACAACTTTTTTTTATAATACATATGTAGTAGTATTTAATTGAACACTGCTTGAGCAACATAGCAAGTAAGAAAATAAGATTTTTGAAATTATCGCATTTTTTAATTTTAGTACTTCAAAAAGATTAGAGATATATAAGAGCATAATCAGTAATTATTATCTTATTATCTTATTAAATTGTAAAGAAATTAAAAATTTTTAATTGTTTACTTTAATCTGTGCAGAACTGTTGCATATATTTATATGACTTGTATATTCAATTTGTACAAATTTTGAATGTGTGTAGAAGTGTACAACAAACAATATAATAATAATGTCTTTATTACAATAGAATTCTTAAATCAGAATAATGTATAAAAGTAAAAGTTAATCTATTGGGCAATTCTCAACTCGACATGAATTCAACTCTTGAATACAATATAGTGCGCCTGCGCCACGCAATGCGGATCTTCATGCACAAACCATGACGTGTGTTTTATGTCTTAGAGCCGCTCGCCATTTTTAGCATTGAAAAAGTTAGAACGTTTTATGGTTTTACATGCAATTGTTGGTGTAATATTATAATTATTCATTAGTAGGAACATCAAGTTAATGTGAAAAATTTCGTTACGGTAATAAGTAACAAGTAGTAGGTTTTTCTAAATATTTATTGAATTCTTTTTTCAGGTTGGGCCAAAATTAATTCATTAAAACTAGTATAACCGAAACCATGCGTCATCACTTGTATTCGTACGAATTACGTCAAGCTTTTAAAAATTTAAAAGTACATTCCATTTACTAAAAAACTAAGAAAGATATCCTATTTTAAAGAAGAGGCATCTAGTTCATTCATATTTCTACTATATCACAAAAACCAACTCCAATGTAGATGTATCATAAAGGAAGTAGAAGTTTTATTATGAGCATTAATGTAAAATATTTATTGTTCTATTTTAAAGTAAATAAATATGTGAATATAGCAATTACTGAAAGTGTGGTTAACGTTATTATTTATTATATTACTTTTTCAAACATGGATCAATATTTGATGCTAATTAAATTAACATTGGTGATCAACTCCTTAATGCACTTTGAACATACATCAACTAAGGGGATTTGTACAATAAAATAAAGTGTTGGTATTAAACATAATGCAATCATGCTTAATTTCAACATACAAATACTTTACAAAAAGCAATTTATAATATAACACTATATTGTATTCCTAACAAATCTGTTTGTATTAAATGAAAATATTTTGTAGATCGTCATAAAATATGATTAATTTATAATGTTAAATGCTCGAAGCAGGTTTTTCAGATATTCTGATGCAGATGTTTCACTGACACTACCTACATAAGTAATAATTAATTCATTAACAGTTCGATCCAATGCTTTTTCACGTTCATACCAAGTTATTAGTTTCGCTGTATGTTGAATACATTTCTTCCAAACTTCGTTTGAGCATCGATGTAGTAATTTCTCCCACATAGCGAAAACTTGGTTGGCACCATATGTTTAAATCATGTAAAACTCGTTTCAAAGCTGGTATTACTTAAAATTATTTCTTTCTCAAATTTAAAAATTGAACAGCCATATGCCTTCGACATTAATCTATGACACAGTACGAACGCTGAAGCCCAATTCACACTTATGCATTTTACTGCTGCAACTAATATTGCATGAGCATTCCTAGATGTGCATCTGCATCTTCCAGTATTGAATGAAGTTAGGCAACATTAAATTGATATTTGATTATCCTGGACCTTAACCTCAATATTCGTTTGTGGTTAAGTGTTGTGTATGTATTTAAAATGTCAATAATAATAGCAACAGGATTATTGTTATTAAGAAATAACACTGCAAGAAAATGGTGTGTAAAACCTTGGATAGCACGAAGAAAAAACAGAAGCAAATTAATTACCCTGGTACATAATGAATTATACGCTGAGGATCCCCACGAGCTATATAAATTTTTTGAGAATTGATGAAAAAGTATTTAATATGCTTCTTGAAAAGGTAGCAAATGATATACAAAAAAGTGATACCTATTTTCGAGAAGCAATAATGCCAAGAGATAAATTGACAATAACATCGCGATTTTTAGCAATTGGCAAATCATTCAAAAGTTTGTCATATGCTTTTTGTATAGTACATTCCACAATTACAACATTTATCCGAAGTCTGCAAAGCTATCTACGATAATCTTAGAGAAGGATATTTAGCTATACCAAAAACTGCAGCAGAATGGTTAAACATAGCAGAAGTTTTTAATGGTAGATGGGATTTTCCCAATACATTAGGTGCAATTGATGGGAAACATATGTTTTCAAGCTCCAAGATCTGCAAGATCACTCTTTTATAACTATAAAGGATATCATAGTATTGTATTGCTTGCTGTCGTTGATGCTGGATATAAATTTTTATATGTAGAGGTAGGCACAAACGGCCGCATTTCTGATGGTAGAGTTTTAAAAAAAAGTGATTTGTTCAAAGTCATAAACACAAATAAAATCAATGTTCCAGAAGATGGACCGCTTCCAGGAAGGAACATTCTGGTACCATTTGTGTTTGTTGGTGATGAAGCCTCTCCATTATGCACACATATAATAAAACCACATCCACTTTAAAACATGAATCAATGGCAATGGATTTATAACTATAGAATTTCATGGGCACACAGAGTTGTAGAAAATGCTTTCAGGATTCTATCAAATAGATTCTGAGTTTTATTAACAATAAATCTACCACCAGCAAAGATACAAACTATAACGTTGGCATGTTGCGTTTTGCACAATTTTTTAAAGCTTAATGGTGAAAATTATTTTTAAATAGAATTTGATTGCAGATATACTTTTGTTTATGGGCTGAGTTGACAAGCTGGAAATAGACCTGTAGTTAAAGCTCTACATGCTAGAAATGAATTTGCAGAGTATGTGAATGGAATTGGCGCTGTGCCATAACCAAACAATGTAGTTTAAGTGTATTAATAAATTAATGTTTTTATATTTCTTTATTTAAAATTAAACACAATAACACAAACTATTACAATAAACAATTAATACATTATAGTTGTTTTAACTATCTTCATCCTCCTCTTGTGCATCCATAAGTATATTTAGTATTTGACATTTTACACAGCGAATAATAGCAGTGTTATTAATTTGCCTCATTTCCATTTCAACCGTTTCACCGAAAGTTGCTAAAGGATATTTATTTATATTTTCCAATTGCTGTAACCTTTGTGTAGCTGTTGAAATCAATTCAATTACGCCAGCAGTTTGGTTGGTGGTTTTTCTTTTCTTGTAGGCGCCTACATTTAAAATTGTCTCACACAGGTCAGTTACGTTACCATCAAACACTACACTATCTTCTACTGAACTATCATCTTCTGCTATAACATTTGTATCTATAATGGATACCGATTTTCTTACATGAGCACTTTATTGTAAAAAAGATAGTTCTTCAAAATACCACAGCTTTGGTAATACGATGTCGTCAGAACCAGCATCACTTTGTAGACTGAATGTTATTTTGCCCACCTCTTAAAAACTGAGTCCTCGGCACATGAAGTTTTGTTTTAATATCTTCAATATTTAAGCACTGATTTTCCAGGAAAGGGCTTGTTTGAATTAGTGAATTTTTAATATTTTCTAAAGAGTTTAATCTAATTTCATTGTTGTAATTTACATTTTCCACATCATAAAAATATGGATGCTCTTGGTATAAGCTAATTATATTTAAGGTTGTGTCTCGATTACAAATAAATTTTGGTTTATTCATTATTCTAACTGATGAGCACGTGTACAATTGGGATAGCATGACCTATAGTAAGAACCACGAAAGAAGTCCTCTACTTCATAGGTGTCTAACTCAATTCAAAACATACGTTTAAGATTATTTAAGAGCTAAACTAATATATATGATAAAGATAGTAATACGATTTGTACGTGTTTTAATTAAAGACATACGTGAATACGTTCATCTGGGAAAACGGCAGAGAAGAGTATATGTCCGTATGTTTTCAACTTTATATACTTAACAGACTTTCCTTTGGTAATATGAACTAGATGCTATGTTGCCTTAAAATTTTCAACTTGTTTCCTACGAATACAAGTGATGAAGCGCCGATTTCTTTTATGGTTTCAACTATACCTTGAATTTGACGAGCGTCTCACGGCAGTAATGCCGTGGCTACAATGACAGGTTAGGTTACTGTTAGAAATAGATATTATTATTAAAAAACACAAATTAGATATTATTATTAAAAAACATAAATCACTTAACACGCATATCAGAACAGTTTGCAATAGTTTTTGAACAACTATTCTGATATGCGTGTTAAGTGATTTGTGTTTTTTAATAATAACATCTATTTCTAACAGTAACCTAACTTATCATTGCAGCCACGGCATTACTGCCGCGAGACGCTCGTTGAATTTGCCGTAAAACTAAAAGTAACTAAAAACGTCACTAGAAATGCAAGTTAAATAGCGCATTTCCTAGAACATGCATTTTGATGCATGCATCAAAACATTCGTATTCTTATAGATGAGAATGTTCTTACAATGCAATTCCATGCATGCATCGAAAAATACAGCAGCAAACTGCATAAGTGTGAATTAGGCATGATATTTAAAGAAGCAGCTACTCACTAAAACTTAAAGTTAAGAAATTTAATTTATAGGTAAGACATGAAACTCCTACCTTTTGTACAGAAATTGTATAAGAATTAGTGGACTGTAATCTTTTGAGGGTTAGAGGTAGAGGAAAATAAATGCAATTTATGTTTACGGTAAAAGTCACTCACCAAATCTGTAGCACTTGTTGTTCTAGCTAGAGCGTTGAATGCATCACTGGAACTGGTAGATCGGCATTGTCTGTGTATAACACTAACCCGTATCACATAAGGGGTTGGATAAGGTAAGAACGAGGAAAATAATAAGAGGATTTGAGAGTTGCAACTAAGTTCGTTGTATCATCGCGCACGTCTCGTACAACAGTCTCTAGAGGCACGATATTATCGGGTCGCTTCGCGAGTATTCGTTTAAAACCGAGCGGCGCGAACATACCGCCCACCTAAAATTAGGGAAATTTTATGGACGCGAAAGAACAGAGAGAGACATATAATAACAGAGAGGTGAAAATAGCAAGGCATTTCCTCCCAGCTAGGAACGGTTATCCCGCCAATACTCGAGTTACAAGAAGGTCGAGAGAACTACAAAAATAAATTAAATTCAAATAATGAAAAGAAAATGGAAATAAATAGAATTTACCAAATAGGAAGAGGAAGGAGTTTGTTTACCGGACGAATAAAAGTACCGCTAGTGGTTCTAATAGAAGCCACGCGCACGATGCCGTCACGGCTTGGAAATAATTTACAACCCGGCCAAGAGGCCAAGCTAAAGGGTGGTGTTAATTCCAGTTATATAAACTAAGTCTCCGATATTTAAATTATTTGAATGACGATTCCATCTATTTCGTTGAGTGAGTGTAAATACTCCTTGGACCAGCGTCGCCAAAATATTTGCGTGAACTGGCAAAGACGGTGCCAACGGGACCGCAAGTCAAGAGATTCATCTAATATTACCTCGGGAGACTTAAAATTGGAACCGCCAATTAAAAATGACCAGGAGTGAGATAATCAATCTCGTCATTCGGATCCGAAGAAGAGGCATAAAGGCCGACTGTATTGCAGAATTCTAGCTTTTATGCGAGTAAACATTATAGCAAGTTCCTCGAAACTTTGAGGTTGCTTTCTGAGCGTACGTGTCAAAGATGTGCGATTTACCCCACCAGATGATATAGATATTATTCCTGGTGATAGACCTTCGTATGTGTTAGATCATCAAGGACTATTTGATATTTTTATAGACGTACAGAAAAGGTTACATTTAGCTTACATGCAGTCCAGTAATACATATAATTTAAGAAGACGTAACATTTCTTTCGAAGTAGGTGACAAAGTTTGGAGGTCCAATAAAGTTCTTTCGAAGGCAAGTGATAAGTTTACTGCTAAGCTTGCACCAAAATACGTTTTGTGTATCGTTAGAAAGAAGATTTCTAATTTGATTTATGAATTGAATAATGAAGATGGTTCAAAGGCAGGCAGATGGCATGTTAAGGACTTAAAACCTTATTCAGAGTTCAGTATTGATATTGAAAAAGATGATGTTTCTGAACGTTAATTAGTAGTGTTAGAATGTTCAATGGTTAATAGTAGTAATTATTTCTATCATATCTTTTTGGTAAAGAATTTATTTATCGTATTAGAATACTGTTTGGTAATCAAACCTTGGAAATCTAAAATTTGGATGTAGGATATGAAGTTAAAAAGGAATAAAGGAATTTTGTTGTACAATAAGGTTAATATTAGGTTGCTCTGAAACTGTTGGTTGCAAATTATTTGTTGAATTTGAGATGTTGTAAGTTGCATGTTACCCTAAAGGCCAAACGTCAGTAGAAGATGTTTATATTTTTGGTAATGAACTTTTGATAAGTTTTGTATATAGTTAGTTTGAAATTTTCTTTTGGATTTATGTATGTATGGTCATATTAATCTATGGTGAGTTAGGTAGAAAATAATTCACTTAATACATTCAATTCATTTAGCTTATTTAACGCGTTGTATATAGTGTTTATAGTAGTCCGAAACTTAGCTTCTCAAAAAATTTCTGTGGAGAACAATTGTTTCTGGAAGGTAATTTTGTAGTCAAGAGGACAACCGAAATTGATGGTAGTTCTTGAGATTGTATTGGAAGTCAAATAATTTGAGTCCAAGTTAGATATTGGTAAGAGACCAATTATCGTTAGTAACTAAAATAGTTATGCTTGTTATAAGTATGAATATCGTATGAGTTAGCAATGTTCTATTTTGTTATGAATATTGTATGAGTTGGCAATGTTCTATTTTGTTCATTCATGCGTGAGTGAAATTTTTTTGAAGAGTAAGACGTGATGACGTTTTGCTTGTCTCTTCATAGGTAGAGACATCTCTACATTTTCGTTAGCATATACTGCGGTAGAATGTTAAACATTCGTTATTTTGAAATATGTTCGTTATTTTGAAAATATGTTCGTTGTGGATCCCGATAATATTAGGAATCCTTTCCTTTTGCAAGTATGTAAATTATGGTTAGTAGAGTAAGAGTATGTTTGACATGACAGTTAAATCTTTGTTAATGAATTATAATACGGCAGTATTTTATGTTTTGTTTCTTAAATTCTCTGTGTCTAAAGTGAGTGATAAATAACCCCGAAAATGTATTAGCTGATATTGTAATATTGCCGATTATGACTTCCCGAAATTGTCCCCTTTTGGCGTTTAGTACACTTAGTTACTGGTCACTCATTTACATACATGCAGTATCCCTGTTGATTCAGCGAGTTAGTTTTTGTTTTGGTATGTAGAAATTAATAGTAAATTGTAAATACTAATAATAAAAATGATAAATAAAAAAAAAAAAATTTCTTTGCACTTATTCTGAAATATTTCCTCGAATTTTTTCTCTTAGTAAGAGGCTGTGTAACAATTTTATTTTTTGTCATTATGTCTACAGATATTTAACCTATTTAATTTATTAACAACCAACTTAAGTATAATATAGCTACACAATCTACAAAATACATATTACATATTGTCGAATACAATATTAGCTTTCAATTCGAAAGTGTAAAATTTTAAATTATGCGGTGACAAAAGATACTTTTTGTTAGTGTCATCCTTAGAGCTCCCTCTGTTAGACGATTGTAATATTAAGCTTGTTGTCAGGCGGCAACCCATGTCATCTTATCACTTCCAACTCAGCTGTCGTTAGAAGAGGTCAATTGTTCCTTGAACTCAAGGCCAATGACGTTTATTGAGTCCACGTGTTGGAAGCACACGAAAATTAAATTGTTTTCTGGTAGTGATATCGTCTCGGCGACGCGCACTTTTGTTGCCCATACGTGCTGGAATTAGCTCGCAGATGACAAGACGTTATTTTGTTTGAAGGGCCTTTGGTTAACAGTAAGTAGTACTGAATTTATAATCTTACTAAATAAACATTTTTAGTGCAACGTAGGAAAATTTAGGATAATTTGTACATCTTGGTTTTGAAATTTAAGAAATATAACTAATTTATTTGGACAAGAAATGAAATTTATCAGTATTTAGTGAAGTTTAACCTTTGTGCGAATGTCGATTTGGCGTGCATTAATTATTTAATATGGACGCTGTGATGCTGTTTGGAATTTCAGTAGGCAGTTAATTTGGTTGTATGAAATTGGACATTCCTGTATTTAAGTGTTGAAGCAGGCGAATTGTAAATCATCAATTATAATTCCGGGTTTGGCCCATATGCCTAGCAGGTATTTTTCCATCGGATGAACATCTGGTATGTAAATTACTTTCATGTATGTCAGCTGTAGCATGGATATAGCAGACAAATAATTTTTTTGTTTGATCACGTGATCTGAACTTCAAGTTCATTAGGTGAATGACAGACTATTTATTTTTCAAGTTAAGCAACAGGAACCTGTAAATTTTCACTTTAAATCTTTTTATTAAATTAAGCAACAGGAACCTGTAAATTTTCACTTTAAATCTTTTTATTAATACATTTAATATACGGTAGATGTCATTATGAGATAAGAAAAGTTAAATTCTATATTTTTTGAAAATTGATTTAATTATTTGAAACATAATTTACTCAAATCTTAGAAATTAAATTTTTACATTTCATATTTCACTAATTGCTAAGTGGAATATTTTATCATAGAATGTGAGGTTAAGTAGTACTACTCAAACCAACCGAAATTGTTACATATAGTTAAATATTCAGAAAAGAAACTCATGCTTACTCATTTTTAAATAAATTTTGTTAGACTTTTTTAATAGAAATTACCATGTTTTAACTGTGAAAAGTACTTATACTATCAAGTACCTATGTACATATCTTTCAATAATTTAATTTGATCAAACTTATATTAAAGAAAAAAGATGTCTTGTAAATAACATACTAAATACTGAAGGAATAGATTTTTATTTGATCAAGACTATCCTTATTAATTGGAATGAATGAAGGTTGATTCGAATTAATTTTTAAATTTTGGGTATAAATGAACAAACAGTGCTATCTTTGTTTTAATCTGTTTACAGGTGTAGCAGTGCATCTATAAAGGTCAAAGTCGAGCCATAAGGTAAGAAACTTTAGGGATTGTGTTGCAGTAATATATTGTATAGCGGTAATTGAATAAAGGTTTCAGCATTCGCCTTATACAAGGGACTTAAGTAAGGTCTTCTTCGTATAGAAAAATTCGGTGGCGCCATATTCTTTACATTTTTGGTCGCAGTCCAACCCCGACCCACAGCTCATGTTCTACCCAGAGCAAATAGTTCGACTAGCCGCTTAGCCTTTTGAGGTTTCCTCATCTACGAGCCATTTTTCACCGAAACTTGCTGTGGGCACTTTACACTTACTGGAAATCCTCGTAAAACTTTCTTGTGCCTTTCAGCTGGTCACATAGAAAAAAAACCTAATAGGAAAAATCCCTTAATATAATTAAAAAGGCTATAAGGTAAGACATGAAACTCCTACATCTTGTACAGAAATTATAGGACCGCCATTATGCGACTCTATACTAGCTATATACTATATACTATATATCTATATATATATATATATATATATATATATATATATTGCCGTGGAACTCGGGTAAATCCTTACCAACCATAAATTATTTTCGAAAATATTTATATTTTCAAATTCGAAAATAGAAAAATTTCCCAAAATTTAAATAAGTCAAAAAAAATATTGCTTACCCGTTTTTCTCTCTTTCTCAGTTGAATGGCCTTCTTCAACTGCTTCCGGCTAGCTCATTAGGACCTCTTTTTGGATAGCTATATTCATTCATAAATCCTATCATTCACGCACACTCCCAATAAAACCACAAAATACAACAAACATACAATCTTTTATTTATTCCTATTTACAAATGCAATTCATTATTATTTTATCGTTCACGTTACACTTCAGTAAATTTTACTTTGTAATGTCCGGTATTTAATTTTAAAATCATCAAACACATAAAATGTACTCGGAGTAAATGGACCTTGAATAATACCTTCTCTAAAATTCCTTCATTACAATTTATTTATTTATTTTAATACTCTAAGTAAACTGTGGGGTATGGTGAGCTTATAATAGCCCAATTAATGTATACTCTTCTACTTTGCATACTCTAAAACAAAAAAAAACAAAGTCATGTACTCTTCACAAAATTTCACGTTCTGATGGAACGTTTAAAAGCTTTCTAGACACCTTTAATTTCTAGTTGAATAACGTAATAAAGTTATGTACACATATTCTGTTCAATACGTAAATAATTTACACTACCTTGAAAAACACTCTCATACGCCACCCCGATATTTACAGTTTATAGAAATCACAAATTTAAATCGTTACCTGGAATTTCTAGAAGATCTTCGCTCTGTAGATGATGCCATGTAATTTTCTATCTGATCTGCAGGTCGATTCTCTCAATTACTAGACGACTTCCATTTCAGTTGATCCGCCAATGCCTCCTTCTCGATGTAACCAAATTCCAAATTTCATTTCACAGTAATCTACGTTATTTAATGTCCCGACACGAGTTAATAAAATTATAGGTGATACCTCAAATTAAAATAAGTAATTTCGGCACACTAACCGCGTTATAATTAATTTAGAGGCCACCACTAAGCAATACACTTTAAATTATTTGTTAATACTTACAACTTGTTAACTTTCATACGTGCTTTCGGGACGATCGAAATAATAAGGCACGAAGTTAAAAGACAAGAGAGCGAGTCCTAGTTCTCTAGAGTATTTATGTCTTTCAACTGTAACCTCTCCAGGCCCCCAATTATCCGAAATCCCGCTCACAACAACACATTCTCACAATTTTGCACTCAACCCCAATCTTCAAATCCGCGAATTTCAGTACCTCGTTATAAATTTTTAAAAAAATCACGCTACACTATCTTCGTGTCTATATCAAGTTGAACTAACATATCGACCAATCGTAGACTTAATAACGTTTTTCAAATCCCTCCTATATTATTGTCGTCTCATGCTTATACGTTTTCTACGTCTCAGTCTAACCTTGCTTGAGTGGTTGAAAAATCGATATCCATGTTTGTTCACTGTTTACACACGTGGACTGTCTACGTGCGTTAAATAACCCCCTCATTAGCATTTCCCGTGATTATAAGCGACGGTTTATCCGACATTCTCTGTAACCATTTGTTATCTACACAATTTAAGCAGAACTTGACCTTTAGAAAAATACGCAGGTGTTCAATCGTAACATTTTAAATAACACTTCTACGATTTGGATTTTCCACGTATTTCAACCCTCCTGATATATTTGTTCGTTAGCAACGCGTCTCATCTTTGGTATTACCGGGTTTTTAACTTATAATCGTTCAATTAAATTCAAATTAATTAATAAATTAATGGCATTGGCTTCTACCATTTAATTTCTTTGCAAACCTACTTAAATTTCATTAATTATTTATAAAATTTCGTTAATACCAGATACTTAAAAATGAATTAACTAATATAATTTTCGCACGTAATTTCTGGTTGTTTCTTTATACAGGGTGTTTTAAAATTGCTTTGCTTATATTTATTTTTGATCTTTTAAAACCACTATAATATATATATATATATATATACAGGGTGAGTTTTTAGTGTGGCAACGGTCGATAACTCCGTTATTATGAAAGCTACGTAAACCAAATTTGGAGGCATATTAGGCATGCCTAAAGTGCACATTTTAAAATATTTGGAAGCATACAGTGTGTTTCATAATTCCAGGGCATATTAAACTTATATATTTTTAAATAGAACACCCTATATATTATTACATTTTTGAAAAGCCCATAAAAAGAGCTTTAATTTAATATCAAATTGTATCTGTCTATTCCTTTTAGTTTTTGAGATATTTAACTGTTTTTAGAAAAAATGACCCCGATTAGATACATTGCCACTGCACTAATACACAACTTATGTTAATTTTCAAGATGCAGACATTTTATCATATACCATAGTATATTTGTAAATATTACTTTTTGAAATTTCTTCCCAGTATACAGGGTGTGTCAGGTTTCGCAAAATGCAATTTAAATTTTTTTTTTAAATGGCACCCTACCAATTTTATTGCTACAGTGGATAGTTCATTAAGTGTCCTTTCATTTTTGTTAAGCATTCCCTATACCTAAATCCATTACTTTCTGAGATATTTTTGATTTTCTTCAAATTTTATGAATGTTTTTAATTTGCATAACTAAAAATAACTTACTATTGGAGAATATTATAAAACAATTAATACATTTTGATTAACAATCAACTACAGTTATCCAATAACAATTTTCACTAAAGATATAACAACCTACAATAATACGCTATCAACAGAATTCTGCCAGATCAACAATATCATTTTATAGAAAATGTTCAAGCAGGAAATCAGGCAGGCATTGAAAAAAATAACTATTACATGTAAAGTGTCATTTAGGTTTATTAATTGTAGTGTGTTGTCATTTAACAGGATATCTCTCTTGGTATATTCTTCATGCAAGTAGGAAATTTTCAACGAACTTTGTTCGTTTATGAAATCTATTTGTCTGTGTGTCTGTCTGTGTGTCCGAGGCCTTTTTAATGGTCGGACATCAATGTGTGATACATCAATCGATTCAGCTCGGTGTCCAGAGCTTAAGTTTTGATGTCAGTTAAAATCGGGCCACGGGGACGCCGAGCCCCGGAAAATCCACAGGATAATTAAAATTTTAAATAAGTTTAAAATCAATATGCGACACATATTTGAACAATTTATGGCATTTCATGCCAATTATTCCAATATTATAGACATTGTTTAAACTTAAATTTTGATTATCGAAAATAATTAGATTCATATAAAAAAAAAATTTTTTTTATCTTATTGATGAGAACTAATATATAGCTTTTAAAATATTTATTCAATAAAATAAAATATATTAAAATGTCTCTTTTGTTGTTTATAAATTTTTGTATTTTATCTGAATACTTATAATTATTACAACATAATAATTTTAATTTCTTTAAATTGTTTTAAAGTAAGTCTACATTTGGAAGTTCGTTGCGACAATGCCTTGCATTTTCAACTTGTTTAAACTTGCTTCTAATACCCAAATCATATTTATTTGTTCTTCCACTGTAAAATTCATTTTGAAAACTCCTTCAAAGATTACATTTAAAACAGAACTGATAATGTGTTAAATGACAACACACTACAATTAATAAACCTAAATGACATATTGATTGTAATTGTTATTTTTTCAAAGCCTGCCTGATTTCCTGTTTGAATATTTTCTATAAAATGCATATTGTTGATCTGGCAGAGTTCTGTTGATAGCGTATTATTGTAGGTTGTTATATCTTTAGTGAAAATTGTTATTGGATAACTGTAGTTGATTGTTAATCAAAATGTATTAATTGTTTTATAATATTCTCCAATAGTAAGTTATTTTTAGTTACATAAATTAAAAACATTCATAAAATTTGAAGAAAATCAAAAATATCTCAGAAAGCAATGGATTTAGGTATAGGGAATGCTTAACAAAAATGAAAGGACACTTAATGAGCTATCCACTGTAGCAATAAAATTGGTAGGGTGCCATTTAAAAAATAATTTAAAATTGCATTTTGCGAAACCTGACACACCCTGTATACTGTGAAGAAATTTCAAAAAAGTGATATTTACAAATATACTATGGTTTATGGTAAAATTTTCTGCATCTTGAAAATTAACATAAGTTGTGTATTAATGCAGTGGCAATGTATCTAATCAGGGTCATTTTTTCTAAAAACAGCTGAATATCTCAAAAACTAAAAGGAATAGACAGATACAATTTGATATCAAATTAAAGCTCTTTTTATGGACTTTTCAAAAATGTAATAATATATAGGGTGTTCCATTAAAAAAAATATAAGGTTAATATGCCCTGGAATTATGAAACACCCTGTATGCTTCCAAATATTTTTAAAATGTGCAGTTTAGGCATGCCTAATATGCCTCCAAATTTGGTTTACGTAGCTTTTATAATAACGGAGTTATCGACCGTTGCCACACTAAAAACTCACCCTGTATATATACATATATATATATATATATATATATATATATATATATATATATATAGTGCTCGCAATTTCTAAATAGACCTCGTCATCCACGACGTCACATAAGTACTAACTATTTATGTAGATGTTTGTCAACTTAATACCGTACAATATTAATGTTATAGTTTTGGTTTGAATAATAGCAATTTACGACGTTGCCAATAATTTTAAAGCGAAATATTAAATTTTGACGTTTAAATTTTAGGTTATATGCCATTCCTTGTTTTGTTGGTGTCAACGACCTTTTGAATTTTTACGTTTTTATATATTGATATTTGGCTGGTTTTTGCTTCAAACAGTGCTATTCAGAACTTTAATAACCAAAGACCATGAACGAGATTCATTTAGACCCAGAACTAAGCTACTTGTTGCTAGTTTGATCACCTTTATGAAAATTACTAGTATTCGTTTTCCAGTTACATTTATAGTGCAACATGTAATTATTTTAGATTTATCACGTTTCTGTTGATACGTGATGGTTAAATTTAAAACATGTTGAGTTTTTTAATGTTAGTGAACGATCCCTAAATACAGTCTTGGATTTAAATGGCTGAAAGATAATCCAAGAATAGGTTTAATGAAACTGTTAAATATTATGAATAAATGGAATTCGATTTCGGAAGATATATGAAAATAAAAGAAGAGAATCTGTAACATTTTTGTGTTTTTAGACGAAACATGGCTTTTTCAGGATGGTGCCGTAAGCCGTACCTAGCAAAGCGTGAAATAAGAACAGTTAGAGCACATAAATTGATCGAAAAAGGTTGGTGTCATATCTACTTATCCTTAATACAGTATAATGTAATTAGTCTTTTAGGTACATTATATGCCCGAAATGTATTTGAATTACTAAATGGGGCTGAAATTGATTTTTCTCTTCTTCCAAAAAAAAACCTAAATTACTACAGAGAAGTGAATGAGCAAAATTTGACAATTAATTATTAAAGAATTTGGAAAAATCATTTGCAATAATTTTAGACAACATGCCGTATTATTATACTTGTTAAATAAAACATCTAACAGTTTCTAGAGAAAAAGTAACATTGTGGAGCGACTTACTAAATAAGCAATTTGTTTTGGAACTAATGATTTTAAGCAAAACTTATTTTACTTGTCACGATGTAATCAAAATTGTGTGCTTTATAACATATCAGCATTTATTAAAAATTATAGGTATAAACCACAAAAAATTTTTAAAGCGGATTTGCTGGCTGAACAATATAGACATAAGGTGTTAAGATTGCCTCCGTATCACTGCTTATTCAATGCAATTGAAAATGTATGTGGTGTTAGTAAAGCTACTACAACCGACACGCTGGAAGCGATGGGAGGTCTGTTGAAAATTTACAAATGTGGAAAGACGCATTAGAAAAAATAACACCACAGATTTGGGCACATTTTATAAAACATGCAGAAAAAATTATCAAAGATTGGTGGAAACGTGAGATCAAATTTGATCAAGAAGATAATGCACCTCTAATTATTAACATTGGTGATAGTGATGAGAGTGATTCAGATTTTCAATCAAATTGAACTAGTCAACCAAACGCATGGCTACTTAGAATTAAAAAAACTTTTTACACGATGTACTTTTAATTTAATTACAACTATCTTAAACTTTATGTATAATAAACAAGTATAACCATATATATTTTATTGTTAAATTACAAGCTGTTAATACTTGTTAAATTCTTGAGTGACTCGTCTTTAAAACATGGGCTGCCAATTCATTTTCAGGATATTGGATTTTAGATATCCTAACAGCTTTCAATTTCAATGGATGTAATAAACACACTGGTAACGAACTAGTCAATACTACACTAGCTTAAACTTTGGAGATGCTAAATACAGATAAGGTCAAAGTCTTTATATTACACCAATCTACAAAAATGGTAAATTATATATTGAATTATATGTTTCAAACTATTCCGTTACCTGCAACAATTATATGGTCTCGAAGAGTAATAAAGCAAATGCCTATTTTTTGGAAGATGTTTGTTCCTTCATGCTTTTGTATATTTAACAAACTGCTGTTTACATCTTTAAGAATTCCATCGAAATGATTAGTCACTGAACTTTTTGGTTAAAAGGTTTTCATTTTTAGCTTATGACACTGACTGTGGAGATAACTTACAATTGTGGATTTTTACTGGGAACATTAACAATTCTCTAACAGTTATTCTTTTCTTGAATAATGGACTTCAACAACAGATTTCAAAGTTGGTTCATTTAAAGCCTTTATCCTTATACATAGTTTTAGTTGTTGGAAATTCTTTGAAAACAAGACATATTCAATCCAGTTGCATACTAATAATCAGAAGTAAAATGATCACCACAAATTTTAGGGTGATTGGAAAGTGTTAAATTCTTCGTTTGCATTGTACATAACATAACTTTAGTCTTTGTAGATGGTTTCAGGGAAATCTAAAAGATTATTTTAAAGTAACATATCTTAATTATTCAAAGTTAATGAGAATTTTACTTACAAATGGAATTGTAATTTTGTTCCTGTTCTTTTTGATTTGTGCAATCAAAACGTTTAAATTATAATTCCAATAACATAGCCTCTGAATAACTGTGGTTATTATTCCGTGTCTGGTATAATATACTAATGACCATAAAATTAGGCGCATTAGAAATACGCAACTATATTTAAAATATGCTCTTCGCGTATTTATATGATTCCGAATGCCACCTCTAGGCCGCTCTTTCCATGAAAAATCTAATTTAAAATAACACTTTCTCAAATTTTGTTTCAACCGTTTTCGAAATTTAGCGCGTCGTTACGATATTTTCCGAAAAATTAACATTCAATATTCCCGTGTTTGTCTGATGTACAACTAACGATATCGATCAATAGTATATGCATTGACGTCTTAAAAATCCCGCCTATATTAACGCTGTCCCTTTCTTATGGATATTATATGTTTTCTTCTAACCTTGTTTGAGTGCTAGAGAATCGATATTACTGTCCGCGTTCTTTTTTACTCCATGTGGACTTGTATACGTGCTTCTTGACTATCGTTTAATCAATATTCTTTGAAACTTGCTTGTTATCTATAAAATTAAGGGGAACCTGACATTTAAAAAACGTGCAGGTGTTTAATTAACCGACGTTTTAACACAACATTTTTAGGAGCTTCTTTTCATGGTATTTCAACCCAATCGATATATTTGTTTGTTACAACGAAAGCTATTCGCCTTGGATTTATTGATTTTTCATGCTTTTATGCGTATTAGACGTAATTAAACTCCATTAAATTAATAAATAAATTGCATTGGCTTCTAAAATTTATTTTCTTTACGAACCTAACTAAATTTTATTCATTAAATGTAAATTTTTGTTAATACTTGTGACATTAAACTAAGCTAAATGAAATAAATTTCGAACGTAAATTATGGCTGTTTCCTCTATACAGGGTATTTTAAATTGCTTTCTTTATAGTTAATTTAACCTTTTAAAATCACTATAATATATATATTATAGTGGTTTTTATATTGATAAAAATAAAAATAAACGCAGCAATTTCAAAACACCCTGTATAAAAGAACAAACAGAAATTACGTGCGAAATTTATATTAATTAATTCAATTTTTAAGTAACGGGTATTAATCAAATTGTACAAATAATAATTAATATTTAATAGCTTTGCTAAAAATTAAATGGTAGAAGTCAATGCCATTCATTATTAATTTAATTAGAGTTAATTGAACTAATTATTGATATATAATAAGCATAAAAGCCTGTATTTACCCAAGGTGAAACGCGTTATAACAAACGGCTAAAAGGAGGGTTAAAATACCATGAAACGAAGCTCGGAGAATTGTATTTAAAACGTTCATTAGGAGCGAACACCTGCAAACTTTAAATGTCACGTTTTTATAATTTGTGGAGATAACAAGCCAAGATTCTACGTATATTGGAAACGGGTAAATGTTTTAGCACGAAATACAAAACGATTTATTTAAAAGTCACGTCGTTAAGTCCACGTGGGGTTTAGATAGTAGATAGTCAATAATATCGATTTGTACCACCCAGACCAGATTAGAAAGGGTCGAATAAAACGCATAAGTAAAAGACACCAATAATATAAGGAGGGATTTGTGAAGCGCCACTAGGTCTACGATTGGTTGAAATGTTTAGTTTAGTTTGAAACGAGCAAGAGCTTAGTGTAGCGTATTATTCTAGAAATGTTATAACGAGGTATTAAAATTCGTGGAGTGAAAATGGAGTTGAGTGCAAATTTGCGAGAATATGTGGTGTTAACAAGGAGGATTTCGGATGAAAGGAGGCCAGGAGGTGGCAGCTTAAGGGTATAAATGATTTTAGAGAACGTAGTAAAGGCCCTTAAGTTTTCGACCGCTCAAAAGATCATATCGCAGTATCACGAGTTCTAAGTATTACAAAATCATTTAATTTATTATAAAGTGATAGTCTCGTAATTAAATACGCGGTTAAGTGTGCCGAAATTATTTTTAATAGAGATATCATCTTCAATTATAATCAACTCGTGTCGCGCTTTAAACAATGTGGTGCGAAGCTTCAAATTAATGAAAAAATAATTTAAATGGAATTTGGAATTGGTTACACCGGGGAAGCCGCGTTTGCAGTTCAATTGAGATGGAGTTTTTCTAGTAAGCACGAAACAACCCGCAGAACGGACGGAAGAAATAGACGGCAACATCCTCAAAGCAGAGATCTACTATAAACTTTCCAGATAACGATTTGAATTGTGACTTTTTTTGAAACTGTGAATATTGGGAAAATGCTAGCGTGAAATTTCAAGGTAGTGTGTATTAATTACGTATTGAACGTAATACGTGTAAAACTTTATTATGGTAGTTAACTGAAAAGTTAAAGGTTTCTATAAAGCTTTTAAACGTTCCATCAGAACATAAAATTTTTTGTAAAGAGTACATGGCTTTGTTTTGTTATTTGTTTTAAAGATATGCAAATGCATAATTACTGGGTATTCTGAGCTCATCCTACCCCAAAGTTTATTTAGAGTAAAATGAATAAATAAAGTATAAAGAAGGAATTTTAGCGAAGGTATTATTCAAGGTCCATTTACTCCGTGTACAATTTCTGTGTTTAATGATTTAAAAATAAAATACTGGACATTATGAAATAAGGTTTTTCTGAAGTGTAACGTGATTAATGGAATATGGACATTATTGCATTTCATGTGTAAATAGTTATAATTAAAATCTTGTATGTTGATTGTATTTTAGGTTTTATTGCTAGAGTGTGTGTATGATTGAGAATATGCGAGTGAATTTAGATACCCAAGAGGAGATCCGAATGAGCTAGCCGGAAGCAGTTGAAGAAGGCCGTTCAACCGAGGAGGAAAGGAAAACGGGTAAGGATACTTTTTTTTGATTAGGTAATTTTTGAAAATTTTGTTTATTGTCGAATATGAAAATTTTATAACATTTTCGAATATATTTTTGTATCGTAATTGCTTACCCGAGATCCACGGCATAAATTTGACGCCCAATTCGAAGAGGCTCGATTCGAAGTAAGGATACACAGTAATATATATATATATATATATATATGTATATATATATATATATATATATATATAATATTGTGTAATTTGTAGATTAAAAATAGATAAATAGGCCATAGATCAAGCTAGCGTGTGTAGATACCGTTTATTAAAAATTTAATTAGGTTCTTTAGATATTTAAGGTAACGATTATTCAACTTTAGGTAAGAATTTAAAGTTAACTTGATTTTAGTTTCAACTTCGCATTTATTTATAGGGAAATATCATAGCATGTATAGCGTATCGCGGTAAATGTTAAATACCTATCAAAAAGAGCAATTAGTTTATGTTCAGGATAAAAATACCGCTTTAATTATAAAACAGTGTACAGTGGTTTAAAAGCTTTTAAAATTTGCTTTAGCGTAGGATTGAAAATTTTAATGGCATCTGTTAATAATATAGAAATATTCCAATACCGTTTGGCGTAGGATAGTATTAAAAACACGAGCTTGTTAAGGATAGGAAAGAAAATCAATAATTTCTACGAATGTAAATGAACGTTAAAGGCAGACACAAATCGATACCACAGACAAGGACGGACGTTGCTACAGCACATAACAAAAGAAGATGCAAAAGTCGAATATCAGTTAGACTTCATAACAAACAGGGGAACAAGGGTAGTTCCAAAGCTATTAGCGAAAGTGAGAAGAAAGATGTTTGTATCGATCGAAAATAGGGAGAGGAATTAAGAAATATAATTAGACGTTAAAAGTGAACACGAGTTATGTATCCCCCAATTTATATATGTATTATAAAACAGAAGCTATTAGCAAATATTAGAAATTATTAAGAATTATAAAGAACTACTAAGTTAGATGCAACATTGTATCTCAAGGATAATTAAATAAAGGTTAATAAAAGTTCACAAGCAAGTTGTGAGAACGGATGCAATACATTGTATTCCAGACGATAGTGATACTTCAGGTGGCAGGTCACAGACAGTTAAGAACCGTAATTACCTAGAAAGTAAGATTGTTACATTGCATAATGAATAGAATTAAGAAATAAGCAGACATGGGCTCTGCAAGTTTCCACAGACATGTGAAAGGTAAGGACAACATAAATACCCCGGGAGCCCAAAGACCAGTCAGTCAGTCTACAGTATTTCAGCTATAACATTGCAGTTTGCTTAGACTACTCAAAATATGAAACTCCAATTATTATTTAAATTTCAACTTAAGAGTATTTTAAACCAGTTTGTCAAAATTCAATTGTAATTTCTGTTTAAGTAAATAAATGTTGTTACGAAGAATTGGAAGAAGTTTTTAAAAAGACAGCTCCCAAGGCCCAAAACGTAACTTGCGTAACTGTTTAAAAGTTACAGAGGGCACTTATCCGAGTGAAGTTCGTAAGAATCAAACAAGAGGGCAAATGGTTGTATGTGAGAGGAAGAAAGAAGGACTATGTTCGTTTCAATTGTAGGACGGTATCTAGCAGGAATCAATTTCCGTTGAGGCGAGTTTTTCGGCGAATACATCGACCGTTGGGCGGGTAGGATGGATTTTTTTGGTGTTTTCTGTGTGAGTGCGTTAAACATAGTGGGTGAAAAAACGGTGAAGTTCTGGTAGAATTTTGTGGCCGTTATGTTTGGAGTTTTAAAAAGGGAGCCGGCGGTTGGCAAAATACCGGGAATGTTTGTGTATCCGTTGGAGAATTGTGCGAAAACTTGAAAACAGAGGGGTGCGGTTGGCTCTATATAAACACCTTAGAGGTAGGGTGAAGCTCTCTTACTTCTTCGCTCGCCATTGAGGTTAACTTAAGTAGTCGTTCTTATTCAGTGATTTTCTAACAAATATCATTAAAAGTAATTACAGAAGTTAGTGTGTCGTGGTAATAAATTAGCATAGTGAAAATCTTAAAGTAAATACAGAGTTAGGAGCGAAACTTTTGTTAAGCATGTAAGTACAAACTACTGCTATTTTGGTGTTGGAGCGTACAAAGGCGTTCTTAAGTTTTAATGGTAATGCATAGAGTATTGATTTGTTGAGCTTAAATGGAATTGTAATGGGAAATTTTGGAAGTTTGGATGCACTTTCTATCGTAAAGATTTGGATAGTAGCGTGCCGAGAGGAATGGTGATTCAACTTGGAGAGCGGTTCCAGAGCCTACAGTCATTCTAGACGGCAACTTCTTCAAGGGCTGGTTTGCAGCTGCTTGCAGTATAATGGTTGCCAAGTAACGAACTTTTATAAAACATTGTTGTGCTGTTTAATTGAAGTGTTTTAACTCTATTGTGTTTTTGAGTGATTATTTCTATGAAATTGATGAACTGAAAATTTGATTGAACTTTATATGTAAATGAAAACGGGTGTATGTAGAAAGGGATAATTAATGTAAGGATAACCAGGATTTTTTTACAAAGTAAAGAGGACTTTTATTATTGCAGTGCTATAATGTTGCACCCAGGTTTAAGGAGTTTTACTGTGAGCCCATATTAAGACAAAGGTTAAAGTCAGCTATGAGGATAACCCATTTACATTAATAGGATATAAATATTTAATACGAACACATTTTTGAAAATGATTTGTTTCCAATCTAAGTTATACTATTGTATGTAATGAAAAGAGTTTTGGAAGATGTTAATTTTAGTTCGTGTAAATAGAGTGTGATGTATTTTGTGAGTTACGTTATTTTGAGTAGGATTGTAGGGTAGTATTTTCCTTTAAACTACAGCATAGTGGCAGTTAGGTGTAGTTGAGATTCTGCAGTCCAGATAAGCTTCTTGGAAAGTTTTTCATAAGGATTTAGAGAGTGGACCTGAGCAGCCGAGGTAAGCTTTACAATATTATGTCGACCCAAGCGTGGGGCACGATTGTTTCTGTTTAACAGACCGGAAGCTTCACAATATTAAAAGACGCCCAAAGTGAGGAGCTCGAGTCAATACAAAGGAAGCTACATAATAATATATATATATATATATATATATATATATATATATATATATATATTGCATTGAAACGTTCCGCTACTTTGTGCGACAGTTTGCGCGCCATTTTATTGTAATGTTAAACCTGTAAAATCGTGCTTCTTAATATGGGTGTCATTAATATTGTGGAATTTATCCTCGGCTGCTTCTCACTAAACTTTTAAATCCAGCAAAACCCCTTTAAACCACACAGACGCTTAATTGTTAACTCTGGATCTAAAACTCCCGCTCACTACTTCTATGCTGAAACGTAATAAACATTCACATCCTACAATCACACACTCAAAATAACGCAACTCACAAAACACATCACACTCTATTTACATGAAATGCATATTACAATTTCAAAACATCTTTCCTTATGTACATTCGTATTATTGGTAGTGTCCACAATTTCATTTTCAAAAGTCTTTTAATTCGATAATTTTAATCAAACAAATATTTTATTAAAGTAAGAAGGTGTTTCTCATACCTTACGTTAAACCGTTTGTTTTATCATGAGCTCATAGTAAAACTCGTTAAATGTGGGTGCAAATTTACCGCACTATAAAAAAATAATAAAAAGCCCTCTCTACTTCTTTACAACATAGCCTGGTTATCTGTAAATTAATTATTCTTGACTACATAAATAAATTTTATTTTCATATCAAGTCCCATGAATTTTTAGTTCATTAAATATATCACATACGAAACACTCAAACGCACAAAAAAAATTTAAAAAACCATAGAAAATATCCACCACACAATGTTCTAAACAATGGCATACCTGGTAACTATTCTGCAAACGGTAACCACCAACCAGCCCTTGAAGATGGTGCCGTCCAGTACGGCACTAGTCCATAAAACAACTCCCCGGTATAATCACCATCCTTCTATGGCTGCTGCTAACCTAAACTATCTTCATTTACAATAAAACCATGAGCATCTACTTTCCAAAATTTACTCTTCGTATTCCAAAATAAATTAACCAAACATCGTCGCCTTCACCATCAAATACTTCCAAATTTCACTTAGTTTCGTGCTTCCCAAAACCACAATAATAATTGTTTGCACTTACATTTAAAATTTTACTCTTCGGTTAACTTGCTTTATTAGCTTTTTACTTAACTTGTCATCATACTGCACTAACACATAATTTCACTGACAGTAAACGATGAGGCGCGAATGACTGAAGTAAAATTAGGAGAGCGCTACCCCTTTGAAAGTGGTTTATATAGCCATCGCTGCGCCTCCCCTATTTCCAATTCGCACGTAGAAAATGTTAAAGTACAAGAACTATTCCACGTAAAAGCAGTAACCGGTCTACATTTCTCAAAATTGTTTTCTTAACCGTCTCGATATTCCCGCTAAAAACTCTAACGAGTCTTCGTTTAGCTTGAATTCTCATCACAAACACGCTAAAATACTCGGTAATCCATTTGCAGCCGCCAACTGTCACTTCAATTCGAGAAAGTAGTCTCTACTGTTTATCGATTCTGAATACATCCCCGCCTTCAAACTCAAACAAACATCTTTTCATCTCTCTTGTTCATATAACCCTATTTCACATACATGTTTCCACCAGCTTAATATCTTGTAACAATTTTATTTTAGCAGTAAAAGAACCTATTCATTAAACGTACAATGAATATTGAAATACCTTTATTAACTAAAATAAAGATTCGAGTAACAATCAAATTTTTATAGTATTACTATATCTAGGATTAGTAGTCTATTTGTTTCGGAGTTCGGTGCAATTCCACAGCCACTGGCGCGCGCGTGAGAGGTTCGAGAACCCCACTTATGATCCTCCCACCATGCAAGAACGCAGCGAGCGCACTCGTCGATAGTTAAAGGCAGCGTGAAGATGCATTCAAAAAGAATGGCGAGTGACCTCCGGGTCGCCTTATTTTGGTGAAACACTTCCTGAGTAACGGTTAGTACTTAATCCACATTTTGCATATTCGTTATCATATTAGCTAATTTAAAAATTTATTTAGCGCAACAACACGTCAGAAACTGCAACGATAAATTAGAAACCGCACGACCACTTTGAAATTACAATGTAGAAACCTTAACTTATGGACTACACAATGAAAGATTATATTTGTAAATAAAATTAGAAAACGGAAGATTACGCTATGAAGTAATGCTGCCTTGAACCAATGTGAGAAATCCGCTTCGCTCCTACATCTGTATTAAAGCATGGAAAACAAGCATATTTAGCTGCAGGCCCCGCACTGCGAAGTTGTTTCCATTGCAACCAAAGACGACAGCCGCTTTTGGGTTCGTAATAGAATTAAGAATTTCCTCAGTACTTCCTTCTGAAAGTACATTATTTCATTTTGTTTGTTGGATGTACAAAATTGTTATTCACTTTACCTGTGATTAGACTGGTTTTCCCCAGTATCGGGTTTGATTTCACTTAGTTCCCTAAATATGTGACTACACGTGGCTTCAGCATAAATTAACAGCTGCGATTACGTCACCTGTTTGTTTGAACAATGCAGTCAACAATTGCATAATGGCTAACAGATGTTTAGCATTACAGTACTGCCACTTTTGATAAAATTAGAGAATATCTTGGTGATTCTTTTGACTTCAAACTAATTTTAACTTTGTTAACTTAAAGAGAAAATTTCGTATATTCATTTGTAAGTGACCTACACAGATCTGGTTGGGTTATAAAAAACCTTAATATTGTTAGTTACACTAAACTGTAATATATTTGAGTAAGGATCAGTTGATAAACCTTACAACAATTTTGCAAGAATATCAAATATTTATTTTATTTAATTATAATGAAATTTTATTTACTGAAACAAAGAAAATTCTTTCTAGTAAATTAATAATCTACATTTAAAGTTTTTATTCTGATCTGGTTTGATCAGACCTGATAAACAAAAGACAGCAAGAGTTAAATTTTATGATTCCATTATGTAGAAAATATTCTCTATGCAATTTAGGTATACTTGAGGGACGCAAATAGTGTTCCCATTTTTTTAGGTGACTTAACTATTATTCTTTCTTACAGGAGCAGTGTCTTATTCTGTTAAGACAAGTTTGTATGTCAGCGAAGGCGATCTTTTTTTCTTTGGGTCTCCACGTCCGCCCTTAGAAATTTGCTATGCCATTAATATAAATCCATCTGGACTTGGTGGCGCCTGTTTGTTTTAGTTTGAGTGTGACCCCCCACAGATTTCGACTTACCCCCCCATTGCTCATAGCTCTACCCAAGGAATAGACTCCTAGTTACGTCGGAAGACTTAGTTTTGCAGACACCTAACTTGAAGTATGGTGTTAATAAAGTAGTGTTTTAGTAAGTCAAGAAAAAACGCTTCACTAGCGCCCATGCGTGAGGCTAGCGGAGCCAACAATTAGAGAGAGAAAATAAATCGTTACACTGGCGCCCAACGTGGGGCGTCGAAATTTGTTTGTCCAACGTTTGGGGCGTCGAAATTTGTTTGTTCAACGTTTGGGACTTCGAGATTTGTTTGTTCATAGTTTGATTTACTTCGAAATTTGTTTGTTCATAATTCGATTTACCTCGAAACTTGTTTGTTCAAAATTAATTTTACTTCGAGATTCGTTCGTTCAAAAATTATTTTTTACTCTGAAACTTGTTTGTTCAAAAATAATTTTACTTTGAAATAGTCTGTTCAAAATTTATTTTGCTTCTGAATTAGTTTGCTCGAAAAGTATTTTGCTTCGAGATTTGTTTATTCAAAAATTTAATTTGCTTTGAAATTTGTTAGCTCAAAATTTATTTTGCTTTGAAGTCCATTTGTCCAAAAATTATTTTGCTCCAAAATTTGTTTGCTTAAAGTCTATTTGACATTTAGATTTGTTTGTTCGCTTTTGATAAAAGATTGGTTGTAACGTTAAACCACAGTCAATCAATTAATTAACTTAGTTAAATTTATTTTTAACTTTCATTCTGTTTTGACCCCTTAAATTTTTTTTGATATTGTTTTGGCAAAAATAATTTTACCAAAAACACTTTTTGATTTTTACCTTTAGTAGTACAATTTGTTTTGATAATTTTTGTAAGGTTTAGATCATTTGGATTTACCAGTTTGATTTCATTGAAACATTAGGCTGTTGTACTCATGTCGGATATTCCGAATTGTTTGTCTACTTAAAGAAGAACGGGAGTAGTGAGTGAGAAACCAGTTTTGAGGAAAATTTTAGGAAGACTGTCAGCTAAAGAAGCTGATAAGCCTGTTGTTTGATTTGTTTGAGTCAATAAAGAACATCTTTGTCGAAATTTGATGATAAGGCTAGAGATTCTATTTTGAAGGTACATTGGAGTGAGCTGTCGTTGTGTCGTTTGAGAATTGCTCTTTGTGCATAAGCACGTTTTTGATTTTGTTAGCAGATTTTGTTTAGATCGGCATTGCAACGCAATTTAGTCTAGGCGGAACTTGTCGTCGTGGTTGGTCGCTCAGCAGTATGTCAGTCCAGACGAGACTCAGGAAGAGTTGGTCGCTCGGCTTTACATAAGTCTAGACGAGACTCGAGGTGAGTTAGGCGCTCTAGAATTTTTTTTGCATCTTTTTTTTGATTTGATGTAAACTTTTGGTATTGTTAGTCTAGGTGAGACTCGTAGAGGGTTTGTCACTCTAGCATATTTAGGCGTTGTGAAGCATTGTAGTTGTTTCGACAGTTCAATTGGTAGTAGGGTGTGAGTGTACCTGAACACTGATTTTTTTTGTTAGCTATTGTCATGATTAGTTTTTTTATTGATGATTCATAAGCAGGTAAATGACTCTTAGTTGTTGGTGATTGGTTCTCGAAGTATTCGATTTTGCAACCTTTACGTAGTGCCACGGCACATTTGATCGAGAAATTTTTGGAGGAAAAAGTATTTCTTGTCTATGGAGTACCACAGTTTGTTATTTGTGATAATGGTCCACAATTAATTGGACGTATTTTTAAAGCCTTGTGTGCAAGGTACGAAATTCAAAAGATTTGGTATAATGCTGTTTATGCTCCTCAATGCAATTTTGTGGAAAGAATCAATAAGACAGTTGGTACAGCAATCCGTTCATACGTAGAAGAACATGATACGTGGGATATGGAGATATCAAAGATCCAATACGCGATCAACTCAGCAAAACATGAGTCCACCAACTATTCGCCAAATTTTTTAGTTTTTGGTCGTCAGGTACCTTTAAGTGGAAAAGCTTATAATGATAATTTTATACCGGGTGAAGATGTTGATGTCGTCTCCAGTAGTAGACCTTCTTATGTTTTGGATCGTCAACCTTTGTTTGATATTTTTGGAAATGTCCGTGAAAATTTGCATGTAGCTTACCAACGTTCGAGTAAACGCTACAATCTTAGGAGAAGAGACATTTCATTCCGAGTCGGAGAAAGTGTTTGGAGAGCTAATAAGGTCCTCTCGAGTGCTAGTGATAAATTTTCCGCTAAGTTAGCCCCTAAGTTCGTTATGAGTAAAGTTCGGAAAAAACATTCCAATTTAGTATATGAGTTAGAGAACGAAGATGGGACAAGAGCAGGAAATGGCATAAAGGACTTGAAACCAGTTGAAGCGTCGTATCCAAAGGAAAATGATGATCCTGACGATTAATTCCGGTCCGATCATCTCTTTGATATTAAGTAATGACGTAGTGGTTTGTTTTATTTTGTTCCGATTTTTGATTTGGTGTCGGTTCACTAATATTGAGTATTTTATTTGAGAAGTGAAATAAGTGGTTAGAGATTTTGTAAATTTTGTAGGTTTGAGGTGTGCCTTGGTGTGCACGCTGGACATTTTGCTCGCGCGTTGCTCAGAGATGTGTTTGGAGGATGTCTTTGACAGATATCCTTACAATGTAGAAGTAGGTGGGCTATTTAATTGTTGGTCCTGATTTCTACATATCGAGGTAGAGAGAATATTAGATTATTCTTTCCTTGTTCCTTTTGACCGTTCGAAGTTCTTTGATTTGATAAGGTCAAAGTTGGCTTGGTGAGTCTCACCATTTGGTCCATCACTAATGAGATCAGTTGTTTGTTGGAACTCAGTGATAGGATATTCAGTAGGGTGTAGGATAGTACAGCCCTGACTGGCTCAGTTTTGTATTTGCATTTGATAAGTAACCTTATGGTTAGGTTACCTTTGTTTTGATCATCTCTTTACGATGAAGCGATGATATTTTGTATTTGCATTTGATAAGTAACCTTATGGCTAGGTTACCTTTGTTTTGATCATCTCTTTACGATGAAGCGATGATATTTTGTATTTGCATTTGATAAGTAACCTTATGGTTAGGTTACCTTTGTTTTGATCATCTCTTTACGATGAAGCGATGATATTTTGTATTTGCATTTGATAAGTAACCTTATGGTTAGGTCACTTTTGTTTTGATTATCACTTTGTGATGATGGTGTTTAAATATAGACCTATTAGTAGGGTCTTACTTTTGATTATCACCTTGTAGTGATGATGTTTTGAATAGTTATGCTGTCTTGATGAGGAAGCATTCCTTTTTTGTAGATAGAGCTAAATGAGCTCCTGGAAGTGAAGTTTTTTGAAATTAGAAGTAAATCGTAAGTGTTTGCTTATAGGTAAGAAATATTAGCCTTGTTAGAAGTATGAATCTCAAGTCAGGAAATATTGTAAATTTGAATTTTTTGTCCCGTGGGTGTTTGACTTTCTAATTTGACCCCTCCCAATTTTGATTATTACCGATTGTGACTCCCGATTTTGTCTCCCGATGGACGTCAGGTACGCGTAGTTACCAACACACTCATTTGTAAATATTTGTCCCCCATTTGAATAAATTTATAAAATTGCATAGTTAGTTAGGAAAGGTAGGAAAGGCTAGTATTGTTATAAAAATTTTTTGTATTTGTTATATTTGAAGTTTTCTAAAAAAATTTTTTCTTTTAGGAAAGGGGTAGTGTAACAATTTTATTTTAGCAGTAAAAGAACCTATTCATTAAACGTACAATGAATATTGAAATACCTTTATTAACTAAAATAAAGATTCGAGTAACAATCAAATTTTATAGTATTACTATATCTAGGATTAGTAGTCTATTTGTTTCGGAGTTCGGTGCAATTCCACAGCCACTGGCGCGCGCGTGAGAGGTTCGAGAACCCCACTTATGATCCTCCCACCATGCAAGAACGCAGCGAGCGCACTCGTCGATAGTTAAAGGCAGCGTGAAGATGCATTCAAAAGAATGGCGAGTGACCTCCGGGTCGCCTTATTTTGGTGAAACACTTCCTGAGTAACGGTTAGTACTTAATCCACATTTTGCATATTCGTTATCATATTAGCTAATTTAAAAATTTATTTAGCGCAACAACACGTCAGAAACTGCAACGATAAATTAGAAACCGCACGACCACTTTGAAATTACAATGTAGAAACCTTAACTTATGGACTACACAATGAAAGATTATATTTGTAAATAAAATTAGAAAACGGAAGATTACGCTATGAAGTAATGCTGCCTTGAACCAATGTGAAATCCGCTTCGCTCCTACATCTGTATTAAAGCATGGAAAACAAGCATATTTAGCTGCAGGCCCCGCACTGCGAAGTTGTTTCCATTGCAACCAAAGACGACAGCCGCTTTTGGGTTCGTAATAGAATTAAGAATTTCCTCAGTACTTCCTTCTGAAAGTACATTATTTCATTTTGTTTGTTGGATGTACAAAATTGTTATTCACTTTACCTGTGATTAGACTGGTTTTCCCCAGTATCGGGTTTGATTTCACTTAGTTCCCTAAATATGTGACTACACGTGGCTTCAGCATAAATTAACAGCTGCGATTACGTCACCTGTTTGTTTGAACAATGCAGTCAACAATTGCATAATGGCTAACAGATGTTTAGCATTACAGTACTGCCACTTTTGATAAAATTAGAGAATATCTTGGTGATTCTTTTGACTTCAAACTAATTTTAACTTTGTTAACTTAAAGAGAAAATTTCGTATATTCATTTGTAAGTGACCTACACAGATCTGGTTGGGTTATAAAAAACCTTAATATTGTTAGTTACACTAAACTGTAATATATTTGAGTAAGGATCAGTTGATAAACCTTACAACAATTTTGCAAGAATATCAAATATTTATTTTATTTAATTATAATGAAATTTTATTTACTGAAACAAAGAAAATTCTTTCTAGTAAATTAATAATCTACATTTAAAGTTTTTTATTCTGATCTGGTTTGATCAGACCTGATAAACAAAAGACAGCAAGAGTTAAATTTTTATGATTCCATTATGTAGAAAATATTCTCTATGCAATTTAGGTATACTTGAGGGACGCAAATAGTGTTCCCATTTTTTTTAGGTGACTTAACTATTATTCTTTCTTACAGGAGCAGTGTCTTATTCTGTTAAGACAAGTTTGTATGTCAGCGAAGGCGATCTTTTTCTTTGGGTCTCCACGTCCGCCCTTAGAAATTTGCTATGCCATTAATATAAATCCATCTGGACTTGGTGGCGCCTGTTTGTTTTAGTTTGAGTGTGACCCCCACAGATTTCGACTTACCCCCATTGCTCATAGCTCTACCCAAGGAATAGACCCTAGTTACGTCGGAAGACTTAGTTTTGCAGACACCTAACTTGAAGTATGGTGTTAATAAAGTAGTGTTTTAGTAAGTCAAGAAAAAACGCCCATGCGTGAGGCTAGCGGAGCCAACAATTAGAGAGAGAAAATAAATCGTTACAATCTGTCCTTCCTAATACAAATTCACGTATACCTGCATCGTCCTATCATCTCGTCAATTCCTTTCCCTTGCTTTAATCGATGTGCGTCTGCTTCCAACATTTTTAGAAATTATTGATTATTTCCCCTTCTAAAATAAATCTGTTCGTCGTTTCCCTACTATACTATCTCCATTATTAAACGAGCGTCTCGCGGTAGAAATAACGCGGCTGTAATGACAGTTGTAAACAGATTGAGGTTACGTAATTTTTTTGTTTAGATATAGTGAATGAGATCCGTGGAAATTACCTATTAATTTTGTTTATCGTGTTATTTGTAAACGAGGAGTAAAATTGAATACTTGCGAAGATTGTGGTTTTGAGTTTACACAAAAGAAGAATTTGTATGCCCATTTAAGAAAGATTTATAATTTTGAATATAGGAAACCAGTTACTTTAACTAGTAAATTTTTGTGTGATACATGTGGCAAATCCTTGACCAGTAAAGCAACTTCACGTCGTCATTGCAGAACTGTTCATAAAAGTATTCCAATAATTCTCAACTCGTCAAGAATCAAGTGCTTTTATGAAAATTGTACAACACATTTAAAGGGATATAAAACTTCAACATTTGGCAAATGAACATCAAATTGAAACTAAACTTGATCAACTACATTTTAATTCACAATTAGGTTTGAAGATTATTATGCAAAGTGTTAATTATATACTAATTTTATTCTGTTCAATAGAGTTCAAAAAACTGAAAAAACCAAGAACAGGAAAAATCTTTGGCAATGTATATACTTCAGACTTCAGCTAAATTATTGTCTGATGGCACCAAAAAGGAGTACTATAATTGCCATCGATCGTACAACTACATTCCAAAAGGCAAGGGTTTTAGAAGCTTAAAAAGCACAGGCACTAATAAAATTGGAAGTGTTTGTCCCTCAAGAATGGAAGCGATGATAAAGAGCGATGGGTCTGTTGCAGTAGACTTCTGGACAACTCATGTTGGACATACCAACGATATTGGTCGAGTTTTTTTTAAGTAAAGAGAGTAAAGCAGAAATTGCAGGTATTTTCGAACATAAAGTTCTAGTTTGAAATTTTACAATTGATGTGTTTCAGGAAAATTAAAGCAAGGTATTACATTTCTGCTTTAAAACAAGAAAATTTACAGAGAATTTTGTTGTTAGAAACAAAGATATGCACAATATTGTTAGGGACTTCAATATTGAGTATGGTGTAAGCATCACCTAAATGATGCAATTAGCGTGACGGTTCTGGGTAGAGGAGATGATTAACTTAGGAAGCGACTGCCCAGTGTTATATTATAAAAGCCAAGGTGTAAAAGGAAACCCAAATGACTCAAAAATAATTTTAGATGTTCAAGATTTTGCATTAGTCATAATCACTTCTTTTCAACATGAACAGTTGCTTAAATTTGGGAACGACAAGGTGTGCGTTGATGGTACACATGGTACAAATAGTTACGATTTTCAGCTCTACACACTAATGACAGTGGATGAATTTGGTTCAGGGTGCCCAGTGGCATTTTGTTTTCAAATCGTGCTGACGAAATGATTTTGAAGTTGTTTTTGGAAAAATTAAATCAAGAGTGGGTATTATATCAACTACTGCTTTTATGTCTGATGATGCTCCAGCATTTTATAATGCATGGTCTTATGTTATGGCCAAGGTACCTCACCAGTTGCTATGTACCTGGCATGTGGATCGTAATTAGCGCAAGAATTTGTCAAAAATCAATGGAGGGATTGAAAAGAAAGTAGTAGTATATAAATCCTTCGTGTTTTATTACAGTGTGTATCTATTGATGAATTTAATGACATTTTAAATCTGGTAGTAGAAGATCTTTATGACGATGTTGATACACAATCATTTGCTGAATATTTTCATAATAATTATGCAAATCGTCTTACATCTTGGGCATATTGCTACCGATTGGGTTTAGGAATAAACACTAACATGTGTCTTGAATCGATGCACAAAGTTTTGAAGTATGTGTATTTGGAAGGTCGGAAAGTATAACGTTTGGACAAAAGCATTAATGCAGTAATGAAAATTGCCGAGATAGCTTGTTTAAACGTATAATTAAACTTGCAAACTTCCAATGACAAAATTAATGGAATTAAACAAAGTCATAAAGCAAGTCTAACAATTACATCAGATTTTATTAGACGTCTTGAAAATGATAAGGAATTTTTTAGTTACGTCGTCCACTTGTGCTTTTCAACAGTATCAAGTTACTAGAGTAGATAAGGCCTGTGAAGGTTTATGCCTAAGTTGTACAAAGTGCAGCATATGTGTTCATACATTTCAATGCACCTGTATTGACAACATGATAAAGCTTAACATTTGCAAACACATACATGCTTGTGCGATACAGTTTTACAAATCGAATCTTGACACCTTTGCATATTAGTAACGTTAATGAACTTTTCAGCAGTAATATTTTACATGAAGCAAAATCTTCAAAAAATATTATTAAAAAAAATAGCCGAGCTAATAATAGGCCTATGTGAGAATGCTTCTTTAACTAACGACGTATATCTGGCTATAATGAGGCAATTTGATTAAATTATTGACGCATTAAATAAAGCAAAATCTATTGATGTAAAACTACAGAGGAGATTAATATTAATAAAAAGTTGACCATCACGTGTGGCTTTTTCAACAAAGAAGAAATCAACAAGGAAAATGATCTTAAAAGCCTACCCTAACAGAAGAAATTATTATTAGGGGTGGTTTGGTTAATAACTCAAGCCTTAATGTTAATGTTCATACGAGATCTAATCATACATCACCTGATTTTATGTTAAGATAAGACAGTGTATTATCTCAGTAGAAAGTAGGTTTAATTAACACTAAAGCTTATAAGGTTAGATTTTGTTCTGCTTTCTCTTGTTTGGAAATAAAATCCGATGGAAATCACTGCAGAAATACATGTACAAATTACTGGAAATTATTACAATCCCAGCGATTTTGATGGGAAACCTACAAGTACGCGACTAATCTAATCTAGTCCTCAGTTTTCACTTTGTTTTATCAGTGTTATAAGCGCTGGTAAGTTATTGTAATTTTGTCAAATCTGTCGGATTGAGTGTTCGTATATTAACAGTGCAGTATGTTAGTTTTATTTTTAGTCGGAGTACCAAAATAATCTTAATTTTCTACCATGTTTTTTTACATATTTTAGTCAACTGACAGTGCAAACAAAATTCTCGACAAAATGAAATTAGTTTCTTAATTAATTTAGGTATTTGTTGAGAATGTATATGGGTACATAACGTGTTTACTTTTTAAAAATAAAAATGCAATTATTGAAACCTCAAGCCTCTATTACTATTATTAAACACATTTCACTCAAGTAATTAATAATTTACAAATCAAATTAAAGAAATCCCAGCAAAGTACCTTTAAACTGCATATTGACACAAGTACGAAAGATACCTAGAATAGCAACAAGTTAGTACAAAATACCAAGTTGTTTACATACAAAAGCTAACATATATAGATAACATTCGTGTAAAGTTAATTTCCTTTATTGCACTAAATTTAACTTCTTTTTTTATCCAAAGTTGGTTGCTTATAGAAACTGGTCCCTTATATTCAAATCATGAAATTTCCTTAAGTGGCCATACAAAGTTTTATTTTACGTAAATTCAGAACCACAATCTAGGCAAATATTCATTTTTTACTTCTCCTATATAAATAAGGAGATAAACAATCAATTTAACATTAACACAGACCTCATCCAATTTATGTAAACAAAAAAAATTACGTAACCTCAATCTGTTTACAACTGTCATTACAGCCGCGTTATTTCTACCGCGAGACGCTCGTTTATTAAATCTTTGTTTCTCACTCGTATTCATACGCTTTTATTCAGTCTTTGTTCCACATGACAGTTGTTTCTAGCTTCCTTACATTACTACCTTCATAATGAAATATCGATATCTTAACCAACATACTGCTTCTTCGTCTCACTTATGTGTTTTCCATTTTGTCTTTGTTGTATATTAACTACGCTAACACCCAACGGTCTTTTACCTCTTGTAACATATTAAAGTTTGTTTATCTTGAAATATCTTCGTCTTTTATTTAGAAACGTTTTCTGGTTTTACCCTTGAAGATAATAATTCTATTTTAACGAACATGCAAAGCTTTTATGGTTTTGTATAATACCTAACTAAAATTGAAAGTGCTATTTTTACCTAATTGTTTTTAATTCTTTATCGCCATATCTTACAAATAAATACTATACTACGTCATTCCTAAATAAATATAACTAAAATTAAATTAACCCTACATTATTATACGTTGACTAAGCTCTAAATTAATTATTTCAAATACCCTAATTATCTAACTGCCTAACTTGATTTTCTAATAAGTTGTTCCTATAACCCCAAACTTAATTTATTCCAATAAATATTTCAGGTTGAGCTAGAAATTAAAGGAAGGAAAATACAAAGTCTGGGATTGGAACCAGACATGTGCCTTTCTAATTTGTACTTTGCGCACTAACCAATTGGGCGTCAATTCATATCTGTACCTGTTCTGTCTAAGAGAGATCTCAGTTTTCTAACCAAATCTTATGCCAATTAGATATCCTGCACTTGCAAGTCACACTTCAAAATTTGTAATATTTTCAAATTTTGAAATATCTTTTATAGTAAAAATTAGTTGGAGGTTACAAATATTATTTTCAATTTAAAAGGTTTAATTATATGTAGAGTTTGTTGAGTTAGTCTACACTTCCAAATGTATTTCTCTTAAATGTAGGACTGCTACATTGCATGTATATAACTTAAAACTAATTGTTAGAGTTGAATTTTGTTTATAATTGAAGTATTTTCTATTTGAAGTATTATGATGTAAATAAATTTTTAGTGCAAGTTTAAATTTTTAAAAAGCAGTGTGTGCTTAATCGACTATGTGGATATCGTCTGAATTAAGTAGTTAAGAAATTGTTAATATTTTTTAGATACTAAAGGCGTAACAGGACAGGTCGGAAATTCTAATTCTAATTAAAATGTAAAAAGCACAACCGTTTTTAGCTTCATTTATAAAATAGGAAAATTGTCTTTATTTATTATCTATGTTCAATAAATAAAGAATCGTAATTGAACATTATATGTTAATTGGTTATATCAGCTTGGTACTCAGCATATAGGAATATGAATTTCTAATATAGATAATCAAAATACATTTGTCATTCATAGATGGCTCTTTCACTATAGTCAATTTAAAATAACGCCCTCAACTGATTTTTTTGTTTGGTTGGTGTTAATCCTTGCATTACTACTTGAATCTGCGTTGTAAAATCATTTAATGAAATATATTAAAGGACACATTTATACCTAACGAAAATGCCTATGCAACTTCGTTCAGCTACTGCCAAAGCCGTATGTATAAGTAGTCGTACTAAGAAATGAACTGAATATATTATATTTTTAGGTTAAGACTGTCGAAAAACCGAAAGTAGAAATACCCCTAACTTTGCTCGAATTTACTGGAATAATTAGCTATCACCCGCGTTTTGTGGATTGTGCTTTTATATGTGGCAAATTGCTGTAAAGTTGTTCGAATACGAATATTATGACTAATTTATCCCTTTTAGATTGATTCTGAAGCAGTGGCAAGGTGTGGTAGTTATAGGTTTTGGTATGGAAAGATCATGTAATTGTGTAACGGGTAGTGGTAAAATTGCCGTACTTCACATCTCTTTTACATTACAAGACTCTATATTACTACATGTGTATGGTTTGAAAAAGTTGCCTAAAGCATTGACAGAATTATTATCTCTCCCTAATATTAGACTTACTGGATTTAATATTAAAGAGTGAGTACATACGTCCTTTTAATTTGATGACATGATGCAATAATTGTATATTACAGTGATATTCGTAGACTTGCAAGAGATTTTCGTGGAGTTAAAAGTGCACCAATGCTTGAAAATTGCATCGACTTGAGAACGATGTCCAGAAGGTTTTTTGTAGGTGAACGAAGTATGGAAGCTTTAATTAATCGTGCTGTTAGTATAAAAATTTTTTATTTAAATATCATTTATTGGTAGACATATAAGTTTGAAATCAAAATTATAAATGAATTTTCGAAACTTGCACATAATCTGAAATTTAAGATTTTAGTTATGAAAAACTTTAATTAGCTATAGACCGAGCGAGGGGTGAACTATAGCAATGATATTACATTGTTGATGCTACTATATAATCAACCTTTTAAATAAAAGGAAAATAACTATAACAAGTTATGGTAAACTTTTAATAGTTAGTATTTTTAATCTGTTAGACTACAAAAAAAACTTGTCGTCTATCTCATTTTCATAATAGCCTTTAATTCTTTTGACAAAAACTTGCTAAGAAATATATATATATAGCCTTCACAAATTTTTATTTAAACGATTTAAAAGAAAAACTTAATTATAAAAGTAAGGTACTCTTTTTTCTGTATTTTTTTTTTACATCGATAGATTTTTAAGAAAAATTGTTAAATCATTAGTTCAAGATTTAAAAATCTGGGTACAGTCTACGTGTGACCTCTTAAAAACAACTAAAAATTATTAGAAACCATACAGAATCAGTTACATTTTCAAATACTAATTAAAAATTTGCAGGTTTTTCAGTAAATTTGGTTTAATTTAATTTAATTTCAAAATCTGGGACTACTTAATGAAATGTCACGCGACTGTAGATCGCGGATGAATATACAATGCGCTATCGATAATATTAGAACAATAACCTCACCTTGTGTAATCTTTGACAGTTGGAAGTGATTTTAACACTATTTGAGTAAGAACAATAACATTCCCTGCAGTATGAAATTGTAATTTAAATATCAATGTGTTCCACATCATCAAAGGCTCTCAAGGATTGATTCATAAACACATATAGAATATCTATAACCCTTAAACACAGATTGTAAGTTTTCGAACAAGTCATTGGCACAGCATAATTTGTGAAAAATGAATGGCTGTATTCAATTCAATCTTTCGTTCAATGTTGATCTTATTTCGTTATTAATAAATTGATTATATGATAGAGTTTTGCAGGTTACTGAGTAGAATCATAAACAATGCTTATAAGTTGAAAACTAATGCAGCATACCATAAAATGAAATATTATTTAAAAATTGAGTTTTTGCAGTTTTTGTACGTCGTATTGTTTCTTCTTTAAAATAAATTCACACTCTTTATCGAGCAATAGTGTTACTGTTGTAACGTCAAGCCCTCCCACAGACAACAACCATACGAATATAACAAACTTCACAGTAATTGAATGTCAAACGTGCGAATTTGTTTTGCTTCTTAATTGTGTTGTAATTGTTTTCTTACCTCCGGGTGGAGCATTGGGGACGTGGCCGCAAGTATAGCGGCCCTAATTCAAATTATAATGTAATTGTTTTCTATAATGATGTATCTTTTGCAATTGCCCGTTTACATGTTTTCCTTTAATATTTACTTATTCTATTAACTATTCCACTCTTACAAAACAAATTAATTACCGAACGTTATTTTCGTGCTTGCGTGCATTGTACAAGTTCTCATCGACATTGATATATATATATATATATATATATATATATATATATATATATATATATACAGTGTGTCTTTTTAAGTTGGCAGCATATGGAAAAGTTCTTTATTTTTAGTTTTAGGAAAAAAGGTTACTCTTTATAAAAAGTTTTGCTTGGTATGAAACCTGAAACAAAACCTTCAAATTTCAAAATTTATTAGTCATATACGAGGTTTATCAATAGATATGAAGTTGTTGTAAGAGTAAAGTACCTTTATTTTTGACAATTTCGAAAATTGTTATCATGAAATGTTGTTCAGAATTAAAAACCACGTTCAGATATGCAAATATCTATCAATCATAAAAATTTTTTTCAAACTTGCCTAAAATAAAAATTTATTTAAGCTTACGCGTTATTTCATTTAAGATGCACTGACAAGAACTGTCTATGAAATATAATTTCTCAGCATTTCGAAAGACTTTTTTTAATAATAACAATAGTTTAATAATAATGTAATAGTTTTTGTTACACATACGGATCTTATTATTCCGTCCCTCGATTAACTATCGTTTCAACATATCCGCCTTCTCTGTAAATATAGGTAATCGTTCTATCTCGAAACTCTGTCAACACTCTTCTAATTATTGTTTGTGTTATACTCTGAACGGTTTCTTTACTAGTTCGTTCTAAATGGACAACATCTGTAAATGGCCCTTGGAGATACACCTTCTCTTTTAAGTAGCCCCACTGGAAAAAGTCGAGTGAGGTAAAATCTGGAGAGCGAGGTGGCCAACGAATTTTCGAAAACCGATGCACTTCCATTAAAACAATTTTCAAGGAATTGCCTTACATCAAACCTGCTATGGAATGGGGCACCATCCTGCTGGAGTAAATAACGGTCTGCATTCAAAGATTCTCAAAAAAAGAAAGGTCCAATTATTTCATTTTTTAAAATTCCACATCACACATTAGTTTTGAAAGCATACTGGTTGCGAGTTTTGATTGTAAAATGTGGACGAGTCTCACTCCACCAACAGCAGTTTTTTGAAGAAACTGTTCCATTTGATGAAAATGTTGCTTCATCCGAAAAAAGAATGTCTTGCCATAAATGGATTATTTTCCAACTTTCCTTGGATATCACAACCGAATTCAAAGCGTCTATCATGATCTCTTGGCCTTAACGTATGAATAAATTGCGGCTTGCACGGGTGCATATTTGTTTTTTTTTTAATTTTTAAAACCATGTCTTTACTTACAGTATTTGGCATCAAAGATGCCCTTTTTCGCAAATAATGTTTCGTATATTCAATTATTAAGAGCATTACTTCAAACTCTATCTCATCATTAGTAACCAGTTTTTAACGTTTGTTGGTATATCTATTTTTTACATCTCCAAAACTCTTAAATTTCATTAATAGTTTTCTTACTATTTCATTGTGAACCTTTTTTTCTGGATGTCGGTTATTGAAAATGGCAGCATCACGAAATGTTTTATAATTTTCACCCACAATTAACACAATTTCAATTTTTTTTTTGCAAACTCAATGTTGCTGGCATTTCTTACAAATGCATTTAGAAACTAAAGTCTTGACGTTTACTGTCAAACAATTTTAGTCAGTGCATCCTAGATTAAATGTATTAGAGGAAAGTTTGAAAAAAGTAAGAAAAAAGTTTTTTACGATAGATAGATATTATTGCATATTTTACAGTAGTTTTTAATTCTAAATAACTTTTTGTAAAAACAATTTTCAAAATTCTCAAAAATAAAGGTACTTTACTCTTGTACCAAATTCATATTTATTGATAAACCTCGCATATGACCGATAAATTTAGCTATTTAAATGTTTTATTTTAGGTTTTATACCAAACAGAACTTTTTATATAGAGTAACTTTTTTCCTAAAACTAACAATAAAAAGGTTTTCCATATGCCGCCAACTTAAGTAGACACACTGTATAATACAGTTTAGAGGTAATGACTTTGCACAAATATATTGATATATTATTAATGGGTTTGAGGTCAGCTGTAGGAAAGTAAACTCTTTTTTAAGGCCTAAATTTTTGAAATTAATTCAAATTCTTGATCACAGGCTTTCTAAAATTTTATAAAATAACTAGACTAACATATACATGAATTGATAGTAACTTACAAGGCAAGGTTATACATTAAATTAACATAGAAATTAAATCGAAATATAATTGTAGCTGATTCTTGCTTCAAATTTGTTGTTACAAGAAAATTGTGTAACTTTTATAAAAATAAAAATGTCAGCTTTTGAAACCTTTCAGTTTCACTTTTTTATTATTTGAAGCTTTAAATACAGAATGCCTGTGTGTGCGCACATGCATGTGTGTGTGTATGAGTGTGGGTGCATGTACATGTTATAATTATGTGAATGTTTATGAATATTTGTGATTATGCACTTTAATCTGTTTCTTTGCTAGTACGTGTATGTATGAATGTGATTGGATGTGTATGTATGTAACGTTAATTACTAAAATATCAATTATTGCATTAGGTATATGTTACTTATGAAGACTAAGTAAATATGTGTAACTTGAACTTAAACCACCAATATATGTTTTTTTATTTATACAATTTTTTTTGGCGAAAAATATGATACATTTCCAGAAATAGTCTTTTTTGTGTATCTCTTTCTAGTTCTAAAATTTTAGAATGTTTAAAATCAATTTTGTGATCTAAATCAATTGAGTGTCTTGATAAAGCACAAGAATTTGGTTTGATTCTAATGTCACTTTTGTGTTGGATTATGCGTTGTTTTAAAGATTGTGACGTTTGTCCAATGTAAGGATTACCACAATCTATACAATTAATTTGATATACGCAGATTCTTTAAAATAAATCCAGTGTTTTATCTTTAAATTTTGAAAAAAATGCTTCCTAATGTTAAAATGTTTTTTTAGCATATTTGAAATTGTACTTTTTAATACTTTAATTAATTGATGAGTTAGGTGGTCATCTATATTTGGTAGTTTTTTATAAGCTGTAAAGTTCTGTTATTTTCGTTTGTTGTATTATTGTTATCTATATTACCATCGTTATTGTTTATATTATTGTATTATTTTGAGTTATATAATCATTTTGTTATCAGGTGGTTATTATTTTTTAGAATATTTGAAATCTTTTTGATGTTTTTATTGTGAAAAGAGGGGTGCAATATCTTGGACCGAAATTGAACCAAATTGTAAGTTATCAAAAACAATGTTTTTACTAACAAACTAGTTGACAATTGTTATTTTTTCTTTAACAATAAATTTTATCTACAAATTTGTGAATGACCGATGGGATCAAACTCAGTCCCATTATTGCTCAAATAGTTATGGACGAACTGTTGAATTCTGTTTTTCTGTAACTTTGATTTTATGCTCCATTTATTAAGAAATTTGTTGATGATATAGTGACGAGTTATTGTTTATAGTGTTGAATTTGGGTTTTTTTTTGTTGTTATTTCAGAGTGGTAGCGACTTAAAAACTACAGCTCGCCATTTTAGAAGTAATTTTTATTGTTCTGCCGGATATATGTATATTGGGGTTATTGATTTTTTTTTGTTTGGGAATACTGTTGTAAAAAATTGCGGTCTAAATTTCGAATAGCTCTGTGGTAAAGAAAAGTGGACATGTATACAAAAATAATTAACAAATAAAGTATAATTACTGGTTTTAACCAAATCAAACATTTACTTCAAAGCACTCACCTGTTGTTTACGCAGCCGTGCCAACGGAAAAACGATGTAAACAAAACGGTAGAATCTGTCTGTCATATGGGAAACAAAAAACTGCGCTTTCTTTGGCGGGTGTAGCGAAGCACATTCATGTCGATAGCGGTTGTTCAGAAGAAAAGTGGTTCTTCTAATTAAGCTTCTACGTAGAACATGTAGACAGAGATGCGGCGTTCAGGAACGACAAATCGATACTCTACTTGCTTCGCGTGTTTTCCCAATTACTACAAATGTTTTTGCACATGCGGACTAACAAAGTTTATCACTCGCGGCACTTGTTGGCGTGTGCTTGAAGTAAAACATGGAAATTCCACACTAACAAATTTAAATATACCGAGACGGACGTAAATAATCAACAAACTCAACGGAAAATAAATTTAGCTGTAAATTATTTACAATATAAACGGAACAACTGTGCTTCTGTATATATTTTTTTCAATTAGAGGTTTCTTTTTTATATGTTTTCTTGTGAGGTGTGAATGAGTGAGCGTATTTTTTTTAATTTTTCAGAACTTTCTGTATTTTTGGTATTTGTAAGACTCCGCCTACTCACTGATTGAGCTCGATCATTTTCTTTTTTTGGTTTTTTTAAGGCTACGTTGATGTATGTAGCAAGTTATTTATTTATTTATTTAAATAGAAGTATACTACAGAATAAATAACTTTAAATGTACATAGCTTGTATTTGTACCGACAGATAACATGTGTTTGAACCTTGAAACACTATGATTTTAAAAAGTTCTGATGCTATTGTGAAGCACATCATATTCATTAAAATAACAATTGTAACATTTTAAAAATTTATCACTAAATGCTTTAGAGCCATAATTAATATGATGATTAATGTGAAACAAGTAAAATCACATCGGATTTCTCTGGATTCAACTCTTTGTATAATTTGATCCAATAAATTGGCACAATCGATAGAGATATTAATTAACTTATATAAGAACACTACTGATGATACCAAATGTCTGTGTTCCAAAGATTAAAATCCGATTAATTGGAGCCTGACATCTCTTGGAATATTAGCATATGGAATCTGTAATTTGTATAACAAGTATTTTACAAATTTGGTTTAAACATTTTCCAATTTTCAAATTGCACTTCTGTGTGTAAGAAACCACATTATGCTGTTATTCTCAAGAGTGCTACATACAAAGCTGTAAGAGAGTGTAGTTATGGTTTTAGTGTCATTTATGTGCAATGTGTGATGCTTTATAAAACCCAGCATTCTGTAAGCTTGCATACAAATATTATTCATATGTTCTTTGAAAAACAAGTTATTGCCATAAATTACACCCAATTCGCTTATTGACACTACACTTTGCAACTGAGATCCATTAATCATGTACGACAAATTGATATGATTTTGGTATTTATAAAAGTGTATTAGTTTACATTTACAAAATTAATGTTTTAAAAAATTTTGGGTGCACCATGTAGAAAAATGATTAATGTCCTGTTGGAGGTTATTGCAATCTTCAATGCGCTGTATAGTACTAAAAAACTTAACATCATCTGCTTACAGTAGACAACAAAAGGGCACGAGGATAATAACCATATCATTAATAAATAGGATAAATAGTATTGGTTCAAGTTGGACCCCTGAGGCACCTTTGAAGTGACACCGAATGTAGTGAACTTTGTGCCTCCAAGAAGAACATATTGTTGTCTATATCTTAAATATGATACAATCCGTTTGAGATTGGTTCCATGGATCCATATAATATCAAGTTTTGTTGTAGGAAGATAAATACACATGCTATCAAATTCCTTTCAGATGTCTACATATATTACATCGACGTGCATACCTAGTTCCAAATTTGTAATTAGAAACTGATGCAAGACTACTAAATTTGTTGCTGTAGGTCTTACATTTACGTGCCATTCTTACATTTCTGTCGACGCGGTATATGCGACACAACGGCAGTTGGTAATGCTAATCTATAATATGGAAATTAGCGTGCCCATCTGTCAATGACGTCACACAATATGCAAATTATTACACGTAATGACGAAATATGTCAAATTCATAAAACAGTTTATAAAAAACGGAGTACTCACATGAATAGGTACAGCTTCCTACGGAATCACTTCCTTCAGGGTTGCTTGTGGCTTCCTTCAGGATAATTTAAAGATGGCGGCTGCGACTTCCATCAGGATTGCTCCGTCTAGCGACGGCGGGGCGTGGGCTGCTGTTAGGTTGTGTCCAGATGATCTTCTTTCCTATGTAGAGGTAACGATAAGGAACAGGTTTGGGGAACGATAATCAAAAAAGGTAAAGGGAATCTACATAATAAAGATAAGATACGATACGATACCCAACCACTCTTGTCGATATTCAGCAGCAAAGTTCCCCGTTTTCTCAGCGTCTTCCGGAAACTTTCCCACTTTTTCTTCTCCCACACGCGTCGGCGCGATCTGGCGCAAACGCACTATGTAGTGACGGAAATACACGCGCCAGGTCTTTCAAATTTAAGGCGCGAAATTCCCGCACATCAAAACTAAACAAAAATATGTCTAGTGCCAAATTTTTGGCACGTAACAATCGCGACAAAGCCATAAAAGAAAAAACTTTAAAAAAAAGAAAAAGACTGTTAGCACAGTAACATCTTAAAATCTAACACCTAACTACCCTACATAAATCCTAACTTAAATTCTACAAAAAGTTTATTTGAGGCGCCACCTGGTTTTTTCGACCGGTAACACGTCTTTCGAAGTACCAGAAAACGGAATATGTAGCCCCATTGTCCTTGACCAGATTTATAATCGACAGCACAAATTTGTCGGGGAGCATGAAACACTACTTAAAGTAAAACAAATGCGACAAGTCGCCTAACCTATATACTAAAACTAAAACTAACATTAAAGTTTCTTACGTGCAGACGCACATGAGTGTTGCATCTAAACTATTTCCTTGTTGGCAAAAAGTGCCCAAATTTTTAAAAATGTTCATCAGAGTGAGTTAGTCTACACTCTAGCAAATTTTTGTTACTGGTACTTTGGTTTAAATAACGATACACATCAAAACTTGTCCATGACATGGTTGTGAATCGACAAATTTACCAAACGTACCACTTTACTAAATTCTTACATTGCTAACCTAACAAATTACATTTCTACATCAGGTTAGCTTTTTCACTTAATATCCAGAAAAAATAAATCCCACGTCTGGTCATAAATACCAAACGTTAGGAAGATAAAAAGATAAAACAAGATCTCAAATTGTTGTGGAAGATAATAGATAAGATAACTATATTGAGCTTAAGTTATTATCAAAGGTAATAGGTAAGATAACGATATTAAGCTTTAGTTATTATTTGAGATACTAGGTAAGATAACGCGATATTAAGCTAAAGTTATTATTAGAGATAGTAAGTAAGGTAACGCGATATTAAACTAAAGTTATTACTAAAGATAATTGGTAAGATAACGATATTCAACTAAAATTATTATTAGAGGTAATCGGTAAGATAACGATATTAAGCTAAAATTATTATTAAAGGTATTCGGTAAGATAACGATATTAAGCTAAGGTTATTATCAAAGATAATAAATAAGATAAAGATATTAACTTAAATTATTATCAAAGACAATAGATAAGATAACGATAGAGTGGCTCTGTGGAGCCGTTAAATGGGAATTTCTCATACCCTCTAAAAAGAGCAACCTGTAAAGCAGGCCCGTTTTCAATAAACGGTACGAGGGACCGGCAAAGGCATTTGGGTGCATCCCTGCACCCGGCGTTAATTGGTATTGGTGATATAATCACCCGATATCTACACGATATATCGGTACATAGATATACTCATGCACTCACACATTTACACACTCATACATACCTTCACTGTCAGCACCCCTATGCGCTGACAGCGGCACCGCATGACCTCACGAAAGATTCCCAGAGACGTGGTCCGGGTGTCTGTGAAAACCTCCCGCACAACCACATGGTGACTGACGGAAATGAAAAGGCAGTAGAAATAGGAATGGTAGAAAGAGGGAGGTGGGTATTTGGAATGCATAAGAGGCACTTCTAGGTAGAAAAAATAGAGGAAGGGCTCGCATTGAGCTAAAGAGACAGATAAAGGTGGATAGCAAAGCGCTACTCAACCAGCCAATGTGGTCAGTAGCTCGGAGTGAGGGAACAAACATCACTCTTATGTGGCAGACGGGTGTTCCGGGACGAGAACAGGTCCACCGAAGAAAAGATAAGGCAGAAACGGAGACAGTAGGATACGAAAAAGTAGAGTTTGGACAGGCATCCGAGAGAAGGTAGAGAGTTGTCTCTATTAAAACACAGATCGGTCTGAAGGACCACCTGCGATATTAATCCGACGAGTTAAGGTATATCATAAGTTAAAAAAATCACTAGACTCTTAAGAGAACTAGTACGATCATTTTCCTAACGAGTGCATCCACTACGATAAGAAAATCAGACAAAAGTTGACACAACAACTTAAAAGTATCACTGCAGATACAATCACATGAAAACAAACTGTTTCAAGGTAATTTTTTAAAACGGTAACGCCCTAAACACACAAAGATGCCTAATTATAAGCAGTTAAATACAGATACACTGTCCCAATATGCTAAAACAACCGAGAATTTAATAAGATATCTATAAGAAGCGATAGCGCCTCACCACGAAGTTCAACAAAAAACAATGAAAAAAAAAAGTTTATAAGTTATGGTGATTTAGTAGAAAAAGAAACAAATAATGATATAGTATAATGTGGGCGACTGTAATAATTCGGAGGAAAAACACATGGAATAGAAAATCCTAGTTTTTTGCAACTGCGAATATGAACTATTTCTTACAATGGCATAGGCCGCGTCTCCTATGTGAGCCCAAAGAAGAAAGCATCCACTCTAAACATCAGCTAAAACCAATCATAAAAATTCAATGAGTCATTACAACCAAAATTACGACAATTACCACACAATTAAACGATATAAGAAAAATACTAAAAACCAAATAATATGCTGTAGGAAAAGTTCGAGGATTAATTAAATGAAGCGACAGAGTTATACTGGGGGTCTAGAGAATAAAGCGATATATACGTAACGGTAGGTTCCAGGAAAAGTTAACCAAAAGGAAAAAGATAGCTAATTTAAGGTAAGTAAGTTAAACGTATAAGAGGTATATACTGTACAAGAGAGGAAATAAGTAATTAAAGTTAACTAATTGATAGTGGGGGCTAAAAACATTAGATACATTGTCAAGGAAGTAAAACGTGAAAAGCTTTTAGTTGTACGTAGGGTTGAACGATTTTAAAGATAATTTTATGCAATTTAATGAGGTTTAAATCGATATGTGAAGAGATAAGAGTAAACAAGGCTCGATTCACTGATAAAATTGTTGAATAACAGAAAGATATCTTGTAAAACATATATTTACTGGGATGGGAAGCTCTCGTTTGAGTTCCACCCAAACTAATAAAGAAAAATTTCAACATTATTCTTAAAAAAATGATTCACAAATTGCTAAAGCGACAAACTTACCAAGTAAATCTCGTCTAGACTTATAATGCTGTGCGACCGGCCCTTGGCAGGTCTCGTCTAGACATACAAAGCAGAGCGACCAATTCAAGTGGCAAATCTCGCTTAATAGATCTTAAAGTTCTACGTTGAAATATCGATATCTAAAAAAATTTGCTATCAAGACAAACTCATACTCGCTATACCAAAGAAAAATTCTACGATACATGTATAAAGAGAACAGTATCCCAAATTGTTGAAATATTCTTTTGATATCGCGGGAGTTATCAACAACCATCGTAAATGAGTTTAAATATAAAACGTTAACGATATTTTTGTTATTACAATGTTTAAAGGAGCAGATATAAAGAGATTCAGTTTATTACAGCGTTTTGAAAGGTAAAAGGTATAGTTAGATAATTTCGTTAACTGTATTTAAAGGCAAAATCTTCTTTAAAAAGGCATTTGTAGGTTATACTGTTTAAATTACTAAGGAAACACGTTTAAAACTGTATTAGAGCAAGATAATGTTTAATGAAAGAAATACATCACGGTTAAGTTAATATAACACTAAAAAACACACTAAAAACTCAAGTTAATTAGAAAATCTATATTTCGAGATGGAGGTAATTGTAAATTATACGTAATTATTTAGGTTACAAAAAGACACTCCAAATTATAGAAAGGTACATTATATGTGTTATTTAAATGGTAGCTTTAAAAATTAATCCAAAAACAAGTTGATTGAGATAAGTTAGAAAAATTTCAAAAATAAAGTGATTATTTAACTGCATTTTATAGCATTTTTTAAAAAAAAATTTTACTTTTCTTTCATAATAGGTAGAAAAATAAGCTGTTTACTTATAATTAAAAATACTTACATTCAAAATTATATGATGCAACCATGTATGTGAGGTTATTATTATACTGTATACACTGGTGAAGGAAAACACTTTAATTCCATTTCAAAAAACAAACTATACAACCATTTAACACAATTCAAGTTAAAAAGGTATACTACATTTAAAGTTGGAAGAAAATTAATTAAATTAACAAAACATTTTAAGGACAAAAGCTATGCATTTCAATAGTCCAAAATGGCGGTTTACGTTTAGTTACTATAACAACTGTCTTGACATCTTAGGAATTTAGTGAGTTCCAAAATACCAACATAAATTTTTAGGGTCTATAGATATTAGAAAATTAGATAATTTATTTTTATTTTTTTTTTTTTAAGTAAAAAAGCTATAGATAACATTAATTAATACATTATATAGTCATAAAAGAAATATTACAACCTAAAACACGTTGAAGGCACCAATTCTTACATTTACGTGCCATTCTTACATTTCCGTCGACGCGGTATACGCGACACAACGGCAGTTGGTAACGCTAATGTATAATATGGAAATTAGCGCGCCCATCTGTCAATGACGTTACACAATATGCAAATTATTGCACGTAATGACGAAATATGTCAAATTCATAAAACAGTTTATAAAAAACTGAGTACTCACATGAATAGGTACAGCTTCCTACGGAATAACTTCCTTCAGGGTTGCTCGTGGCTTCCTTCAGGATAATTTAAAGATGGCGGCTGCGACTTCCATCAGGATTGTTCCGGCTAGCGACGGCGGGGCGTGGGCTGCTGTCAGGTTGTGTCCAGATTATCTTCTTTCCTATGTAGAGGTAACGATAAGGAACAGGTTTGGGGAACGATAATCAAAAAAGGTAAAGGGAATCTACATAATAAAGATAAGATACGGTACGATACGATACCCAACCACTCTTGTCGATGTTCAGCAGCAAAGTTCCCCGTTTTCTCAGCGTCTTCCGGAAACTTTCCCACTTTTTCTTCTCCCATACGCGTCGGCGCGATCTGGCGCAAACGCACTCTGTAGTGACGGAAATACACGCGCCAGGTCTTTTAAATTTAAAGCGCGAAATTTCCGCACATCAAAACTAAACAAAAAAATGTCTAATGCCAAATTTTGGCACGTAACATAGGGTGACACTTGAAGAAGTTATGCTGTTCAGATATTATGTAGTTCTTGTAAGTGTCAAATAGTTCATCAGTAATAATCGATTCAAATATCTTGGGAATATATGATGTTAATGAAATACCTCTGTAGTTAGCAATTTTAGATTTATGTCCTGATTTGAAAATAGGAACTATCATGGATATTTTCCAAATTCCTTGATCAAAGGAATTCTGGAATATCAATCTCAATGATTCAATAAAAGTTAAGCACTATTTAAAAAGGATTAGTGGAATACCATTAGGATCAGCTTTTTTATAGAAATCTTAAGAGTGTATTTTCAGAGAAATTTCTTCATTAGTCAATACATTATTTTGTCAGAGTTGAGAAATGTGTCATATTGTTAAGAATTTCCATATTTAAGATATCTTGTGTAGAATACAAAGTTTTAAAATGTTCAGCAACCACATTCGTGATGTTTTCTACTGTTTCACATTGCATACCATGAAAATTCATGTTATACGGGATACCATTATCATTTTTTAACAAATTTCTGAATGACCAGAAATATTTAACATGAGTTGGTATAGTGTGTTCTATGTTACTAAGGTACAACAAATAGCATAAGTAGATGGTTGCTTTACATTCTTTATGCAACTGAAAATAATTGTTATAATTTTCTTGAGACAGTGTTTTTGTACTTGCGAAATGAATTATTTTTGTGAGCCATAAGCTTTCCAAGATCACGAGATTACCAGCTTGGGTATTTATATCCTAATTTTCTTTTCTGACACTAATAATTCAAATACATTGAATAAGTATTTGTAAAACGTATTGATAAGCACATCCAGTAATTCGGTTTTAATGTTATCGTTTGGGTGGGTGACGTCTGGCTTCCTAAACAATGTATTAACTCTATTATGTTTAATATGCACAAGAAAAAACAATTAAAAAGTTCATAAGTACATAGATATGAAAGTTAAATAGTTTAATACAATAGTTTATACAGTTTGAAGCAGTTTTAAAGTCTTCGGTAATCTTCAGAACTCTTCAGAAAGCTTTGTGGTGGCTCGTGGAACCAGGTAAGAACTTAAATACTAATTAAATGAATATATACACAGTTCAAAGAGATCCAGTAGTTTTCGGTAGTTTTGTGAACTCTTCAGAAAGCTTCGGGATTTACTTGTGAGACCGAGTAAGAACTTGAATAATGGTAGATGGACAATATATATAGTTTTAAGAGGTCCAGACGTCTTTGGTGGTCTTTGGAACTCTTCGGAAGGCGTTGTGATTTACTTGTGGGACAACGTGTAAATGTAAAGAATTATTATATGAACATAAAAACTATAACTTGAACATATACACAGTATTAAGAGGTTCAGAAGTCTTTGGCGGTCTTTGGAATTCTTCTGAATTTACTTGTGAGACTGAGTAAGAACTTGAATAACGATAGATGGAAAGTATATACAGTTTTATGAGGTCCAGACATCTTCGGTGGTCTTCAGAAGGCTTCGCCGTATGCCCTAGACCTCGTCGAGTGCGTTGCTGCTGAACTCTACGGGGTGCTATCCCGATGTACAGTGTGTCCCAAATTGGATGTATTAAATGGGTAACTTAGTTGTTATTAAAGATACAATAAAACTGTGTGCGCAGTCATGTGCCAACTTTTTGAGATCAATTCAATGGTGAAATCACAAATGAGCGATCTTCTTTTGTTTTCGAGTTATGGCCAAAAATTGATATTTTTTACAATTCTATTAATTCTCATAACTCGTTTGTTTGCAAAAATATCCAAAAATACTGTAGAAGTCTCTTATACGGTTTTTTACGTAGAATATAGTGGCGTACGCAAATATTTAATATTTATAATACTTTTGAGGTTATAATATAAACTTGCATTTTTTTAAATGGAAACCACAATCGGTTGTCACTTTATTTAAAAGCTCTTTTGACAGCTTTTCAAAAATGTATAGTTTAGTATAATTATTTTTCAAATGGCCGATTTATTCCATGTTTTTGGTATAATAAAATAATTTATTGTATTGGTAATTTATAGTTGGCCGTGAAACAAAAGGTAAACACAAAACAAGAGTTTATTATTGTACCACACCACTCTAAACAACAAAGCTTAAAAGCTAGAAGAATACAATATCATAACTACATATATTACAAAAATTAATACAACTACATCTTAAATTGAAAATTATACTTACCTGTCCACATTTAAACAGTCTATAATCCATATATGGATACACAAATACACACATACTCACACACCTCATACCCTCACAAACACACACACACACACACACACACAAGCACGCGCCCACGCATGCACGCACGCATGCGCACACAACCACACACACCCTCACACAAAAACACTCTCACACATAATATATATAAAACACTAGAACACAGATGGGAATACTACAATAGTTTTATTTACTGATAATTCAGAGATATTGTTCAAACAGGCCTCCATTCTCTCTTAAACAAAGTTCGCATCGTTTTATTAAAACTTTAATAAATTTAATAAATAAACTGCCTTAACTTTACGAAATGCTGCTTCAATTGAATTCCGCAACTCTTTAATACTATGGTTCTGGGTTTTATAGATTTCCTTTTCAAAAATTCCACAAGAAATAGTCCAATATCGACAAGTCAGGAGATCTAGGCGGCCACTGAACAGGTCCAAACGTACCCATCCATTTATTGAGATATTCTCTATTTAAATAATCACGAGTAATTATAGCGTTATGCGAGGGTGCACCATCTTGTTGGAACCACATTTTTGTCTTTTCGAGAGGCATGTCCTCCAGTAATTCGTGCAAGTTGGTATACAAAATTTCAATATAGCGACAAGCTGAATGATTGTTTTCAAAAATATGGTATTGAAATTTGCCACCAACAATGTAGCAACAAATATTCATACCATAACGACCTTGTTGACACCTCGTATGTTTAATAGGTTTTTTCATTCGACCAGCAAGTGCTTCATCAGACCATATAATGTTATTTCCAAAATTGTGAGTAGCAGAACATTTACGGGGATACCATTGACAAAATCGTCTTCTTTTTTGAAAATCGTCGGGAAACAAACTATGTATAATTTTATTTTTATAGGGTCGATATTTATTACGCTTCAATATTCTAGAAGCTGCTGATTTAGAAACACCCATTTCCCTTTCAATTTTCCTACATGATGTTCTTGGGTTTGTTTCCACACATGCTATGGTTGAAACAGTAGTTTGCTCTTAATTAAAAACTGCATACTGTTTCGTTCTGGTTTTTCAAAGCAGCCAAACTGTTGTAAATTACTATCTATCCTTTTAAACATGTTAATATTAGGTTGTTGTCTTTCAGGGTATCTGTATTATTTACAAACGACATAGTAATATTATTTGCTATTAGTTGCACAATTACCTGTTAAAATATAAAGTTTCTACTGATAGAGGAATTCTCGCAGACTCAATAAATGAAGTAGCATATCGTACTTTTCGTTATTTTCAAATTTTGCCGTTTAGTAACAGACTGATGCTTCACTTACAAACTAACAATACAATTTATTGCATGTGCAATAGATATGATTGAAGCTCGTTGACGTTTGTTATACAAACAATTGTCGTTTTTTGTTTACCTTTTGTTTCGCGGCCAACTATTTATTACCAATATAATAAATTATTTTATTATACCAAAACATGGAATAATTCGGCCATTTGAAAAAATAATTATATTAAACTATATATTTTGAAAAGCTGTCAAAAGAGCTTTTAAATAAAGTGACAACCAATTGTGGTTTCCATTTAAAAAATGCAAGTTTATATTATAACCTCAAAAGTATTATAAATATTAAATATTTGCGTACGCCACTGTATTCTACGTAAAAACCGTATAAAAACTATTACAGTATTTTTGGATATTTTTGCAACCAAACGAGTTATACGAATTAATAGAATTGTTAAAATATCAATTTTGGCTATAACTCGAAAACAAAAGAAGATCGATCATTTGTGATTTCACCATTGAATTGATCTCAAAAAGTTGGCACATGACTGCGCACACAGTTTTATTGTATCTTTAATAACAACTAAGTTACCCATTTAATACATCCAATTTGGGACACACTGTACAGCTTGCAGACACACTCGGCGTCACCACAATAAACGGCCTCTCGTGACGTTGTCATCTTGGGGGCGGCTTGGATACATTCTCTCTGCAGCTCTTGTGGGTGCTAAAAATGGTCTGGTGACGGCAGCAGGGGTGACAGGAGCTTTGGGTTCAGCAAGGTGGCTTGAAAGGCAGGTTGGAGAGCGTTCTGTGGCTGCTTCCTGCTGGCCTAGTGGGTGGAATAAAACTTACTGCTCATACGTGATTTACTAATGATTTTATGGAAACGAATTATGGCGGTGTGCCCTAGGTACAACGCCGGGCGCGTTACTGGTAAAGAGTAACCAGGCTATGAGGAGCACTGCTTGCTGAAGTGTTAACAGGTTGTGGTGAGCACTGCTAATTGAGTTTCTTAGGCTATGGTGAGCACCAAGTGTACTGATTTCTGCTGGATTTGCAATTGTATTTATATGCTTTCTTTCCCTATGCAGGTTATGTTAAAAAAACGTTAGTGGGGTGGGCATCCAATAGGTTTGCCAGTTGTAGGGTAGCACAAAAAATGAGTTGGAGATTTTGGATTTACATAAGTTTGTTCTGTGTTCAGTGCATGTACTTTAATATAGGGTAACATAGCCCTCCGCTGAAGAGTGTAGCATAACTAGATTGAAGCGGGGTGGTGGGGGTTGAGTGGGTGCTGGTTGTATATCCTTGTAGTGTATCTTCATGTTCCAGCCGAACCCAGTATATGTTGGGTCCGGCTCTCCTTTGGATTGCGTGGGGTCCCGTCCATTTTGTTTCAAACCGATTTTTGGTGGAAGGGCGGTTCCTAATCATGACCATGTCCCCAGGTGAAAACAGGGCCGGATCTTTGGCTTGACCATATTTGGCTCTGAAGCGGCGCTCACAATCTTGAGTATGTTGTATGCGGCGACGTCGGACTTCTCTCTGGTTGTCCACTGGTGGGTGGTCGAGGTCCCTTGGACGGGGTAGTTCATATCCCAGTAGGGCGTAACTGGGTGTGGTTTCCGTAGTTGCGTTCTTCCTGGTGCGGAGGAAGTGCATTATCTCGGGTAGTTTCAGGTCCCAGGATCATGCGTCGTGTTGGGTCGCGAAGGCTCGTAAGGATTTCTTGATTTCCTGGTTCCTGCGTTCGACGGGTTTATTTGTGGGTGGAAGATTGGCGTAGTGTCCGGTCCCATCGTCGAGATACGTATTGGGACCCGTTGTCGGTGAGGATCGCTCTTGGGTATCCATATCGGGAAATAACCTCGTTTTTGAGTAGGTTGATGACGGTTGCTGATTTGGTGTCAGGCGTCGGAAAAGTTTCGACCCATCTGCTAAACAAGTCGGTTACGACCAGTATGAACCGATTGTTTTGAAGTGAAGTGATGTATGGTCCCATGGTATCGACGGATATGATCTCCCATGGTGGTGGGTATATGTGCTCGGAGGGGTGCTTTCTGTTAATACGGTCCTCTTTTCGTAGCGGCACAGCTCCAACATTGGCTTACACATAGTCTTACCGCGTCACCGACCTTCGACCAAAAATATCTTTCGCTGAGGACGCGGTAAATTTTGTCGGTGCCTGGATGTCCAGCCAGGTCATGGAAGGCGCGTAACACAACGGTATGTGCAGTGGGGGGGAGGGGACAACGAGCCGGTTGCATCGCCAGAGGTATTCGTCTTCGAGGCGTCGCCATTGATCAATGTAGTAAGCGTAAGACTACGGATCAAAAGGTCCTGGGTTCAAATCCCGACACGGCCGACTGCTTGAAAAATGGCAGGTGAGCATTTTTCAGAAAAATTACGCCCTCGTTCGGATGAGAGGTTAAATGGAGGTCCCGTGTGTGAGTGGTGTCACGCACGTTAAAGATCCCTACCTTGCCTGGAACGGCAAGGGTTCGCCAAAATTCTATATTTCCAGGCAACAAAAAATTCGCCTCCTAGCCAATGTAGTTTCTTCGGGTGGAGCATTGGGAATGTAAATGAACGGTATCCGTCTTCGACTATAAGGTCTCGTAGGATTTTCTCCTCGTGTGGGTTTTGGGGGTCTCTTTGCTGTACGAGAAGCCATTCTTGGATCATCTGTCCAATGACTTTGCTGTCCCGTTGTGCATTTTGTACCCGTTCGGGCAGGTCCATTCAGGACGATGTAGTTTGCCTGTGGTGTGTTTGGTGGTAACAGGCGGTTTTCGCGCGTGACCTCTTTGGGAATACAGCTGTTGACGGGGTGACTGAAGAGATGGTCCAAAAGCTTATTGTGGTTCCGGGGCAATGTTGGATGTCGAAGGAGAATTCTTGTGGTAGCAGGGCCCAGCGGGTGAGTTGGAACGGGTGTCTTTGGTCTTGTTTAACCATAGCAATGCTCGGCTGTCTGCAGAGCATGAAAGGTTTGTCTTCCAAGTATGGTCGGCACCTCTTAACGGCCCAAATTACTGCCAAACATTCTTGCTCGTTTACATGGTTGTTTTTCTCGGCTTGGTTGAGTTTGGCACCGGCGTAGCTGATGATGTTTTGTGACCCTTCAACTTCTTGGTAGAGGACTGCTGTGATACCTGTACCGGTAGCATCGGTTTGTAAGTCAAAGGTTGGTTAAAATCTGGCCGGTGAAGCTTCAGGGGTTAGCTAATGGCCTGCTGGATGCCTAGGGAGGTTTGTTTAGTCTCCAGAGTTCATTGGAAGCGTTTGTTGGTTTGGAGTAAGTTAGTTAGTGGTGTCTGGAGATCTGCACACCACGTGATATAGTCAAGTAATCGGTATTAGTTAAATAAAGTTAATTACTTGAAGGACCACCTCGATATTTATGGTTTCGAGGAACACCTTGTTATACATGAATACGAGTTTGATTAATCACAATTGTAATAATATAAATGCAAGACATAATAAAGGATAAATACCTTGTTTTAACATGATGTGAAGGAACTTGCCATTGTTGATTAGAAAACACGTTTCTCGCGTGCACGTTTACTGTGCACAACGTTCCGAGAGTGAATGTCAATGTTAATAGATAACTTCGACTTTAGATTCGCACTGCATTGTTGCCACATGGCGCACAATACACTTAAAGTTACGAAAAAAGCCTTTGCACAATTTATTTACGGGAAAACAGTGGCAGTGGTGGTTGGTTATATTGGCCTGTTGAGGACTGATTGGAACTTCTCTAGGAGGCTGTTGAATCTGGGTAGGAGTTCCGCTGGAAACTGGTGAGTTGTGGTTTGTTTGGGTGGCCTACTGGTGGAGACGTGTGTCGTCCGTCGGTGGCGGCTCCGTGGCGTAGTGGTATGTGTGTGACTACTACGCCCAAGGACCCGGGTTCGAATCCCGACACGGTCCGCTTGAAAAATGTTAGGCGAGCATTTTTCACAAAAATTCACCCTCGTTCGGATGAGAGGTAAAATGGAGGTCCCGTGTGTGAGTGTTGTCACGCACGTTAAAGATCCCTACCTTGCTTGGAACAGCAAGGATTCGGCAAAATTCCATATTTTCCAGGTAAAAAAAAACTCGCTTCCTGGCCAATGTAGTACCTTCGGGTGGAGCATTGGAAAATCAAATGTAATGTCGTCCGTCGGTTCCAGTGGAGCGTCTGACGGTTGTGTGCTCCAAAGTGTATGGATTCTCGCTCGTGATCCATGACTGCTTTCTCCCGTTAAAGCCAGAATTGTCCCAAGATGATGTCTTCTGCCAGATTGACCACTACTACAAAGGTTTCATGGTTTGTCACGTTTTCAAGGGTGAGTGGCGTGTGGAACTTGCCCTTGATTGCCATCTTTGTCCCTGTTTCGACTCGATTGCTGGAGGTATGATGGGGTTCTACCCGTGAGCCAGTAGGTAATCAATCTTCCCTGATCCATACATGAAGATGCCCCTGTGTCTAGTAGTGCATTGTAGGTCGTTCTGTTTATGATAACGGGGATCCTTGGCAGTGGGTCATCATGGGTAATATTTAGTCGCGCCAGTTCGTTTTGCCTGGCCGGGCGGTGTGCTGACGCGGCTCGGCCGGGGTGTCGTTTCTCGAGTTTCCGGTTGGACAATCTCGGTGTTAATGTCTTTGTGGGCAGTAGCGGCACTTTGGTAGTTTTTCTGCTGTGAGTGGACGTCGGCAACTGGTGTGGGGTTGGTCGTCCTTATTGTCGCTTCCTTTACGTTTTCTTCGATTTTTGTGAGGCGGGAGACCATTTCCCATACTGTTGTTGGCATGTGACACTCAATTGGGTTCCTCAGTGTTGGTAGGAGGAGGTCCGTGAACAGCTCTATGTCCCGGTTGATTTCTAGTTTTAGGCGGTGGGCTTGCTGCGTCTTAGTGACGAGGAGGGCGGCTACTGGTTGAGACGCATCTGCTTCTGTCCGTAGTACTCGGAGGTTATTTTGGCTCTAATAGTTGGACTGTCGTACTTGTCCTGAAAGAACCTTTTGAATTCGCTGTAGTTGGGTTGGAACATCACGTATGCTTCCCACCATGTGGCTGCTTGACCTCGGAGTTGAGGGGTCCTTGCAGGTATATCCGCGTCCATCGCTTTCATCTGTTGAAGGAATTCTGTGGGATCTTCTAGAAGGGTGCCAAAGAATATAGGTTATCTGCTTCGGAGGTCGCTGTGGCGACGTTGTAAAGGTCCTCCACTAGCGCCTTGATGGTGACCATTTTGCCGGTTGATTGTGTTTGTTGAGCGCCATTGGGTTGTTGCAGTCCCAGAACTGTTGGTGATTGTGTCCACCTTGGTTGGAGGCGACTGTTTGGTGTCCGACTGGACGTTTGATGTCGTTTGACTCCTCGTCTCGGGCATGTTGATGGTTCTTGCAAGCGCGCTGTTTACAAAATCTTTGTGAAGACGGCCCAATCACGTTGGACGCCACTTGTCACCGTTTGGGTGGGCAACGTCTGGCTTGTTAGACAATGTGTGTAGACTTAGCTCTATTATATTTAATATGTACAAGAAAAAACAATTAAAAAGTTTGTAAGTACACAGATATGAAAGTTAAATAGTTTAAAATGAACGGTTTATACAGTTTGAAGCAGTTCGGAAGTCTTCGGTAATCTTTGGAACTCTTTGGAAGGCTTCGTGGTTACTCGTGGAACCAAGTAAGAACTTAAATACTAATTAAATGAATATATACACAGTTCAAAGAGATCCCGAAGCTTTCTGTAGTCCTCAGAACTCTTCGGAGAGCTTTGGGATTTACTTGTGAGACTGAGTAAGAACTTGAATAACGGTAGATGGAAAATATATATAGTTTTACGAGGTTCAGACGTCTTCTTTGGATTTCTTCGGAAGACGTCGTGATTTACTTGTGGGACAAATGTAAATGTAAAGAATTATGATATGAACATAAGAACTATAACTTGATATGTATAGAGTATTAAGAGGTTTAGAAATCTCCGGCGGTCTTCGGAACTCTTCAGAGGGCTTCAGAATTTACTTGTGAGGCCAAGTAAGAACTTGAATAACAGTAGATGGAAAATATATACAGTTTTATCAGGTCCAGACGTCTTCGGTGATCTTTGGAACTCTTCGGAAGACTTCGTGGTAGTGATACCCTAGGCCTCGTCGAGTGCGTTGCCGCTGAACTCTACGGGGGTTGCTATCCCGGTGGTACAGCTTGCAGACACACTCTGCGTCACCACAATAAACGACCTCTTGTGACGTTGTCATCGTGGGGGCGGCTTGGATAAATTCTCGCCGCAGCGCTTGTGGGTGCTGACGATGGTCTAGTGACGGCGGCAGGGGTGACAGGAGCTTTGGGTGCGGTAAGGTGGCTCGAAAGGTACGTCAGAGAGTATTGTGCGTCTGCTTCCTACTGGCCTGGTGAGTGGAAAGGAGCTTCCTGCCCATACGTGATTTATTAATGGTTTTATGGAAACGAATTATGGCGGCGTGCCCTAGGTACAGCGCCGGGCGCGTTACTGGTAAAGAATAAGCAGGCTATGGGGAGCACTGCTTGTTGAAGTGTTAACAGGCTATGGTGAGCACTGCTTGTTGAGTTTCTTAGGCTATGGAGATTTTGGTTTTTACATTAGTTTGTACTGTGTTCAGCACATGTACTTTGAAATAGGGTAACACTGTTAAAAAGACAAACCTATATTTTTGAGATGAGCATGTAGCAGTGGTAAAGCAAAAACCTAGTGAAGTTTCAAAATATTTTATTTCTTAGAATAATCGAAGTACTAAATGAGAGTTCTAAACTGGGATAATGTTCATCTTCTTTTTTAGATATTGCTGGCTTTCCTAACTGAAAAATTAGATAAGTGATCAGAAAAAATGAGATCAATGATGTTCTTATTTTTGTTTGTAATCAGTTTTTGTTTGATTGCTGAAGTTCAAGAGATAAGAAATTATTTAAAATAATTTCTGTTTCATATTAGTTGGCATGACTTGACCTTTATCGTCTCTGTACCAGCAGATGTTAGGGAGATTAAAATCTCCTAGAACTAAACACTTTGCATGCGAATATTTGTCATTTAGTGAGACACATGTGTCAGCAAATACTTTTCTATGTTCAGTTAGACATTTTGGAGGAAAGTAAACTAGCCTAATTATGAATGATAATACTTATTCAAAGGTCTTCAGAATTAATATGTTGGCTATTGAAGGTTTCACAAGACAACCATTTTTTTATACACTCCAATTAATGTACTACCACCACGACTGCACTGAAGCAGATCATGCTTTCTATCACATCTGTAAACACTATAATTATTGGGAAATAGCTCAATTAACAGCATGTCTGCATTTAGTCAAGTTTCTGCGGACGCTATTATATCGTAGTTCTTAGAAAGTACATTTAGACACAGCCCCATAATTTTAGATCCTAAGCCTGTCACATTTTGATAATAAGAACAAAAAATATTGTTATGTAACTTATTTTTGGTTTTGTTGAAGAAATGTAAAATTTGCCCAGAAAACTCACTTTTTGATTTTGTTTATAATTTTTATCTAAAATTTGTGTACAGTAATTTCATTTGGCCCAAAATTAGCACTGTTGTGAAATATTCGGAGTTGATAGTTAACCTAAAAGAGCTGTAGCTATTAGCAAATTTTTTATTTTTCGATTTTGGTAATTGGGGGAAGATTGTTAATTAGGTCTTTAGTCAGCTGAGAATTAGCATAATCAACAATTTTTGGTTCTTGTACAAGGGGGTTGATACATGTAATGTGTAAGGAACAGTACTGAATACGTTTTTTAACAGCCATAAAATCATCATTGTGTTGTACTATTTTGCCGTTGGGGATGCAGTTCCAATGACCAGACTCTTATAATTCTGTTTATGTTTTCTACTAATAGCAGAGTTGTCTTGCTCTCTTACTCCTGGTGTAGGTAAAATTCCATTTTTTCTCCTTTATGTCCTTATTGTTGTGTATAGTAGATTTACCCATTAGAGCATCACTTCCATTTACTGCATTACATTTGTTTACATCCACAGGAACCACATCAACATAAAACATTTTAGATGCATGTGATAAATTTGGTTTATCACTCAAAGCAAATTTAGAAATAAATTGAGATATCTTTTTAGTATAATTACCATTATTTATGCCAGCTATGTTATTTAAACCAAAATTATGTTTAGGAATAACTATTAACATTTTCAGGAATACCAGTTCTCCTAGTAAGTAGTCTAACTAAATCTATGTTAGAGTCTTAAGTTTTTAACCTCAAATTTTAATTCAGTAATCTCTTGAAATTAACTTTTTTTTCCATTTCAACGACACATTTGATTATATCCCTAAATTCCATGCTCAATATAAAATCAATTATGATATCATCACCTATTGCTTGATCTGCATGCATATTTGATTGTACACCATCAGTATTATAAGGTATAGATCATTGGCCATTATTCTTATCTGTTTGAACATAATTGTTACAAATATACTGCTTTGAACCATCAAAAAGGGGTTTTGAACTACCTTTCCAACACTACAGGAAGGATGAGTCCTTTTTTCATATATAACTCATTGAACAAACCTATTCAGCACATTTTCTTTATTATAAAAACAAAATCTTTGTAGCATTGTTTGAACAAAAACTGCATTAGTAGCTGCCTTGGTAATTCTTATACCCAATGGGTTCCCCTTGATTCTCTATAAGTGGTTACATTTACATGTTTTCTTTACCTGTTTATGATTAATTAATTTTCTTTTTCCTTCAACTGTCTAGCTCTCATCCTCAACTCCACTTGCTAGGCATTATCTTTGTAATTTCACTTAGGTTACTGGATGTATGTAGGTGATTTAATTTTATTGTACAAAAATTACTTTTACCTTATCAGGTCACAATTTAAACAGTAGCTGCATTTGTTTCCCTATAACTTTAAATTGAATCATTTTTAATGGAAGGTATGAAATAACTTTCCTAAATGCGATGTAATTATATAAATATTAACAATCCCATTGCAATTTAATCATGTCTTATTCTAAACGCTTTTGGTCAATAAAGTATACTTTGTTACAAATATTCACTGTTGCAATTGGTATGTTTACACAAAACTGTCTATTGTGCTACACCTACGTGCACCTTTATACCTTGGGTCATAATGCACTGTTTTTTGCTTTTTAAATAAGTAATTGTCCTTGGTTACTCTCAACAGTGTATTATAAAAGAATAACTATGGTTTTCTGGTTTAAGCCTATTGTCTTAATTTCTTTTATAGAAACCAAAAAATCGAATAGCCATGCTTAATTAACTTTAACTATTCGCAGAAATCTAAAAACACAAGGTACATCTGCAGGTATTTTGTTCATTTAAAATTAATATTGTTTTCTTTTTTATCTGGTTTATATCTGAAGTAACATGAATGTGTTACAACTGTATTGTGTAACACATATCTTAGGTAGGAATACTACAATAGTGCAAAATTACAAAGCATGGTGTATGAAAATCTGATTTGACAAATAACAGATACTCTAAAATAGTGGAAATCAATTTAGCATAAGAATGAACGGGTATGTAGCAAACAAACACATAAATTACAAGCATGTGTTTATAACTGAGCTATGAGGTAAATACAGCACCACTTGAACACAAGAAGACACTACAAGTAATAAATGCAATATAAAATTGGAGTTATATAGAAAATGTACACTCTACAGTTGTATCAATTGCATTTGCTTGTGAAAGGTGACATTTTATATTATAAAGCTAATGATATTTTAAAGGTGGCTGAACTCCAGCTTTTATCAAAAAAGGAATTTAAGATATCTAATAGAAACATTGGTCTTTGTGCATGATTTAAATAAAATTAAATAAAAACCCTTAACCCTTAACCCTTTAAGGGTTTTTATTTAATTTTATTTAATTTTGTGCATGTTTCATAATTATTTTTACTTGTCACAATGTACAATTAAGGTTTGTTTTTTGTTTATAATTGTTTAATTTCTGGTTTTATGAATATAAATGCAACTTAATTTGATTGCTTGTTCTCCACACTTGGTTTCTCATATTAAAAGTGTAGCGTGTTTGAGGGAATGACTTTGGTCATTCATTTTCTAAAGCATATTTGCATAGAAATATTTTCACAATTTATGACAGCAGGTAATATACCACAATAAGCGGGTTATGCATAAAATATTTGAAAATATCATTCCTAGCTAAAAAAAGTGGTCCAATGTCATTCACTGTAATTTACACCCTTGTGCAAACAGAAATTTTGTAGACAAGCTACATTATAGCCTGGTATTTATCTTTGCCTATTGTTACAGGTAGTTTATATAGCATCAGCTGATAACTTAGTAATTTATAGCAGAACTTGATATTAATTTTAGGTCATACAGTTGAATGAAATTAAAATCCCCATAAAATATTGCATATTAAAATTTTTTTGGAATACAATTGGAAACATGTTCATTGTTGCGTTATTAATCACCAAACCATAGTTATGTGTTAAATGGTTTTAGCCATGCTACTCTCTAAGAAGTGTTCACATTACATATAGAATTATTTATTTCTTTTGCTAATATACTATATATCTTTTAATTTTTTCTAATATAAGTATTTTTATATTACAGATCAAGATGCAAATAAATAAATGTCTATCTGTTCGAATGAGTAGATGGAATATGGCTCCACTATCAAAGGTTCAGAAAGAATATGCAGGAATACGTTCCTTTGTAAGTAGCAAATTTGATATGATTGTTACGAAAGCAATCAAAACCTGAATTACTTAATTCAATGACTGCATGCAGTTGTTAGTATCATATATATATATATATATATATATATATATATATATATATATATATATATATATATATATATATCTCAGATGTCAGTAACGATAGCTTATATTAATTGCTAGTATTTGATATTGTATTTACTTTCTTGTACGGATACTTTCCTGAACATTTTTATTTATGGTATATTTGATATCTATTATAGAAATTTCCCCGATTAACAATCCTTCGTTAAGTGGTTGTTAAACTTATTATATTGATTATAGGCTTTCAGCTGGTTTTCAGCATATGATTATTTATTGTGTATTTTTCTTTGGTGTATTCTGGTTTAGGAGAGATTGCTCCATGGGTTATAAGTTAACTTATAATTGTTGTGAGTTTTTCCCAGTGAAGTTATTATTAAACTGAATTTGCATTTGTGTACATGGTATTTGTATTATGGTTATAATTTCAATTCCATTTATGGATTAAATTCTTATTCAACGATCAATCTCACAAGGTGATGTCATTTAATAATAGATTATTTTAGTAACGTTTATCTGTTACATGAATATTGTTTCTGATCTTTTATAGTGCATTTAACCTTGGCTTATTTTCAGTTTATTGTTATGCCCAGTGATAAGATTGCACTTTTTAATTGTCGATTTATTGTTAATACTAGTCACTTCTATGGTCCTAATGCAAAGTCTAAAATTTGTTCTAGTGCTAATTGCCATGCAATTCTCGTGTTGGTTACAGCCATTGGTCTTTAATTTATTCAAGACATATTACACTTTCAATTATTTGATTATCTGTTGAAATATTTTGGATTGAAATTGGACAACAAATTGCGAAAGCAAGTGTTTATCAGATAAAGAAAATAGATCATATAAAATTTTGATATAATTTTCCTTACTTTACTAGAAAAAAGAAGACAACAATTATAATTAGAATATCAAATATATTCTGTGCCTAAGGCCATATGTTAATTAATGTTTAATTATTTGTCTATATTTTAAGGTATATCTATTTTATTTCAGGCCTGTTGCGATTACACATTGTTTGTACTAAATTCATCCAGTTCATGTAAATATTATTTTTTTAGTTGGCTACAAAATATTGTTGTATTAACAAGTCACTGTATCAGTTTATCAGAAATATGTAGTGTGGTACGTATTTAGTTAGCATAAACGTATTGTCCATCATTATCATTCCATTTTAACAACGTCTGGCATATCCACTACGTGTGTAGGATAGCCCTTCTATCCCGTAAGCAGAATGTGAACTGATTACTAAAACTTCAGGGTATTAGTACTCATTGCATGAAACAAATACAGTTGGGAATTTTAGTATAATTTCACTTGATGTAAAACATTATTTTAGTACATTCGAATTTCTTTCTCATTTTGTGTTATAGTTTAGTAAAATATGGTTTATATTTTTGAGGGAACATTTTAGGAAGATAAAAACAAAACTTTCTTCAGTATGTTTACAATTTGAAAACTCTTGGAACTGAGTTTTTAGTATTTCGTTCTCCTTTTGTTTTTGGCACTTTTTTCTTAAGAGGATTGTTGTTTTAGTTCCTATGAAACAGAATTGACCCACATGAGATTTTGAGCTTCCAGAGCAGCATTTTGTCATTCGTATCAGTAAGGAACAATTATTTTATGTAGCCTTAAATTTGTACCACTAGAAGTAGCATATTTTGAAACACATTGTATGTTTCACTACATTTTGCTACATCGGTTTGACACAGAATCACCAACATATATTGTTAACGATGTTTAAAGCTCTCTGTTGACTATTATAGATGTTGGTTTCATAGCTCACTGTAAATCAGTTTTGCTTAGAATTGCAAGAAAAAAATTAACTTTTGCATAGCTGTTGTTTTGACAATACAGTAATTGCTTTATTGGGTGTAGTCTACTTTTGCATAGCTGTTGTTTTTACAATACAGTAATTGCTTTATTGGGCGTAGTCTACTATACATGTTAGGAATATAATACAGTTGCATGTATGAATTAAGCTCATTTTGTAGTGGAAATTTTATTGAAACAATATTGATCAAGCTACTTTTGGATTTAGATAGATAATGACATAGTTAAGAAATATATTTTCAGGGTCAATTGAACATAATGTTATAATAAAAGGTAATCTAGCTAATACTTAATCAATTTACAAAGAACGTAAAGAGCATAAGTATTAAAAACGTCAATAAGGTACCTATCCCGATAATGGTGTATTAGAGTATTGATTTTGTAATTAGTTTCATATAGTAGAGTTTATTTCTTATATGTAGATTTGTCTTTTGCTTTTTATAATTTTCTTCTTTAAATTTTGTTGTAGAAAGTTTTCATTTGTCTTTTGAACACACAAAGCTATATTTCTTCTATATACTGTGTGGTACCTTTTATGGAGGATCTAATTCTTGTGGTTTTTACTATTTATTTTTGCCAAATACATGATTGAAATATTTAACAGCTTTTGGTACTTAAACATAGTTACAGCTAATGGTTTAAAACTTTCAAAATCAAACGTTATGAAATTTGACTTTGAATTCATGCTTCTGAATTGATTTTATGTATTTTTAGTTACACTGAATTATATTCATATTGGTTTTGATTGTTTTCTTTTTATAAGGTGTACAATACAATTATTTCAGGGTTCACTAAAATTATACCAACACTTTAAGAATTTAAAGAACAGTAAATAAAAATGGGTCTGGTCTACATTGCCTTTGACTAAAAGTATTTTTTATACAAAATAACTTGTACATATTTTTATTATTTTATAATTTTGTCTTATAATTTGAAAATATATATATACTCAAATGTTTTGTTTTTTCAGCTATTCTAAAAATCATTAAAAGTTTTTAGATTAATTTTGGTCTGCTAGAATAAAATGATCAAAGTATAGAAACCGGACTCTTATTTAACACTTTAGTACTGTAATGCCAATATTGAGTGATATTTAGCATTATTATCATAGATGGTTTTAAAGTATAAAGCTAAACTATCTAAGATATATTTATTTATATATATATATATATATATATATATATATATATATATATATATACTACTATGTAATTTGTAGGTTAGAAGTAAATAGGTAGGTCATAGGTCAGCTTAGGGTAGGCTAGTGTATGTAAATACCCATTATTAAAAAATTAAATAGGTATCTTAGAAATCTAATGTAACAATTAAGTAATTTAACGTAGGAATTTTAGGATTAATGTTATTTTAGTTTCAGCTTTGCACTTATTTGCAAGGAAATTTCAATATTTAGGGAGCAGAGTCAATAAATGTTAAATGACTATCAAATATGAAAAATATGAAAAAGTTTGAGATATGGGATAGAAATGTTAGATTGTAAATGATATTAGAATAGAATTAAAGAAAGTTTAGTTGATTATAAGATATAAATAAGTGGATTGTTAAAAGAAGAAAAGGCTTAGTATGAAAAGATTATGCATGTGTATTATAAAACTTATAGAATTAGTTAGAAATGCAAATAGTAAAATTATTTATATATGCAGAAAAATAACGGAGATTTCAAATTTTATATTTTGATTTGGGGGAAAATGGCGTGATAAAGAGTCACGAGAGGTCACTGAAACCCAAATTCTACAAATAAATTCCACCAAACTATAAAAGAATCCGGAAAAAAATAGAAATTTGTGTAAATTCATGGTTACTCCCTGTATAATACAAGCGTATTTTTATTCATTAATGTATAAGCGAAAAATGCAATTGCGCGTGTATAAATAATCACCCTGTATGATATAAGCGTATTGTAAATACATAATAAATAAATAGCAAATAACGTTAGCTAAATATATAAAAATTAATTTTAAGATACTTTAAGCACGCATTCAATGCAAACGCAAATCGATCATTTAAGATAAATACACAGCCATTTATTTTCACTTATTAATTATCAATACATTTTCAATAAAAATGCTTTTCATTTGCTGTAAATAGCATAGAACAGTGCTAGCTTTACGCATTTAGCATAAAAACTACAATCAATCTTGTATTTAACTCCCTAACTTTAATCTTAAAACACGTTTTATCCTGAAAGCAAATATTTGCTTTGAAAATTCAACTAATTTGCATTATAAATCTATTAAAGTTTAAATCAATTATCTTGTGTATTATCTAAATTCGATTTAAATAAAACATGTTCTCGTATTTTCCAAAGGAATTGAGAAAAATACGTTAATTTCATAGAAACTTATTAATAAATAAACGTTTATTCCAAGAAACCGCTCGAACATTGAAATAATCCCTAAAATCCATAAAATAACCGAAAAAAATTTATTATCTTTCGCATTACTATGCGACGCCACAATATCCATGTACGTGTTAGAGTAGGACGAACCGTGCACGTTACTAATAAGTGGAACGAGAAAACGAGGTAATAAACCGCGACGATTTTGAACGCTATAACATTCTAGAAATAGATAATTTTGTATATATAACGAAGCGTTTATTAAACAGATTCATAAATTCAATCGCGAAAACGTCATATTGAGAAAAGAATTTCCAAGCTATTGTTCTAAGGTATGCAGTATGCATATCATAAATAATAAGTGACAGTAAATAAAGGAGTGATATTCTAAACGTAACCTGTATACAAAAAATGGAAATTATTAAATTTAATTACATACAATGAAGATGGGAAATGCTTCGATATAAAAAGCTATTTAAAATTTTATTGAATAATCAAACCCAGGATGTACATTGGTTTCTAAATGAAAATGTAAATAATATGAGGATCCTGTAAGCTGATTTGGATGTCAATTTAAAATAAGAAGATATTTAATTACGAACTGGATAAAAAAAGAACGTGGATTTTTGCAAGTATTCATTGTTTTTAACTGATAGTAGAGTATTTGTCATTTAAATCTAAACTAGATTAAGTTTTAATCATATAATGTTTTATTGTCGTAAGTTCTTTACCAGGAAAGTTTGTGTTCAGAGTTCGAAACACTCTGACCTTTTAATAGATTATGTGTCAAGAATTCTTTTAGCCGAAACAAACCTTACAAGCGTGTGAATCATAATCAGGATAACTATTTATAAGAGAAGAAATTTAGTTCTGTAAATTTAAAATAAGGTAAGGAACATTCTTATAATTAAGTAAATAAGTACTTCTTAGAAATTATTTTATGTTTGAAGAAAACGATGTTCTAAATGTTCTATATGCTTTTGTATGAGAAAAACAACATTTCCATTGAGCTAGTCAGGCAAAGTTAGAAAGGAAGGTGAGTTAACAATTTTAAATTTCACAATTTGCTGTTTTCTTATCACAGCACTCTTTTAGCAGCGCATCAAAGCCAGGTGTGTCACAGCAATATATATATACTAATACTTGAAAGTTTGTTTCTTGGGAAAAAGGTCTAAATAAATAAAAAAAATTTTACATTATATGTGTGTTAATCAGACGTTTCTACCGTCGCTAGATGGTCTTTATCAATGAAAGTATTACGATTTTAACCTGTTTTTAAAAAGTGTCTTTATCCAGTGATAAGAAATAGAAACTCCAATAAATCAAGCATTAGTCTTCAATCAAACTCTGTACTAAATATTTTAATATACATGTTAACTAAAAAGTTCGAATTTTAAATTTTGACAAAGAGTTTAGCAACTCGCATCAAGGTGTACATAATTTATACAGAAAAACAATATTTTAATTTGTGACGTAAATGTTTTGTACAATTTTAAATTAAATAAATTAGATTGTGGTAACCGTATCGTTTGATTCAGTGAATAGCTCAATTTATACTACGTTATAAATATATAAAACTCCGTTTATGGATAAGTTTTAGATATTTGTTAAGATATAATGTACATGTATTGTATTATAGGAGAAAAAACATCATTGATAAAGACCATCTAGCGATGGTCGGAACGTCTGATTAACACACATAATGTAAAAAAATTTTTTTTTATTTAGACCTTTTTCCTAAGAAACAAACTTTCAAGTATTAGTATATAAAAGGTCAAAAAATACCAATCGAATATTGTATATATATATATATATATATATATATATATATATATATATATATGTATATATATAATATCGTGTAATTTGTGGATCAATTGTAGATACAAAAGGTCATAGGTCAAGCTAGGGTCATAATCTACGATAAAGTTAATCAAGTATTTTAGACAATTAAGATTGCACATATTCAACTTAAGGTAACAATGTGTAGGGTAATTTAGTTTTGGTTAATTTAATTTTAGTAAGCGGTTTTGCATTTTATTTAGTTAGGGATAGCATGATATATTTTTAGAATAGAAAACCAAGGTTTGAAATAACACGATGTAAACACCGCTTTTATTGTAATTTCAGATAGTGTAAATATTAAAAGCTTTGAATTGGATCGATATTTTGAAGGGTAAACTTGAAACATTTTAAATATAGCATGTTAAATAAGAACTTGTTTGGTTGGGGTAAGAAAATTGATAGCTTCTCAGAATGTAAATGTATGTTACAAGCAGACACGGATCAGTATTGCAGACAAAGTAGGATGTTAATAAAGTATATGTAAGACGAAGATGCGAGTGTAAAGATCGGTTAGACTTCAGAATAAACACGTGAACAAAGACAATTCTATAGCCTGTAGATAGAGCAAGACGAACAATGTTGGTATCGATTGGTAAACTTGGAGAGAAATGAAGCGTTGTGATGGGACGTTATAGATATACACGCAACAGTTTCAAAGTTAGGTAGGGTGATAGACAACTGGGGAATTTCATAAGGAGGGAGCATAAGTAAGAACAGGTGATATATGTTGCAGAATAGTTACCAGGTAACAAATTTTTATAAAAACATTTTGTGGTGATTATTGGCAGTGTTTCTTTTAACTTTTTGTGCTTGGAGTGTTTATATTGTTTTATGAATTTAATGAACTGAGAATTTTATGGGCCTTTAGATGTAATTGAAATTTATTCAGGTAGACAAGGATAATTAATTTAACGATAAGCAGGTTATGTTGTACAAAGTAATGGGGATTTATTTTATTTTCAGTGCTGTAAATTTGCACTCACTTTTAAAGAATTTTACTGTGAGCTCATGTTAAGACTAAGGGTTTAACGTCAGGTATGAGGATGGCCCTCTTACTTTAATAGAGTATTTGTTTATTGAGGTTATCAAATCCTATTGCATTTAGAAAATGGAATTTTTGATATTACGTATAATATGAGTGTACATAATGAAACAAGTTTTGATTAATGTAATGTTTATTTCATGTAAATAGAGTGTAATGTTTATTGTGAATTGTGTTATTGTAAAGGTGAGTGTAGGAAGTGAATGCTTTTTTTCAGTTACAGCTTAGAGGCAGATAGCGGGAGTTATTTAATTGAGCAGTCCAGGTAAGCTTTATTTGTTCGTTTCTTAAAAGTATTTTAGGGGTGTCAGAGTGAGCAGCCGAGGTGCAGAGTTAAAGTTCACGACATTATATCGACCCAACTGTGGAGCTCAAAGTAGCGATCGACGAGGTGCCAAGTAAGCTACATACAACATTATACGATCCAATTGTGGGATTTGCTACGATATCACCCTTCGCTAGTTGTACAACGATCAATTGCTTTCTGATCGCCACCTCTCTGTGCCTTTAAAATAATTTAAAATTAATCCACTTAAGTTTTATGCCTCGACTAGCTCAGTGATACCACGCACAGACTGAATGACAATATGATAACAGAAAATTTTCACTCACTCCTCTCCAACACTCAATATCTCCGCATAAGACAAACTAAATTCACCAAAAATTGTATAATGAACTAAATAAAATTACTATTTACAAATTTGCGCCCTTTTAATATAATTTACTTTTTATAGAACTTTTAAATCAAATTTTAAATAGATATTCTTATCAAGTTTGCCCTTTAGGAATATTATAGCTTTTACACCTTTTATAGCAATTAAAGCCAGCAAAAAATATTGTATTTTACCTTTCTTTTTAAATGTACCTTTACGTACTAATCAAATTTTTGTTGACTTTTTACACAAATATTTAAATTACATGCAACTTTTAAGCTCACTTCTAAATACACATACTAAAAATAAAAAAATAGCTCTGACCTTATATTTCTTTTGTATTTCTTGCTGGAGCTTAATGGCCCAAATCGGTCGTTTGTTCGGCAGCTTAGTGTGTTGACTCAGGACTTTGAAATATTTAGCAACAACTCGGAGTTGTTTGCCCAATGATTTGAAGTATTAACCTTAGAGTTTTAATCCAGTAGCTTGGTCTTTTATACCAGTAACGTTATGATTCTAATTTATAATTAACGTCGTAATTTAATTTAGTATTTGGAGATTACTTGGTATATTACTTGGAGTAATATTAACGTCGCGATTTAATTTAGTATTCGGAGTTGTTTATTCCTACGGCAGAATTTTATACACACTTATTTCAAGGCACTTTACAGTTTCACTTGAAATTATCGATTTATTTTATTTTCAATTTAACATTCACTAAATTTACGTAATAATATTCTTTAAACTATTACAATCGGCGCGTGGATTATGGAATGAATTTTGTTTATCTGCTCCGGTTTAGTTTTATAGACAAATTCCTTCCCTATGTTGCCCGTGTTCTTATTGGTTAACAGCCCGCTATTGGTTGTTAGTCCTGGGAAAAAGCGTTTCAATTATATTTATCTGAAAGGTGTTACATCTCCAACATGTTGGGTTTTATTGAGTATTGCATTCTATATATGTCCTAAATGTCACGGATCTCGCACTTTGTAAAGGAACTTATTAAATATTACTTGATATATGTTCAAATTTTCGCGTACCTCTGATATGGAATTTGATTAATACATGGAGATATTAATATTAATACAAGGAGATATTAGATTTAATAGCGAATAGAAGAAAGTTTAAACCTTTCAGAGAAGTGGATAGTGAAAGTAAGCAAAAATATAATACAGTTAGAAATAAGATAGTACATGAGTGTAGAAAAGCTAGAAATAAATGGATGGAGGAGAATTGTAAGGGAATACAAGATGATTTGAGAGTAGGTAAGACAGACAGGGCTTACAGAGCAGTTAAAAAGTTTTTTGGGGAAGATAGGAAAAAATATAATGATATTAGAGACGAGAATAATGAGCTTCTAATAAATAAAGTTGAGGTAGCAGATAGATGGACAAGATATTTTGAAGATTTATATAAGGGAGACGATATGGATGAGTTAGAGAACGACCAAGAAGAGGATGTAGAAATAGGGTTCTCAATATTAAGAGAGGAATTTGATAGAGCTGTTTGGAATCTTAAACTAAATAAAGCGCCAGGGATAGACGATATTCCCGATATTCCTGATAGGTGTGAGAATTTTAGAACGGTTAGTTTGACTTCTCATGCTTCCAAAATACTAACAATAATAATTAAAAATAGAGTAGAAGCTTTGACTGAGAATTATTTAGGCGAAGACCAATATGGTTGTTGGCGCCGTTAAAGGTAATTTTATTAAAAGTAGAAATGCTAACATTTGTATATAGTTTATTTATCTAGTTGATAACTCGCAGATGTTGAAAGTGAAGGTACAAGTTTAGTTGCTATTCGGACTTTGCATTGAAAGGTGTTGTTTCCAATATATAATATAAAACTTGTGTCGCCGTTCCAATCAGCAGCGGTCTGTCGAATTCGTCCGCCGCCACCAATAGCTATATTGATGAAGGGTGCCCTTTTTGAATCTAGTAGAAGAGTGGTTTCCTGTTGATCTTCTGCAGTCGATGCTGAATTGGTAAGTACTTTTGTCTTGCACTTGCTTTATTTATGTATTTGGAACTTCCGCTAAAATTATTTATTAAAATCAGTTTGTACTACCGCTTCACGCTCAAACATTGGTCCTATTCGAGTCGAATGTTCAGTTTTTATTTGTGATAAAAATAATTATTCTATGATAATATATGATACAATTTTGTTGAATTTCAACATCTGCGAGTCTTGTTGAGTTGTTGTGAAAACGCCTTAAATTTGCGATAAGTAAACTATTGAGATTAGACGTAAGCTTTAAACCAATTTGTTTAGGTTTTGATATTTAATTAATAAAAGATTATACAATGAGTCATTTAGAGCTTAGTTCTTTGGTAACTAAAAGGGAGAAATATTTTGCTAGAATTCAAGCACTTTATGACGTAGGAAACATATGTCTTTTGTTATTAGAAAAGGAACAATCATATGCACAAGAATTAGATAGTTTCATTTCGCGTTTCAATAGAATGGAAGAGGATTTAGATGCTTTTGAACGCATAAATGATAAAATAGGAATTTTAAATTTTAAGTTAGAAGAAAGGGAACGCATTGACGTTAATCAACCTTCAGTAGCCTATGATGAACTTTACTTTAGTATAAAAACGCAAGCTCGTAAATTAAACGTTCAACGATCGACAATTGAAGGGCAAACCTCCGCGGCCACTTCGTCTAATTTAGTAAATATTGAATCTCAATCGGCAAAATTACCGAAAATAGAAATTGAACCGTTTGATGGGGTAAAAATAAGCGATTGGCCGAACTTCTACTCTCTCTTTACGTCACTGATTCATAAAAATAAATCACTTTCAAAGGTGGAAAAATTAACGTATTTAAGAAGCTTATTAAAACAACACGCATTATCACTTATTGAATCCTTATCAATATCAGATTAGAATTACGATATTGCAATGCAAACTTTAATAAAACGCTTTCAAAATAAACGTTTACTAGCTTCAAATTATTTAGATAAAATATTTTAATTTCGTACCCTGTTTGAAGACTCATCGAGGTCATTAAATTCGTTTGTTGAAGTATTTAGTACGAATTTAAACGCTTTAAAGGCACTGCAAATTCCTGATTTATTTGACTTTACTATTTTACACGCTGGTTTACGATCACTGTCGCCTACCTCACGCAAAGAATTTGAATTCAAATGTTCTGATATGGATATTCCTAAATGTAACGACTTGATCAAATTTGTAGAAGATAGAATTAAAGTTGTTGAATTAACGCATTCAAACGCCAGGTCCGCGCCTCCGCAATCATGTAAGCCTGTTCTTGCAATTACTAAATCAAATAAGGGACATTTTAGCAATCCACGCAATTCATTGTTGTCTATCGCTTCCAATAAATCTGACATTACAAGAGGACATCCTGGATGCCCTTTATGCAATTCATCACATAAAATTTACGCATGTGAAAAGTTTAAAGAGTTTCCCATTTCTCAATGTTATGATGTTGTAAAGAAATTTGCATTATGTTTTAATTGTTTAGGTTTTCATAGATTGTCTGTATGTAGATCTCAGTCAAAATGTGTACATTGTGGAAATCCCAGGCATCATAGTTTATTGCACATGATTAATGATAATAAAATCGTTCCTCATTAAATACTATACGAGATTGCCAAAATAGTGTTTCACTGAAAGATGAGAATAATATAGTAGTGGCTGAATCAAATTCTGCACTGCAGACATTGTCCTGCTCTGTTACCGAAAATGTTTCGATGAACAATTGTTCAATATTGTTAAGTACCGCTATTATTGGGATGTATGATGCAAGTGGTTATGTAATTCCTATTCGTGCCGTAATCGATAGTGGTTCCCAAGTTAGTCTGATTACCAATTCTTGTGTACAAAAACTAGGTTTGGTACGATACAGAAATCATATCGCGTTGAAGGGGGTGTCTAATATCGCTATTGAGAAAATAGAGGTTTTGTTAATTGTTCGATTACACCATTAAATAATTCAAATATCCAACTTTATACAAATGCTTTAATAGTTGATCAAATTTGTAGCGACCAACCTAATGTACCCTTAGTTTCAGATGTAAGGACTCGCTTTTCTGATATCAGTCTAGCTGATCCTTATTTCGATAAAAGGGCTCCTATTGATTGTTTATTGGGCGCTGATTTATATACTGAAATTATGGCAGACTCTCATTCTATTATTAAGGGACAACCAAGTGCTATTTCTACAATTTTTGGATGGGTTCTGTGTGGCAAAGTGCCTCAACCTCTCTCACCGTCACTTAGTAACAAATCTGATCATACTTCGCTTTTTTTATGTTGTGAATCATTAGACACTTCTCTTCGCAAATTTTGGGAAGTTGAAGAGGTCAACCGCCCTCTGCCGGTTAATCCTGAAGATTCTATAATTGAATCGCAGTTTATAAAGAATTGTTCACGTGATCCTTCAGGACGATATACTGTTAGTCTTCCTTTTCTTGAGGAAAATCCCATTCTACCTGATACTAGGATGTACGCTCAGAAACGCTTAATTAATTTGGAGAAACGCTTACAACGCCAACCCTCACTTTATATTGAATATCGCAATTTTATGGATCAATACATAAACTTAGGTCATATGAATATCTCTTCCTCACATTCTAATTATATTATTCCACATCACTGCGTAGAAAAGCAGGCTATTAGTACCACCAAAATTAGAACGGTTTTCGACGCGTCGTTTCGCCCCACCTTAAACAGTAAATCTCTTAATGATTTTTTTTACCAGGTCCTAAATTGCAACGTGATATAACAGACATCATTTGCAATTTTCGACTTCACGCTGTAGTCGTTTGTTGTGATGTTCAACAAATGTACCGCCAAATATTAATAAACAAAGATCAACGTAAATTTCAACACATTTACTACCGCACTGAACCCGACGGTGACATTCAAGAATACGAATTAAATACGGTCACCTTCGGCGTGTTAACCGCACCCTATTTAGCGCAAAGGGTGCTTCATCAATTAGTTGAAGATGAAGGTCAACAATTTTCTTTAGCTTCAAAAGCAATAATGCAACAAACTTATGTGGATGATATCTGCGAAAGTGTAGATACTATTCAAGAAGCATTACAATTACAAACGCAGTTAATAGACATTTTAAACTAGGAGGTTTTAGTTTACGAAAATGGATTAGCAATCATCAATCTGTTCTTGAGGGTGTACCCATTGATTATCGCAATCACGCTTTAATTTTAAATACAGAAGATAATTCTGTTAAGATCCTCGGTGTTCAATATGAACCACGCGAAGATTGTTTTCGTATCGTATAAATTCGAATTCGAGTGTTATGACTAAAAGAAGTATGCTATCTGAAATTGCAAAATTTTATGACCCTTTAGGGTGGCTTACGCCAGTTAACTTTTACGCAAAATTATTAATTCAAAAGGTATGGTTATTAGGATTAAACTGGGATGAGCCGCTTCCAACTAAAATTCAAGAAGAATGGAAACAATTCGTTATTGATTTACCCTTGTTAACTGAAATTAGAATTTCTCGTCATATCGATTTTAAGTTAGCACTTTCTCGTCAAGTGATCGGATTTTGTGATGGTTCGTCAAAGGGATATGGAGCGGTCATATATATCCGCTGCGAATTTCAAAATTATATTAATATTTATTTGCTTAAAGCAAAAAGTCGTATAGCCCCGCTTAAAACATTAAGTATTCCTCGCTTGGAATTATCTGCTGCAGTTCTTTTAAGTCGTCTATTAAACTCCGTCGAATGTTTTATAAAACAAATCGAACCATGCTCCGTTCATTTATTTACTGATTCGTCAGTTGTACTTGCTTGGTTACGTACACTGCCTCATACCTTAAAAACTTTTGTGTCTAATAGAATTGTTGAAATTTTAGAAACTTCTCTGCCTACTTATTGGCATCATGTTTCAACACAAGACAATCCTAGTGATTGTGCAAGTAGGGGTTTACAACCCAAATTCTTATCGCAATTTACCCTCTGGTGGAAGGGCCCTCGTTTTCTGTATACGCCCTTTAGTACCTGGACCTTAAATTCTTGCAGTCGCCTACAGGATAATTTAGTACCCGAATTAAAGTCTGAAACGCTTATTGCCACCACCGCTAAAATATTGCCTCTATTAGAATTAATAAATAAATGTTCAAGTTTTAGTAAATTGCAAAGAAGTATTGCTCTTGTATTGAGATTTTGTTTTAATTCACGATGTAAAATATTACAACTTCCACGACGTACTGGTCCGCTTTCTCCGATTGAATTACAAAATGCTAGGTATCAATGCATAAAAGAAGTACAGGCATTCTATTATTCTAACGAAATACACCAAGTAAAAACGAATCAGTTGTGTTCTCCATCGTTACAAAAGTTAACTCCGTTTCTAGATAATCAAAACTTGCTCAGGGTGGGCGGTCGTCTTGTGAATACGACTCTCCCCTATGACGCCAAGCATCCCATATTAATTCCCAGAGATTCCCATCTGGCGGTCTTAATATGCGATTATACACATAAAATAACGTTGCACGGAGGTCCGCGTTTAATGCAATCTCTCATTCAATGTCAATATTGGATTCCCGGAATTCGTCAATTAATACGTCATCGTATTTATAAATGCATGCGCTGTTATAGATTAAAGGCTCAAACCTGTGAACCGCAAATGGCAAATTTGCCAAAAGCTAGAGTTCAGCAATCGCGTCCGTTCTGGAATACGGGATTGATTTTGCTGGACCTTGGACAATCAAAGAAAGTCACAGAAGAAATGCTCTGCAATCAAAAGGTTATTTGGCCATATTCGTTTGTCTAGCTACCAAGGCGGTACATCTAGAATTCGTATCGGGTCTATCCACCCCTGCATTTCTTGCTGCCTTAGATAGATTTGTTGCTCGCAGAGGTTTGTGCCACGAAATATTTTGTGATTGTGGCACTAATTTTAAGGGCGCGTCCAATTATTTCGCCGATGTTTATAAAATGTTAAAGGACTCTAATACCGCTATCGCTGATCACGTTTCTACTATCAGAATTAAATGGAACTTTAACCCACCATCTGCTCCGCACTTTGGGGGGTTATGGGAATCGGGTGTCAAATCCGCTAAGCATCATTTGCACAGAGTCTTAGATCCTAGGATCCTTACTTTTGAAGAAATGACTACTATTATTACCCGCGTAGAGGCAATAATGAACAGTCGTCCGCTAGATTCTATTTTATCAGATCCAAACGAAGGTACGGATTACCTCACTCCGGGTCATTTTTTAATTGGATCCCATTTGTTAGCACCCCCAGAAATGGATTTTGAAAGGGTTAAATTAAGCGGTGTGGATCGCTACCATTTACTTCAACAAGCTACTCAGTCATTCTGGCGCCAATGGTCAAGCGAGTATTTACACACGCTAATGCCGCGACTAAAATGGTATGCAAATCAACCAAATATAAAAGTTGGTGATATTCTTCTATTAAAGGTTAGTGACACGCCCCCGTTGTCCTGGCCACTTGGCAAAATTCTTGAGATTTATCCTAGCAAGGATGGCAGAGTTAGAGTTGCCAAAATTAAAACTAGCACAGGAGTTTATGTCAGACCTCTATGTAAAATGGCAACCCTACTGCTGTTAGATTCTGAATAACAATTTTTTTATTCTTTTACTAAAAGTTAGTTTACATATTTGTTTAGAGTCATTATATTATAGTTAAGTTAATTTGTGTTTTTTTGCTTTTGTATTTTCTATCAAAACATTGTTTTGGGTGGGCGGTATGTTGGCGCCGTTAAAGGTAATTTTATTAAAAGTAGAAATGCTAACATTTGTATATAGTTTATTTATCTAGTTGATAACTCGCAGATGTTGAAAGTGAAGGTACAAGTTTAGTTGCTATTCGGACTTTGCATTGAAAGGTGTTGTTTCCAATATATAATATAAAACTTGTGTCGCCGTTCCAATCAGCAGCGGTCTGTCGAATTCGTCCGCCGCCACCAATAGCTATATTGATGAAGGGTGCCCTTTTTGAATCTAGTAGAAGAGTGGTTTCCTGTTGATCTTCTGCAGTCGATGCTGAATTGGTAAGTACTTTTGTCTTGCACTTGCTTTATTTATGTATTTGGAACTTCCGCTAAAATTATTTATTAAAATCAGTTTGTACTACCGCTTCACGCTCAAACAATGGTTTTCGTAAAGACAGAAGGACTAGAGAACCAGTACTAATGATTAGGGTAATTATCGAAAAAAGGTTACAAAAAAAATAAAAAGGCTCATTTCGCGTTTGTAGATTTAGAAAAAGCATTTGATAGGGTTAATTGGATTGTTATGTTCAGGGTTTTGCGAAAAATAGGAATCTCTCATAGGGATAGAAAAATTATTTACAGTCTATATAAAAACCAAAGCGTAGTAATTAGATTTGATGAAATAGAAAAGGAAGCTAAGATTAGAAATGGTGTTAGACAGGGTTGTATACTGTCTCCCTTGATTTTTAATGTTTATATTGAGGAAGCTTTAAACTTAGCTAGAGAGAGAAAAGAGATAGGTATTAGTGTACAGGGACAAAAAATAGACATGTTACGTTTTGCAGACGATATAGCCATTATAGCAGAGTCTAGAAAAGAGTTAGGAGAGTTTTTAAATATTTTAGATGAGATACTACAGAGTAACTATAGTATGAGAATTAACTCAGTAAAGACAAAGATAATGACAAGTGAGTTACAGCCTAGTTCTAAACCAAAATTAAAAATAGGTAATACCGAGTTAGAGGTAGATGAATTTTGCTATTTAGGTAGTATAATTACAAAGGATGGACGTAGCAGAAGGGATATAGTAGCTAGAATAGCTCAAGCTAGAAAAATGTTTTTAAAAAAGAGAAACTTACTAATAGCTAATAGTATTAGTTTAGATAATAGAAAAAGTTTCTTAAAGTCGTACGTATGGAGCGTTCTACTATACGGTAGTGAAACTTGGACAATTACAGAAGTAGATAAGAAAAAGATAGAAGCTTTTGAAACTTGATGTTATAGGAGAATGTTAAAGATTAGTTGGACAGATAGAGTAACAAACTAGGAAGTTTATAGAAGGATAGGTGAGGAACCCTGTATGCGGAAACAATTAAAGGTCAGGAGAGATAGAATGATAGGGCACCAGTTAAGACATGAGGGACTATTTAGTAAAGTATTAGATTATAGACTACCAAATAAAAATAGAGTAGGAAGGCCTAGACAAAGCTATATTAGTCAAATTATTAGAGATTTAGGTTGTGAAGGGTATGTAGACCTTTTTAGACTAGCTCAGAATAGAAAAGAATTTAGAGCTGCGTCAAACCGGCTTTAAGTAAGTTCGAAAACAAAACAAAAAAAAATCAGTTAACTAAATGTCACCATGACATAAATCGCAATTAGTTAGCGGTCTGGCATGTTGGCAGCGATTCGTTGCTTAAGCCTTACCATAACATAATTTAATAAACGTCACCATGTCATAACTCACAATTAGTTAGCGGTCTGGCATGTTGGTAGCGATTCGTTGCTTAAGTCTTACCATAACATATAATTTAATAAACGTCACCATGACATAACGCACAATTAGGTAGCGGTCTGGCATGTTGGCAGCGATTCGTTGCTTAAGCCTTACCATAACATATAATTTAATAACCGTCACCATGACGTAACTCACAATTAGGTAGTGGTCTGGCATGTTGGCAGCGATTCGTTGCTTAAGCCTTACCATAACATATAATTTAACACTTTTCCTTTCTGAAGCAGATAACCAGGTTATATTTCATTTCTTTATAAATGGTAATCATGTAAACATGTTAGCGTTCTTTAACAACCATCAGGTTGCTATTATCTATGTAGAGCCAGGTGGATAGGAAAAAGATTAAGGATATAGGAAGACCTAGACCAAGCTATATTAGTCAAATTATTAGAAATTTAGGTTGTGAAGGGTATGTAAAGCTTTTTAGATTAGCACAGAATAGAAAAGAAATTAGAGCTGCGTCAAACCGACCTTAAATAAGGTCGAAAACAAAATTATGAATGATGATGCTATTACATGTACCTTTCAAACAGGCACCTTATATACGTTTCAAAATGCACGTACACCATCGCTTTAAATACCTATACTTTATGAAATATGCCCGCTTTTAGATGTTTGCCTATACAAACTGGTATCAATTACATGCATTTATTGTAAAAGATTTTATTTCACGGTTATTTTTCTGCAAATCTGTTAAATTTGTAATTTGGTTTTTTAAGCTTACGAATGTTTCAATGCTTTAAAGATGATTGTATTGCTTACGCAATTATTTATTTTAATGAACGTGGTGAATTTATTACGAAATGAGCTTTTTTAATTAATTGTAGCTTGTTATTGTTTTTATACAGGGTGATTTGTATTTGCTTTTTGCATAATGAATAAATTATGCACATTTTATGATTTAAAGGATTGGTTTTCGTTGTTTTTAAGATATTTACATGAAGTATTCCTCCCTTGTGACCTTATATGACACTATTATCAAAGCATTTTTCCCCCAAATTAAAATATAAAATTTTGAATCAATGTCACTTTGGCGCCCAACGTGGACACAAACTTCACATTGATTATTAAAGTTTTGTATTTTTATTTCTATGGTCATTTATATAACACCTAACTAATCTTATACAGTTATTCCCCTATTTTAATCCCCTAGCTATTTCTACCTAAATTATTTATACAATACTTAACTAATCTTATGCAATTATTCCCCTATTTTAATCCCCCTAGCTATTCCTATATAACCTATCTTAATCATTTACACAATACCTAATTAATTTTATACAATTATTCCACCACTTTAATCCCTTAGCTTATATTTGTCCTGCCTAAATTATTTATACAATACCTAACTAATTTTATACAATTATTCCTTATTTTGTTCCCCTAACTATTTATATTTATCCTACTTAATTATTTATGCCTAACTAATTTTATACAATTATTCCTCTATTTTTAATCCCCTAGCTACTTATATTTGTTTTTGTACATGCCTTCAACACTAATCTAAAATCCTAAGAATTATACCTTTTCTTGGACAAACTCTGTTAGTACTAACGCTAGTAGTTGTAATATCCCACGCGCAGGTTACGCCACTGAGGTGCTGTGCTCGTGTTACGACTTGCCGGTAGACAGGTGTAGAGAGTTCCGTCGTGACCGTGATATACAACAGACGTACGCGTGCTCTAACGCGATGTATAATGTTTGACATTCACAACCATTGTATACATGCATTATATTCAAGTTGTACGTTATGTTGATTTATTCCTGTATTAACCTGAGTTCTGTTTCTCATTAAATCGCTTTATATTAATGTTCTTTGCTTGTTTCATAACGTGTTGATTGCTCTGTTCCATCACATCCAACAAACTTGCATTTCTTAAAATTAAATTTTAAACCTGCCACATTTAATTCAAGTAAAATCTTCTCAAGATGTATAAAATGTTGCTCAATATTATCACTAAACATTAAAACGTCATCCACGTGCTACGTACATCGACGTAACCGGAAAGACAACGAAAGGAGGACTGGGTTCAATCGGTTAGTAGGTGGGATTTTATACATACAAATATAAAGGATAGGCCTGAAAAAAAAATATACTCACTCATTTAGAACAAAAGAACCATTTAAAGAAAAACTTCTAATTAGAAAAATTTGTCACAAAATAAAAGCGAATCTAACCTGCGAGAAAACATTTTTTTTTCAAAATATCCTTAAAGGATTTTCACAGTATTAACAAAACAAATAATAATTATTATCTCCTTAAATTTTCTGTATGGTAATTTAACTGAAAAACGTCTCATATGTACATTATCATCATCATTAGGTCTTCAGTCCTAGAACTGGTTAGACGCGTACCATCATTGTTCCCTATTCTGAACTAACCTACCGATTTCCCTGAAATATGCACAGTTTGCATCTAAAACTGTCTGATCTAGGTCTACATCTACCTCTTTTTCCTATCTCTGCTTGTAATATATCACATACTATTCCCCAAAAATGCCTTAGAACGTATTCCGCCCTACTATTTCTCTTTTTCCCCAGATATTCTTGTTCCCATACTATTTCTGTAACTTATTTGTTATTATCTTTGTCTGTCCATGCTATCGTCCTCATACATCTGGAGCATTTCAAAAGACTGCTACCGTTTTTGTGTCTGCATTTCAGCCAACATTTTTTAACATGTTTTTATCTATACAATTGAGAGGATGGTTATTAAAGAAGTGTGCGATTGCATTATTGAAAGGCTTAAGTAGTCGTTTTTTTTTATATTTATTTTGAGGGGGAAAATTCATTATGATTTAAGTTACCTCTTTGGTAGATTTTAACATGGTTCTGAGACGACTCTATGGTGGGTTTACACTTGTCAGATACCAATGTTGTTCTATGAAGATTGTATATGGATCTGAGGCGACCCTATGGCGGGTTTACACTTGTCAGATACCAATGTTGTTCTATGAAGATTGTATATGGATCTGAGGCGACCCTATGGCGGGTTTACACTTGTCAGATACCAATGTTGTTCTATGAAAATTGTATTTGGATCTGCGGCGACCCTATGGCGGGTTTACACTTGTCAGATACCAATGTTGTTCTATGAAGATTGTATATGGATCTGAGGCGACCCTATGGCGGGTTTACACTTGTCAGATACCAATACTGTTCAACGGAGATTGTATATGGTTTTGAGGTAACCTTATTGTGGATTTATACTTGTCAGATACCAATGCTGTTTTACAAGGATTGTTAATATGCTTATTTTTATGTAATTAGTTATTTTATGTATAAATAGAAATCATGTATGTAGGCTGTATTTCATGTTAATATTGCAAGGAAAACCCAGGAAAAACTTGCAATGCTACCAAGATATTGTGGGCATTTGATTTTCATTTGTTATTTCTTTTAGTAATGGAATCCATTGTTTACTGAAAGTCACGGATTCGTTTGCAACGCAGTTATTTTTATGTAGGGTTATATAGGCAGCTTCTTTGATTTTGCGTTTTTGGTGGTTTTCTTCTTTTTCTTCTTTTCAGGGAGTATGTGTATTCAGCTCGTTCCCTTTCTATTGTTTTCTAATTTTATACCCTATTTTACCGAGATTCAGTGAAGGAGGTTAAGCAACCTGTGGCTACCAAATTCCCCCAACACTTAGACATTTGCCGAAATAATGGTTTTCTAGTAAATCCTTTCACACACTTAACATTATTCGAGAATATTGCCCAACCAATTCTTGTAGTTACTTATAATAATCATCATGTTTACGCACAGTTATCTTTTCGTCATTAGTTTATCCATCTTGGGATTGGTTGGATGCGTACCTCCATTGATTTCTATTCTGGGCTAGCCTACACATCTCCCTGAAACCTCTACAGCCTACATCTTTTACTATCTGTGTGCAGTAGTCTAATCTAGGTCTGCCTCTCCTTCTCTTTTTTCCTATCTCTGCTTCTAAAATATTCCGCACTATTCCCTCATGCCGTAGTATGTGGCCTATCATTCTATCTCTCCTATTTTTTACCGTTTTCCACATATTTCTTTCTTCCCCTACTATTTTTAGTACCTCTTCGTTCTTAACTTTGTCTGTCCATGTTATCTTCATCATACGCCTGTAACACCACATTTCAAAGACTTCTACCTTTTTCTTGTCCGCTTCTCCTACTGTCCAGGCTTCACAGCCGTACAGTGCTGTGCTCCACACATATGTTTTAAGCAATCTTTTCCTTGTTTCTATGTTTGTGGTCTTTGAGCACAATAGTTGCTTTTTCTTGTTAACTGTAGCACGACCTTGTGCTAATCTTTGTTTTATATCTTTTGTGCTTTTCCCATCTTGCGTTATTTGGCTTCCTAGGTAGCAGAAATCCTTAACCTCTTGTAAGTTCGTGTTAAATACTTGTATTCTTGTTTTTGATTTATTTTCCCCACCTTTGCAAACTAGAACTTTAGTTTTAGTTTTGTTAATTTTCATACCGTATCTCTCTGTTAGAACCGTTTCCATTTCATTAAGAGCCGCTTCTAACTCTTCCTTGCTAGACGCTAATACCGCTATATCATCTGCAAATCTAAGCATATCAATTTTTTGTCCCTGCATAGTAATTCCAAATGTCTTCCTGCATTTGACAGTATTCATTGCCTCTTCTATGTACAAGTTAAAAATCAATGGGGATAGGGCACATCCCTGTCTCACCCCTTTCCTAATGTTTACTTCTCTACATTCCTGCTCTAATTCTATTACTGCTGTTTGCTCTTTGTATAAGCTATGTACTATTCGTCTATCCCTATAACTCATTCCAATCTTTTTGAGTATTTCAAACATTTTTTTCCAATTTACATTGTCGAATGCTTTTTCCAGATCTACAAACCCTATATACATGCTTTCCCCTTTTTCTATTGTTTCTCCATTATCACTCTCAGAGCTAAAATAGCCTCCCGTGTTCCCCTGTTTCGCCTAAACCCAAATTGGTCTTCTCCTAGTATTTCTTCAGCTCGTTTTTCCATTCGTCTTTGCACAATTCTAGTTAATATTTTTGACACGTGTGCTGTCAAACTTATTGTTCGAAAATTTTCACATCTATCCGCGCCTTTCTTTTTTGGTATAGTTACTGTGATGCTACGTTTGAAATCTTTGGGTATCTCGCCTGTCTCATACATATAGCTTACAAGTTGGAAGAGACGATCTATTACTGCTTGTCCAGCGGCTTTTAGAGTTTCTGCTTGCACCTTATCTGTACCCGGCGCCTTACCATTTTTCAGACTCGTTTTCAAACTCGTCTCGAAGTATAGGATATCCCAAGTCATCATTTTCAGTGTCCGATTCCTGTTCTAATGCAGTTAGTTCCTCTCCTGCATATAAATTCCCTATATATTCTTGCCATCTACTCACTTTCTCTACGTTTTCTATGATGACGTTTCCTTGTGCGTCCCTTATATTTTTGCTATACGGTTTTATATCCCTAAAATTCATTCTAATTAATTTGTATGCTTCGTCTGTGTTTCCTATTTCCATCTTAGTTTGTACTTCTTTGCACTTTTCATCAATCCATTGTTCTTTAGCTTTCCTGCATTTTCGAATAATTTCCCATTTTATGGCTTTGTATCTCTGTTTTCCTGTTTCGTCTGATTTATTTTTGTACTTTCGTCTTTCTTCTATTAAATTCACGATATCTTTTGTTATCCATGGTTTTTTATTTTCTTTTTGTGTATACCCCAGAATATCTCTGGCCGCCATGTCTAGGCTGGATTTAATGTTATTCCATTCTGTTTCTACTTCCTTAGTTTCAGATATTTTCGCGATATCATTCAGCAATTCATTTGACTTTTTTTCGAATCTTACTTGAATATCTTTGTCTTTTAGTTTCTCTAAGTTCAAGTGCCTTTTTCCGTTCCTCTTTTTCAGATTTTTAAATTTAAGTGCGGCCTTCATAATTACGATGTTGTGGTCAGTATCTATATCTGCTTCTGGGTAGCTTTTACAGTCTTTTACTTGATTCCTAAACCGTTGTCTAACAAGAATGTAATCTATTTGATATCGTCCTATATCTCCTGGCATCTTCCACGTATATCGTCTTCTAGCATGATGTTGAAATAATGTGTTTGTGATGATTAAATTGTTCTTGTCGCAAAATTCTACCAGCCTATTTCCCCTGTCGTTTCTCGTGCTTAAACCAAATAAACCTACTACCGCTCCTTCCCTACCCTCACCTACCACAGCATTAAAATCCCCCGTAATTATTAAATTTTCATGTCCTTTTACGTATCTTAAGATGTCTTCGATATCTTTGTAGATGGCTTCTACCTCTTCGTCACTGTAGATAGAGGTGGGCATGTATACTTGTATTATTACTGTGTTTACCGGTTTAGATTCTAATCTAACCATGAGTACTCTTTCGTTCTTTTGTAAGTAATTTTCTACACAGTATCCTATCTTTTTCCGCATAACTATCCCCACACCCAAATTTTCGTCCTCTGCTCCTGTATGAATTACCCTGAAGTCTCCACTCCAAAAATCCCCCACCTCTGGCCACCGAACTTCGCTGATCCCTACTATGTCTAGTGATAACCTATTCATTTCGATTTTTAGGTTCTCTAGCTTACCTACTTGCTTCATACTTCTAACATTCCACGCTCCGACTCGCAGAATGTTCCCGACTCTTATTTTTAACTTTCCGATTGCATCCTCCGAAGTAGTCCCCTCCCGGAGATCCGAATGGGGACTATTTTAACTCGGAATCTTTTACCCCAGAGAATGCCATCATTTTATTATAATTTAGGTACGCTGTGTACTTGGGAGATAATGTGGTGGTTTCCCGTTGCCTTCCACATCGCGGTAGTGTGTCTTAGACTGCCATACCGACCCCTATGGTCTCTGCCAATCTAAGTACCGAAAGAGCCGCTGCCCTCTTTCGGGGACCTGTCTTAGTCTGGTTCCTCACTAACGACCCTACTACTTTGGTTGGACCTGTAGTTTGGCTCTTTAGCTCATTAGAACACGCAAGCCATTTCACCTGTTCTAGTAATTTAGAACTTCGGCAAGGTGCAGGTCCATTCGAAATGGATGTACATGTACATGTACATGTACATTAAGTAGAAAAAAAATTTAAACAAAATTTAGAATGAACTCCTGCTATCCTTACAATTAGTAAATCGTTGTTATCAAGATAGTTTCGTGATTAATGAGAAAAAAAAGGAAATGAGTCTATTTACATATTTATCGTAATTACAGGCTGTTGCTGTTAGTATGCATTCTCCCAGCAAGCTTTGGTAATCACCTTACAGCAAAGCTGTAGGTTATCTCTAAAATAAATCATATAAGCAAAGGGACATTTATAATTAGTAACGGTTAAATTTAAGTGTGATACTCGGAATGGAGAACAGCTGTCGCCTGATTGTATTTTGGCGGTCTGGAGCTAAGTGGAATTCCTTTCCAAAACCAGAAACTCGAAAAAGGAAACAAAGGAGATTCGTCGTCAACCCCTCGCCAGTGGAGTCATGGACCGAGATAGTGACTCTTGCAACTGTAGTCAACAGTTTGCATCCCCCATACAAAAGTAGAAGTAATTTCCAACTTTCAGGGTTGCTTAGTTGTTCCACTTTCACAGTTTCACCTTACAGGAGTAAGCGAATCAGGTGTTACTGTACTATATGGCCATGTCTACCGGAGAAAGCTATAATACGTGCGAGTAAAGATTAGTCCCTCTACGAAGGAAAAATGCATTTTTAAAAATTGCCAGTACTTACCACACAATGGTGTGTGCACGAAATCCCATCAAGAATGGAAACGACAATTACTCTCAGTCGTATGCAGAAAAGAATGCAAAGTGAAACCGTTTGATAACACGAATTAACATCAATGCCGGCGTTATCAAACATACAAGTGTAATTAGAAACTCAAAATAACTTTAACAAATAAGTACGATTCATTATTTCAACGAGTCTTTAGATCGGAGTAGTATAAGAATTAATCAAGCCATCAGATACCTTGAACACGGTACCGACGATTAAATTGTAGAAGAGCTTTTCGTTTTGCAATAACTAGGTTTAAAATGGAAAACTATTATGAAGCGTACTTATTGTAGGAAGGTCTAATACACCGGGTGTTGTTTGAATATTGAAGCAGAATCTATGTAAATGAACAATGAATTTAAAGGGATACGGTTTTATTCTTTGTAGGAAAGTGAACGCAGCAAATCCCCCCCCCTCAACAAAAGTAAAAGAACTGGGTAGGAAAACAAAAGTAACGAAGCTGTACTTACCAAAACAACAACAAAAAGAATTCGCTTAAGAAAAGCAAAAAAAAACAACAAAAATTAACTGAAGTCCTGCTCGAAAAAGAAGAATCAAAAGAAAATTCGCTTAAGAAAACTGAAAAAAAACAAGAAAAAGCACTTCAAAATCAATAAAAGAATTTTCATCCGGCTCGAACAACCAAGGTACCGGACAAAATCAAAAGTGAAAAGGAGCACGGGGAAAGATAGGTAGGTAGGAGCAATGAGTGAGGATAAAGGTAGAACGGCGTCAACACTGTCAAAGTCGTCAGAGGACGGATGCTTCTTCCAAAAAGGAACAGTACGGTTTCAACTTTAGAAGAAGATTGGTTTCCTGCAGAAAACTAGAGAAAAGGAGCGAGGTAGAAAACCAAAAGTAATCGCCAAAATACGACAAAAGTGTCAAGCCTCAAAGTAAGCCAGGGAACAACAAGAATGCTGAATAGAAAAAAATTAAGGTTCTTCCAGCTGTGGCACCAAAGAATCACAACAAACGAAAAACCGAAGAAAAGAATTGCTAACTAGGCCTAAAGTCGACTAAGTTGTGGTTTCCGAAGAAAAGAAAAATGGACTAGAAAGCACCTACCACAGGAAGTGGATCAAAAATCAAACCAAGCCAGCATGAAGACCGACAGAAAGTAAGACCAGCCACAGGAACAATGAGAGGAATTTGGAACAAAAGTAACAAGAACAAAAAAGAAAAAACCAAAAAGAACAACACCAAGAAACAAGTACAAGAACCCAATTAAAAAATCCTAAGAATAGCACAAAAGACAATAAAACAGAATCCCAGTGTAGTTATGTTTGAGTATGTGAGAGTCTATGTGCGTGTGTATGTGTTGGACCGCTTTAGTCGCCTCTTACGACAGGCAGGTCGTACTGTGGGGCTATTCTATTCCCGGATCCACACGGGGTTGGGGTACAAGGAGAGAAGGAAAGAAAAGAGAACCAAAGAAAAATGTGTGTGTATATGAAGTGTGGGTGTATGTGTTGGACCGCCTTAGTCGCCTCTTGCGACAGGCCGGCCGTACCGCGGGACTATTTTATTCCCGGACCCATATGGGGTGAGTGAAAGAAAAGAAGGAAAACTCAGCAAAACAGGAAAGTAAATAAAGGAATCGTAAAGTTCAAAAGTCAAATTCTAGGTAAAGCAAACTCGGCATAAGAATCTGGGTGCGCGAGGACTAGATATTGAGCTTAAGACGTTTGCGCCGCCAGCAGGAAAACGAAACGAAGTCAAGAACATTAGGATTTCGCCGACATACATCTTCAGGTTCGGAATCAGTATAGACTATTGTCTGTCTCTTTTGGGCAGTTTTTTGCAAAACAGGAACAGCGTGGGGTGTAGTAGTTGTAGCATGTGGTTCTGCAGGTGGCAGCGAGGGTGGTTTAGGAAACTCAAAACGCATTATGGAAGAAAGTGGTTTGTTTTTAGAATTGGTTGCAAGAAAGTTGACGGTAGAAAAGGAAACATCATGGGTTGTCAGAATATCAACTGTAGAAAAAGGAAGAGTATAGGCTGTAAGGGAACCAACATTATAAAAAGAAACACATGCAGAGCACACTTCAGTTACGTTAAATAAAGATACAGAAGCAGATAAGATTTCATCGACGTTAGATAAAGGACTAGCGGTATCACAGTTAGGAAAGAAAACATCATTGGCCATAGGAGTATCAACCTTAGGAAAAGGAGCAGAATCCGATAACACTTTAGCAACATTACATAAAGGAACAGAATCAGGTAGAATTTCATCCACCTTACAAGAACAAACAGCATCAAGTTAGATAAAGAAGCAAAATCAGGTTGCCCTTTATCAACATTAGAAAAAGAGGCACCAACTGGAATTTCACCAACCTTAACTAAAAGAACAGAGGCAAGTAGAATTTGGTCATTATTAGATAAAGAAACAATCAAAAAGAATTTTGTCAACATTAGAACAATGGGTAAGAGCAGGTAACGTTTCATCAACGTCCGATAAAGGAGTAGAATCAACTAAGACTTTATTAATGTTGGACAACGGAGTAGGAACAGATAAAACTTCAGCCACAATAGGAACGGATTCCTTGACAATAGTAGATAAAGAAACAGGATCAGGTAACACTTTGACGACAACAGCAACAGGCAGTATAGCTGCGGGTTCACTAACTTCAACAAGACCTTCTCTATCCGTATTAGGAGTTATCGTCACTTCAGCTACAGCTGTTATTGCAGACACGACAGAAATTGTTTGAGTAGAACCATTTAAAAAAGCAGGAACAGGTAAAATTTTCACAACAGCAGCAACAGGTATTAAAAATACAGGTTCATGAACTTCAATGGGACCTTCTCTGACTGAATTAGAAGTAATCTTCACTTCACTTTACACACTTTTAATTTATTTTCATCGAAATGCTTATTTTTCAAAACAGATTTACAAATTCTGTACGTAACGAACTTCTACGTCCAAAATTCCCAGTCTATCGTGCTTTGAAACCCGCTCAACAACATGTAACCGTTGCGAGCTTCTTGAAATTTCTTGCCTTCGACCAATTATATTACTTTCCCCCGTTTTTACGTCCAACCCCTAGCTACCTTTCCTCGTTTAACCCATACTTACTGTCTCTTTTAGAATCCCACTCAAGCAACAGAAAATCGATATTGTGGTTGACCTCCAAATCTACCGCGTACTTTAGACGAGTATTTTAACCAACGTTTTATTATATGTGCTCTCTGTTTATTTTACATTATGGATATTCCATTTCACTTTGCCTTCAAAGCATTTGTTATTTTAGTAGCTTGTCACTTCGACCATTACATACAATTCTACAGAATTCTATGCCAACGTATATTTCAGTTCTTTGAACTTGACATTTTAACTATCAGGTGTTTCTATAAAGCAAACCATCCGTTTGAACTTATAATTCCGAGTTTTAGAGCTTCTTAGGGTTTGTATAAACGAACGTTTAGTTTAGTTGAATGGAAATATGCGTTTAAATTATTGATGTTCTACACCCAAAAGCTCCGTTTGTTATCTGATGCGCTTGATTTAAAATATTAAAACTAATTATGCATATCCTTGAGTTTTCGTGTACTCTAAAGCTTCTACACGTTATGCAATTTTAACATTCTGATCTAGAAATACAAAAATATGTTAGTATCCGTCCGTTTTCAATGTTACAACTCCTTAGTTTGACGCGTAAATAAATTGTTCCTATTTCCTATATACACAGTCATTAAAAATTTATTATCTAGACCTATCTATCCTCCTTAACCTATAATTTTCATGACAAAATATATATATATATATATATATATATATATATACAGGGTAAGTTTTTAGTGTGGCAACGGTCGATAACTCCGTTATTATAAAAGCTACGTAAACCAAATTTGGAGGCATATTAGGCATGCCTAAACTGCACATTTTAAAAATATTTGGAAGCATACAGGGTGTTTTATAATTCCAGGGCATATTAAACTTATATTTTTTTAAATGGAACACCGTATATATTATTACATTTTTGAAAAGCCCATAAAAAGAGCTTTAATTTGATATGAAATTGTATCTGTCTATTCCTTTTAGTTTTTGAAATATTCAACTGTTTTTAGAAAAAATGACCCCAATTGGATACATTGTCACTGCACTAATACACAACTTATGTTAATTTTCAAGATGCAGAAAATTTTACCATATACCATAGTATATTTGTAAATATCACTTTTTTGAAATTTCTTCCCAGTATACAGGGTGTGTCAGGTTTCGCAAATGCAATTTTTAAATTTTTTAAATGGCACCCTACCAATTTTATTGCTACAATGGATACTTCATTAAGTGTCCTTTCATTTTGTTAAGCATTCCTATACCTAAATCCATTACTTTCTGAGATATTTTGATTTTCTTAAAATTTTATGAATGTTTTAATTTACATAACTAAAATAACTTACTATTGGAGAATATTATAAAACAATTAATACATTTTGATTAGCAATCAACTACAGTTATCCAATAACAATTTTCACTAAAGATATAACAACCTACAATAATACGCTATCAACAGAATTCTGCCAGATCAACAATATGCATTTTATAGAAAATGTTCAAACAGGAAATCAGGCAGGCTTTGAAAAAAATAACTATTACATGTAAAGTGTCATTTAGGTTTATTAATTGTAATGTGTTGTCATTTAACAGGATATCTTTCTTGGTATATTCTTGATGCAAGTAGGAAATTTTTTAAACTTGCTCTCAATACCCAAATCATATTTATTTGTTCTTCCACTGTAAAATTCATTTTGAAAACTCCTTCAAAGATTACATTTAAAACAGAACTGATAATGTGTTAAATGACAACACACTACAATTAATAAACCTAAATGACATTTTGATTGTAATTGTTATTTTTTTCAAAGGCTGCCTGATTTCCTGTTTGAACATTTTCTATAAAATGCATATTGTTGATCTGGCAGAATTCTGTTGATAGCGTATTATTGTAGGTTGTTATATCTTTAGTGAAAATTGTTATTGGATAACTGTAGTTGATTGTTTATCAAAATGTATTAATTGTTTTATAATATTCTCCAATAGTAAGTTATTTTTAGTTATGTAAATTAAAAACATTCACATAATTTGAAGAAAATCAAAAATTTCTCAGAAAGTAATGGATTTAGGTATAGGGAATGCTTAACAAAAATGAAAGGACACTTAATGAACTATCCATTGTAGCAATAAAATTGGTAAGGTGCCATTTAAAAAAATTTTAAAATTGCATTTTATGAAACCTGACACACCCTGTATACTGGGAAGAAATTTCAAAAGTGATATTTACAAATATACTATGGTATATGGTAAAATTTTCTGCATCTTGAAAATTAACATAAGTTGTGTATTAGTGCAGTGACAATGTATCCAATTGGGGTCATTTTTCTAAAACAGTTGAATATCTCAAAACTAAAAGGAATAGACAGATACAATTTCATATCAAATTAAAGCTCTTTTTATGGGCTTTTTAAAAATGTAATAATATATAGGGTGTTCCATTTAAGAAAATACAAGTTTAATATGCCCTGGAATTATGAAACACCCTGTATGCTTCCAAATATTTTTAAAATGTGCACTTTAGGCATGCCTAATATGCCTCCAAATTTGGTTTACGTAGCTTTTATAATAACGGAGTTATCGACCGTTGCCACACTAAAAACTCACCCTGTATATATTGAATGATATTAGCAGGTTGTAGGTCAGCTGGTTAGACAAGCGTACTCTTTATTATATTCTAAATTTTCGGTTTATTTCAAACCTTTATCAAAGAAACTACAAAAGCGCCATTATGGGCATCAAGCAATATACAATAGGTACTTACTAAATTGAGTTGAATGCCCATTAATATCATCGAACTATACAGGGTGTAACAAAATATGTGTAAAACATTTCAGGGGGTGATTCCTCATCGTAAAAGAGATAGGGTCTTTGATATAAAGAAACTTCATTGGAGCATCTCTTGTTAAAATACAGCCCCTTAAAGGGGGTACATAAAATTTGTTTTTCATTTTTTTTACAAACTCTAAAAGTTACAAAATTGAAATTAAGGTGACATTTTTTTACTATCAAAAATGCACTTACTCGATAATTTATTTGGTTTACCCCATGGTTGTAAGGGGTGGAAAACGCAACCCCTAAAATTTATTTCCAATGTAACTTTTTGTCTTATTATTTGTTTGCCATTTAAAAACTTATTTCCGATAGCTTATTTTATTCTAAACAAAAAATGTCTCTTGAATTTTTTACCCAAAATTAACCAGTTTGCAGAAAAAACTTATTTTAGAAAAAACTACAGAGATACATCGTCATAAATGCGAACTGGATTATTATTGTTATTTTGTAGTTACTACCTGCATCAAAGTATGATTAAAGATGAATAAACAAAACTAATTTTTTAATAACAAAACATACAACATGTAGAAATCATAGTAAATGTTCAATATGTCCACCTTCAGTCATTACACTTGCGTCTAGACGTGGGTGCATATAGCCATGTATTTACTCAAATATTCCTGGAGTCTGTCTAATTACCCTGCAGGCATCGATGATGCGATTTCTTAAGTCCTCTACATTGCGAACAGGAGTAGGATAACCAAACCCTGTAGATGGCCCCAAGTAGAGAAATTGAGAAGATTCAAATCCGGGGATCAAGCGGGCCAATTCTGAGGTCCACATCGACCTATTTAATGAATTGGATATGTTTGAGTTAAATGCTGACGCGCTGCTTGACTAAAATCGACGGGAGCCCCATCATGCATAAAAACATATCTCTTCTGATACCACAAGGAACTTCCTCCAGCAGTACTGGATGCACTTCTCTTAAAAATTGAGTGTATGCCTCACCATTTAATCGAGGAGGTAGAAAATGAGAGCCAATTAAATAATCCCCAATAACTCCGACCCACGCGTTAAGACAAAAATGTTCTTGATGGTTATTATGAAAATTAATAATCTTGTCCCGAGAAAAAGTACATTCGTCTGTGAATTCGATCATCATCAGAAAGTCAGGATTTCTTCTAATCATTTCCAGCTTACAATTGGAAAATTCAAGACGGTTCGAAAATCTTGCGGTAACAGTGCCTGTACTCGTTGTAGATGGTAGGGGTATAAGAGTTGTTCCTTTAAAATTCGAAATACCATCATATGATCAACATTTAACTCGAAAGCAATCTTTCTAGTACTGCTAGTGAGTTGTTCTTCAACCAAATTAAGTACTGCTTCTTCAAGCTGTGGTGTTCTAACTTCTCAATGGCGACCACAATCCTGCGTTCTTTTGTCAAATGAACCATATTCTCGTAATCGTTGATGAAGGTGGGCAAATTTTCTATGCGAAGGAAGCTGCCGTTGAGGATACATTTCAGCATACCTTCTACAAGCTTCTAACCCATTATTCCGCGACAAATCGTAAACGTAATACATATCAGCCATTTTTGCATTTGTGTATGCCATTTTAATAACACGTGAATTATTAAACTAACAAATTAAGAACAGAACAACGGCACACAATTAGTAATTTAATTTCAAAAATTTACAAACTGACAGTGTGATAACAATTTAATTGTCACTATCACTAATAGCGGCCTACTAGATAAATTAGTTTCACATTTTTGTCTTATGCCAATGTATCTCTGTAGTTGTTTGTAAAATAATTTTTTTCAGCGAACTGGTTAATTTTGGGCAAAAAATTCAAGAGACATTTTTTGTTTAGAATGAAATAAGGTATTGGAAATAAATTTTTAAATGGCAAACATATAATAAAACAAAAAGTTACATTGGAAATAAATTTTAGGGGTTGTGTTTTCCACCCCTTACAATCATGGGGTAAACCAAATAAATTACTGAGTAAGTGCATTTTTGATAGTAAAAAATGTCACCCTAATTTCAATTTTGTAACTTTTTTTAGTGTTTGTAAAAAAAAATTAAAAACAAATTTTATGTACCCTCTATCTCTTTTACGATGAGGAATCATTCCCTGAAATGTTTTACACTTATTTTGTTACACCCTGTATAAAACTTAAAGTATACATCAAATTCAAAATTGAACAATAAAACATTTAAAACTGTGAAATATTAACAATTTGCCTTGTGAACATGTTAACTGTGAATAACCTTAAACAATAATTCCTTTATAATTTTGACAATACCTGATCTTCTTATCAGGTCATTTGTAGTTTAAAGCTGTCTTGATTGAGTGTGGGTGTGTTGAATGCAGATGGATGGATGGACGGACGGACGGACGGGCGGGCGGGCGGGCGGGAGGGCGGTCGGACGGGCGGGCGGGCGGGCGGGAGGGCGGTCGGACGGGCGGTGGGAGGGTGGGTGGGTGGATGTGTGTGTGTTTAAGTTTTTTTATTAGATTTATTGTTATGTTTTGAAAACACGATGTAGGATCTCTACCACACCTTTTGTAAACCGTTGTGTCGTTTACCAACTCATGGATCTTCTCCTTATATTCGTTTTTTGAAATACCTACAGTAACGTTCCTTTTGTCCGCTCTAATTATAAATAGATCCCTGATTTCCTTTAGAAATTTTTTGCATTTATTGACTTCAACCGTAATCATCGAGTTTGTATTAGAATTTTTTTGCAAAAAAATTGTTATGATATTGGTTGTCTGGGCTCTACATAAGTTTTTTTCTTTATCATTTATGTTTACTATATAATCCTCTAAATCTGCTAAAATATTTATAACTGTTTTGTCATCTATTATCGGAGAGACACTGAATTTAGGACCGAGTGATAGTACTCGTTTAATGTCATTGGGAATATTAATATTACTAGCATATATAAACCACTTGTCAGAGTTATAAAGGTTACAATAATGAGAATTTAACAGATTCTTTATCCTTTTTATGTGTATGTTTTTTATAGTATAAAACAATTTATCGTGGACAATGTTTTGGCGACGTGTGTACTCAAAACATTGTTTACAATAAATTGTTTTGTACTATAAAAAACATACATTTAAGAAAGATAAAGAATTTGTTAAATTCTGGTTATTGTAACCTTTATTACTCTGACAAGTGGTTAATAAATGCTCATCATCATCATTTTGTTTTTGACCTTACTTAAGGTCGGTTTGACGCAGCTCTAACTTCTTTTCTATTCTGTGCTAATCTAAAAAGTTCTACATACCCTTCACAACCTAAAGTTCTAATAATTTGACTAATATAGTTTGGTCTAGGTCTTCCTATATCCTTAATCTTTTTCCTATCCACCTGGCTCTACTTAGATATTAGCAACCTGATGGTTGTTAAAGAACTTTAACATGTTTACATGATTACCATTTATAAGGAAATGAAATATAACCTGGTTATCCGCTTCAAAAAAAGGAAAAGTGGTAAATTATATGTTATGGTAACGCTTAAGCAACGAATCGCTGCCAACATGCCAGACCGCTACCTAATTGTGAGTTATGTCATGGTGACATTTATTAAATTATATGTTATGGTAAGGCTTAAGCAACGAAACGCTACCAACATGCCAGACCGCTAACTAATTGTGAGTTATGTCATGGCAACATTTAGTTAACTGATTTTTATTTTTTTCTTGTTTTGTTTTCGAACTTACTTAAAGTCAGTTTGACGCAGCTCTAACTTCTTTTCTATTCTGTGCCAATCTAAAAAGCTCTACATACCCTTCACAACCTAAATCTCTAATAATTTGACTAATATAGCTTTGTCTAGGCCTTCCTACTCTATTTTTATTTGGTAGTCTATAATCTAAGACTTTACTAAATAGTCCCTCATGTCTTAACTGGTGCCCTATCATTCTATCTCTCCTGACCTTTAATTGTTTCCACATACAGGGTTCCTCACCTATCCTTCTATAAACTTCCTAGTTTGTTACTCTATCTGTCCAACTAATCTTTAACATTCTCCTATAACATCAAGTTTCAAAAGCTTCTATCTTTTTCTTATCTACTTCTGTAATTGTCCAAGTTTCACTACCGTATAGTAGAACGCTCCATACGTACGACTTTAAGAAACTTTTTCTATTATCTAAACTAATACTATTAGCTATTAGTAAGTTTCTCTTTTTTAAAAACATTTTTCTAGCTTGAGCTATTCTAGCTACTATATCCCTTCTGCTACGTCCATCCTTTGTAATTATACTACCTAAATAGCAAAATTCATCTACCTCTAACTCGGTATTACCTATTTTTAATTTTGGTTTAGAACTAGGCTGTAACTCACTTGTCATTATCTTTGTCTTTACTGAGTTAATTCTCATACTATAGTTACTCTGTAGTATCTCATCTAAAATATTTAAAAACTCTCCTAACTCTTTTCTAGACTCTGCTATAATGGCTATATCGTCTGCAAAACGTAACATGTCTATTTTTTGTCCCTGTACACTAATACCTATCTCTTTTCTCTCTCTAGCTAAGTTTAAAGCTTCCTCAATATAAACATTAAAAATCAAGAGAGACAGTATACAACCCTGTCTAACACCATTTCTAATCTTAGCTTCCTTTTCTATTTCATCAAATCTAATTACTACGCTTTGGTTTTTATATAGACTGTAAATAATTTTTCTATCCCTATGAGAGATTCCTATTTTTCGCAAAACCCTGAACATAACAATCCAATTAACCCTATCAAATGCTTTTTCTAAATCTACAAACGCGAAATGAGCCTTTTTATTTTTTTGTAACCTTTTTTCGATAATTACCCTAATCATTAGTATCGGTTCTCTAGTCCTTTTGTCTTTACGAAAACCATATTGGTCTTCGCCTAAATAATTCTCAGTCAAAGCTTCTACTCTATTTTTAATTATTGTTGTTAGTATTTTGGAAGCGTGGGAAGTTAAACTAACCGTTCTAAAATTCTTACACCTATCAGCTCCTGACTTTTTTGGGATTGGGATAATAATATTTTTTTCGAAATCTATTAGAACCTCACCTGTGTCATATATTACTTTTACTAGTTCATATAATCTGTCTAAAGTTTTCTGACTTGCATATTTTATTAATTCTGCGGGAATATCGTCTATCCCTGGCGCTTTATTTAGTTTAAGATTCCGAATAGCTCTATCAAATTCCTCTCTTAATATTGAGAACCCTATTTCTACATCCTGTTCTTGGTCGTTCTCTAACTCATCCATATCGTCTGCCTTATATAAATCTTCTAAATATCTTTTCCATCTATCTGCTACTTCAACTTTATTTATTAGAAGCTCATTATTCTCGTCTCTAATACCATTATATTTTTTCCTATCTTCCCCAAAAAACTTTTTAACTGCCCTGTAAGCCCTGTCTGTCTTACCTACTCTCAAATCATCTTGTATTCCCTTACAATTCTCCTCTATCCATTTATTTCTAGCTTTTCTACACTCATGTACTATTTTATTTCTAACTGTATTATATTTTTGCTTACTGTCACTATCCACTTCTCTGAAAGGTTTAAGCTTTCTTCTATTCTCTATTAAATCTAATATCTCCTTTGTTACCCAGGGTTTTCTCGTTTCAATTTTTTTCTTACCTATAGTCTGTGTTGCTGTATCATGTACAGTCAGTTTTATTTCTTTCCATCTATTTTCTACGTTCCCTCCTAGAGCTATCTCTTTGCTCTTATTATCTAATACATGTTTATATTCCTCTTTTACCCTACTATCATTAAGCTTACTTAGATCCCATCCCTCTCTTTTAACCTTTCTCAATTTTTTGAATTTTAGTTTACACTTCATTTTAACTAAGTTATGATCGCTATCTATGTCAGCCCCTGGATAACTACGACAGTTTTTAACTTGGTTTCTAAATCTTTGTTTAACTAAAATATAATCTATTTGGTATCTAGCCCTATCACCTGGCGCTTTTCAGGTATATCTTCTCCTAACATGTTGTTCGAATAGGGTGTTTACAGTAACTAATCTATGTTCCTGGCAAAACTCAACTAATCTTTCTCCTCTATCATTTCGTCTGCCATACCCAAATTTTCCTACCATTTTTCCCTCACTACCTTCTCCCACTGACGCATTAAAATCGCCCATAACTATTAAATTCTCATCTCCTTTTACTTTTCTCACTATACTATTTATATCCTCGTATACCTTTTTTACTTTCTCATCCTCGTACTGAGTTGTTGGCATGTAAACCTGTACTAAAACAGTGTCTGTGGGTTTTGTACTCAATCTAACCATAATTATTCTATCACTAAATTGTAAGTACTCTTTAACTTTATGCCCTAATCTTTTACCTAACATTATTCCTATCCCTGCCTGTCCATTAGTTGAAGAAGTTGTAATTATTCAATAATTATCTTTCCAAAAGTCATTACTATCTGGCCATCTCACCTCACTAATACCTAAAATGTCCTGCTGTTCCTTTCTCATTTCGACTAATATATTCGTTAACTTATCTATTCTAAGTAATGACCTTACATTCCAAGTCCCTATCACTAAATCAAACTGTTGTTTTATATTCTTACGATGACGAGCCCCAAGTACCCCCTTCCGGAGATCTGAATGAGGGAGTATTTTACCTCCGGACAAGAATTTTACTTGTGAGCTCTCCATCATATGTATTTCGTGTTTTAGACCACGCACACCTGGGAAATATTGTGGTAGGCTCCCATATCTTTCCACAACGCAGTTTTTAAAGATTTTAGCAGGCAGCCGTATCCGTCACGGCCAACCCCCAACAACCTTGTAAATTATTGAGGATCGCCCGAGACCAACCGATCCTCCTCCAATATCTTTTAGCCAGCAAGGCTGCTGCCCCTTGCTGCGCCTTTTAATCGCCTTTTACGATAAGCAGTCTTACGATAGTAGTATTCGTTATCCCCTACTATAGGGAGATCTTTCGCTTAAAAAATGCAATTTTATATTAAGTTTTAATAAAAAATAATGGTCCTTAAACAACTTAGATCAGTTGTGTAAACATTGCAAGTACACACATATCAAAATAATATTTAATTGAAATACATTATATACAATAAATGCTAGTAATATTAATATTCCCAATGACATTAAACGAGTACTATCACTCCAGCCCTAAATTCAGTGTTTCTCCGATAATAGATGACAAAACAGTTATAAATATTTTAGCGGATTTAAAGGATTTTATATAGTAAACATAAAGGATGAAAAAAGAAACCTATGTAAAGCCCACACAACCAATATCATAACGAATATTTTGCAAAAAATTTTTAATACAAACTCGATGATTACGGTTGAAGTCAATAAATGCAAAAAATTTCTAAAGGAAAACAGGGATCTAGTTTATATTTCACAGTTTTAAATGTTTTATTGCTCAATTTTAAATTTGATGTATACTTTAAGTTTTATATGGTTTGACGATATTGATGTGCATTCAACTCAATTTAGTAAATACCTATTGTATATTGCTTGATGCCCATAATGGCGTTTTTGTAGTTTTTTTGATAAAGGTTTGAAATAAACCGAAAATTTAGAATATAATAAAGAGTACGCTTGACTAACCAGCTGACCTACAACCTGCGAATATCATTCAATTTATATATATATATATATATATATATATATATATATATATATATATATACATTGTTACGTTCCAGTTTTGCTGTAGAAATTTCCCTTGTTAATTCATTAATGCGCATTAAAACCTATATCAGAAATTCAACTGGTGAATAAAGACTATCCCATTTAGCTGTGTTGTCTATAGAAAAAGAATGTATTAACCTGCTACAGAATCCAAGATTTTACGATGATGTAATAGACAGGTTTGCACAGGTTAATAGAGGAATAGAATTGCATTATAAATAAAATATTGAATAAAAGATAAAGAAAAAAGTGTGTCGTTAAGTGTGTGTATATTCGTGTCTTATTGTTTATAGTTATTAGTACTTAGTTTTTTTAGTGCTTGATAAGTAAATTGAATAATACAGTCACATTAACTTGAATTTTTACGTCCTTAGGTTTATTATTTTTTTTTTAACCAAAAATGCCTTTTTAATATTTCTAAAATAAGATGATTTAGTTTTACTTCGAATAATAAACAGGTTTTAAAGATTTATATCTTTGTTTATGTGAGTGCAATTCTTAAAAGTGGAAAAATAAAAAAGCAATGTGCTCTTCCTCACATTTTAACAGCTGGCTCTTAATGTAAAATTCACAGAATAATTTATTGGTTATATTTTAAACATATTTTTTAAAAAGGTTGGCTCAATTCTAAATTAAACTTTATTGGCATCAAAGGTTTTGAATAACTTTTTAGGTAATTTGAAAATTCAAAATAATACAAACATTAACAATACATAAATCAGCACAACTAATTATTTCAAATCCAAAGAAATAAAGCAATATGCTGTAATACGCCTCCAAAACAACACATACTTTCCTATATCTACTTTTTTGCTTCTAAACACAAAGCTCAAGCTTCTTAAGTTACACATAGTCACACACTTACCACACATGCACGCTTGTCACACACACACGCGCGCCACACGCACACGCACACCCACACTGGGTGTCCTTCAAAATGCGGAAAATGGAATTTCCTTATGTTAAAAAAGAGAAGTATTAAAATTTCAGATTCAAAAAGAGATAGGATTAAGTAGTATAAGTGACAACGTGTAGCGCTTTCCCAGTAAAAAATCTCACGGCACGCCACTGATATATATATATATATATATATATATAATAAAATAATGTATCTTCTAGTGGTCTATAATTATTTAATAATATTATAATTTCTGATAAGGAAATAAAGACCACATTAATAATAATATGTTTTACATTCTCTTTATTTGTCTAGTGAAGCTTTCGAAATTTAGCTTCAATTTCATCATCAGGACACTAAAAGTAACAACTAAGTTAATATTTAATAATTATAATATATGTTTTGAAATTTACACAAACATGAGAAGTAAAAATAAATATAACGATTAGCATAATCAATTTAAAAACTTCGAATGCAAAATAAAACTGTAAATACTAACAAGTTGTTTCTTAATACAATGAATTAGTACAATTGTTATAACACCACTACAATTTGAACATTTAAACTTTCCAAAAATTGATATTTACTAAAGATAACAACATGTATAACTTGTTTCTATATCTGTATGTAAAATATTTAATATTATTCATCTACAGGTCCGTCGAATTTATGTATATCAGGTTTAGTCAAAAGGTAAGTATATATTACACTCAGATTTTCTGTGTCTGATTTTATATTCATACGATGTGGTTCGCATTTAATAAAGTACATTTCTAAGAGTTTTCTCTTGGTCAAGTTTGACTCTTTTGTTAAAATTTTCAAGTCTTCAAAATTAATTTTATGTCCGAATTCACGTGCATGGATTGCCAAAGCACATCTTTCTGGTTTCAGTTTTATATCACTTTTATGTAACGAGACTTTTGCTTTTAAGATTTGTGCTGTATAACCTACATAAATTTGAATACAACTGTTATAAGTAATCTTATATACTGTATGTGACTGCATTTATTGATATGGGTGACTTTTATCTGCTAAATAATCCTCCTATAGTTTTAATGCATTTCTTGCTAATGATGATCTTTTCATATTTAAAAACATTGATGAGTTGATTGGTTAGTGTTCCAATTTGTGGTAATGAAATATATTTTATGGTAGGCACATTGTTTGTTTGGTTATTGTCAGTCTCTTCTCCATTAGTAGGTTCATTTGTATGGTTGTTTCTCAAATTTATTATATTAGATTGATAAATGATTTTATTAATCAAAGATTTTGGGTATCCATTATTTAGTAATAATAATGATAGCTTATTTAAACTTTTATTTATAAATGTCGGATGTCATATTTTTTTAATTCTATATGTCATTTGTTTAACAAAATTAAGTTTTATGAATAATGTATGATTTGATTTAAAATGTATATATCTACCAGAAGATGTAGGTTTATGATACCAATCTAACATTATACAATTATCTTTTCGAATAACTTTAGTGTCTAGAAAAGGAGCCGAATTTTCATTATCTTCATGTTCAACTGTAAATTTTAACTGTTTGTCAAAATTGTTAAAAACATCTAGAAGTTTATTAGTGCAATTTACTGGAAGAGCTTGTAACAAATCGTCCACATACTTTTTTATAAAGCCTAACTGAAAAGTTAATTTTGGTATGCATGTGTCTAACAATGCATCCATGACATACTGGGATAGTATTGGATTAATTTTGGATCCCAAAGCGCATCCTACTTTTTGTAAGTAGTAATTACCTTTGTATGTGAAACTATTATTGTCTAAAACATGTGTAACTAAATCTATAAATAGTTTAAGATCTATACCGTGTGCCTTCTCTACAATTTGAGACCATTTTTGTTTAATTACTTTAATAACAATTTCTTTAGTTATATAAGGAAATAAATTCACTACGTCTAATGAAATAATTCTGTAGTTCTCTGGAATTATTTTGTTATTTGTAAACTCTGAAACAGCAAAACTATCTGGTATGTAATATTCAGTACTTTTATTATATGCATTTTTTAATACATTTGTTATCCAAATTGACAAATTTCTAGTAGAACTTAGTATACTGGCAATAATGGGTCTAAGTTGGAAGCCCTCTTTATGTATTTTTGGATTACCATAAATTTATGGACATTCTGAATCCTAACTCTTAAGTTTTTTAGCGGTTTGTTGTGTAATAATTATACTTTTTTCCAAGGTGGTTATTAACGCGTTTGCTATAGTTTGGGTACATGTAGTTGGGTCTCGCTTTAGTTTTGTAAATAAATCTTCATTAGAAAAAAAGGCGTCCATTTTATATTCATAGTCAATTTTATTTATAGCTACCATCACACCTCCTTTGTCACTTTTCAGGATTAACAATTGTGGATGGTCTTTTAGAAACCTTTTACATTCCATGAAAGTCTTATTTATTATATACTTGTTTAGATCTTCTGTTATTTGTTAAATAATTCGTGATTATGATTGTTGTTTGGGCCTAATATACGTTTCGGTTTTTTTCATGTACTAACTCTAATATAGATCCTAAATCTGCTAATAACTTATGTATCTGTATCTCTTTGTTCGTTAATGGTAAACTAAATTTAGGGTCTAAACTTAATAGTTCTATTAAGTTGTCTGAAATTGATATATCCGAGATATTTTTAAACCATTTTTGTGTGTTCACCTTATTGTGATGAACAATTTTGAGTCTTGCAATTTTATATATATATATATATATATATATCTTTATATATATATATATATATAGCCTGTTACAAATTAACTCGGCACCATTGCTAACTTTGTTATTATTGGAGCTACGAGGTTGGTTAAATGAGCAAAGAAGCTTAGTTTTTACAGCTGATTACCGTAGACAGCGCAAAAAATAATTGAACATCGCTGTTTCGAGATATTGATCAAAACACTTACTTTTTTAATGGAACACCCTGTATATTTTTAATTTAAATGAAAGAGAAATAAATTCTTAACAAAAAGTTTTATACACTCTTATATCAAAATTCTTAAGATAAAGCAAATATTATCAAATTTGTAATTTAAATAAACCATTTATTTAACACACTAAAATTGCATAAAAAGTTCAAAAATTCTCCATTTTCTTGAATGCACATTAAGGTTCGCCTAATAACGTCCCCTGTAGCATTTGCAATACTTCTCCGTCAATTGAATTAATACTTAATCGAATACTGTTTTCTAATTCTGCTACATTGGTATATCTTCTTTCATAAACGTTATTTTTTACGTTTAAAGGCGACAAGTCTGGTGAACGAGGTGGCCACTTTATAGGACCATTTGTTCCCATCTACCGGTCTTCAAAACGTCTTTGCATCATTGCGCCAACTTCGCGAAAATTATGTGCTGGAGCTCCATCATGCTGGAACTAAATGGTTTGGCGATCTTCTAGATTAATATTATCCAGGTATTCTTCAAAAACTTCTTCCTTAATGTTCATATATCTAACTCCAGTAAGTGATTTGTAATAAAACAAAAGGCCAACTATTTTACTACCAATCAAACCACACCATACATTTAAACTAAACTTTGTTTGTGGATGGGATGGAAAAGTTAACAGTGGATTTTTGCGTGACCAGTAATGCATGTTTTTACGGTTAAACATTGCAGAATTCGAAAAATTTGATTCGTCGCTCTATACTATATTTTTCACGATGCCAAGATTTTCTGTACGCGAAGCAACTCACCAACGACTTATTTTTTGTCGATATTTATAAGGAATATAAATTTATGTTTTCTTAATGTTCTATAAATGACTGTTAAAAAAAAGTTACTATTTTTTACCAAATTTCTAATAGAATCATTTAGAAATGTTTCAAATTAAGTTAATACATTTGTTTAAATTTTTTGACTAATTATAAATCTCTACTTCTTTTCTTCAAAAACAAATTTTCATTGTCTTTAAATTTTCTGTACAGAATTAGAAAATATATTCGGTCTGGAGAGTTTTGATTAGGAGAGTTTTCGCGATAGCAATTTGATGCTCTGGTACTATTTTTTCTAATTATTATAAAAGTTTCCAACATATCACACTTTTCTTCATAAGTAAAAGGCCTTTTAACAATGTTATTAACACTTTTTAAAGTTAGCTGCTACAATTAAACACACGAAATGACAAACTTGTTAAACAAATGAATTCTGTTCAAATATCCGCGCCTACCTTGATTAAATTACAAATTTGTTAATATTTACTTTATCTTAAGGATTTTGATATAAGAGTGTATAAGACTTTTTGTTAAGAATTTATTTCTCTTTCATTTAAATTAAAAATATACAGTGTTCCATTTAAAAAGTAAGTGTTTTGATCAATATCTCGAAACAGCGATGTTCAATTATTTTTTTTTGCGCTGTCCACGGTAATTAGCTGTAAAAACTAAGCTTCTTTGCTCATTTAACCAACTTCGTAGCTTCAATAATAACAAAGTTAGCAATGGTGCCGAGTTAATTTGAAACAGGCTGTATACATTGTTACGTTCCAGTTTTGCTGTAGAAATTTCCCTTGTTAATTCATAAGTCCGCTTTACGATAATTTTGTTAAATCAACTACGTTGCTATTCTCACATCTGTGAACTTAATTAATAAGAAATACGCTGTCTAATACTTTTCAAATCAAATCCCATTTGCTTTAAAGACGACAAGTTTATGCTACAATTAAATAGTTTACATCCTGCATATTTTATTTTTCTGCAATAAATACGCTTTCAAATAATTTCTCAACTATTTGCTTGGAAACGACAGGTTTATGCTACAATTAATTAGTCAAGATCCTGTTAGGTATCCGTGAGCGCGTTATACCTTCCGATAACGTATAATTTCGTTCTAGTGGATTTCCCACCTAAAGATTTGTCGAAATAATATATCCTACTATTCTCCGGTAAAACCGTGTTTTCCAGTTTGAATCGCGTTTCGATAACGCGGATGTTTGATTTTTGAGTTCCTGTTATTTCTGCAGCTTGTGCGTTGATGCACTTGTAAAAACTACTCCTTCCGTTACTCCAAGAACGATGCACGTTTCTCCTCTATCAAATTTGTAGATTTGGTGTGGATCGGTAAACGCTCCTGAGTTGTTAATGTTAGTAAGATTTTTTTTTAGCTCTTAGCTGGAGGCTAAATTGCTTGTTGCGTAGCCCGATTATTCCGTGACGTAGATCAACTGCTCTTGCATGTAGACCGCCGTTGCAATTACGGTAGTAGCATGGTTGTTGCTGACTATGTCAATTCACTTCCGAGGGCTGTTCAGATAAGTATCCCGACACATGTATGTGACTTGTTTTTTTTTGCTAACATACCCAGGGATAAACCCAATTTGAAATTAGATACGTTAATGATTGTTCTGGTAAAATCCTTACTAAAAGAGTTTCGAACTTTAATGCTTTTGCTTTTTGTACTTAACCCATCTGCTTATGCGAAAGTATCAGCAGTATTCTTTTTTTACTGATTAGAGTTATAACAAATGCTTCGTATGGTAAAATCCTTACAAGAAAGATTTTTAAATTTAATTTTTTTTTTAATTTACGCATCCGCTTATAGGAAAGTATCAGCGTTATTCTTTTTGGTACTGATTAGATTTATAGGATGTTAGCTACGAATTGCGCACTTCGTGGAACAATTAGTGAATTTGTCCATAGAGTAAAATTGTTTTATTAAAAAGTAACCTTGGTTAATTTTGTTTTGCTGTTTCGATAGAAATTTCTATATTTGTGTTTTTTATTGTAAATAGAAAATCGTTGGCGATGTATTGTTTTTGTGTTGCTAGGAACCCCTCCCCTCTGCGCATTGGTAGTTAGCCTGATATATTTACGTTTTCTTCCGGCTACGCCATTGTATGTAGCAATATATATATATATATATATATATATATATATATAATGTTTTTTTTTGTAGGTTTTAGAAGAAGTTTATATATATAAAATTGCAAGACTCAAAATTGTTCATCATGATAAGGTGAACACACAAAAATGGTTTAAAAATATCTCGGATATATCAATTCCAGACAACTTAATAGAACTATTAAGTTTAGACCCTAAATTTAGTTTACCATTAACGAACAAAGAGATACAGATACATAAGTTATTAGCAGATTTAGGATCTATATTAGAGTTAGTACATGAAAAAAACCGAAACGTATATTAGGCCCAAACAACAATCATAATCACGAATTATTTAACAAATAACAGAAGATCTAAACAAGTATATAATAAGACTTTCATGGAATGTAAAAGGTTTCTAAAAGACCATCCACAATTGTTAATCCTGAAAAGTGACAAAGGAGGTGTGACGGTAGCTATAAATAAAATTGACTATGAATATAAAATGGACGCCTTTTTCTAATGAAGATTTATTTACAAAACTAAAGCGAGACCCAACTACATGTACCTAAACTATAGCAAACGCGTTAATAACCACCTTGGAAAAAAGTATAATTATTGCACAACAAACCGCTAAAAAACTTAAGAGTTAGGATTCAGAATGTCCATAAATTTATGGTAATCCAAAAATACATAAAGAAAGCTTCCCACTTAGACCCATTATTGCCGGTATACTAAGTCCTACTAGAAATTTGTCAATTTGGATAACAAATGTATTAAAAAATGCATATAATAAAAGTAATGAATATTACATACCAGATAGTTTTGCTGTTTCAGAGTTTACAAATAACAAAATAATTCCAGAGAACTACAGAATTATTTCATTAGACGTAGTGAATTTATTTCCTTATATAACTAAAGAAATTGTTATTAAAGTAATTAAACAAAAATGGTCTCAAATTGTAGAGAAGGCACACGGTATAGATCTTAAACTATTTATAGATTTAGTTACACATGTTTTAGACAATAATAGTTTCACATACAAAGGTAATTACTACTTACAAAAAGTAGGATGCGCTTTGGGATCCAAAATTAATCCAATACTATCCCAGTATGTCATGGATGCATTGTTAGACACATGCATACCAAAATTAACTTTTCAGTTAGGCTTTATAAAAAAGTATGTGGACGATTTGTTACTAGCTCTTCCAGTAAATTGCACTAATAAACTTCTAGATGTTTTTAACAATTTTGACAAACAGTTAAAATTTACAGTTGAACATGAAGATAATGAAAATTCGGCTCCTTTTCTAGACACTAAAGTTATTCGAAAAGATAATTGTATAATGTTAGATTGGTATCATAAACCCACATCTTCTGGTAGATATATACATTTTAAATCAAATCATACATTATTCATAAAACTTAATTTTGTTAAACAAATGACATATAGAATTAAAAAAATATGCCATCCGACATTTATAAATAAAAGTTTAAATAAGCTATCATTATTATTACTAAATAATGGATATCCAAAATCTTTGATTAATAAAATCATTTATCAATCTAATATAATAAATTTGAGAAACAACCATACAAATGAACCTACTAATGGAGAAGAGACTGACAATAACCAAACAAACAATGTGCCTACCATAAAATATATTTCATTACCACAAATTGGAACACTAACCAATCAACTCATCAATGTTTTTAAATATGAAAAGATCATCATTAGCAAGAAATGCATTAAAACTATAGGAGGATTATTTAGCAGATAAAAGTCACCCATATCAATAAATGCAGTCACATACAGTATATAAGATTACTTATAACAATTGTATTCAAATTTATGTAGGTTATACAGCACAAATCTTAAAAGCAAAAGTCTCGTTACATAAAAGTGATATAAAACTGAAACCAGAAAGATGTGCTTTGGCAACCCATGCACGTGAATTCGGACATAAAATTAATTTTGAAGACTTGAAAATTTTAACAAAAGAGTCAAACTTGACCAAGAGAAAACTCTTAGAAATGTACTTTATTAAATGCGAACCACATCGTATGAATATAAAATCAGACACAGAAAATCTGAGTGTAATATATACTTACCTTTTGACTAAACCTGATATACATAAATTCGACGGACCTGTAGATGAATAATATTAAATATTTTACATACAGATATAGAAACAAGTTATACATGTTGTTATCTTTAGTAAATATCAATTTTTGGAAAGTTTAAATGTTCAAATTGTAGTGGTGTTATAACAATTGTACTAATTCATTGTATTAAGAAACAACTTGTTAGGATTTACAATTTTATTTTGCATTCGAAGTTTTTAAATTGATTATGCTAATCGTTATATTTATTTTTACTTCTCATGTTTGTGTAAATTTCAAAACATATATTATAATTATTAAATATTAACTTAGTTGTTACTTTTAGTGTCCTGATGATGAAATTGAAGCTAAATTTCGAAAGCTTCACTAGACAAATAAAGAGAATGTAAAACATATTATTATTAATTTTGTCTTTATTTCCCTTATCAAAATTATAATATTATTAAATAATTATAGACCATTAGAAGATACATTATTTTATTATATATATATATATATATCTCAGTGGCGTGCCGTGAGATTTTTTACTGGGAAAGCGCTTCACGTTGGCACTTATACTACTTAATTCTATCTCTTTTTGAATCTCAGATTTTAATACTTTTATTTTTTTAACATAAGTAAATTCCATTTTCCGCATTTTGAAGAACACCCAGTGTGGGTGTGCGCGTGTGTGTTGCGCGCGTGTGTGTGTGTGACAAGCGTGCATGTGTGGTGCGTGTGTGACTATGTGTAACTTAAGAAGCTTGAGCTTTGTGTTTAGAAGCAAAAAAGTAGATATAGGAAAGTATGTGTTGTTTTGGAGGCGTATTACAGCATATTGCTTTATTTCTTTGGATTTGAAATAATTAGTTGTGCTGATTTATGTATTGTTAATGTTTGTATTATTTTGAATTTTCAAATTACCTAAAAAGTTATTCAAAACCTTTGATGCCAATAAACTTTCATTTAGAATTGAGCCAATCTTTTTAAAAAATATGTTAAAATATAACCAATAAATTATTCTGTGAATTTTGCATTAAGAGCCAGCTGTTAAAATGTGAGGAAGACCACATTGCTTTTTTATTTTTCCACTTTTAAGAATTGCACTCACATGAACAAAGATATAAATCTTTAAAACCTGTTTATTATTCGAAGTAAAACTAAATCATCTTATTTTAGAAATATTAAAAAGGCATTTTTGGTTAAAAAAATAATAAACCTAAGGACGTAAAAATTCAAGTTAATGTGACTGTATTATTCAATTTACTTATCAAGCACTAAAAAAACTAAGTACTAATAACTATAAACAATAAGACACGAATATACACACACTTAACGACACACTTTTTTCTTTATCTTTTATTCAATATTTTATTTATAATGCAATTCTATTCTTCTATTAACCTGTGCAAACCTGTCTACTACATCATTGTAAAATCTTGGATTCTGTAGCAAGTTAATACATTCTTTTTCTATAGACAACACAGCTAAATGGGATAGTCTTTATTCACCAGTTGAATTTCTGATAAAGGTTTTAATGCGCATTAATGTAGAAAAAATGCGTTTAACCGAAGCACTCGTTGCCGAAATTGTTAAAACAAGTTGGTACAATTTAAAGACTTCACTATAGGACTCTGCCAAATCAATTTCTTTAAGAAAACGTAGCATATTTAACGGTGTTTTTTTTATTATTGACTTCTGAGTGTTGTATAAAACACTTAGCTGTGAATTTAATACCAAAATGTCAAAAAAATTTGCATAATTAAGTTTTAAACTATTAAAGGCTTCTTCAGCAAAACGGGCTTTATTACAGTTGTTATAATTACATAATTCGATGTCTTTTAATTCACTGAAGTTCTGAAATCTGCTTCCGTGTTGTTGAGAAATATTATTAAAAGTTTACAACACAATAGTTTTTCTTATGGTACCTACTACAAACAAACTCTACTTAATGACGGTATAATAATCTATATTAAAAAAAGCTTAAATCCTATTACTAAACTAACATTTTTAATTAGTTTTGAAACTGTAATTCAAATTAAAAATAATTCAATTGTTCGTGATTTATTTAAAAATAATTAGTACCTACCAAAAGCACGAGTTTGCTACTTAAGCCACGGTATTAATAAAAAAATGCTACTTCTAGTATAAGGGAAATCACTTTAAGAAGAACCCAACGTCATATGCCAGATTGCGCAGAAATGTAATAACAGTGGCGTAGTTGAGTTATTACAGTTTAAACGGAAGATATGGCGTTAAATAGTAAAAAAATAAACAACCAATTAAATTATAATTTAAAATTTTTAATATAATATCGCCATATGAGTTGTGTGCATCAATATCCCTAAAAAATACTGCTATAGCAAGGTTATTTTGTAAAATCCGATAAAGCAAATGATTGAATACCATGGCCTACTTAAGTGGTTTCTATCTCATTCTAGTGTTCTGCAAACACATCTGTTGAGTCACTTATTGTTTTATTAATGTTAATTGTTATATACAAGATATTTTATATTAGTTAGATGGCGGTTTAAAACTGTCCGTCTGTGTATCAAGTAAAAATAAATAGTAATGAAATCTAAAACTTTTACAAGGTAATTTCCGATTGGTTGATCATAAAACTCTACGCCACTAAAACCTGAATACTGCCATCCCTAATTACATATAATGAACTGTTCCTAACCAATTTTTGCTTTGTGCGCATGATGACGTTGGGTTCTTCTTAAAGTGATTTGCCTATACATGGATAACTACCATCAACACAAATAACAACAGGCGTTCATCTTTCATGAAGCGGCAGTAGACACCGCTTCCAACTCAGTTAAAATCGGCAGCATTCGATAAATACACGATTGTGACGACTTGTCATGTAGGATGAACTCCAAGTTGATATCGTTTGCACAATTAGAAGCGCTAGAAAATGCCGTAAAGTGGTCAAGTTCAAAAAGTCTATGCTGACAGACAAAGGGGCGCGATTATGTACGATCGGTCGTTTACAGATGATGATGTAGACATCATGAATACCTTTCTATTCAGTTTTTTGTATTTATTTGAGGAGGTAACTTACTTATGAAAGATGCAAAGAGCAACATACGTCAAGGAGCAATGAATGCTCTATCAAATATTGAATAAACTTTAAATGCTTATTCATATAACAACTAGGGGAAGCGGTGCTTCCGTAGTCCTTGAAACTATGGACATAATTAGAAATCCGAATTCAATAAAGGACAAAACTAAGCTTAAAAAACTTTCAAACTTTATTACAATCTAATAAAATCATTTATATACGGAATTTATATTAAATTAATCTTGAAAACAGCTTCTATTTTATGTTATACAGTTGTTTGTTTAAAAGGCTCAGGCACCTAACAGTTTCAATAACATAGACAACAAGATTAACCACAAGTGTAATGTATTTATACAGCTTAATTGTTTCAATCTTATATTCAGTTTAAAGTAGAATGATGAAACAGTTGTGTTGACGGAAATGAATTACAATTTTTTATGGATATCATAAGAGGTGAACTAAAATATGTATCTTTAACAGATTATAATAAGGAACTAAGTATTTTAGAATCTTTATTTTAAATCAAGAGAAACGGTCTTGAGTCAAACCTAACAATTTGTGATTAAATAATAATAATAATAAATATTTTCTTTTTAAAATGGGATAGCTGACAACAGCCTCATGCATTTTTATTCGACCAAATTTTCTCTTTTCTTTGTCAGTTAAAGCAATCATGTTAAAGATTGACCATTGTGACTGCGACAATGGCCTCAACAGTTATAAAATACTAAATGGCCATTCCTGAGTCAGAGCCTACTTCCTCTGAAACAGAAAATAGAACACAACTAGTGAATGATTAGCAGAATATTTAATCTTTTATACTCAATAAACCAGGATACGGATTTTTGCTGATGATTTTGGCATGCAATAATTTGTTACATTAGTAAACCAAAACTTCCTTCATTTCAACAATATTCACAAAAAATCTTATTATAGTTAAAGTTGCAAACTTTCCTAAAATACAGAAAGAGGAATTTACTAAAACGATATAATGTAGCAAATCTAAAAATTTTAAACTATAAGAACCGAGGACTTCATTATACAACAATATATGTATTTTTATATACATTGACGTGATAAGGGGTCACGAGAGGTCATTGAAACCCAAATTCTACAAATAAATCCCACCAAGATATAAAAGAATCGGGGTAAAAATATAAATTTCCGTAAATTCATGGTTACGCTCTGTATAATACAAGCGCATTTTTATTCATTAAAGTGCCAAGCGAATATGTAATTGCGCGAGTATAAATAATCACACTGTATGATATAAGCGTATTGTAAAAACATAGCAAATGATGTAAGCCGTATATGTAAAATTAATTATTTCGAGATACCTTAAAACGCATTACATGCGAATGCAAATCAATCCATTTCAAGTGTAAATACAAAACCTTTTATTTCCGCTTGTTAATTATCAAACATTTTCGATGCATATAAGAATGCTCCTCATTTGCTCTATATAGCATAAAATATGCTAGTTTTACGCATTTTGCGTAAGAAACTAAAATCTTGTTACAAAAATAACACTTTAATCTTAATTATGTGTATTAAAAACACGTTTTACCACAAAAGCAAATATTTTCTATGTACTTCATCTGCATTATATAGCTTTAAATTAATCATATAAATTGACTTTTGTATAACATAAATTTACTTTAAATAGAGAATTCTCTAGAATATACGACATTATGGAAGAAGTTTTGAGAAATTCGTCAATTTCGTATGAATTCATTAAACAAATAAACAGTTATTTTAAGAAACAGCAGGAACATTAAAACTGATAAAATTGATAAGAATTATTTATTAGCTTTCACAATCACTGTAGAAGAGATAAGATGCGACATAGTAACATTGAGAAATAGAGTAGGACAGACAGCGCGCGTCACTATTATGAATCAATCACGCGATCGTCGCTAATGAATTATTCTGAGAAATCTTGCGTCATTACGGTGTAAGATAGTCCATACGGTACTAATACATTCTAGAAATGAGATAATTTTTGTATATAAACCGGAACTGTGATTAAAAAGATTTATTCCTGAATTCGATTGCGAAGATGTCACTGTGATTAAGTCGCGAGCTTGTTGCTTTGCACAGATGGTATTTTGAGTATACAATATGCATATCGTAATTAATAATTAAAATGTAACGTTAATAATAAAGATAAACATAACCTGCGTATAAATTTAGATGTGGATAATTTACTGATACCATACGACTACTCGTCTAACAAAACAGTACTATTAGTAGAAAATATTCATTTTCTAACTTCAGCACCAAAATGGCTTCCAAACGAATTTGATACAATTTTAGACGTAGTCTTATCAAATAAATTTTACAATTTAAGGTTACAACTTGTTTGGCATCGAACTTTTTAAAGTTGATAAGTTTTATCCTCCATTAGAAATACAAGTTGACAGATGTCATTGCCACGACTGAAAATAAAAACACATTCACATACTGTTTTCAAGAAGCAGATTACAAGCCATTACATGGGTTCTGTAAAACGTACCATTGGGGTGGTTTAGATGAAACCAATAACATAGACGAAGCAATGACAGTATTTCATAGAATAATATTTGAAGGTATCAAAAGGTTTGTCCTTAAACATATGCTAAAACATAAAAACCTAAAATGGTACAGCTGATATCTAAAAAAAAAACTTATAAACAAAAAAATTCTTTATATATGAAATACAAGCAATCACCTTCTATTGAAGATTACAGTAAGTATTCAAGGGTGTGCAAGGGAGTAAAATATCATATTAATATGTGTTACCCATCATGTATCCAACACAAAGTTGATAATTCCATTCAATATGAAGTATTTTGGTCTCGTATTGAGTAGTTAAACAGTGTAGGTGGAGTACATAAATTAATGCATTGTATTGATGAACAGTTAACAAATGAAGCAATGATAGCAAATGCTTTCGTTAATCATTATCAATTACGTTATACTACACATTTGCACACTGGTAACACAGTCATCCATACAACAGTAGAGTTCTCAACATACCTTTTAAATTATATTTTTACAGTTAAGTAAGTAAAACAGAAAATTATGACACTAGATATTAATTATAGTGTAGGTCTTGATGGAATTCTTGCTCTTTTTTTAAAAAGCTGTTGCTCCACCTTGAGCTACTTTATTACTAAATTGTTTAATCATAGTTATTCATCTAATATATCTCTGCGAATTTGGAAAGACTTTTCTTTTTCCGATTTACAAGGCAGGTGACAAGACTGACATACAAAACTACCTGGATTTGTGCATATTGTCAATAATTGTAAAAGTAATGGAATCCATTATTACAGATGCAAATTTCTACCTAAAAGCACATTCTTGTTGAAATACAGCATGGCTTCTACCGACGTCGCTCCATAACAACAAATTTCATAATTTATCAAAAGTTCTTAATAAATATTGAAAGAGGTTATCAGACAGATTCTATTTACACATAGCTAAGACAGTTGGTGTCTGTCACCCATTGCTCCTCCTCAAATTACAAAACCTTGGTATTGAGGGTAACTTTTTGCAGTGGATTAAATCCCATTAATAAAATACAAGGTGTAAAGATAAGCATTACTGCTTCTGATACAGTCTCAGTTCACTCTGGTGTTCACAGGGGCCGCACAGGCCCAATTTTATTTATATTGTTTATAAATGACATAGTTTCAATTTTCAAATGTTGCAAAGTTCTACATATGCCAATATTATCAATACACAATGATAAAAAGTTTCAATGATTGCATCAGGATACAGAAGGGCTTAAATAACTTAATGTTGTAAAGAGAAGTTTCTTAACCTGAATGTACAAAAATGTAAAGTTATAAGATTTTACAGATATCGTAGACCTGTGCACTATAATTATATTATTAACAACATACTTCTGCAATCTCCAAGAACTATTTGTGATTTAGGAATAGTTTTCGATAATGAATTAAGCTTCTCAGACCATGTTGATCAAATAGCACTAAAGACATGTTACTATATAAACGAGATAAAGACTTGTAGAACATTATATAGCAGCTTTAGAATACAACCACATTATTGGGATCCTACGTATATGTGTTGCATATATAGGATGGAAAGAGTTCAAACTAAATTTGTGAAGTTCCTACTTTACAAATATTATATACCTACAGATAATATTTCTTCACTAACTAAATTACAAATAGTGGGGTATCAATAAATAGAAGTTTGCTAACATCAATCAAAGTGATATACAAATTACTGAATAATAATATTGTTTGCCCTGTCCTGTTGTATAAACTGCAATTCAGAGCTAGGATTCAACCTACAGGATAGAAATATCTATTTGTGGATGATCTGTCCTCAATAGATTATGGACATAGTATTTTTATTGATCGTATAATTAGAATGTATAGTAAACACTACTTGGACTTTGATATTTTTGTAATTTCTAGAAATAGCTTGAAACACATTATCAACTGGAATAATACTTCAACCTACTTGCTTTAACTTTAGACACAAACAAGATAAGAGGATGTGAATATTTGTGTGTAATGGGCAAAAAAATGCAGACTGAATCTGTATATTGGGATTTCACAAACAATAAACACAATTACTCATGGTATTTTAGTTCTTTTGTTTGTAGCAATATAATTTAAAATTTCAAAATATTTAGGTACCTATAATATTTTCTAACAAATTTATTTCTTCAAAATCCAAATCTAAAGTAGAATGTAATATCGAAGGTGAAATTTCTATTGAATCTAATTTAGCAAAGGTAAATTCCTTTTAAAAAATATCTGGAATAATACCTATGCATAACCAAAAATCAATACCCAAAACTAACCTTTGCGTTCCAACTGGAATTACTAAGACATTTAAGATTACTACCGTATCCTTTAATCAGATCAGTAAAGTCTTTGTTCCCACAAATTGTAGAGTTTATCCGTTTACAATTTCACAATTAGGAGAATTTTTTGTTTGTTTCACACACAAACGTGAAAATATTTACAAAACCTTATGACCTAAAATTGTAGTAGCAACACTAGAGACTAAAAAAAGCATGCAAGTAAATACCTAAAATATTTACATCGACAAGTCTTTCATCTTGTGGGGCATGTTTGAACATTTAATCCAACGTTGCTTGGTTTTTTTTAAATCTGATCTTTTTCTTGAATTATATTTTTAAATTGAATTGTTAAATTATAAAATGTTTTGGACATTACAGGACCTTGTGGAGGCCCTGTTTCTAGTTTAAATGATTATTTGAATTACAATTGGCATATTTGTTATAAGTAACATTATTATTTTTACCACAACGATGACAATAATTTGTTCTACGTTTCTACTGACATTGAAATTGGAAATTTCCAAGAAATCTTCAGTATTGGTCTATTTCTAGATGGTGTAGTATGTAAAGAAGAAAATTTCGGTGTATTCTATGTTTTGCTATTAGATAAGTCATCAATATATGCTAAATCGGTTTCTAAATCAGTTTATCTTCTACTTGGTGGTATATAATTTTCTACAGAAATTTTACGTTCCTCTAATCGTCTACCTAGTTTAATTAATTCTTGAATTAAATCTATTTTGTTTGCTAAAAGAGTAAAATATTTTTCTTTAAAATTTTCAACAATTGTTTTTGAAGTGATAATGGTTCTGAAAGTGTGTTAAACATCATAAACATTACAGCCACTTAAATACCCATGGCCTCATTTTCACCTTGAGTTTATAATTGATTTGTCATTAATATTTTATAATAATTAACTGATAAAAATTCCTCTTTCAGACCAGCTTTCAGCTCGTCCGGAGTATTAAACAAGATTTTATTTGCTCTATGTTAATGCTTTATTTTCAAACAAGTTGCACACTTTATTAATAAATTGAGTATTGCTTATGTTTCTAGCAACTTTAAGTTTCTCTATTCATTCTAGGAAAGCAATTACTGATATATTTCCTGAAAATTTCAAATTCCATTTAACCATTGGAGTGGCTTTAGAAATTTCTGAATTACCAAATTGATAATTCTTAAGAGTATCTTTCTGAGCTAACATTTGGAGTTCTACTAACAAATAAATTTATAAATGTATCTAACTTTTGAATTTCTATGGGTGAGTGTTCATTTATTGTTCTAGTAAGAGATTATACTTTAAGTTATTCTTTAAAAGTTGTTTCTAAATTAGGGTTACTAACAGATTTCTCTTTTTGTAAAATATTAATTTTGATAGTTAAAATTTGTTGTTGGGTTTGTTGATAAGATAATTTAAATAACCGCCCTTGTACGTCATCTTTTACTTTTGCATCTTATTAACCGTCAGTGAATTAATCTATTAAAAGTGTGTGCAAATTTAGTTTCAACTTTTGATTTATCAAAGCCAATATTATATTCATTCCAATTTTCCAAAATTTGTAATAAATCTTTAATTGTTAAAATGTTGTCCTTAAATTCAATCAGGTATTCAAAGCTGTAGTCAATATCTTTATTTATTATTGCTCGGAGGGTCTTCCTCAATTGTGATACATTCAAATTATCAGTACTTCAATTGCGAATTTGTAATTCATATTCTAATTTCTACTTACATAGTTATTCAACAGTTAACTTATAATCCATTATATAAATCAATTATTACTAAAATAAAGAAATTTTATCTCAAAGTTCAATAATAATTTTATCGTTACAAAAGCTTAACTTTTTTCCTTACCAATAAACAAAATTATTATAAATTAAACGGTTATATGTGTATGTTTGTGTATATATGTAATTCCCAAAAACTATAACCTATGTAAATGATAAAATCAAATAACTTCTATTAAAATCACTAACAAGAAACAAAACCCTCACATTAGCATGTCAATTGTTACGTACAGTTTTGACCACAAAAAATCTATTCGGCAACCATTTTTGTTTGTGCAGGCGAGGTTTTCGGTACTTTATCAAAACTGAATTTTTAGTTAGGTACTTTGCTGATTTTCTATATAGATTACCGGCTAGATTTTCTGAGGCCAAAACTGTATTTCATACTGTAAATGACAATAATAAAAGCTATAACGTTAATTTTTACTATATAAATGGTAATATAAATTATATGAAATATATTCAAATTTACACGGAATTAAATTCCTTGGGACATCAAATGCCTTTCAAATTCTAAAGCTAGCACTTATTCTATGGTTATCCTAATCCCGGTAGCGTCTTTTATTTTAAAGTAGCATCCAGATGTCCCCTTGTTTGGTTGGCAGCGGTTCTTTTCTATCAACGAAGCGCCGATATTTCGTATAACGGTAGAAGGAAAAGGTGAAGGGATAGCGACCACTTCGTCGACTGTCCGAATCCACAAAAACACGTCTACACTCAAGGAAGGCCGGTAGTAAAGTCAGTTTGTTTCGACACATCGGGTCCCATAAACCATCATCCCCCTTCAATATATGTTAATGTTCTAATGCAAATTAGTGGGCACAGCTGCACGTTAAGCATGGGAAATGCAATCCTGGCATCTTCCTAAACCACAAATCATAAATCAATGTCTGGACTTATGTGAGAACCAAAGCTTTGTAGAGAATTGTGCAGAATTCACTGTGCAGGATAAAAAATACCGAACCTACATAATGCAGTAAAAAATGGAGCTTTTTATAAAGGTACAACAATCGTCTTTAAGCTTCAAAAAGAAAAACAAACAAAAAAAAAGTCTCTTCATACGGGAGCTTATGTTCACAGAAAACTTAAATTCAGTTTTTTAAATCGTAGCGGTATTTGCAGTACCAGAAAATGGAAATGAGTAGCCACCCGATTCTAAGGCTTACTCAACTAAGCGCACACAGGTCTTGTTTGCCATTGCACCAATTGCACAAATTTAGTCGGGAGCATGAGGCTCACATTCATATAGCTAACACTTAACTCCACTATAAACCTAAATACAAAAGTTGTTTTTACATTCGGATATGAATACATACAAATTTACATTCAATATTTCAAATATCCTTTTAAACTGAACAAATCTTTTGCTGGTTTTTAACAGGATAAGAAAAAATATGATGCAGCAGCGAAAATGTTAATTTGACAAATTAGCCAGTGCCCTTACATTTATGGTAGAAATTTTTTTAATCCAACCCTACCAAGTACGAAGCTACCACAAGTTAGCTTTTTCACCTTACAATAACACATCCTACCTTTGGTCATTAATACCAAAAGTTTGGAACAATAAATGGATAAACTAGTTGCTTAAAGGCATTTCACAACGAGGAAGAAGCTTATTTACTTTAAGGCCAAGGCAAGATAAGGATAACTTCTCTGAGATCTCAGAAAGATACATACCTAATCATCGCTGGGTTAAAGTATTATTTAGGGTACAATAATATCCTTAAGATATTTTCAAAAAGATAAATAACCAGTTATGGTCATATATTAATTAGATAAAATAAAATTTCTAGGATAACTTCAAAGGAACAGATAAACATTAAACATTTATGATTTAATCTAAATATTCGGATAGGATGATGTATAGAAAAAAAGTTTTTTTAAAAAGATAATGTAAAACCTAATGTTAGTTCGGGAGTCTTATACTTATCAAGGCACACTGCCCCCCTATAAATATAATAACAAAGAAGGGGACTACCGAGGAAGTAGTGATCCTGTAGAAACTTGAAATAGGGTTTTTACTTATACCCTCCAAAAGGAGAAGTTCCATGAAGTGGCACTCATTCATAGGAACCGCATGAGAAATTAAATAGAAAGGGAAATGCAACAATCTCTGTATCCCCGCGTGGATTAAGACAGGATTGACACACATGCCAAATTAATAACAAATTCACTGTCAGCGGCTATAATGTACGTCAACGAAAGACAATGGGGATATGCAGCTAGGTGGAGATTTCCCACGCCCACGGACCAATGTCGTGAAGTAACAACCTTCTAACTATGCAATGACTTCAAAATTAAATAAAAAAGTAGAATATAAAGAAGAGATAAAAAAGAGAAATGCGAAATTTGTAACTTTATGGCAACCCAGGTAGAAGAGAGAAGAGGAAGGGCTTGTATTCTACAATCACGATAGAAGAAACGGCGGATAGAGAACACTACTCGACCAGCCAGCCAAAGAATAATTAGTAGCCCAGAGTGGAGAAATACCCCTCCTGTGTAATGGACAGTTATCTTGGAGCTAAGACAGGTCTACCAGAAAAAAATTAAGGTTGTAAACGGAAATAGAGGTTTAAGAAAAAGTAGAGTTTTAGGATAAGCATTCTTGAAAAGAGTAGAGAATGTCCCTATTAAAACACACTGGTCAGAAAGACCACTTGCAATGATAAAGATTAGATAAGCCCTGTACTAGAACGCAGATACTTAAAACCAACTAGACTCCAAATGACGCCAGACAAGTAATGTTTCTACTGAGCGCATCCACTGCGATAAGAAAGTTAAATGAAAGTAATGTAATCAACTTAAATATACCCACACAATAATTTCAAAAACAGAATTACCATAGGCATTGCACTAATTGTATGATATATAGTTAAATGAAGATAGAACTAGAAAATTTTCAATTCAGCAACAACATAAGGAAAAATATTTGGAACGACAAAGGCCATAGCCCCTTCCAACAAGTTTAAGAAATACAAAAAGAATGCACTATCATTCCTATAATACAAATCGATTGATAACTGAAATTTAAAGAAATGATTGAAAGATGTGCATAAGAAAACAGATTAGAAATTTCTTGTATTTGCAACTGTGGAAACAGAGTTTTTACTAGAGAGGCATATGTCGTGATCCTATATGTAACCAAGTAATAAAGCTGGAACCAGACATCAGCCAGTACAAGTCGTTAAGATTCGTTGGATTATTCAGACAAAAAATGTCAACCATGATAATTGACTGTATTAGATTGTGGAATAATAACAAGATAGAAGTTGAAAATTTAAAAGAAATTGAATTTAATTGCATGTAAACACTACTGAAAAAATTTATAACTTGGAATAAGGGGTCTATCTTGTAAGATGAAAAACTACATATGGCAACACAAGGTGTGGACGAGTAGATTAAGGGCTAATAACCATTTAGATGTAGAACAAGATCCGTTAAAGATTAAAAATTAAATTTATGTAGAAATAAACGATATGAGAGCTCAATAATTAGATTATACTTGGGTTCTGAAGATAAAGCTAAAAGAAAAAATTGGTTGAAATAAGAATGGAAAAAATAAATATGTTTAGAAGAAGCTTGAATATAAACATAAATAAATACTATTCGCTAGGGGCAGACGAAAATGGTTTCATGTCTTTAATATGTCAACGTCCTTGAGGTTTGCTCTTTAAATCTTGTAGTTCATATATCAATGGAGAAGTTACATGGAAAATTGAACATGAAATGAACTTAGGAGCTAGTTTAGCGAAATACTTTTTAGTGGCATTAAATAAAACATAATCTTTCTTCTATGCTTGTTCATCCAAGGCAAATGAAATGTCTAATAATAATTTCTGCTTTTTTCATAAGCTTTCAATAAATTTTTTCGAACATGGGTAAAGATAGAGTGTCACAGTGGTTGTTCTTTGTCCCAACGTATTTTTTTCATCAAATTCAATCATATCGGTATTGTCAGGAACAGATCATAACACATAATAACTACGATCAGTCGAGGTATAATGGCTAAAAACTAAAAATGAAGGGGAAAAGATAGTAGCTTCATGCTTTGGGGTCCATAATGCTTGTGCAATTTTAAATATATTTTCGTCCTATTTAGTATGGCCGGATTCGATTTATCTTTTTAGAAAATTTTGATATTCTTTGGAAATGTACTGTGTACCACTGTCACAATAAGTAATTTGTGGCACACCGAAAATAAGAAAAACTTGTCGCTCTAAAAATTTTATAATTGTTGAAGAGGTAGGCTTTGGTAAGGGCTGAACGAAAACAACTTTGAAAAACCAATCAGTTACAACCAATAGGTATTGGTTACCTTTCTTAGATCAATGAAAAGGTCCTAATAAATCGCGAGAAATTAATTGATACTTTTTAAATGCACCAATCAAACCTGGTCAACCTTTTTGTGCACCACAGACTTTACAGTTTTTGATATAATGGCAATCAGATTGTCTTAGATTGAACCAATAATAAAAATAAGATATTTTTGGTATAGTTTTTGTAACGTCTAAATGTGCGGAAGTAGGATCATCATAAAACATTTTCAAAACGTCAGGTTGATTAGGTGTAGTTACTACCAATTTCCATTCAGATATATATGCAACTTTAGATGAGGCAGAGGTAACAAATTTATACAAGCGATCTCCTATACTTAACACAAAATGATGGGTAGTTTTTGGAATATTCGGTAACTTCTTTCGCCATATTAGAATACCAGGTATGGGGAGTTAAATTAGGAAGATTTAAAGCAGTTACATCACCAGAGAGAGCGTCGGATATGATTTTGAATTTTTTAGGTCTGTGGAGAATGATAAAACTGAATTGAGAGATATGTAAACTGCATCTGCCTATACGTCCAGCAGGTTGTTTCAAATTGTTTAACCAGATAAAGGCAGCACAATCGGTAATGACTATAAACTGGGTTTCTTCGACATAACTCCTAAATTTTTCAATTCAAAAATTACTCCGAGGGGTTCCTGTTCTGTCGCGAAATATTTTGTTCGGGAGTAGTTAAAGTAAGACTTGTATAAGCAGGAGAATGTTTGAAGCCATCTTCTTTTTCTTGAAGTAAAATGGCACCTAAGCCAGTAAGTAAGGCATCAGTTAGAATGTAAAACGTTTCTTCGAAATTTGGTGAAATTAAAATGGGAGCAGAGGTAATTAAGTTTTATTTGATCAAAAACTTTTTGTGCATTGGAAGTCCAATAAATTTTATTTTTAATTAAAGCGATAGTAGGAGCAGAGGTATGTAAGATGATACGATAATAAGATATAATTTCAATTAAACTTTTAATTTCGATCACATTTTTTGATGTTTTAAAATTATTAATGGCATTTACTTTATTAGGATCAGCTTGTAATCCATTTTCATCTACAATGAACCCTAAAAGGAAAAGGAGGAATAATAAAATTTAAATTTTTTCCTGTTAACTTTAAAACCATCATTACTGAAGCAATCGGCTACTTAATTTAAAGTTAGCCAGTCCAGTGTAAGTCGCTGTATTAAAGAAGTTACAACAGCTTTAAATTGACCCGAAATCTTTAATAAATGGGTGTGTTCTCCCAACAATATTTGTAAAATTTAAACATTAAGAGCTAGGTGAGTATCTAAGAATTAGATTGCTTACCGACACGCTATATAATAAATACTTACTACTATTATTTTTAGGTATTTCAAAAACTATGTTTCCTGGAATCATAGGAGTTATTGATTGCACACAGTTGCCATCGTATCACCACCGAGTCCAGAATACCAAGAATACGCATATCTCAATAGAAAAAAATTATCACTCTTTAAATGTACAACTTGTAAACTATTACTCATTATTCCCAAGAAAACATGTATCAAATTGTTTTTAGATATGCGATCATAATCTTAAAATTATTAACTTTAATGCAAGATTTCCAGGTAGCTGTCATGATGCATATATTTGGAATCAATCCCGTGTAGCTCTTATTATGCAAGAAATTTATTCACACTGTCCTAACGACCCATTCTTTTTATTAGGGTATTCAGGTACAAACTTTTATTACTGCAGTTACATTTCTAATTTGCTTTTTCAGGTTATCCACTTCGTCCATGGTTGCTAACACAATTAGAACATCCACATGCCAATGATGGAGAAGAACGCTTGAATGCCACTTTAAAATCCGTTTGAAGCTCTATCAAACGATGTAATGGCATCTTAAAGAATCGATTGAGGTGTCTTTTAAGACATAGGGTGCTGTATTATAAACCTGCAATGGTAGCATCTATAATTAATGCTTGTGTGATACTTCATAACATGTGCATAAAAGCAAGCATACCCGATCCAGGAGAATATGAAGAAGTTATTAATGCAGACTTTAGTATGTACAACAATAAACCAGAACATCGATAACATGTAGGAAGAGTTAATCCTGAATTAGCCATAGCAAGGCGACTTCAACGAGAAATTGCCATGCGTTATTTTAATATATAATCTGTAGATATGGATGTACTCGATAGCAATAGACATGTAGTCCATTCGCTTTAATTTTAGGATGACGTCAAAACTGGACAAATTCCTACATTGCCAATGTTAGTTTATATTATAATATTGAAGCGGGCTACTGCTACCGCGTTTCTTTAATTTAAAAACAAGTAATAACAATAGTCTTTATTACTCACTGTTCCCAAGTCTAATTAACAGTATATGCCTTATTTATAGATGTTTTCAGTACACTTAACAATGAAGCACTATTACACTAATGAATTTACAAGCACTAATATCTTCTCAAACTAACTTCTTTACCATAGGTCCATTAACAACACTAACACAACTATTTGTTTATACACTTCTATTTATTTATGTATACTACAAGCTGCATGTACATTAGACACAGCATATATCATTTATGTATATATTCTTGAACTCCTAAAAGCTCAACTACGTTTACTGTACACGATATAATTTATATTAAACATTCAAGTATAGACTAACTCTTACATTCATAAGCGGCCTTATATATACCCTGAATTAAAGATATGACTCATTATATAGTATTTTCTAGAAGAATTCTGGAACCGTAGAGAATAAACAGTGCTTGCGACTTTTTGTGTGTGTTTGATGGGTTGTCTAGTAGTAGCTCGCAACACTGTCCCCTCTTTAAAACCGTTACGTTTCGTAACTGTAAATCCATTTTGACGCCAATTCGATGACTGGTGACGGTATCGGCAGCTATTTCCTCTGGTGCATCCACCGCGTCGTTGGAAGTAACAGTCAACACTATTTTCTTGGTCTTGGTAGGCAACCGGTTGATAACAACAAACAAGGACCTGTACGTTGGTTCCCTGGAAAACTACTTCTAGCATACTTCGGACTATCCTCCAATCTAAGTGATCCAGTCCACAGCCCAACTTGGGCACCGCTAGTCTCGTTACTTCATTTTCCATCATCTGCGCCTTAAGATTTAGCAAAGCCTCCCATAGATGTCCATAACTAGGTCTTTGCCATGAAGAATTTTTGGTGACCAGATAGTAAACATAACGATTTTTATCTTGAAGAATCAAAGCTTTTCTTACAGTTGGCTGCTGTTGTACTAATTCATCTACACATCCAAACTTTTTCTTGAAAACAACAGCTATTCCCCTTTACATTGCTGTTTTTCAACAACAACGCCAAATCTCGCCTTAGAGGAACCACCATACGCCGTCATAAAGCTTTCAAAATCTACATTTGGTTCATGATTAATAACTTGTCGAACACCATTCTCATCATTTGAGCTTTCTTGGTTGTTGCCAGCGTAGGATGTTAACCGGTCAGAGTGTACCATTTTCGGTTTACCACGGGGAGATCTTCTGATCCGGTACACTACATCATTAATCCTTTTCATCACTTCGTACGGGCCTTCCCATTGTCTTTGTAATTTTGGCGACAACCCACGTTTTCTTTGTGGATTATACAACCACACCAAATCTCCAGGTTGATAACCACCTTCTTGTGCTCTCGTGTCATATTGTGATTTCATTCGATCGCTTGCTGCCTGGATATTCTTTCGGACGTTTTCGTGAATGCTATTTGATCTTTCACGAAGCTTACTAACGTAATCTTCACCTGCGATCTTTTCTCCAGGTTTAAATCCAAACTGAAGATCACATGGTAGCCGCAATTCACGTCCTAGCATTACGCAAGCGGGCGAGTACCCTGTGCTGTCATGTACCGAAGATCGGTACGCCAGTAGGAACAAATGTAAATATTGGTCCCAACTTTGGCGAGGTACTTCCCTAACGTCCTGTTCATTCTTTCAACCATTCCATCCGATTGGGGATGAAGTGGCGTGGTTCTAGTCTTCCTGATTCCAAGATGCTTGCAGACATTTTGAAACAACGCTGATTCGAAGTTCCGACCTTGATCGGAGTGTAATTCTAACGGAACTCCAAAGCGACAAAACAACTCCTTCACTAGTACATCTGCAACCGTCTCGGCTTCTTGGTTAGGTATAGCATAGCTTCCGGCCATTTGGTAAAATAATCCATTGCAACCAAGATGTATTTATTTTCTTTCTCTGATTCAAGAAACGGACCAGCTATATCAATGGCTACCCTCTCAAAAGGATTCCCCACGTTATACTGTCTTATTGGGGCTTTCCGTTTTGTGACCGGACCACTTGCAGAGGCACACAATTCACATTTCCGGCACAACTCCTTCACATCATCTTTCTTTCTCTCACTCTTTCAAGAGTTCTTTTCACGCTAAAGTGCCCTCCGGAAATACCATCGTGCAAGTGCTGCAACACTTCCGGCACTCTGCTTCTCGGCACTATCACTTGAAGTCTCTCAGTGCCATCTTCAAATTCCAGGTGTCGTTTCAAGATTCTATTTTCCATCATCAAGGCGTCCCACTGCACCCAGTATACCTTCAGGCTCCTACTTAAAGTACTAATTTCTTCCCAATCTGGTCGTTGTCCTCTATTTTTCCACTCAATAATACGTCCCAATTCGGCGTCATTCTCCTGGTCTTCTCGTATTCTTTCGGGTTGCCAAGTATCATCGGTTACCGTCATTTTATGGATGACACTTATTTTCTCTTCCATCTTGGAGCAATGATTGCTGTCCACCGGACAAGGTCTCCTTGATAGAGCGTCTGCATTCCGATGGCTAGTTCCTACACGATGTTCTGTGTCAAAGTCATATTCCTGCAGCCGCTCTATCCACCTTGCCACTTGCCCTTCAGGATTTCGAAACTGCAGTAACCATTTCAGTGCAGCATGGTCTGTTCTCAACAGGAATTTACGGCCGTATAAGTACTTATAAAAGTGCTCTACTGATTTGACGACGGACAACAGCTCCCTCCTTGTCACACAATAGTTCCTTTCTGGCCGCGACAAGACCTTGCTGAAATACCCAATAACTTTTTCTTGCCCGCCCTGCACTTGAGAAAGAACGCTTCCTATAGCTGTGTTACTGGCATAGGTATCCAACACAAATTTCCCCTCTATCCGTGGATAACTCAAAATTGGTGCTGTAACTAGCAGCCGTTTCAGTTGCTCAAATGCACTGTGGCAGTCGTCATTCCAATCATATTCTTGTCCATCTTCGGTTAATTTCGTTAACGGTTTGGCAATGTTCGCAAACCAAGTATAAAACGTCGGTAATATGTGCACAATCCTAGAAAACTGCGTAGTTGGTGTATATCTACTGGTGTAGGCCACTCTTGTACCGTTTTTATTTTGTCAGGATCAGCTCTTATTCCGGTCTCCGAAACGACATGTCCTAGGTATTTCACCTCTTTTCCAAGCAGGTGACACTTCTTGGGGCTCAATGTAAGGTTTGCCCCCCCCGTAATCTTTGGAATATCTCCTCTAGGTTCTTAAGGTGTTCTTCAAAAGACCGGCCTAACATTATTACGTTGTCAAGGTACACCAGACAAGTCTTCCAAGACAGTCCACGCAGTATCGACTCCATCAATCGTTCAAAAGTAGCTGGGGCATTGCATAATCCAAATGGCATGTCCTTGAACTGGCATAATCCAGTTCCAATTGTAAACGCAGTCTTTCCTTTATCGTTTGGCTCCAAGCCTACCTGCCAGTATCCGCTTTTCAAGTCCAAGGTCGAAAACCATTTAGATCCGGATAGAGTATCCAAGGTGTCATCAATTCTGGGCATAGGATACCTGTCTTTCTTTGTCACATTGTTAAGCTGCCGGTAGTCTACACAAAACCTTGTCGACCCATCTTTTTTCTTGACAAGCACTACGGGGATGCCCATGGACTATTCGAGGGTTCAATCACTCCCTGTTCTTCCATATTGGTGATAATTTGCTCGGATTTCTTACGTTTTGCCAAAGGAAGCCGCCTGGGGTGTTGTCTTATCGGTTGCGCATCTCCAGTATTGATCTTGTGTTGCACAACATTCGTCTTTCCTTTCTCACTATCATCCAGTGCAAACACATCTCGATATTGTCCGACCAGCTCTTTTACCTTGCCCAGTTGGTCGCCGTTTAATCCTTGACACGAAGGTATTAACAAATCCAGCAATTTCTGTGAGCAACCGTTGGCTAGTTTATCTTTCGTGTTGTCCACACAACGTTTAATATGGCATACTGGAATGCAACTTCCCACAATCGTGTCTTTCTTCAGGGTCACCGTATGCGGATTAATGTTCAGCACCCTTACTGGTACCATATTTCGAAACTTTACCAGCGTTCCTCCAATCAGTAATCCCTCCTGCCCCATTCCCGATTCAGTTGCTTCCATCATGCATACTTGTCCTTCCCGGAGCGTACTATCCGGGCGTCCCATTATTATCATTTCCGCCTTCTCGGGTATTTTCATATCACAAATCATTCGAACTTGCATCGTTTGGTTACTCGTCCCTTGAAATGGAATCTCATCATTATCTATCCGAAGCACATTTTCTTTCATGTTTACATGAAACCTATATTCTCTCATGAGATCCATTCCCAAAATTACTTCTTCTGTAATTTCAGCTACCAACACCCGATGATTAATTAATTTGTCTCCAATTCTCAACGTTACGGCAGTCTCTCCGTGAGTCGAAATTTTCTTACCACTTGCCGTTCGAAGACATACTGATACAGGTAGCACTTTTCCGCGACCAACCAAATCTGGTCTCACAATAGTCCTTGTTGCTCCTGTATCCACGAGTAATCGGACAATCCTACCATTAATTCTACCATCGATATAAATGCTGTCCAGACTTCCCATCGACGATGCAGCACGGATGATAATCTCCGGGGCATTACGTTGTGCTGTCGACGTTCGCACCCTTTACGTCGACTTGCTTTAGTTTTCCTGCTGCTCAACCGGTTGTTTTTTTGGTTGAGTACAGCGTCTCTGTATGTGACCAACTTCATCGCAGTTCCAGCATCGCAGACCGCATCTCCGCGGTCGTTGTCTTTCTACGGCCGACTGCTTGAAAAATGGCAGGTGAGCATTTTTCACAAAATTACGCCCTCGTTTGGATGAGAGGTTAAATGGAGGTCCCGTGTGTGAGTGTTGTCACACACGTTAAAGATCCCTACCTTGCCTGGAACGGCAAGGGTTCGGCAAAAATTCTAAATTTCCAGGCAACAAAAAACTCGCCTCCTGGCCAATGTAGTACCTTCGGATGGAGCATTGGAAATGTAAATGAACGGTCGTTGTCTTTCAAGCCTTTCCGCTTTTTGCCTTTCAAATACACGGTTGATTATCTTTTTTACGCTGTTCTGCGATTGCTCAGGTTCTTCTAATGCAGACCGAACTTTGTGACCCATCCTGTGTGACGTCTGCTTAGCTGCTTTAAATTCAAGCGCATGAGCCAGTGCGTCATATAACATTTTTGGCCGTGCTAATCTTAGCGCTTGCTGTATTTCACTGTCTGTAATGCCATACACAAATGTTTGAACAGCCAGTTGTTCGAGGAAACTATCTGGTGCCGTTGGATATGCCAATCTAACTAATCTGGCGATGTCAGCTTCGAATTCTTGCAGGCTTTCACTTGTCTTTTGCGAGCGGTTCTTAACTTGTGCATGGTAAACCTGTTGAAAGTGAGCGTCTCCATATCTCATCTCTAGCTTCGATGTTAAGAGGCCGTAATCATTCTGTTGGTGATCGGGAATCGTTTGTAAGATGTTAAGAGCTTCCCCCCGTAGGGCCACTATTAGAGAGATAGCCTTCTCTTTGTTGCACCAACCGTTGGCTATTGCCGCAGCTTCAAATTGTTTCAAATATGTGGGCCAAGGTGTTTTGCCATCGAATGTGGGTGGTTTCACTTTAAATTTAGACGGTATTGACTCGCTCCTTTCCATGCTTCTTATTTCTGGAATGTTCTGATTTACAACTTGGTTTGCTAATTCAAGTGGCCGCGTTGTTAGTGAAATCACTTGTTCTTGCAGCCTCATCATATCTTCTTCCATTTTTACCAATTTACTGTCCAGCTTTTGCTCAACTGTTTTTACCTGTTCGGTGACATCTTCTTTCAATGCAATGGAGCTTTCCATTAATCTTTGTTCTAACGTGGCTGTACTTTCATTCAACTTTTCTTCCATTTTGGCAGCATTTTCACTTAACCTTTCCATTTATTTTCCCAGCATTTTCACTAAACCTTTTTTTTCCATTTCCTTAGCATTTTCACTTAATTTTTCTTCTATTTTCTCAGCATTTTCACCTAGCTTTTCCTTAAGGGTTGATTCCAGTTCAACTGACCTCACTGCGTTTTCACTTAACTTTTCCTCCATACCGGATTTAAAATCCTTAAGGAAATTCATTAAAGTTTCTGCGTCATTCTTACTTTGACTTCTTGTAACTGGCATATATAAACTACTTAAATGTCTTTAGACTTGTGTGCTTTCCTTTTAAATTAATCACTATATACCCCGCACCTGACACCAGTGAAGCGGGCTACTGCTACCGCGTTTCTTTAATTTAAAAACAAGTGATAACAATAGTCTTTATTACTCACTGTTCCCAAGTTTAATTAACAGTATATGCCTTATTTATAGATGTTTTCAGTCTACTTAACAATGAAGCACTATTACACTAATGAATTTACAAGCACTAATATTTTCTTAAACTAACTTCTTTAAGATTGGTCCATTAACAACACTAACACAACTATTTATTTATATACTTCCATTTATTTATGTATACTACAAGCTGCATGTACATTAGACACAGCATATAACATTTATGTATATTCTTAAACTCCTAAAAGCTCAACTACGTTTACTGTACACAATATAATTTATATTAGACATTCAAGTGTAGTAGGTAAATAAGGCCGGTCCTAATTCAAAACGCGACAGACGTATTTTCCATGTGTAAAATACGTCTGTCACGTTTTGAATTAGGATCGGCCCTATATAATTTCAATGTAAAATAGTTGTGAAAACATTTGAATGTAAAATAGTTGTGAAAACATGAATTCTTATATACTTTCAATGTAAAATACTTGTGGGCGCGTTTTGAATTAGGATCGGCTTTATATTACTTTCAATGAAACACACACGTATGTTGAAAAAAAAATGTAAGTGCAGAGAAAAATGTGTGTAGATGTTTTGAATTTGGTTTTCTAGCGAGACAGTATGACAGATGCAAAAAAATATCGCATTCAAGTCAATTGTGTTTTAATTAAAGTGGATTCTGATTTATGTTTAGAGGCTGCAAATACACATGGGCCGGTTTTAATTCAAAATGAGTTCACTCTTGTGATAGGTTGAAAAGTGGGTTGGCAAAGTACGCAGATGGTGGTAATCTGCTATATAAGGAGATTGCTCCTAATATTAATTTAATTAGTCGAAGTTTACTGCATATATTTACATACAAACATGTATATAATTGATATTCAGGGATTTAAATACAAGAAAAACGAGTTTGTGTGTAAAGAAATTGCGGTTTTGGACTTGTTGAAAGGTGATGTTTGGCATCAAATTTTAAACTGCCAATGCAGTCCAGTTGTTTGAGTCAAGATCATATAAAACATAACGACTGGGTGACAAGGAATATTCATGGTATTTCTTGGGATGAATCTTCAACGGCTGGAATGGTGTCATCATATATAGCGCTTTATTTGAAGCAAATTATCCGACCCGGTGAAGAAGTATTTGTGAAGGGTCTAGAAAAGAAGAAATTGATTGAAACATATATAATGCAAAACTTTGTAACTGATATTCTTGCACTAGGTTGTCCTAAGCTATCGGAGTTAAAAATCAACAATCGTTTAAAATATAACATCCATTGTTGTAGACACAGCAATAATAATTTGCAATGCGCAAAACAAAATATCTTTTTATTAAAAGAATGGCTTGATAATAATAAAAAACAATAGAAAGATTTTGTCTGTATTATTTATTTTAATATAATTTTACAATGTTAGCCTTATTAACTATTATTATAACAACTTCTAGCAAACATTATTTTTATCGATCCAGCTATTGTGTACGTTAGAGAAGCCTAACCATTTTACAAATACTTTATTTCCACTCTTTCTTAGGACTTTTTCTACCAGGTAAATTTCTGGATGTTTAATCTTTTGCAACTCCGTTTCATAAAATGCACCTTTGATTTCTTTCTCGTCTTGATCTTCTAATATATATGTTGTCGGATTGGTTACGTTTACCTTTTAATCTTAAAATTTCATTTGACCAGTTTGGCGTGTAACCTTTCGTAAATGCTTCCTGTGTTTACTAATCCTCACACTGTCTTTTATTGAATATTTTGGTATTTTGGTTGCAAGTTTGATGGGGGTAAATGATGGTTTAAGAATAGTTTTTCATTTGATTTATCAACTTTACAGGTTTGACTCCGATAGTATTGTGAACTGTATTGTTGTATTGTTTCACAATATCGCTTAAATTTTTATCCAATTGTAAGAACCGTTCAGGTTAAACAAGCGCCACATTTTTCCCTTTAAAGTTCTAATTACACGTTCTACAATGCATGCTTTCTTTGTAGAAAAACACTATAATGGTTTATGCCATATGTCTGCATTAAGGATTGAAAGTGTTTGTTATAATATTCTTTACCAAAATCAGACTGCAAATTTCTTGGCGGATTTTTAAATTTATTTAAAATTGTTTTCATTGCAGCAGTAACATCAATACCCGTTTTACTTTTAAGTGGTACAGCCCATACGTATTTGGAGAAACAATCAATAACTACTAAAATGTATTTAAATCCTTTGTTTGTTTGCGAATATGGTAGCATTTCAATCAAATCGGTCTGAAGAAGGTCATTTAAACCTTTTACTATCACTTTGCGTCTCTTGAAATTTATTCTTGCTGGTTTATGAAGTTCATTTACTATATCCTCTTTCACTTTTGATTGAGCAACTATCATAATACTTTTTATAATCAGGATTTATTAAATACAATTAATGAAATACTTCTATGTTTGAATGTCGTGGGCTCCACTTGCTTTGAAAGGAACTTTTAATATAAAATCAAGAAACATTGTGGTATTGTTTATGATAGCACCGCTGTCACGAAAGCTGATTACATCCATACGTTTAAGCAAAAATCCTTGTAACTGTGCAATTACATAACTTTTTCGTTTATAAGAATTTCAATGTCTTGCGGGTATCCTTTAATATTCTCAATGACTGCTTCCTCATAAGGAAATTCATAATTATGTTTAATGTTGAAAATAAGGAATGTCTTGTCACCGTCAAGAAATGTATTAGAGTAAAACGTTGCTACTACCGTGTAATGTAGCATATGTAACTTGTACTCAATCAAGGTTTCAAAACCTTCACTTTTATTTTCATATTCCTGTTCAGTTATATCTATTTTACGGTTATGTAAGTGCCTTCCAAATTTGTCAATTGTCATATCATCTAATTACTTTCGCCTCACGCAATTCTTCAATGATCGAATTTATTTCGTTGCCGTGACCTGTGTGTCCAGCAGTCTGTGATGAAACTAAAAGTCGTAATCTATCAACAAGTTCATTGGGATCATTCTAATATAAATAATCTATAGCGTTATTTGATACTTCCATTGTCATACCGTCTCCAAGACGCTTTCTATAGGGTAATGTTCTAGGTCTACGGGGTGTTTGGGAAGTATGTTTAATGTAGATATTATATTTTGTACTTATATGAAGTATTACCCTGAATTTGTTCTGTTTCAGAATAATATCTTCTATTAGCATTTGTTCTTTTTACAATATCAAGGTACGACTTTAGATCTTGATGACTGTACCCGACAGGATATTTTTTAAACAGTAGTTCGTATAATCCAGGAGTACCTTTATATTTCAAATCATTTATTAGAACATTTTCATCATCCAACGCGAAATTCGAATTGCCTATCATAAGACCATTTGAATCAGGGTTAAACCTAATACCATATTTATGATCAAATTCGTTCTTAACATCTTTAAACATATTGTAAATATATTCTCGAGGTAGCGGATGTAGCTGTTCGAGATAATGTTTCATACCAGGTGAATCGACAAAGCTTTGAATATATTCCTGGGCTTCTTGTGCATTTCGATTAATTTCTGCTTCGTATTCATTCTCAACATCGTCATCATCATCATCTACCTCTATGGCATCATTTTTTATATTTAGTATATGCTGAGCAATAACCGGGGAATCAATATAGTCAACGTTCCTTTCTAGCAATTTAGGTTTAATTTTTTTTACACTGCTATGAGGCAGTTCTTCTTCTTCTTTAAATTTTTCTTTCTTTACCGCACTTTCCCCATCCAGTTTATTAGCAATAGTTTCTAATCGTGATGTTATGGGTAAGATTGATTCCACTTGGACGACTTCATTATCTTTTAACTGACGCAATTTGTTTTTACAATGTTTCTTTTCTTAATTAAAATTCTTTTAAGTTTTATCGCCTCCTTGTTCATTGCGTAAAAGTTTATTGTAGTAAAAAATTCTTCGATACTAACGATACTTGCGTCTCTCAAGGTTTAAATATGTATGAAGTGATCAAAACCTATTCGGTACCTTCCTTGATCTGGATCACTATCTTTGTCTACAACTAAGAAACCGTATTTGTCTTGCCAACAAGCAGCACATATTTCACGGAATTTATCATACTTCATGTCAGTATTGACGTGATCGTCATATATGTGTTTTAAGTTTAAATCATCTTGTTTAAATAAAACTAAAAGATTAGCATTATCACGTAGTAAGTGCTTAGGTATACGAGTATAACTTTGACAAAGGTAAAAACTGTCTACTTGTTTATGACGCCCCATACTAAAGTATTCCCTAATGATACCTTGTTTATCGCAAGCTACATCATCAAAAACAAATATAGAATTATTTCGAGCATCAGATGGTGATATAATATTATCAGAACTGGAAAATGTATAATATTTGATCCCCTTTATTGGTTGCAGTAGACTTTCAAGGTATTGATACTTTGGTTGATAAAGTGATTTAGAATAAACATATACGTTTTCAAACTTTAAACCATTAGGATGTTCAGTAGGTAAATAGGGCCGGTCCTAATTCAAAACGCGACAGACGTATTTTCCATGTGTAAAATACGTCTGTCACGTTTTGAATTAGGATCATTCCTATATAATTTCAATGTAAAATAGTTGTGAAAACATTTGAATGTAAAATAGTTGTGAAAACATGAATTCTTCTATGCTTTCAATGTAAAATACGTCTGTCACGTTTTGAATTAGGACCGGCTTTATATTACTTTCAATGAAACACACACGTATGTTGAAAAAAATGTAAGTGCAGAGAAGAATGTGTGTAGCTGTTTTGAATTCGGTTTTCTAGCGAGAAGTTACACGTGCACCGTTTTGAATTAGGATCGGCGTTATATACTTTTAATGTAAAATGTGAAAACCTGAATTCTTTTCAAATGTAAAATACTTGTGGGCACGTTTTGAATTAGGATCGTCTTTATATTACTTTCAATGTAACATACGTATGTTGAAAAATGTAAGTGCAGAGAAAATGTGTGTAGATGTTTTGAATTTGGTTTTCTAGCGAGACAGTACGACAGATGCAAAAAAATATCGCATTCAAGTCAATTGTGTTTTTAATTAAAGTGGATTCTGATTTATGTTTAGAGGCTGCAAATACACATGGGCCGGTTTTAATTCAAAATGAGTTCACTCTTGTGATAGGTTGAAAAGTGGGTTGGCAAAGTACGCAGATGGTGGTAATCTGCTATATAAGGAGATTGCTCCTAATATTAATTTAATTAGTCAAAGAAAAGCAATATGGATTTTAATACTCTTAATAAAACCACATATCGCAAACCTTATGTAAATTCAAAAGATCTTGTAGTGAATAAGAGGTTTGAAGTTTTAAAAGTGGAAACAATCAAGACAAAATATGGAGAAAGAGTATTAGTGAAACAGAAGAGTTCAAGAGTATATTGCCATTGAGATATTTTGAATACCTTCAAGCACATTGAGTGAAACAATTAAATGAAAGTATTGGCTCGAACAAACACGTATACATAACTAGTAAGGGATCGATCGGTCTAACTGTCAACATAGAATTTTCAGAATAATATGTCACTAATTTAAGAAATTAGTTTATTATTATAACACATCTAAGTCGATTGTATAAAGAATGATGTATCAAATTAAAGTGGGTTCTGATTTATGTGCGTTTTACTTTGAGTTTACTACCTTGTTTATAGAAAGTCTTGTTTCAAAAGAGAATTTTATAAAATACTTTTTATTTTACAAATTGTTGAATATATTGATCTAACTATTTATAAATGAAAAGTATTTATTAACTCCGTTCTTGAAGTATCTGCTGCTCCCTCGCTGTTAGTTCCTCTCTTTTGCTTTATTATTTCTAGTTCCAAATCTATACGACGCAGTAGCTTCTCTCCACGCTTTTTAAATGCGTTAAGCAACTCTACTGTGTCATCTTCGTAGGATTTGTCATCTTCACCGCAAACAGCCATATTAGATTCTGTACATAACTTTTCATAGTCAACATGTTTTGCCTGATCTGTGAGCATAACATAAAAGATTATTGTAGGTTCACCTTTTCTTTTGTATACTACCTGATGTTTCTGAGAGGACCAGAGTGTGTCAACGATCCTACGATAGCCTCAGAATTTCCAGAATGGTTTTTGATCTAATGTAACTTATAAATTAGTACTGTTTTAAAACACATGTATAAATGTGAAAAAGCACTTACCGTGATATATCTATTACGTCACTATCAAAAATAGCATCAGTGTTGAATTGAGGCGAAGAACAGCCGAAAACTTCTTTAATCACGTCTTCGTCAGAATGTAATATAAATTGCTCTAGAACTTTTACGTTGGTATTATTACAATTTTGATTGATGACAAGTTACTCATTTTTTTAAAAGTTGCTAGTAATAGTAACTAATAATTATACAAGAGATCTGATTGAATACTGTTGGTAAAAATCTACGTGAAGTATTTATATTAAATAATAAACTGATCTGTTAGAAAAATTAAAAATTTGCATCGTTTTCTGAAAAAATTCAGCTCTGTAATCTATTCTAATGAACAAAACAGTATGTAAGCGAATATAATTATACCTCAGCAGAAATAATAAAACCCTAAAATTAATTAATTTCGTTTTAGATTACCGCTGACATAACTTATGCTGTATAAGAAATTTTTTAAAGGTACTGCTCAGCAGAAATAATGAATTAGATTCATTGACTGAAAAGAAATTGCAATGAATGCACATAATAAAAACCTAAATTAGATTAATTTCGTTTTTAGATTACCGCTGATATAATTTATATGCTGTATAAGAAATTTTTTAAAGGTACTGCTCAGCAGAAAATAATGAATTACATTCATTGACTGAAAACAGAAAATTGCAAGAAGGCGCATAATAAAACCTAAATTAGATTAATTTCGTTTTATTTAAAATTTGCATCGTTTTCTGAAAAAATTCAGCTCTGTAATCTATTCTAATGAACAAAACAGTATGTAAGCGAATATAATTATACCTCAGCAGAAATAATAAAACCCTAAAATTAATTAATTTCGTTTTAGATTACCGCTGACATAACTTATGCTGTATAAGAAATTTTTTAAAGGTACTGCTCAGCAGAAATAATGAATTAGATTCATTGACTGAAAAAGAAATTGCAATGAATGCACATAATAAAAAACCTAAATTAGATTAATTTCGTTTTTTTAGATTACCGCTGATATAATTTATATGCTGTATAAGAAATTTTTTTAAAGGTACTGCTCAGCAGAAATAATGAATTACATTCATTGACTGAAAACAGAAAATTGCAAGAAGGCGCATAATAAAAAACCTAAATTAGATTAATTTCGTTTTATATTACTGCTAGCATAATTTATTTTCCATAAAAAATTAACAAAAATTCACGCACTGGAAAATGTTTTTTCTTCAGATTAATTTTTCGTTTAAAAATAATGCAATGCAAATAAATCCCTTTAAGTAGTAATATTTATAGAATAAGTTTTTTTAGATTACCGCTGACACAATTTACATGCATATATATATATATAGGTAAATTGTGTGAAAATTCTTTAAAGGTACTGTTATATAATAAAACTGCAGAATGTTTTTTTAATACTGGGTTTTTTAAAAAACCATGAGTTGCGTGTACATTATTAAACAAGACGGTTTAATCTGAGACATTATTTTTCAAATTTGCTTTGTTTTTATTTAAAAATATTTCAATGTAATCATAAAATAGCTCTGTAATGATAATGTATTTTCTGTACACATAATAAATCAAAGGTCGTATAAAAACATTTTTGTAGTAAACGCATACGGAAATGAAAATGATGTTGAATGCATTCCTCAAAGGTCGTATAAAACATTTTTGTAGTAAACGCATACGGAAATGAAAATGATGATGAATGCATTCCTTTTACAGTTGTTTTGCCAGAGTTTGCATTAAATATGTAAATATTGGAATTGCTTGCATAGCGAATTTATTTATTATAGACACGTACTGAATGCAACTGTGCAATTTTTTTAGACTGCATGCACAACTCAAGCTTGAAAATCGTCTTGAATAGAAAAACGTAAATAAAGGCGATTTTTTAACAATTGCATTCAAGCAATTCGTTATGCAATTATTTCGATTTGTATGCTATTTTCTTTTACAGTTGTTTTGCTTACGCGTTTTCCGTAAACTCAGATGAATAAACCTTTTGCAGTTGTTTTGCTTACGTCAGATGATATTTTATATAAATAATAATAAATAGAGAAAATACTTGTATTATTAAGTAGTGTATTTTGATTTTATATAGAATCATGAATGCTGAAACCGTATCCGAGATTAGTAGCTCAATTTTGAGATTAACTGTAAAATGCGTGAATCTAATTAAATCAGTGAATGAAATAACGAAACACATTTTAATTATCAAAGCAAATATTAGTATATTGAAGCTTGCTATTAAAAATAAGGTATACGAAGACAATAAACAAGAAAATCCTAGTAGGCTGGAATCTAATTTAGCAAATCTTAAAAGCTACCTTGTACGATTGAGGCACTTGAAACGTACTTTGGAATATCGTGGTAAAGGTGTTGATGCAACGCTTACTAGAGGTCATACTCGAAAAATTTGATTTGGCATGACGTACAATCATGTTTTGGAAGTCGAATAATTACGGGACTTATTACCAATTTAAATTATAGAGATCCTCTAGTGTTCTTAGACAAGGCGTTCGCTAGTTTTAAACGCAAGATTGTTGCTTGCTTAAAAAAGTCAATGTTGAAAGTTAATGTAATATTTGCCGCTAACTTTGTTAAGCCTACAACTGGTGAAATAGATTTGAAAACGTTTCCTACTGCAAATCGTCACATCGATATAAATACCAATCTCAAGCTGTGGTATAAGGAAAACGTATTGAACAAGATTTCGAAGCGATTAGAAGAATTTTGCGAGAAAGATTCTGGTTGGGCAATCCAAGAAGTTTTACACTTGAAGGTAAATATAAACAATCATGATCCACTTAAAGGAGGGTGTTCAACGTTTGTACCGGTTCCGGACTTTATAAAAAAGAAAAAAGCTGTGGTAAATGTAATAAATAACGATCAACATTGCATTCTTTGGAGCTTGGTTTCCGGTTTATATCCTGCTAAACAAAATAGTCAGAGAATATCTAGCTATCCACATTTTGATACAGTATTACGCTACAATTCAATTCAGTTTCCAATCGCATTAAAAGACATAAAAAAAATTGAGAAGCTTAACAATCTCGCAATTAACCTATATTGTATAGAAAATACTAAAATACTACCATTTTGTTTAAGTGAAAATTTTAAAAATTGAACCTATTAATCTGTTAGTTTTAAATAATGATTCCTCACAATATTCTCGTCCGACAAATGCTGATGAGAATCACTTTCATTTTACTTGGATTAAGGATATGTCAAAATTATTTGCAAAACAGTTGTCTTCACATGAACATAGAAAATTTTTTGTTATAGATGTTTAAATAATTTTAGTACAGCAGCATTACTTAAGCGTCATTCGAATTATTGCGAAAAACAGAATACTTGCTCAATAAGATTACCCGAAGAATCTGAAAAGTATCTAACGTTTAAACATTTCCACTATCAAGAAAAAGTATCATTTGTAGTTTATGCAGATCTCGAATGTATATTAGAACCATGCAATGAGTCGGAGGTAGTACTAAACACAGTCTCTTACCAAAGGCATATACCCTTTAGTGTAGCGTATTATTTGAAATGCTCGTATGATAATAAATATTCCAAATTTCAATTGTATCGCGGAAAGGATTGTATAGAATGGTTTGTTGCTCAATTGAAACTGATTTTAGAAAAGACTAATAAAATTTTCTGTAACCCAAAACCTATGAATCCTTTAACAGAAGAACAAAAGTTAGCATTTAAATTTGCCCTTCACTGTCACATTTGCAATAAACCTTTTAGTATAGATGATATTAGAGTTCGCACTGCCACTTTACAGGTGAATTTCGAGGAGCGGCTCATCAAGATTGCAACATCAATTATCATAATTTTTATATGATACCGGTAGTTTTTCATAACTTATCAGGCTACGATTCGCATTTCATTATTAAAAAAATTGCGTTAGGGTTTTCAGGTTTGGTAAGAATTCTACCAATAAATAAGGAAAAATACATATCTTTTACAAAATATGTAAATGGTACGAAAGTTACTTTTAGATTTATCGATTCATTCAGGTTTATGGCATCTAGCATCGAAAAATTAGCTTCATACTTAGATGATAATAAAAAATCCATCACCAGGAAAATTGTAACACCGATAATGAGTTTCAGTTACTTACGCGTAAAGGTATATTTCCTATGATTACATTAACTCTTGGGATAGGCTCAATAAAACCGATTTACCCTGTAAAACAGCATTCTTTAATCGTTTGCGCAATGAAGAAATCTCAGATGAAGACTACAATCATGCTAAACACGTTTGGCAAACATTTAATATAAAAACACTAGGGACTATTCAGACCTATATTTAAAAACAGATGTACTGCTCTTGTCTGATATATTTGAAAACTTTAGAAAAACTTGTATGTTCACGTATAAGTTAGATCCGCTTCACTACTTTACGGCTCCTGGTTTAGCTCTAGATGCGATGTTAAAACGACGAACGTTAAACTCGAGCTGCTTACTGATATTGAAAAATAATGTTTTTAGAACGGGGAATTCGTGGCGGTGTTTCTCAATGTTCGAATAGATATGCTAAAGCAAATAACAAATATATGAATGCAGATTATGATCCAAATTTTGATTCTAAATATTTAATGTATTTTGATGTTAATAATTTATATGGGGCTGCAATGTCTGAATATCTTCCATATGGAGAATTTGAATTTTTAGATGGTACCAGTCCAGATATAGTACGTTTAGACATACTTAATATTCCCGATGATTCTGATGTAGGATATATTTTTGAATGCGATTTACACTATCCAGTATCTTTACATGAAATTCACAGTGACTTACCTTTAGCGCCTGAACATATGATACCGCCAGTACCTTCTAATAAATCAAACTTAAAGAAATTACTTACAACTTTATATCCAAAACTCAACTATATTATTCACTACAAGAATTTAAAATGTATTTAAGCTACGGTTTAGAACTGAAAAGATTCATAAGGTTCTTCGGTTTAAACAAGCTCCTTGGTTAAAAGAATACATTGATTTGAATACGAAATTAAGACAACAGTCAAAAACAGTTTCGATATATGCTTTTATAAAAATATGATAAATTCGGTTTATGGAAAGATGATGGAAAACGCACGGAAAAGGAAAGATGTGAAATTAGTGACCAAATGGGAAGGACGGTTTGGAGCTCGTAGTTACATAGCGAAGCCTAATTTTCATAGTTGCACTGTGTTAGACAAAGATCTAGTCTTAATAGAAATGAATAAATTAGAGGTTTACTTAAACAAACCCATTTATGTAGGTTTCTCTATTCTAGATATTTCAAAACCTATTTATATGAATTTCACTATAGTTATATAAAATCGCAATTTGCTAACAAAGCAAAGCTGCTGTACACAGATACGGATAGTTTGATATACGAGTTTAGCGTTGAAGATATTTACTCTTATATCAAACAAGATATTCATAGATTTGATACTTCCGATTACGACCCTCATAACAAATATCATATTCCATTATCAAATAAAAAAGTTCCTGGTATTATGAAAGATGAAAACAATGGTGACATCATGCTAGAGTTTGTAGGACTTAGATCTAAAATGTACACGTATAGAGTTCAGGATAGGATAATAAAAAGTCGAAGGATCTTCCTTAGCAAGTATTAAGCAAATTTCTTTTGATGATTATAAGAATGCTTTGTTTTATAAACAGACTGTACAGAAACAGCAATGTTTAATTAGATCAGTCAAACATGATGTCTGTACTATTAAACAAAACAAAATTGTTCTTAATCCAAGTGATGATAAAAGAATTCTTAGTACCTTAACCACTGATACTAAACCTTGGGGTATAACTATACATACAGAGATGACTTGTAAAGCTTCAACCACTGGCTCAAATAAAGAATGCAATTTATTTTATCTAGATTAACATATAATATTTTTTAGTTATAAAACTTCAGTGTTATGTTTATACCTGCACAAGTACACCGATTTTCGTTTTTGGATGTATCTAAAAATAGGATACCTTTCAATCTGCCCGAGTTTTTTTGAACTATATATATAGTAGTAGTAGTAACCGTTCTGTTAAAAAAAATCCAGTTTGTTACTAACATACCAGTTAGTTTATTTGAGAAATGTATAACAAAACTTTTATTTAAAATTGTCAATGTTTATGGCTGTTTACTAAATCACTTAATAATTCAAACATGTAAAAGATATTGTAAAACATGTAAAAATATTAATAAATAGACTGTGATTGCTAAATGATTTATTGTTTTTTCATAATTTGTAAAGGTACAGTAATAATAATAATAAAGTAATTATAATATTCTTATGCTGTTTGAGAGTGGATTGTATTTGACTATCTTATCATGAAGTATAAGGCAATGACAAGATGTATTTGGCAAAACGTTTCTGCTAGTTTCAAATTCTAATCTAATATCGACAGTACCAGATTTTAACGCTTCGTTTTGTCTAGAACAATCTATGACTACTAATGGTGCAATACTTCGTAAATCTTCAGGATTAAAAAGTGGTTCATTTTCCTTTTCGTAGTATGATTGCTGAAACTGAGCATACATCTCATATAACAACGCAGTCTGTTTATTCTCGAACCTCAAATTTAAGTTATCGTACGGGAAAATTTCTGAATTTAAATATAGTTTCATGTTGGTTAGATAGCAATGATCAAAACGACTGTAGTTGCTCATGTATCTATTTTTTCGGTTGGTTTGGAAACCAACAATCACAAATCTTGGTTTTTCTAATTGTGTTGTTGTTTTAATGTTCCATGTATGACGTTGCGTTTCTTGTAGAAGTTGATATTCATGCAACTCCCATCCTCTAAACGGAATATGCAAATCCTGATTTTGTGCAACGCATTCTATTAAATTAATTCGTTGAGTATCATCAACGGCTACATGCGGCATTTTCCATAAAACTTTGTTTAAAACAACTTTTATTTCTTCATCGGGTGTAGGATTAATTATAGCATTAGTATCAAAACTAGAACGTAGTAAGACTAACTCATGACGGAGGTTTAAAATAATTTTTAAAATCTTCGCATAATCCGAGAACCATTGAAAGGTTTATTGCAACATTAAAATTCCCATTAGCATCAACTATTTGTGAATCATCCATAGGAAACCACCCAGCGTTTTGTAAATGTTTACTTTGATTGCTATTATATGAAACATATCCCTTCATTATAGACGTTAATCCAGGATTCCGAACACGATCTACAATGATACCACCAATCTCATATCTAATTTCATCAAAAGCAGCAAAATTCCATTATTTACAAACTTTGCTGTCTGAGACGGTGTTCCATCTGTTTTAATTAATTTGCCTTCTATGTACAGCATGCTCTTTGATGGTAAGGTGTATACATCTTGTTGTTGTATAGGGATTCGAATTTCATCATTATTGTTTAAAGATGTGTTAGCATAAGGTTGATGAGTATGTTTTCAATATTAACAATTGCATTGTCGAAGTAAACTTTTTCACGCACGTTCAGTATTTCACTATTCATTCTACTTTTTTTTTAATTAAATGCAGTCCTAACGATTGTAGAAACTGCCGGTTTTGTGTTGTTAGCGGTCTTCAAACAATCAATCGAGTGTCGATTGCTTTGAAATTTCCAGCATTTATATCAATTCTTGACATGTTGCGTGCATTATACTTAATACCCATGGCTATTGCAGATTTTTTTTAAATGCAACCTTACAGTTAGCAGTTCTCCTCTGAAATTAACTAAATTTCCATCTTGATCTAACACTTTAACTATTATTTCATTTATTATACGTGACCTGATTGGTAGATATATAATCGTAGGTGGACACTCGACAATTTTAAAACCTGCAGGTACTTGAGGAAAAATTCGTGTATTACATGGGCTGGTTTACTATTTAAATAGGATCCACTTGCAATATTACAATCGATTAAAACTGCATTCACTTTACAAATGTTGATCGCGTAGTCTGCTTGATGCGTGACAAATGCTAGCAATTTTCGCGGATTGAAACCAAGTAGAGAACCAATTGAATCCTTTTGGTAAAATCCACATCTAGACTACATTTAATACTACATTTAAGTGTATTATTGTCAGTTGTAATTTCTATATACACTGACGTCTTTCTAGCGCTTCGTGATTGATCCATACGACCACGCCATCTTTTATCACCTAAAGCTTTTTGAAGATATTTATTAATTTCTCTAATCTCATAAGCACCTTCAGGTATTTCTATGAATTCTCCGTTAGATCCATAATAAAATTTATTATTTATTCCTTTTCTATGTTTGGAATTGTGTTATAAGACTCAAAATTTGTTAATCCTAATACGTACTCCGAATCATTATCCAAGTTTATAGGCGGATTAAAATTGCTTGTTAAAACTGAAGTGTTTCCCGTTAGAGTAAAAGTGTACGACATAACAACTTCGTACGCAGTTCTATGCACTACTTAGAAATTGTAAGCATAAATGACCGCAAAACACAGTACCGTACGATTGTTCTTGGTTAATGTTATAAAGAATTTTACATTTACCCCGCTATTCAAATAACTTATCAACTCTGTTGGCGGTCTCAGGTTTCCGTAGCTGTCATAGTAAATAGCGCTACTACCGTACTTTTGTAAGAGGTCCAATGCGTGCCTAAACCTTCTATTCCATCTAAATTAATTATACCACATTCTTTTAAATTAACTTTCTTGGGAAGATTGTTTCTCATGAACACTCCACGGAAATATGGTACTTCTAATTGCTTAACAAACTTTATTAATTCTACATTGCTTAGTGCTCGATTAGGTAAAATCAAGTTGCGTTCCTTTGAGGTTTTGCAGGGGCTAAAAAGACCAAAACCTTTTTATAAGGTTTGATGTACATGCCGTTTCCGACTGCAATGTCCTCCATTGCCTTGTTATGACGTTGTTTTTCCGCTAGTTGTTCCTTAGCTATTTTAGTATCTGAAACTGCTTTTGCAACAGCAGCTGCACCTCCAGTAAGAGTACCAAGAGCGCTTAGGCCTGCAAAATTGGTATTAGTGGTAGAAAACCTCCTGTTTTAGGAATTGATATAATACGAGCTGATTTAATATGCTTCTTTTGTTTTGCTGTATTGGCGGCCTTAATTGCTATGTTGATTGCATCCATAATATTAGATCCTTTAGTCTTTTTTAAAGCTGTACGTGCTTGTTTGATAATACTTTTAATACCTAGCGTACTTCTTATTTTACGTTTCTTTATCAGTTTTCTTATTTTATTGATATTGTTTGTTCTCAGTGATGCACAGGCACCCATACCAAGTTTTACTTTAGCTTTCATTGCGGTAGCTACTCCAAATGCTGCTACTTTTTCACCTAAAGACGAGTCACCAGAATTTAGTCTTTCTGTAGCTAACTGAGCTAACTTCGAATCTGCTTGATGACGTTTAGATAGATCCTTTTCTTTGGTGTATGCAATATCGTGCTCCTTACAAGCCTCGTCTAACTTGTTTATTCCCTTGTCTCCCCGAGCTAACCGTTCGATTAGTTTTGTACCCGGACCGCAAAATTTGTAACCCGGAATATGCGCTTCAAATGGTAAATTGTTAATTACAGTATCTAATAGTCCGTTCCCAGTAGTTTTAGAATTATTATATGTAATCATTAGCGGACAACTATCCTCTCAAGCTGTGCAGTAAATAAATAAAATATTATGAATTAATGATTCTTTATATACTCTCCGTTTCTTATATATATATAATTCCACTTTTTTTACAAATCGAATTTAGTACTTGCAAACATGCGTGTTGTGAAACAATCAACACCTTTAACCATAAACAATAATGACATTGGCGTGCAATCCTTAGCTAAAAAGAAAAAACATAGTGTTCTTCTGCCTTCATCTATTCGATGTCTAGTTGTTGGTGAATCAAATTGCGGTAAAACCAACGTTATGATTGGGCTGATAGAACATCCTAATGGTTTAAAGTTTGAAAACGTATATGTTTATTCTAAATCACTTTATCAACCAAAGTATCAATACCTTGAAAGTCTACTGCAACCAATAAAGGGGATCAAATATTATACATTTTCTAGTTCTGGTAATATTATATCACCATCTGATGCTCGAAATAATTCTATATTTGTTTTTGATGATGTAGCTTGCGATAAACAAGGTATCATTAGGGAATACTTTAGTATGGGACGTCATAAACAAGTAGACATCATCATCATTTTGTTTTCGACCTTACTTAAGGTCGGTTTGACGCAGCTCTAACTTCTTTTCTATTCTGTGCTAATCTAAAAAGCTCTACATACCCTTCACAACCTAAATTTCTAATAATTTGACTAATATAGTTTGGTCTAGGTCTTCCTATATCCTTCTATCTTTTTCCTATCCAGCTGGCTCTACATAGATATTAGCAACCTGATGGTTGTTAAAGAACTCTAACATGTTTACATGATTACCATTTATAGGGAAATGAAATATAACCTGGTTATCCGCTTCAAAAGGAAAAGTGTTAAATTATATGTTATGGTAAGGCTTAGGCAACGAATCGCTGTCAACATGCCAGACCGCTACCTAATTGTGAGTTATGTTATGGTGACGTTTATTAAATTATATGTTATGGTAAGGCTTAAGCAACGAAACGCTACCAACATGCCAGACCGCTACCTAATTGTGAGTTATGTCATGGTGACGTTTATTAAATTATATGTTATGGTAAGGCTTAAGCAACGAAACGCTACCAACATGCCAGACCGCTACCTAATTGTGAGTTATGTCATGATGACGTTTATTAAATTATCTGTTATGGTAAGGCTTAAGCAACGAAACGCTACCAACATGCCAGACCGCTACCTAATTGTGAGTTATGTCATGATGACGTTTATTAAATTATCTGTTATGGTAAGGCTTAAGCAACGAAACGTTACCAACATGCCAGACCGATACCTAATTGTGAGTTATGTCATGATGACGTTTATTAAATTATCTGTTATGATAAGGCTTAAGCAACGAAACGCTACCAACATGCCAGACCGCTACCTAATTGTGAGTTATGTCAAGGTGACGTTTATTAAATTATATGTTATGGTAAGGCTTAAGCAACAAATCGCTACCAACATGCCAGACCGCTACCTAATTGTGAGCTATATCATGGTGACGTTTATTAAATTATATGTTATGGTAAGGCTTAAGCAACGAAACGCTACCAACATGCCAGACCTCTAACTAATTGTGAGTTATGTCCTGGTGACATTTAGTTAACTGATTTTATTTTTTTGTTTTGTTTTCGAACTTACTTAAAGTCGGTTTGACGCAGCTCTAAATTCTTTTCTATTCTGAGCTAATCTAAAAGGTCCACATACCCTTCACAACCTAAATCTCTAATTATTTGACTAATATAGCTTTGTCTAGGCCTTCCTACTCTATTTTTATTTGGTAGTCTATAATCTAAGACTTTACTAAATAGTCCCTCATGTCTTAACTGGTGCCCTATCATTCTATCTCTCCTGACCTTCAATTGTTTCCACATACAGGGTTCCTCACCTATCCTTCTATAAACTTCCTCGTTTGTTACTCTATCTGTCCAGCTAATCTTTAACATTCTCCTATAGCACCAAGTTTCAAAAGCTTCTATCCTTTTCTTATCTACTTCTTTAATTGTCCAAGTCTCACTACCGTATAGTAGAACGCTCCATACGTACGACTTTAAAAACTTTTCTATTATCTAAACTAATACTATTAGCTATTAGTAAGTTTTCTTTTTAAAACATTTTTCTAGCTTGAGCTATTCTAGCTACTATATCCCTTCTGCTACGTCCATCCTTTGTAATTATACTACCTAAATAGCAAAATTCATCTACCTCCTCTAACTCGGTATTACCTATTTTTAGTTTTGGTTTATAACTAGGCTGTAACTCACTTGTCATTATCTTTGTCTTTACCGAGTTAATTCTCATACTATAGTTACTCCGTAGTATCTCATCTAAAATATTTAAAACTCTCCTAACTCTTTTCTAGACTCTGCTATAATGGCTATATCATCTGCAAAACGTAACATGTCTATTTTCTGTCCCTGTACACTAATACCTATCTCTTTTCTCTCTAGCTAAGTTTAAAGCTTCCTCAATATAAACATTAAAAATCAAGGAGACAGTATACAACCCTGTCTAACACCATTTCTAATCTTAGCTTCCTTTTCTATTTCATCAAATCTAATTACTACACTTTGGTTTTTATATAGACTGTAAATAATTTTCTATCCCTATGAGAGATTCCTATTTTTGCAAAACCCTGAACATAACAATCCAATTAACCCTATCAAATGCTTTTCTAAATCTACAAATGCGAAATGAGTCTTTTATTTTTTGTAACCTTTTTCGATAATTACCCTAATCATTAGTATCGGTTCTCTAGTCCCTCTGTCTTTACGAAAACCATATTGGTCTTCGCCTAAATAATTCTCAGTCAAAGCTTCTACTCTATTTTTAATTATTATTGTTAGTATTTTGGAAGCATGAGAAGTTAAACTAACCGTTCTAAAATTCTCACACCTATCAGCTCCTGACTTTTTGGGATTGCGATAATAATATTTTTTTCGAAATCTATTGGAACCTCACCTGTATCATATATTAATTTCACTAGTTCATATAATCTATCTAAAGTTTTCTGACTTGCATATTTTATTAATTCTGCGGGAATATCGTCTATCCCTGGCGCTTTATTTAGTTTAAGATTCCGAACAGCTCTATCAAATTCCTCTCTTAATATTGAGAACCCTATTTCTACATCCTCTTCTTGGTCGTTCTCTAACTCATCCATATCGTCTCCCTTATATAAATCTTCTAAATATCTTTTCCATCTATCTGCTACCTCAACTTTATTTATTAGAAGCTCATTATTCTCGTCTCTAATACCATTATATTTTTTCCTATCTTCCCCAAAAAACTTTTTAACTGCCCTGTATAACAAGTAGACAGTTTTTACCTTTGTCAAAGTTATACTCGTATACCTAAGCACTTACTACGTGATAATGCTAATCTTTTAGTTTTATTTAAACAAGATGATTTAAACTTAAAACACATATATGACGATCACGTCAATACTGACATGAAGTATGATAAATTCCGTGAAATATGTGCTGCTTGTTGGCAAGACAAATACGGTTTCTTAGTTGTAGAGAAAGATAGTGATCCAGATCAAGGAAGGTACCCAATAGGTTTTGTTCACTTCATACAAATTTAAACCTTGAGAGACGCAAGTATCGTTAGTATCGAAGAATTTTTTTACTACAATAAACTTTTACGCAATGAACAAGGAGGCGATAAAACTTAAAAGAATTTTAATTAAGAAAAGAAACATTGTAAAAAACAAATTGCGTCAGTTAAAAGATAATGAAGTCGTCCAAGTGGAATCAATCTTACCCATAACATCACGATTAGAAACTATTGCTAATAAACTGGATGGGGAAAGTGCGGTAAAGAAAGAAAAATTTAAAGAAGAAGAAGAACTGCCTCATAGCAGTGTAAAAAAAATTAAACCTAAATTGCTAGAAAGGAACGTTGACTATATTGATTCCCCGGTTATTGCTCAGCATATACCAAATATAAAAAATGATGCCATAGAGGTAGATGATGATGATGACGATGTTGAGAATGATAATGAAGCAGAAATTAATCGAAATGCACAAGAAGCCCAGGAATATATTCAAAGCTTTGCCGATTCACCTGGTATGACACATTATCTCGAACAGCTACATCCGCTACCTCGAGAATATATTTACAATATGTTTAAAGATGTTAAGAACGAATTTGATCATAAATATGGTATTAGGTTTAACCCTGATTCAAATGGTCTTATGATAGGCAATTCGAATTTCGCGTTGGATGATGAAAATGTTCTAATAAATGATTTGAAATATAAAGGTACTCCTGGATTATACGAACTACTGTTTAAAAATATCCTGTCGGGTACAGTCATCAAGATCTAAAGTCGTACCTTGATATTGTAAAAGAACAAATGCTAATAGAAGATATTATTCTGAAACAGAACAAATTCAGGGTAATACTTCATATAAGTACAAAATATAATATCTACATTAAACATACTTCCCAAACACCCCGTAGACCTAGAACATTACCCTATAGAAAGCGTCTTGGAGACGGTATGACAATGGAAGTATCAAATAACGCTATAGATTATTTATATTGGAATGATCCCAATGAACTTGTTGATAGATTACGACTTTTAGTTTCATCTCAGACTGCTGGACACACAGGTCACGGCAACGAAATAAATTCGATCATTGAAGAATTGTGTGAGGCGAAAGTAATTAGATGATATGACAATTGACAAATTTGGAAGGCACATACATAACCGTAAAATAGATATAACTGAACAGGAATATGAAAATAAAAGTGAAGGTTTTGAAACCTTGATTGAGTACAAGTTACATATGCTACATTACACGGTAGTAGCAACGTTTTACTCTAATACATTTCTTGACGGTGACAAGACATTCCTTATTTTCAACATTAAACATAATTATGAATTTCCTTATGAGGAAGCAGTCATTGAGAATATTAAAGGATACCCGCAAGACATTGAAATTCTTATAAACGAAAAAGTTATGTAATTGCACAGTTACAAGGATTTTTGCTTAAACGTATGCATGTAATCAGCTTTCGTGACAGCGGTGCTATCATAAACAATACCACAATGTTTCTTGATTTTATATTAAAAGTTCCTTTCAAAGCAAGTGGAGCCCACGACATTCAAACATAGAAGTATTTCATTAATTGTATTTAATAAATCCTGATTATAAAAAAGTATTATGATAGTTGCTCAATCAAAAGTGAAAGAGGATATAGTAAATGAACTTCATAAACCAGCAAGAATAAATTTCAAGAGACGCAAAGTGATAGTAAAGGTTTAAATGACCTTCTTCAGACCGATTTGATTGAAATGCTACCATATTCGCAAACAAACAAAGGATTTAAATACATTTTAGTAGTTATTGATTGTTTCTCCAAATACGTATGGGCTGTACCACTTAAAAGTAAAACGGGTATTGATGTTACTGCTGCAATGAAAACAATTTTAAATAAATTTAAAAATCCGCCAAGAAATTTGCAGTCTGATTTTGGTAAAGAATATTATAACAAACACTTTCAATCCTTAATGCAGACATATGGCATAAACCATTATAGTGTTTTTTCTACAAAGAAAGCATGCATTGTAGAACGTGTAATTAGAACTTTAAAGGGAAAAATGTGGCGCTTGTTTAACCTGAACGGTTCTTACAATTGGATAAAAAATTTAAGCGATATTGTGAAACAATACAACAATACAGTTCACAATACTATCGGAGTCAAACCTGTAAAAGTTGATAAATCAAATGAAAAACTATTCTTAAATCATCATTTACCCACATCAAACTTGCAACCAAAATACCAAAATATTCAATAAAAGACAGTGTGAGGATTAGTAAACACAGGAAGCATTTACAAAGGTTACACGCCAAACTGGTCAAATGAAATTTTTAAGATTAAAAAGGTAAACGTAACCAATCCTACAACATATATATTAGAAGATCAAGATGAGAAAGAAATCAAAGGTGCATTTTATGAAACGGAGTTGCAAAAGGTTAAACATCCAGGAATTTACCTGGTAGAAAAAGTCCTAAGAAAGAGTGGAAATAAAGTATTTGTAAAATGGTTAGGCTTCTCTAACGTACACAATAGCTGGATCGATAAAAATAATGTTTGCTAGAAGTTGTTATAATAATAGTTAATAAGGCTAACATTGTAAAATTATATTAAAATAAATAATACAGACAAAATCTTTCTATTGTTTTTATTATTATCAAGCCATTCTTTTAATAAAAGATATTTTGTTTTGCGCATTGCAAATTATTATTGCTGTGTCTACAACAATGGATGTTATATTTTAAACGATTGTTGATTTTTAACTCCGATAGCTTAGGACAACCTAGTGCAAGCATATCAGTTACAAAGTTTTGCATTATATATGTTTCAATCAATTTCTTCTTTTCTAGACCCTTCACAAATACTTCTTCACCGGGTCGGATAATTTGCTTCAAATAAAGCGCTATATATGATGACACCATTCCAGCCGTTGAAGATTCATCCCAAGAAATACCATGAATATTCCTTGTCACCCAGTCGTTATGTTTTATATGATCTTGACTCAAACAACTTGACTGCATTGGCAGTTTAAAATTTGATGCCAAACATCACCTTTCAACAAGTCCAAAACCGCAATTTCTTTACACACAAACTCGTTTTTCTTGTATTTAAATCCCTGAATATCAATTATATACATGTTTGTATGTAAATATATGCAGTAAACTTCGACTAATTAATGTAATATTAGAGCAATCTCCTTATATAGCAGATTACCACCATCTGCGTACTTTGCCAACCCACTTTTCAACCTATCACAAGAGTGAACTCATTTTGAATTAAAACCGGCCCATGTGTATTTGCAGCCTCTAAACATAAATCAGAATCCACTTTAATTAAAAACACAATTGACTTGAATGCGATATTTTTTGCATCTGTCATACTGTCTCGCTAGAAAACCAAATTCAAAACATCTACACACATTTTCTCTGCACTTACATTTTCAACATACGTATGTTACATTGAAAGTAATATAAAGACGATCCTAATTCAAAACGTGCCCATAAGTATTTTACATTTGAAAAGAATTCAGGTTTTCACATTTTACATTAAAAGTATATAACGCCGATCCTAATTCAAAACGGTGCACGTGTAACTTCTCGCTAGAAAACCGAATTCAAAACAGCTACACACATTCTTCTCTGCACTTACATTTTTTTCAACATACGTGTGTGTTTCATTGAAAGTAATATAAAGCCGGTCCTAATTCAAAACATGACAGACGTATTTTTACATTGAAAGCATAGAAGAATTCATGTTTTCACAACTATTTTACATTCAAATGTTTTCACAACTATTTTACATTGAAATTATATAGGGTGATCCTAATTCAAAACGTGACAGACGTATTTTACATGGAAAATACGTCTGTCGCGTTTTGAATTAGGACCGGCCCTATTTACCTACTTGTTCTGTCAGCCCAATCATAACGTTGGTTTTACCGCAATTTGATTCACCAACAACTAGACATCGAATAGATGAAGGCAGAAGAACACTATGTTTTTTCTTTTTAGCTAAGGATTGCACGCCAATGTCATTATTGTTTATGGTTAAAAGTGTTGATTGTTTCACAACACGCATGTTTGCAAGTACTAAATTCGATTTGTAAAAAAAGTGGAATTATATATATATATATATATATATATATATATATATATAAGAAACGGCGAGTATATAAAGAATCATTAATTCATAATATTTTATTTATTTACTGCACAGCTTGAGAGGATAGTTGTCCGCTAATGATTACATATAATAATAATTCTAAAACTACTGGGAACGGACTATTAAATACTGTAATTAACAATTTACCATTTTAAGCGCATATTCCGGGTTACAAATTTTGCGGTCCGGGTACAAAACTAATCGAACGGTTAGCTCGGGGAGACAAGGGAATAAACAAGTTAGACGAGGCTTGTAAGGAGCACGATATTGCATACACCAAAGAAAAGGATCTATCTAAACGTCATCAAGCAGATTCGAAGTTAGCTCAGTTAGCTACAGAAAGACTAAATTCTGGTGACTCGTCTTTAGGTGAAAAAGTAGCAGCATTTGGAGTAGCTACCGCAATGAAAGCTAAAGTAAAACTTGGTATGGGTGCCTGTGCATCACTGAGAACAAACAATATCAATAAAATAAGAAAACTGATAAAGAAACGTAAAATAAGAAGTACGCTAGGTATTAAAAGTATTATCAAACAAGCACGTACAGCTTTAAAAAGACTAAAGGATCTAATATTATGGATGCAATCAACATAGCAATTAAGGCCGCCAATACAGCAAAACAAAAGAAGCATATTAAATCAGCTCGTATTATATCAATTCCTAAAACAGGAGGTTTTCTACCACTAATACCAATTTTGCAGGCCTAAGCGCTCTTGGTACTCTTACTGGAGGTGCAGCTGCTGTTGCAAAAGCAGTTTCAGATACTAAAATAGCTAAGGAACAACTAGCGGAAAAACAACGTCATAACAAGGCAATGGAGGACATTGCAGTCGGAAACGGCATGTACATCAAACCTTATAAAAAAGGTTTTGGTCTTTTTTTAGCCCCTGCAAAACCTCAAAGGAACGCAACTTGATTTTACCTAATCGAGCACTAAGCAATGTAGAATTAATAAAGTTTGTTAAGCAATTAGAAGTACCATATTTCCGTGGAGTGTTCATGAGAAACAATCTTCCCAAGAAAGTTAATTTAAAAGAATGTGGTATAATTAATTTAGATGGAATAGAAGGTTTAGGCACGCATTGGACCTCTTACAGAAAGTACGGTAGTAGCGCTATTTACTATGACAGCTACGGAAACCTGCGACCGCCAACAGAGTTGATAAGTTATTTGAATAGCGGGGTAAATGTAAAATTCTTTATAACATTACCCAAGAACAATCGTACGGTACTGTGTTTTGCGGTCATTTATGCTTACAATTTTTAAGTAGTGCATAGAACTGCGTACGAAGTTGTTATGTCGTACACTTTTACTCTAACGGGAAACACTTCAGTTTTAACAAGCAATTTTAATCCGCCTATAAACTTGGATAATGATTCGGAGTACGTATTAGGATTAACAAATTTTGAGTCTTATAACACAATTCCAAACATAGAAAAAGGAATAAATAATAAATTTTATTATGGATCTAACGGAGAATTCATAGAAATACCTGAAGGTGCTTATGAGATTAGAGAAATTAATAAATATCTTCAAAAGCTTTAGGTGATAAAAGATGGCGTGGTCGTATGGATCAATCACGAAGCGCTAGAAAGACGCCAGTGTATATAGAAATTACAGCTGACAATAATACACTTAAATGTAGTATTAAATGTAGTCTAGATGTGGATTTTACCAAAAGGATTCAATTGGTTCTCTACTTGGCTTCAATCCGCGAAAATTGCTAGCATTTGTCACGCATCAAGCAGACTACGCGATCAACATTTGTAAAGTGAATGCAGTTTTAATCGATTGTAATATTGCAAGTGGATCCTATTTAAATAGTAAACCAGCCCATGTAATACACGAATTTTTCCTCAAGTACCTGCAGGTTTTAAAATTGTCGAGTGTCCACCTACGATTATATATCTACCAATCAGGTCACGTATAATAAATGAAATAATAGTTAAAGTGTTAGATCAAGATGGAAATTTAGTTAATTTCAGAGGAGAACTGCTAACTGTAAGGTTGCATTTAAAAAAATCTGCAATAGCCATGGGTATTAAGTATAATGCACGCAACATGTCAAGAATTGATATAAATGCTGGAAATTTCAAAGCAATCGACACTCGATTGATTGTTTGAAGACCGCTAACAACACAAAACCGGCAGTTTCTACAATCGTTAGGACTGCATTTAATTAAAAAAAGTAGAATGAATAGTGAAATACTGAACGTGCGTGAAAAGTTTACTTCAACAATGCAATTGTTAATATTGAAAACATACTCATCAACCTTATGCTAACACATCTTTAAACAATAATGATGAAATTCGAATCCTATACAACAACAAGATGTATACACCTTACCATCAAAGAGCATGCTGTACATAGAAGGCAAATTAATTAAAACAGATGGAACACCGTCTCAGACAGCAAAGTTTGTAAATAATGGAATTTTGCTGCTTTTGATGAAATTAGATATGAGATTGGTGGTATCATTGTAGATCGTGTTCGGAATCCTGGATTAACGTCTATAATGAAGGGATATGTTTCATATAATAGCAATCAAAGTAAACATTTACAAAACGCTGGGTGGTTTCCTATGGATGATTCACAAATAGTTGATGCTAATGGGAATTTTAATGTTGCAATAAACCTTTCAATGGTTCTCGGATTATGCGAAGATTTTAAAAAAATTATTTTAAACCTCCGTCATGAGTTAGTCTTACTACGTTCTAGTTTTGATACTAATGCTATAATTAATCCTACACCCGATGAAGAAATAAAAGTTGTTTTAAACAAAGTTTTATGAAAAATGCCGCATGTAGCCATTGATGATACTCAACGAATTAATTTAATAGAATGCGTTGCACAAAATCAGGATTTGCATATTCCGTTTAGAGGATGGGAGTTGCATGAATATCAACTTCTACAAGAAACGCAACGTCATACATGGAACATTAAAACAACAACACAATTAGAAAAACCAAGATTTGTGATTGTTGGTTTCCAAACCAACCGAAAAAATAGATACATGAGCAACTACAGTCGTTTTGATCATTGCTATTTAACCAACATGAAACTATATTTAAATTCAGAAATTTTCCCGTACGATAACTTAAATTTGAGGTTCGAGAATAAACAGACTGCGTTGTTATATGAGATGTATGCTCAGTTTCAGCAATCATACTACGAAAAGGAAAATGAGCCACTTTTTAATCCTGAAGATTTACGAAGTATTGCACCATTAGTAGTCATAGATTGTTCTAGACAAAACGAAGCGTTAAAATCTGGTACTGTCGATATTAGATTAGAATTTGAAACTAGCAGAAACGTTTTGCCAAATACATCTTGTCATTGCCTTATACTTCATGATAAGATAGTCAAATACAATCCACTCTCAAACAGCATAAGAATATTATAATTACTTTATTATTATTATTACTGTACCTTTACAAATTATGAAAAAACAATAAATCATTTAGCAATCACAGTCTATTTATTAATATTTTTTACATGTTTTTACAATAGCTTTTACATGTTTGAATTATTAAGTGATTTAGTAAACAGCCATAAATATTGACAATTTTAAATAAAAGTTTTGTTATACATTTCTCAAATAAACTAACTGGTATGTTAGTAACAAACTGGATTTTTTTAAACAGAACGGTTACTACTACTACTATATATAGTTCAAAACTGGGACAGATTGAAAGGTATCCTATTTTTAGATACATCCAAAAACGAAAATCGGTGTACTTGTGCAGGTATAAACATAACACTGAAGTTTTATAACTAAAAAATATTATATGTTAATCTAGATAAAATAAATTGCATTCTTTATTTGAGCCAGTGGTTGAAGCTTTACAAATCATCTCTGTATGTATAGTTATACCCCAATGCGATATTTTTTTGCATCTGTCATACCGTCTCGCTAGAAAACCAAATTCAAAACATCTACACACATTTTCTCTGCACTTACATTTTTCAACATACGTGTGTTACATTGAAAGTAATATAAAGCCGATCCTAATTCAAAACGTGCCCACAAGTATTTTACATTTGAAAAGAATTCAGGTTTTCACATTTTACATTAAAAGTATATAACGCCGATCCTAATTCAAAACGGTGCACGTGTAACTTCTCGCTAGAAAACCGAATTCAAAACAGCTACACACATTCTTCTCTGCACTTACATTTTTTTTTTCAACATACGTGTGTGTTTCATTGAAAGTAATATAAAGCCGATCCTAATTCAAAACGCGCCCACAAGTATTTTACATTGAAAGTATATAAGAATTCATGTTTTCACAACTATTTTACATTCAAATGTTTTCACAACTATTTTACATTGAAATTATATAGGGCCGATCCTAATTCAAAACGTGACAGACGTATTTTACACATGGAAAATACGTCTGTCGCGTTTTGAATTAGGACCGGCCTTATTTACCTACTAAGTATAGACTAACTCTTACATTCATAAGCGGCCTTATATATACCCTGAATTAAAGATATGACTCATTATCTAGTATTTTCTAGAAGAATTCTGGAACCGTAGAGAACAAACAGTGCTTGCGGCGTTTTGTGTGTGTTTGATGGGTTGTCTAGTAGTAGCTCGCAACAATATATTTAATGAAAGATATAAGAATATTCCCATTGGCAAGAAGAATTGGTGGCAACATCGTACAGAACTGCCAACCTTTATTATGTTAAATGACAATATCCTTCATTCACAATTCTAGATATTTATTTCTATGCAGTTGCCAACACTTTATTACTATATTTGACGTCATCCTAAAGTTATTTTGAATGGACTATAGGCATAGTATGTAGTTAGTAATTATAGATTTGTAGTTCATGTACCTATCATGATTTCTTTTATTTTATACAAAATAAATTTCAATCGGTATTATAATGTACGTGGATGTACTACTAACTTTTCAAATAAAAACAATTTACAATTTATTAATACTAGAACCTATATTGAAACAACTTGCATAGAAGACAACAACATCTACAACTTATTAATATTAAAACGAACAACTTGGCGAAGCTGCTGCAACTCATCCAAAATACCAGACATTATTTTATTATGTTCTTGTTGAAGATTTAATTTTTGTTTATAATATTCCTGCCTGAGGTATAATAATTCTCCATTATACTGGCTTTTCTATTTTCAGCTTCCACTAGACGTTTGGAAATTTGGAGTGACTTTTTGAGCCATGTAGATTTCGTGATTCTTTTCCTCTGGGTTTTAGGAAAACTTCTTGTGGGTGGTAGTGCATAATTATGTTCTTGAAATATGGAATCCTATAACAAATTTTCAAATAATGCAGAATCCTGGTGCATAGCGATGTGTAATTTGATTTTATATTTTAACTCTTCATAATTTAATATTTGGTAAAGGAGATTTTGATGTAGATCAAATTGCTAGTTTTCCACAATCGGTTTAAAGTGCTCGCATTCATCATCTGGCAAGCTCTTTGAAACCGGTCATGGAAACTCCGGCAATTTGATCTCCAACAGAACTACTCGTATTGGTATTATTCAATGGATAATTATTGGCAATCACACAACGGATTTAAGAATAATATCTGAAAAGTAAAATATCTGTAAGTGAATTACAATACACATACTTTAGATACAATCACTTCGTGAAAATCCTGCATTGCAATGGGTGGCCAGGATTTTTTTGCCAAAAAAATACTGTAATACTCATTCTATATAAAATAACATGAATTACAGCACTGCTAGTGTGAGGTTGATAAATCAAAAACGATTATAGATTCCTCGACAGAAAGATGTCCCTCAATAGTCATTGGAGAAAAGATTTGTGAATCGATAACTTCATCTTTAGTCTCCATTTCAACAGGACCACCTCCGCCTGAGCCACCTATATAGCACCTAGCCTTAGCTGCCCTAGATTTAGTTTTTTTTTAAAGATCTTGCCAGGTCTATCCATTTCGAATGGACCTGCACCTTGCCGAAGTTCTAAATTACCAGAACAGGTGAAGTGGCTTGCGTGTTCTAATGAGCTAAAGAGCCAAACTACGGGTCCAACCAAAGTAGTAGGGTCGTTAGTGAGGAACCAGACTAAGACAGGTCCCCGAAAGAGGGCAGCGGCTCTTTCGGTACTTAGATTGACACAGACCATAGAGGTCGGTATGGCAGTCTAAGACACACTACCGCGATGTGGAAGGCAACGGGAAACCACCACATTATCTCCCAAGTATACAGCGTACTTAAATTGTAAAAAACGTGATGGCATTCTCTGGGGTAAAAGATTCCGGAGTTAAAATAGTCCCCCATTCGGATCTCCGGGAGGGGACTACTTCCGAGGATGCAATCGGAAAGTTAAAAATAAGAGTCGGGAACATTCTGCGAGTCGGAGCGTGGAATGTTAGAAGTATGAAGGAAGTAGGTAAGCTAGAGAACCTAAAAATCGAAATGAATAGGTTATCACAGGACATAGTAGGGATCAGCGAAGTTCGGTGGCCAGAGGCGGGGGATTTTTGGAGTGGAGGCTTCAGGGTAATTCATACAGGAGCAGAGGAGGGAAATTTGGGTGTGGTGATAGTTATGCGGAACTGTGTAGAAAATTACTTACAAAAGAACGAAAGAGTACTCATGATTAGATTAGAATCTAAACCGGTAAACACAGTAATAATACAAGTATACATGCCCACCTCTAGCTACAGTGACTAAGAGGTAGAAGCCATCTACAAAGGTATCAAAGACATATTAAGATACGTAAAAGGACATGAAAATTTAATAATTACGGGGGATTTTAATGCCGTGGTAGGTGAGGGTATGGAAGGAGCGGTAGTAGGTTTATTTGGTTTAGGCACGTGAAACGACAGGAGAAATAGGCTGGTAGAATTTTGCGACAAGAACAATTTAATCATCACAAACACATTATTTCAACATCATGCTAGAAGACGATATTCGTGGAAGATGCCAGGAGATATAGAAAGATATCAAATAGATTACATTCTTGTTAGACAACGGTTTAGGAATCAAGTAAAAGACTGTAGAAGCTACCCAGAAGCATATATAGATACTGACCACAACATCGTAATTATGAAGGCCGCACTTAAATTTAAGAATATGAAAAAAAGAAACAGAATAAGGCACTTGGACTTAGAGAAACTAAAAGATAAAGATATTCAAGAAAGATTCGAAAAAAAGTCAAATGAATTGCTAAATGATATCGGGAAAATATCTGATACTAAGGAAGTAGAAACAGAATGAAATAACATTAAATCCAGCCTAGCCATGGCGGCCAGAGATATTCTGGGGTATACACAAAAAGAAAATAAGCAACCATGGTTAACAAAGGATATCCTGAATTTAATAGAAGAAAGACGAAAATACAAAAATAAATCAGACGAAACAGAAAAACAGAGATACAAAGCCATAAAATGGGAAATTATTCGAAAACACAGGAAAGCTATAGAACAATGGATTGATGAAAAGTGCAAAGAGGTACAAACGAAGATGGAAATAGGAAAGACAGACGAAGCATACAAATTAATTAGAATGAATTTTAAGGATATAAAACCGTATAGCAAAAATATAAGGGACGCACAAGGAAACGTCATCATAGAAAACGTAGAGAAAGTGGGTAGATGGCAAGAATATATAGGGAATTTATATGCAGGAGAAGAACTAACTGCATTAGAACAGGAATCAGACATTGAAAATGATGACTTGGGATATCCTATACTTAGAGATGAGTTTGAACTAGCATTAAAGAGTCTGAAAAATGGTAAGGCGCCGGTTACAGATAAGGTGCAAGCAGAAACTCTAAAAGCCGCTGGACAAGCAATAACAGAACGTCTTTTCCAACTTGTAAGCTATATGTATGAGACAGGCGAGATACCTAAAGATTTCAAACGTAGCATCATAGTAAGTATACCAAAAAAGAAAGGCGCGGATAGATGTGAAAATTTTCGAACAATAAGTTTGACAGCACACGTGTCAAAAATATTAACTAGAATTGTGCAAAGACGAATGGAAAAACGGGCGGAAGAAATACTAGGAGAAGACCAATTTGGGTTTAGGCGAAACAGGGTAACACGGAAGGCTATTTTAGCTTTGCGAGTGATAATGGAGAAAACAATAGAAAAAGGGGAAAGTGAGTATATAGGGTTTGTAGATCTGGAAAAAGCATTCGGCAATGTAAAATGGAAAAAAATGTTTGAAATACTCAAAAAGATTGGAATGAGTTATAAGGATAGACGAATAGTACATAGCTTATACAAAGAGCAAACAGCAGTAATAGAAATAGAGCAGGAACGTAGAGAAGTAAACATTAGGAAAGGGGTGAGACAGGGATGTGCCCTATCCTTATTGATTTTTAACTTGTACATAGAAGAGGCAATGAATACTGTCAAATGCAGGAAGACATTTGGAATTACTATGCAGAGACAAAAAATTGATATGCTTAGATTTGCAGATGATATAGCGGTATTAGCGTCTAGCAAGCAAAAGTTAGAAGCTGCTCTTAATGAAATGGAAACGGTTCTAACAGAGAGATACGGTATGAAAATTAACAAAACAAAAACTAATGTTCTAGTATGCAAAGGTGGGGAAAATAAATATGTGGAAAACGGTAAAAAATAGGAGAGATAGAATGACAGTCCACATATTACGGCAGGAGGGAATAGTGCGGAATATATTAGAAGCAGAGATAAGAAAAAAGAGAAGAAGAGGCAGACCTAGGTTAGACTACTGCACACAGATAGTAAAAGATGTAGGCTGTAGGGGTTTCAGGAAGATGTGTAGGCTAGCCCAGAATAGAAATCAATGGAGGTACGCATCGAACCAATCACAAGATGGATAAACTAATGACGAAAAAATAACTGTGCTTAAACATGATGATTATTATTAGTAACTACAAGAATTGGTTGGGCAATATTCTCGAATAATGTTAAGTGTGTGAAAGGATTTACTGGAAAACCATTATTTCGGCAAATGTCTAAGTATTGGGGGATCTTGGTAGCCACAGGTTGCTTAACCCCCTTCACTGAATCTCAGTGAAAAAGGGCATAAAATTAGAAAACAATAGAAGGGGAACGAGCTGTATACACTTGCTGTGTGAGAATTTCAGGGAACTATGTAGGCTAGCTCAAAATATTAATAAGTGCCGGTACTTGTCCAACCAGTTTTGAGACGGAAAACCTAATGACGAAAAAATAAGCGCAGATAAATCTGATGATTCGTATAAACAACTAGTTGTTGGTTGCGAAATATCTGCAACTAATGTTGACTGTGCGAAAAGATATATTGGAAAATATATTAAATCGGTAAATGGTTAAGTGTTGGGGGAACTTGGCAGCCACAGGCTGCTTACTCCCTTTACAACCACTGAAGGTCAGAGAAATAGGGTATATAATTGTAAAACAATAGAACTGCATCTAACAAGAAAGAACAGCGCCTATGAGGAAAGACAACAAACATAGAACAAGAGGAAAATTGTTGAAAGCATATGTGTGGAGCACAGGCACAGTATGCGTATGAAATACGGGCAGTCTGAAACGCAGACAGAAAAACGGTAGCAGCCTTTTGAAATGCTGTGCTTCAGATGTATGAGGACGATAGCATGGACAGACAAAGATAATAACAAATAGGTTATAGAAATAGTAGGGGAACAAGGATATCTGAGGAAAAAGGTAAGAGAAATAGAAGGGCAGAATACGTTCTAAGGCATTTTTGGGGAATAGTATGGGATATATTACAAGCAGAAATAGGAAAAAAGAGGTAGATGTAGACCTAGATCAGATAGTGATAGATGCAGACTGTGCAAATTTCAGGGAAATCTGTAGGTTAGTTCATAATAGGAAACAATGATAGTACGCGTCTAAACAGTTCCAGGACTGAAGACCTAATGATGATGATGCCAGATCTATGTAAGATAAATAGTTAAGACTAATATATCATTATAATTTAGGTTACCTTTCGCCACTGCTGCCATGATTTTTTAGCGCTATTGGGAGTGGCATTCAGCAAGATCGCTAATTCTTCCCACAAAGCTTGGGCAGCTTTGTAAATAAACTCAGCCGTAAATTTTCCAGTCAATTTGGGTGGTTTTCTATAAACTCCACAAGAAAATCTTTTTGAGGTGCATTCGTCAATGCAAGTTTACGGTTCTCGCTCATTTTTCTTAACACAAAACACAATAACGGCGAAAATATTGGTAGTGCACACTTCACAAATTAAACTAGAGTTGCCTCATAACTTGTCATTTGTCACATTAAGTAGATCAAATATACTCGATTAGTTTCAGTGTACGAAGTAAGCTGATTGCACATGCGCAGTTTGCAGGAGGGATGTTCCTATAAAATATTCAATTCTACTAGATTTAGAAATACAGATTTTGTAACGTAAGGGAACATTCCATTGGATGTAACCTATCACTTCTATTAGAAGGATGCGATCATTCTCATGAACTTGAGAATAGGGACCCAGGTATCGTGACAGAATTTAACTTTCGACTGTCGAAGCAGACACGGTATTCTCCGTTCTTCTTTCTAACTAATAAAATGGGACTATTTCAAAGAGATGAACTGGGGGAAATAACACCCGATTGGATCATTTTATCAATTTTGTAACGCAGGCGATATGGGATATTGACGTTATTTAAACGGTTTGGCATCGGATTCAGAAGTAGATGTTCACGAAATTTACTCATAGTCTTTTCTAATGATACGTTTTGTTGTTCGGTGAGGGAAATTGTATTTGCAATACCCAAGAAAGCACAATCGTTTTTATTAAGGATATCCTGTCCAGTATAATCTAAGAAATTTAGTAATAAGTTAAAAAGGTGACAAAAATCAACTCCTAAAAGTAAAGAATACGCTAAAGTGGGTATGATTAGAAATGTAACTTCACATTCAAGAGATTTTGTAATGATGGTAGAGGTACAGTAGATTTTAAATTTTGTGTGGTGACTGTAATGTCGTCGTGTTGTTGGTGGGTAATTTAGTAAGGAAGAAACGCTTACACCCTGTACAAAAGCGTACTTTTGGTAGTTTTGAAACATTACGTGAACATTTATTTTTATATACGTTGGGATTTCTACAACTGTGGCAAAATATATTATGGGGTTCGGTGCAATTAGTATAAGTGTGATCACCCTTTCGACAATTCTAACAAGAAAAGGAATTAGTCGGTATTGGAGACGAAAAATTATTCAAATTGCGAGAAGGATCGTTGTGGTAAGCAACAAGTTGGAGGAAGGTTTTGGTTGGAATTTTACGGAAGGGTGATATTTTTTTAATTAGAATTTTACTTCTTGCAAGGAACTGCAAAGATCTTGAGATGGAATCAATTTTTGGAAGAGCTAAATACCCAGAATAATAGGCACTTGGGTTTCGAATTAATTGTGTTAAAATTTCGGTTTTTATCTAATCAATTAAATAATGTCTACACTTCGATAATATAAGTCAAAACATTTTCCTTAGGAGCTTGAAAACGAGGAACGAATTGTAGAACAGATCTCATAATCGTTATCAAACGTCGCAGTCTTTTTTCAAAAGCTCTATTAGCTCGGTCCAACTATGAATTTGATGTTTAATATTGCGGTACCATGCTAGAGCACTATCGGAGAATAATTCAATGGCACTTTTCAATAACGGATCGTCGGTACAATTCCTGGATATTTTTTAATCGTCAATTCATTTAGAGAAAGAATGCTAAAGAGTTCTTTGAATTGCAGCCTGAAGAAGTGAGGTTTCATTTATAAATGGGTACTGATTTACAAACATCTACATTTTCTACAGGTATCGATAGATTATTTAAATTTGAGATAGCTACTGGAAGGTCTGGGATAATATCTAGCTTTTCTAACACAAATTTTTCAACAAGAAATAATTCGGACATAAGTTCGCTCTTATTTTTTCAGTTTTGTCAGAATTTGAGACAGAAAAAAAATCGAAAAGTTGTTTCGTGTTGTCAAATATTTAAAACATGCGTCGGACACAGTCGCTTGTAACTGATGGTAAAGTGAAGCTAGGAATAGGCAAATAGCTTGGTGAGTAGTTTGGTAAGAGATCTTGATTCAAGCTGCCGATAATAGTTAATGGTTAGCATTCTGTTGTTACTCTAGACTTGCTATGTTATTTTACAAAATTGTTACTGCCTGAGATGATGTAGGATAAATCACGCAAGTTGTTTTGACTAACATGAACCAGCTTTAGCAATGTAGTAATCGTGATTTATTTAAGTTCTGATGTAGTAAGGCATGGAAACAACCTTTGTTTTTGCATGTCTGGTCCATTATTTTTGTGCAGGGAGTTATGCTGGCTAGTAAGAATTAATAAAATCAACACTTTTTATTTACTTAAGGTAAGCACTAAAGGTAAGCAGATACGTTTTGTTTATGAATAGTATGCTGTTTTAAGTTGTAAGAAAACAAAAACGTGTTTGATACACTTTCAATGATATTGTTGCGAGCTACTACTAGGCAACCCATCAAACACACAAGCGCTGTAGACTCTGCATAGTTTTCAGGATACGAGAATTCTTCTAGCAATCAAACGCACAAAACGCCGCCGGCACTGTTTATTCTCAATAGATCGCGAAGCTTCTCGTAATTACTAGAGGATGACTCATATCTTTAACTCAGAGTATATATAACGCCGCTTATGAATGTAAGAGTCAGTCTATACTAGAATGTCGTATATAAATTATAACGTTGTAAAGTAATAGTAGTTTTGAGTTTTTAAAAGTGTACATAAATGTGATATGCTGTGTCTAATGTACATGCAGCTTGTAGTATACATAAATAAATAGAAGTGTATAAACAAATAGTTGTGTTAGTGTTGTTAATGAACCTATGGTAAAGAAGATAGTCTAAGAAGATATTAGTGCTTGTAAATTCATTAGTGTAATAGTGCTTCATTGTTAAGTGTCCTGAAAACATCTATAAATAAGGCATATACTGTTAATTAGACTTGTGAACAGTGAGTAATAAAGACCATTATTATTACTTGTTTTAAATTAAAGAAACGCGGTAGCAGCAGACCGCTACACTGGTGTCAGGCATTTGTGGGGTATATAGTGATTAATTTAAAACACAAGTCTAAAGACATTTAAGTAATTTGTATATGCCAGCTACAAGAAGTCAAAGTAAGATGGAGGCAGAAACTTTAATGAATTTCCTCAAAGATTTTAAATCCGGTATGGAGGAAAGGTCGGCTAAACTAGAATTGACACTTAGTGAAAATGCTGAGAAAATGGAGGAGAGGTCGGCTAAACTGGAAGTGACACTAAATGAAAACTTAGTGAGGTCAGTTGAACTGGAATCAAACCTTACCGAAAGGTTAAGTGAAAATGCTAAGAAAATAGAAGAACGGTTTAGTGAAAACGCGATGAAAATGGAAGAGTTGAATGAAAAGACGGCCACGTTAGAACAAAGATTAATAGCAAGCTCCATTGCATTGAAAGAAGATGTCACTGAACAGGTAAAAACAGTTGAGCAAAAGTTGGACAGTAAATTGGTAAAAATGGAAGAAGATGTGATGAGGCTTCAAGAACAAATGATTTCACTAACAACGCGGCCACTTGAATTGCCAAGCCAAGTTATTAATCAGAACATTCCAGAAATAAGGACCACGGAAAGAAGCGAGTCAATTCCGTCTAAATTTAAAGTAAAACCACCTACATTCGATGGTAAAACACCTTGGCCCACATATTTGAAACAATTTGAAGCTGCTGCAATAGCCAACGGTTGGTGCAACAAAGAGAAGGCTATCTCTCTAATAGTGGCCCTACGGGGGGAAGCTCTTAACGTCTTACAAACGATTCCCGATCACCAGCAGAATGATTACGGCCTCTTAACATCGAAGCTTGAGATGAGATATGGAGACGCTCACCTTCAACAGGTTTACCACGCACAAGTTAAGAACCGCTCGCAAAAGACAAGTGAAAGCCTGCAAGAATTCGAAGCTGACATCGCCAGATTAGTTAGATTGGCATATCCAACGGCACCAGAGAGTTTCCTCGAACAACTGGCTGTACAAACATTTGTGGATGGCGTTAAAGATGGCGAAATACAGCAAGCGCTAAGATTAGCACGGCCAAAAATGTTAGATGATGCACTGGCCCATGCGCTTGAATTTGAAGCAGCTAAGCAGACATCACATAGGGTGAGTCACAAAGTTCGGTCTGCCTTAGAGGAACCTGGTCAAGCTCAGAACAGCATAGATGAAATAATCAACCGTGTGTTTGAAAAGCGAAAGGCGGAAAGGCTGAAAAGACAACGACCGCGGAGATGGCGTCTACGATGCTGGAGCTGCGGTGAAGTTGGCCATATGCAGAGACGCTGTACTCAACCTAAGAAACAACCGGTTGTGCCAAAGCTGGTCCATGTAAGGGGGCGAACTTCGACAGCACAGCGTAGTGCCCCGGAGATTATCATCCGTGCTGCATCGTCGGTGGAAAGTCTGGACAGCATTTATATCGATGGTAGAATTAATGGTAGGGTTGTCCGATTACTTGTGGATACAGGAGCGACAAGAACTATTGTGAGACCAGATTTGGTTTGTCGTGGAAAAGTGCTACCTGTATCGGTGTGTCTCCGAACGGCAAGTGGTGAGAAGATTGGTACTCACGGAGAGACTGCCGTTATGTTGACAATTGGGGACAAATTAATTAATCATCGAGTGTTGGTAGCTGAAATTACAGAAGAAGTGATCTTGGGAATGAATCTCATGGGAGAATATGGGTTTCATGTAAACAGGAAAGAAAATGTGCTTCGGATAGATGATGATGAGATTCCATTTCAAGGTAGGAGTAACCAGACGATGCAAGTTCGATTGATTTGCGATATGAAAATACCCGAGAAGGCGGAAATGATAGTAATGGGACGCCCGGATGGTACGCTCCAAGAAGGACAAGTATGCATGATGGAAGCAACTGAATCAGGAATGGGTCAGGAGGGATTACTGATTGGAAGAACGCTGGTAAAGTTTCAAAATATGGTACCAGTAAGGGTGCTGAACATTAATCCACATACGGTGACCCCGAAGAAAGACACGATTGTGGGAAGTTGCATTACAGTATGCCATATTAAACGTTGTGTAGACGACACGAAAAATAAACCAACCAACGGTTGCTCACAGAAATTGCTGGATATGTTGATACCCTCGTGTCAAGGATTAAATGGCGACCAACTGGGCAGGGTAAAAGAACTGGTCGGACGATATCGAGGTGTGTTTGCACTGGATGATAGTGAGAAGGGAAGGACGAATGTTGTGCAACACAAGATCAATACTGGAGATGCGCAACCGATAAGACAACACCCCAGGCGGCTTCCTTTGGCAAAACGTAAGGAAGCTGAGCAAATTATCACCGATATGGAAGAACAGGGAGTAATTGAACCCTCGAATAGTCCATGGGCATCCCCGGTAGTGCTTGTCAAGAAAAAGGACGGGTCGACAAGGTTTTGTGTAGACTACCGGCGGCTTAACAATGTGACAAAGAAAGACAGCTATCCTTTGCCCAGAATTGATGACACCTTGGATACTCTATCCGGATCTAAATGGTTTTCGACCTTGGACTTGAAAAGCGGATACTGGCAGGTAGGCTTAGAGCCAAACGATAAAGAAAAGACTGCCTTTACAATTGGAACTGGATTATGGCAGTTCAAGGTCATGCCATTTGGATTATGCAATGCCCCTGCTACTTTTGAACGATTGATGGAGTCGATACTGCGTGGACTGTCTTGGAAGACTTGTCTGGTGTACCTAGACGACGTAATAGTGTTAGGGCGGTCTTTTGAAGAACACGTTAAGAACCTAGAGGAGATATTCCAAAGATTACGGGGGGCAAACCTTACATTGAGCCCCAAGAAGTGTCACCTGTTTGGAAAAGAGGTGAAATACCTAGGACATGCCGTTTCGGAGACCGGAATAAGAGCTGACCCTGATAAAATAAAAACGGTACAAAAGTGGCCTACACCAGCAGATATACATCAACTACGGAGTTTTCTAGGATTGTGCACATATTACCGACGTTTTATACTGGGGTTTGCGAACATTGCCAAACCGTTAACGAAATTAACCGAAGATGGACAAGAATATGATTGGAATGACGACTGCCAAAGTGCATTTGAACAACTGAAACGGCTACTGGTTACAGCACCAATTTTGAGTTATTCACGGATGGAGGGGAAATTTGTGTTGGATACCGATGCCAGTAACACAGCTATAGGAGGCGTTCTTTCTCAAGTGCAGGACGGACAAGAAAAAGTTATTGGGTATTTCAGCAAGGTCTTGTAGCGGCCAGAAAGGAACTATTGTGTGACAAGAAAGGAGCTGTTGGCCGTCGTCAAATCCGTAGAGCACTTTTATAAGTACTTATACGGCCGTAAATTCCTGTTGAGAACAGACCATGCTGCCCTGAAATGGTTATTGAAGGGCAAGTGGCAAGGTGGATAGAGCGGCTGCAGGAATATGACTTTGATACAGAACATCGTGTAGGAACTAGCCATCTGAATGCAGACGCTCTATCAAGGAGACCTTGTCCGGTGAACTGCAATCATTGCTCCAAGATGGAAGAGAAAATAAGTGTCATCCATAGAATGACAGTAACCGATGATACTTGGCAACCCAAAAGAATGCGAGAAGACCAGGAGAATGACGCCGAATTGGGAGGTATTATTGAGTGGAAAAATAGAGGACAACGACCAGCTTGGGAAGAAATTAGTATTTTAAGTAGGAGCCTGAAGGCATACTGGGCACAGTGGGACTCCTTGATGATGGAAAGTAGAATCTTGAAACGACGCCTGGAATTTGAAGATGGCACTGAGAGACTTCAAGTGATAGTGCCGAGAAGCAGAGTGCCGGAAGTGTTGCAGCACTTGCACGACGGTATTTCCGGAGGGCACTTTGGCGTGAAAAGAACTCTCGAAAGAGTGAGAGAAAGATTCTATTGGGTGAACTGCAAAGAAGATGTGAAGGAGTGGTGCCGGAAATGTGAATTGTGTGCCTCTGCAAATGGCCCGGTCACAAAACGGAAAGCCCCAATAAGACAGTATAACGTGGGGAATCCTTTTGAGAGGGTAGCCATTGATATAGCTGGTCCGTTTCCTGAATCAGAGAAAGGGAATAAATATATCTTGGTTGCAATGGATTATTTTACCAAATGGCCGGAGGCATATGCTATACCTAACCAAGAAGCCGAGACCGTTGCAGATGTACTAGTGAGGGAGTTGTTTTGTCGCTTTGGAGTTCCGTTGGAATTACACTCCGATCAAGGTCGGAACTTCGAATCAGCGTTGTTTCAAAACGTCTGCAAGCATCTTGGAATCAGGAAAACTAGAACCACGCCACTTCATCCCCAATCGGATGGAATGGTTGAAAGAATGAACAGGACGTTAGGGAAGTACCTGGCCAAAGTGGTCTCTGAACATCAAGGAGACTGGGACCAATATCTACATTTGTTCCTACTGGCGTACCGATCTTCGGTACACGACAGCACAGGATACTCGCCCGCTTGCGTAATGCTAGAACGTGAACTGCGGCTACCATGTGATCTTCAGTTTGGATTTAAACCTGGAGAAGAGATCGCCGGTGAAGATTACGTTAGTAAGCTTCGTGAAAAAGCAAATAGCATTCACGAAAACGTCCGAAAGAATATCCAGGCAGCAAGCGATCGAATGAAATCACAATATGACACGAGAGCACAAGAAGGTGGTTATCAACCTGGAGATTTGGCGTGGTTGTATAATCCACAAAGAAAACGTGGGTTGTCGCCAAAATTACAAAGACAATGGGAAGGGCCGTACGAAGTGTTAAAAAGAATTAATGATGTAGTGTACAAGATCAGAAGATCACCCCGTGGTAAATCGAAAGTGGTACACTTTGACCGTTTAACATCCTACGCTGGCAACAACCAGGAAGGCTCGAATAAAGAGAATGGCATTCGACAAGTTATTAATCATGAGCCAAATGTAGATTGCGAGGGTTTTATGGCGGCGTATGGTGGTTCCGCTGAGGCGAGATTTGGCGTTGTTGTTGAAAAACAGCAAGACCTGTTTAGAGCACCAGAAGAGTATTCCCTTGCACATTGCGTAGCTCAAGATCTGGAAATGTTAAGGGGAATAGCTGTTGTTTTCAAGAAAAAGTTTGGATGTGTGGATGAATTAGTACAACAGCGGCAAACTGTAGGAAAAGCTTTGGTTCTTCAGGATAAAAATCGTTATATTTACTATCTGGTCACCAAAAATTCTTCATGGTAGAGACCTAGTTATGGACATCTATGGGAGGCTTTGCTGAATCTTAAAGCTCAGATGATGGAAAATGAAGTAACGAAACTAGCGGTTCCCAAGCTAGGTTGTGGACTAGATCGCTTAGATTGGAGGATAGTCCGAAATATGCTAGAAGTTGTTTTCCAGGAAAACCAACGTCCAGGTCCTTGTTGGTTGTTATCAGCCGGTTGCCTACCAAGACCAAGAAAAGAGTGTTGACTGTTATTTCCAACGACGTGGTGGATGCACCAGAGGAGATAGCTGCCGATACCGTCATCAGTCATCGAATTGGCGCCAAAATGTATCTACAGTTACGAGACGTAACGGTTTTAAAGAGGGGGCAGTGTTGCGAGCTACTACTAGGCAACCCATCAAACACACAAGCGCTGTAGACTCTGCATAGTTTTCAGGATACGAGAATTCTTCTAGCAATCAAACGCACAAAACGCCGCCGACACTGTTTATTCTCAATAGATCGCGAAGCTTCTCGTAATTACTAGAGGATGACTCATATCTTTAACTCAGAGTATATATAACGCCGCTTATGAATGTAAGAGTCAGTCTATACTAGAATGTCGTATATAAATTATAACGTTGTAAAGTAATAGTAGTTTTGAGCTTTTAGAAGTGTACATAAATGTGATATGCTGTGTCTAATGTACATGCAGCTTGTAGTATACATACATAAATAAATAGAAGTGTATAAACATATAGTTGTGTTAGTGTTGTTAATGAACCTATGGTAAAGAAGATAGTCTAAGAAGATATTAGTGCTTGTAAATTCATTAGTGTAATAGTGCTTCATTGTTAAGTGTCCTGAAAACATCTATAAATAAGGCATATACTGTTAATTAGACTTGTGAACAGTGAGTAATAAAGACCATTATTATTACTTGTTTTAAATTAAAGAAACGCGGTAGTATTAGCCCGCTACAATATATAAAATATTCGTCTACCAGTACTCCTTATAATTTTCGCATTGTAGATTTTCATTTACCTTTGTAAGAACTTTCACAAAATGTTTGGTTACACCTGGTGTTACTTTAAAAATTAAGAAAGCGCTGTTTATATTCCTAGAAGTCTTGTTTTTGTATTATTAAAACAATCTATAAAATGACTCACAAGCTTTGGTAATGAACACAAGAGTGCTATTTTGTTATGAACTATACACCTTAAAAATCTTTTCTGTATTATTTGATGTTAAATAAAAAGGCAAGCAGTTACGGCTTAGTAGTCTAAATATATATGAAACGTTAAAGATCGGTCTTTAAATACATAACTATATAAACTTTTGTTTAGTATGATCTAGTCTTAAAATTGTCAGTATGGAATTTATGCTGTAAGCTGTCCATTAAGACATCTGATTTAAACAAAATATTAAAGAAATCTTAAACTGTAATGTGAATAATTACATAAAGTAGAGATGGGTTGTTAAATCTCTAATTTTTTTGATATGCCGCTTTCTCTAAGGAAAATGTTATTATAATGAAAATTGCTATTTACTAAAGAAAAGAAATTAGGTTAAATTAAACAATTATTTACACTTATGCTACTGCTTATTTTGGACAAATATGTTCAAAACTGAACAATTTAGAGTATATTCTTTTCGAGTCAGAACGTAAGAGATCATTTATGACTCAAAAAATAATATTTATGGGAAATATTAACAGAACCAATTGGTAAGAAGGTTTTAGGTTCTGTTTATAATTTTGCCACTATATCGTCATCCTTTGTGGAGGAAATTGTCCTCTTTATTTTTTGTATTTTTAAAATTTAAAACATTTAACAACGCTTTTGCTTTATTAATCATAATAATTTTATTTCAGAAACTGCGTTCCTTTTATTATAAATGACAGGATTTCACGCGGTAAAGGCTATTGCTTTGTACTGAAGGTCTCCATGTTCGTCTTTGATGTACATACTGCCTATATGTTTTTTATACCAAGACTTGGTGGCATCCCTTTTTTTGTTTATTTTTAAAAGTTTTATTGTGATAGTCATAGAAGCCTATGATCAAGTATCGAAGGCTCCTGCACAGGTTAGAGCTCTAGTTTGTTGGAAGATGTCTCCTTCGTCAGCCATCAAACAATGTGAGATTGCACATTGTTACTGCTGTTAGTCTACAATTAAACTAATGACCAACGATTTGGAATACTCGAGACTAATTCTGGCATTGCAACTTGATACTCGAAATTATCGTTTTTCACTTGTTCCCAATACTTATTTTTAATAGGCTTTGACAGTGTTTATGTTTGATTTTGGGTAGCTTAATCTGTTTTGACTTTGATTTAACGTTAACTCTGTTAGTAAACTTGGTTAATTAATTTGATTTTTTTCTTTGGTCTAAAAACTTGAAATTTGAGTCTCATGTATGATAGGATGTGGATATAGTAGAATGGTTTTTATTAATTCTTGCTCAAAATATTTTAGTTAATTGGTAGTATTATCTCTTACCTGTATTTTCTTTTGGTTATTTGAATTATTCAAATTTAGAAAAATGTCTGGAAAATTTTCTATAGTTTGTTTAAGTCATGTAGCGTTGAAATATGAACTTAAGATAAGAGGTGTAGAAAGTCATAGACCGGTAGCAGATGAAAGAAAAATGATGGTTTAGTTATTAGCAAAGGAACCTGTAGAACCTAGTTGCTTAGTTGATATTTGAGAATATAAAATCGTTTCCTGTAGAACGTAAAGAAATTAATGACACCTTAGATTCAGTGAGAAATATTTCACCAGAGTTTGAAAGTAATCGGTTGAATTTTTTCTTTAAAAACTGCACTCTAAATTAGCACAAATTCTGGCCGTGTTAAAAAAATAAAAATACCAAAAAAACTTTGGAAGAAACTATTTTGTTTAAGAATAAGATTTTGGCAACAATTCTCATATTAGAAGCAGAACTGTATGAATACATAGATCGAAAGACTGGGCCAAAAAGTTTTGATGAGAGGGTTCGTATGGCCTTTCAGGCAGAAAATGTAACAGCCCAATCATTCACGTTTGTAACACCACCTTCTCCCACAGGTGCCTGGCAGGGAACATTTTCTGGTGACACTAAAGAGGTGCATTCATATTTAGATAGGATAGATGAATTAGTAGACACCTGAAAGGTGTCAAATATGGAACTATTCCATAGTAGAATCATGATTATCTTAAAAGGTCAGACACGTGCACGACTTTCAAGTAATCTTTTAATAATTGAAAATGTAGAGCGCAATATGTCGTAGGTAATTATGAAGAAGGCAGGGAATAACCGCAAGGTTTTTTTTATTACAGGTGTGTGTGATTAATAAAGAGCAATGAAAATAGCATGATGCGTTTGTACCTGAAATTTTTTTTTTCTCCCTACTACGAATAATAATTTTGTCGTCTTAGTAAAAAGAATATCAAAAATATTTTTCTATTTATTATTATGTAATTATTCGAACGGTAAACATTGTTGTCGGAAGTGTAAAATGTCTCAAGCTTCGGACGAATTAAAAATTACAGACGCGTGCAATTTTAAAACAATTGAAAAGTGTTTGCAACGTAGGTCGAAAACGTCACTCTGAATCGTTGCTGCTAAATCTGAAATGCTTCTAATGCAAAAAGTAAGCGTGATAAAGTGATCAGAGGGACAGGTATTAATAAAAAGAATGAATCCGGTGATAATACTAGTGCAAAGGACGAGGTTTATGTGAAAATTTCGATAGATTAACATCAAAAAAGAATGTCAAAAGACGTAGAACGTCGAACAATATCGTGTGGGTCGATTTGAAATCGGGTTTCGCTCGCAGAATACGTTCGAGTGTTGTGGTCAATTTATATCACATAGATCCCATGCAATTTTTAGAAGATGCATTCGTCTTAATAGAGCGACGTTTGAGAAAATTAGGCTCTCTTAAAATTAATTTCGTGTTTAACGGTGAATATGTAAAGCCCAACGGATCATCATCATCTTCAGAAGCTGTGAAGACATCATTATCGTCATCATCGTCATCGTTTAGACATTTTACTACTAAAAATTATAAAATTTTAAAAATTGAAGACTTTCAAACTCAAGTTAAACCCGAAGGTATTCAGGAATTGAATAATAAACTGGGCGAATACACCGAAAAGCAAAGCGGGTTAGCGCTTTCGAGAATATTACATTTAGGCGTCAATATAAATTATGCAGAAACATATAGTATGCATTCTTAAGGAAGGGGGGAGGAAATTGTCTACGAGATGATATGTTTATTTTTAATCATATACGTTTGTAATATAGAAGAATGTTGACGGTCGAGGATCTTACGAAATTACCGCTCGAGTATATCGAGAGGCATGCAAGTAAAGACGTCGCCAGAAATTTCGATAAATTACCGGAGTATTTGTAAAAACAATTATGGATGCATCGCTATTGTTTAGCGCATGGCTTACAATTATCGTCGCATGCAGATCAGATAGATGGCCCTCCTCTGCAAATAAAATCGTGTCTTGAATGCGCATGTTCTACCCCATATATACGCACACACATACCCACACAGCGCAGCACTGCAATAAAAACCTATAAATGCAATTAAAAATGCTCATTGTTCGAAATGACTCCTAAAGAACCGCCCGCAGCCGTCGCTGCATATCTCGCCTACTCTTTAATATGTAATAATTACCTATACATATTTAAACCGAGCGTGCTTTCCTGGCAAAGAAATCCGGTTCCCGTAGATCCTCCGAATGCATTCGTATGTTTCGAGGTTGTTGAAAATAAAGACGTTTTGGCATTGTCGAAGTCTGAGTCGTCACAACAAATAAGATGCTCTCGCTCTAAAGATTGGAAACGTATGAAATTAGTTACCATGCAGCTGCAACAGCAATGGCAGCAGCAGCAACAGAACCATTCGGAAGAGACCTCTTTATCGCAATCATCAGAGACATCGTCGTCGTCCGCGGTATCGAGAGACCTTTTAATTTATAAAAGTTATCTAGGAGGAGGAGGACGCCTTCAACGACGAGAAATAGAAAACCTAGACGGAGCCGACGACGGCGAGGACGACAACGATGACGAATGGTTGAACAATGGATGTGCGGGCGACTGTGTCGGAGACGGAGTTGGCATTGATCCTTTTCTGATGTTTAAAATAAGATTCAAATATAATAGCAGTTTTACGGAGACCGAATGGTACGTCATGCCATGGAATCATAAACGAATTGCCTTCGAAGGAGAAAGAGAGAGCGAGAAAAAAAAGATCGAGAATTTGATAGTTCAGATGGTGTATGGGCGTATTTAGAGCACATCGTACTTATGCAATTAATAGGAGCGTGGGTATACTACATCTATTACAAATATAAAAATAAACTATGTGCGCATGAGCAACATCGTTTGCGCTCGAACGAAGACCTGCGCATGCAAAATAATTTTCAGTTCTAATCGGGCGGTATCTTCGTTCAGGGTGTGTGCGTGTGAAGTTTTACACTTAATTAAATAGCAATTATGGTGAAGTATATTCAAGACGAAAATTATCATACAAACGATAGTGGTTACGACAGTCAAATATTTTTAAATAACGATGATGACGACGTAATTTCGTCATCATCATCTACGTGTGCAGTATCTGGATCGCCGCAAGCGTCGCAACCGTCAGAAGATAGTTCGAATGTTTTGTCAGGTATTCATGTCTACAATTACGATCACGTGATGGATCCCCTGATATGTAACACCGAATACCGATTGGATTCCTCCAAGGAGAGCGCGCAATGGTGCGTTCACGGCCATACGATCGAAGTGGGCTTAATTAAGCAAAAGAGCAATATGGATTTTAGCCCTGTTATCAGACTTATATGCCTCAACAGATTTTCTAAAGAAGGCGAATTGCAAATGGACGAAAACGAGTGGAAAAATTTGTCGTCTATCACTATCGAGCATAAATTTAGAAAAAAAATTTCCAACCGCTCGGATACTGCCAAGGTTGCATTTGCAGGCGCTACCGCCGCCTTCGTAGTTGCAGACGTATGGCACTGGAGGCGTGAAATGCATCAGACGATCGACGGATACTTGGAAGTGGAATTTAAAGACGAATACGAGTCTATTCATAGAGTCGAGGTGCAAAAAACTGCTGCGGCTCTCGCCGCATTAGAATCAACAACAGGCTCTGAATACAATATTGCGCGAATTTCTCTCTCTCGCGAAGAATTTGCAAAAGTGTTTACTCTAGCGCCGCTTATAATGCTCAAATTCGAAATATTGAAAGGACAAGACTTTCAAGAGTTCTACGATAGAAATATAGAGTGCGTCGCCACTTGCCTTCCCAAAGAGTTCGGAGCTTACGCGTATAACAGATGCAAGAGCAGCAACAGCAGCAGCGACAGCGATGATGGAGGTGAAGGCGGGCCCCTCCCCGTGGATGCTGGACTTTATTCAAACATGCAGGATCAAATCTTATGTCGAGTCGAGATGATAAGCGAATACGTATTTGGAAATCCATCCCTAAGTGCTCTAAACGTTCTTTACGATACGAACAGACTTGGCTTGTTAGAAATCACGTGCCATTTCCCTCACAAAATTGTCGATGACGTATTATGTTTATATCAAAAAAATTTAAATGTCGAAATGAAACCTTTGCATTTTAAAGATAGTCTATGATCCCTTTTGTAAATAAAATTTATTCTGTATGCAGTTATTTTATATATATATATATATATATATATATATATATATATATTTAAATTGTTACGTTATTGCAGGAGAGATGTTAGTCAATGTTGGTACACGGGGGTGAAGGGTTGTTCAACAACCTCTTAAATAAATTGTCCTTCGAACTGCATCTTCCTGGTCATAACTTCTGCGGGCCCGGAACCAGGCTGCAACAGCGTTTAAACCGCGGAGACAAAGGTATTAATCCTCTAGACAAAGCATGCAAGCAGTACGACATCGCGTATTCGCATCACAAAGACGTGGAGCGCAGGCACGAGGCCGACAAGGTCTTGCAAGAAGCGACTTGGCGGCGAGTCGAGGCCAAAGATTCTAAGTGGTCCGAGAAGCTTGCAGTGTTGGGCGTAACAGCTGCAATGAAAGCGAAACGCAAACTAGGAATGGGAATAGACAAGAAAATGGTTGTGAAACTGGATCGTCGACAGCGACGACGACGACAACAAAAACGACGAGGACGACGTCGAGTACGTCAATGCTCGGGTAAATTCAAAGACAATAACGGCAACACCCGTAGAAAATGCTCCTTCAAAGGCGGTCTTATAAGTAAAATATCTAAAGAAATCAGAAAACAAAGCATCAAGAGTAAAGAACACCGAGAAGCTTCGCATAATCATCTCATTTCGAGCGCGATGACTGCAGCAAAAATTATAGTCAACAGGATGGGAGGTCGTTCGAAAATTAAAGTACCGCGCATAATACCGGTGCCCAAGCGAGGTGGTTTATTGCCCTTGATTTCGATATTTGCGGGTCTTTCGGCGCTCGGAGTACTGGTCGGTGGAGCGTCGAGCGCTGCAAACGCCACCAATTCGGCTAAAAATGCAAAGAGGTATTTCGACGAGAACGCGCGTCACAACAGAGCCATGGAAGAGAAAAAAAAGTCGGCGACGGATTGTATTTAAAGCCTCACAAGAAAGGTAGCGCCTTGTACTTGAAGCCTTATCCGGGAGATTCAAAAAACGGATGACTTCGACGGTGTCAAAGAATGCTAAGCTCGCCACCACCACCACCCTTACACCGCCCATGCGCGCATTAACCGATCTCGATCTGCACAAATATGCTAAAGGTGTTCCGTATTTTAGAGGGGTGTATATGCGAGACGAGTTGCCGCTAAAAAGACGCGACGGAAGCTTAGCACAGCCGTGGCGAAACAAAAGTAGTATTATAAATTTAGACGATGGATCCGGTCCGGGCACGCATTGGGTCGGTTTTAAAAAAAGGACCAATACGGTGATATACTTCGATAGTTACGGAGACCTGAGGCCTCCCGAGGAAGTCTTAAGATATTTTCACGGTGGCGATATATATATATATATATATATATATATATATATATATATATTATAACGTGGACAGGGAGCAAGACTTTAACACGATCGTGTGTGGTCATTTAGTGTTGAAATTTTTACATAAAAGAACCATAATGCCCTCGGAGCACTACAGTCACGTGTAGGACATTCACGATCTTCGGGTATGGAAATACCATTAGCAGCGGTACGCTATACCCACCTGTGAGACTGAACGATGGCGGCACGTACACCTGCGGCTTGATGGTCTTTACACGTGCAACACCGTCCGATATATTTATGAGGGAAATAATAAGTTCTATTACGATAAACATATCACCATCGACGAGGAATGCTACGAAATAGACAAGCTAAACACGTACCTGAGAAAAAAGATATTGGAGTCGGCTAAAGCACACAAAGAAACTAATTCGGCCATGACTTTGGACGACGCCGGATTAGTTGACGGCTTGTTTTCTTTAAGAGCTAATAATAATACTCTAAAGTGCGAAATAAAATTGTAATACTCCGTAGACTTCACGAAGCGCGGCAACATCGGTCGAATGCTGGGATTTTATGATCGAATTTTAGAGGAAGGTCGTTCGCATACGTCCGATCGCGATGTGGAAATAATTTCGGTATCTAATATTTTCGTAGAATTACGACGGGGGCGTACCGCAATAACCAACTTTGTCATAGCATTTACGAATTTGGTCTAACCGTGCCTCCAGGCTACAGCATATGACAACAACCCAGCAATATAGTTCGTTTCCCTCTGTGCGTGGACAAATTCCATAACATTACGTTGAGACTGGTGGATCATACGGGGAACCGGTTAATTTTTCGAAGGATACGTATAGTAGTATTATTATTTCATAGCGGGTGACCTTGAAAAAACCTGCGCGAGGAGGAGCTATATTAATAATCAAAATAAAAAAGTGAGGCTAGAAAACATCGACTGCTTGCATGTCCAGTGTTGCCAGAGCAAAAATTGTCGAGCAACCAAGGTGTGTGTTTTAAATAGTTTTATGTTGATTTTTGCTCTTCTATAAAAATGATCTGAGCTTATTGTTAGATGTGATACCCCAGATTATTGATTGATTGGATCAGTGCACACAAAATATTTTATCACTTATAGTCACTAGTAGAACAAAAACAATTTGGTAGTACTACATATTCGTTTTTTTCAAATCAATAGACGTTTTTGTTTTAAACACAAACTATAAACTATAAACACTATAAAAATGTCAAATGCCCACCTCGAAAATATTACTAAGATTTATTACAAAAACGTTTTAAGAATATGTTTACACAATGACACTCATGGTGTTGTAACTAACAAAAACAAAACAAAAGCAATTTTTAAATAATACCAAAAGGTTTTTATATCATTTGTTATATTAATATTATTATAAATTGCATATATCTCGTGCTTTATTTTAATGGATCATAGAATGAACAATTCAGTGCTGTAGAATTGAAGGAAGAGGAACAGTTATAGTATGAAAAGAAAGGTAATTCAGGTTTGCATCTTGTCAGGTTATATATTTTTTACATAACCTCATTTATAGTTTAGAAATATTTGCTAAATTAATATATTTGTACGCACTTCATCGATAATCTAGCTATAAAATAAGTCCTTGAATAATTAATAATCTTAACCTTTCTGACTAAACAAAAGCAATATTGCTTATACGACTGAAGTTAGATATACTACACCGGCCTGATCAGGTGCAGATGATATTATAATCATAGACTATTTAAAACGTCAAGCCTGCATAATGTCGTCGAATGTGGAATTCAGATCCTATCGAGTAGTACAATCCACTTGTTTCAATGGATTGACTGGAGACGCTGCATCGGATCGAAAACTGGTTTATGTCGCCAAACTGAAGCGGATTGACACGATCGGATAGAAGCGCCGAGATAAATACAGTCAATAAGAATCCCTTTTGGAGACAAAGAATGGACATGCTTAACAGAATTGATTATGATTGGATTAAAATGTAAAATGATTCAATCACTTTGAAAGCCAATCATTGATTGTTTTAGCTTTAAAAGTGATCGATTGTCACAGCACTACTCAACATAATTTGATATAAAGAATGCTTCCTTCTTTAAGCAAGTTTTATTTCAACACCTCAGTAATAAACAATAATGTACAAACAAATGTATTTATGACACATATTTTCTACAACGCTAAATAAAGACCATCATTTAACTATTTTACATAAACTATATTTTAAATGGGTTCACATCCTAAACTTTCATCCCCATCATCAGACTCATCGCCTGAGGATAAGTATCCATCTGAATTATCGCTATTATCATCAACCCGTATAATTAGGTCTTGAACCTCGTCTATTAAAGTTTCTCGTTCCATATAATCCTTTTCAATTTTCTCTACGTGCAGACATACTTTAGTTCACTCGTTGATTCCAATATTTTTTATATGTTTTTTTGCCAACTTTTATACATCATCTATTTTGAAGGTTGCATTACATGCAGCGACACGGTTTTTAAGTAACGCCCAAATCATTTCGATAGGATTTAGTTCTGGGTGATATGGAGGTAAACGCAATACTACATGACCATCTTCTGCCAGTAGCTGGTCAATTACAAACAGCTGATGAACAGGTTTATGTGCCTTAATTTTGGAATATAATTCAGGCTTGGTTTCCTTACATTCAAAGAGGATATTTCGTTCCTTCAACCATTTCTGCATATCTGTTTTCTTCCAACTTGAAGTAGGATTAGGATGCACAAGAACATTATGATATGACGCATTGTCTATCACAAACACTGAATTTGGTTCCAAATTTGGTATTAACTTTTCTTGCAGCCACTTTTTATAATTGCGATGATTCATGTCATCGTGATAATCCCCAGTTTTCAAACCAGACTTAAATATCAATTCTGCATTTGGAACAAACACATTTTTTTCCACCTGCATGAACAATTATCAAACGCTTCCCTTTTGAAACTGGCGATTTCAAACCCTTGGTGGTGCCGTCATCCCAACACTTTGTTACACTGTGAGAACTGTGCAGATATGTTTCATCGTTATACACAATGCTTCTGCCATCTTCTTTATACTTACTAAGATTTTTCAAAAATATGGTGCGCTTTGCCCTTACATTGCTTTGTTCAACAAGAATTTTCCTGTTATCTACAGTTCTCTTCCAACGAAACCCCGCTCTTACAACAATTTTTCTGAACGAACCTAATTTTCCCGTGTAATGAGGGCAATCATTTTTAAATTCGTCAAACACTAACTTCAAAGTCGGTCGACGTTTATGTATTGCTGCAAACCGATACATAACGGTTCTTAGAATCTCTTCGTCTTGACTTAGGGCTTGGTTTATTTACGGTTTTCCTTGGTGAACCGAACTTGTTGCAGGATGGTTTGTTTGTACCTTCCTTTACAATTCTTTGCACCGTCCGCAATGGCACACCTGTGGCTTCAGCCACGCACTCTTGCAAATTGTTCAGGTTGGAGGCGCCCGAATCTTTTATGCGTTTCAAATATTGAAACACATTAAAAACAATCTGTCATCCTTGACTATGAATCACCTCCTTCTTATTCATAATATTACTCTAAAAAATATCATAATTAATCATTGAACGAACATTCTTTTTAAATACTTACATTGCTGAAGAAATTAACTATCAGTTAGTTTTGAAAAAAACTGTTATGATGACTATTACTTGATACAAATATTAAAACGGAAAACTGAAAATAATAAGACCTTGATAAGAGCGAGAATGACAATAACAGTTACGGTTCACATTCGGTATATACAGTATTGGGATCCGCTGAGTATGTGCACTGTTGCCACAGCAAATATTTACGGATAAAGAAACTACAAACCTAGAATTGTTTATAAGTAAAAACAAGTAAAAGCTCCGATATTATATGGAGGTCTGGATTTATTTCATATATTTATGAATTTCTAGATACCGCCAGCATGAACGGGGTTCTTACAAACAATATTTTACTTAACGCAATAAATGGGATATTCGTGACGACGTATTAAAGCCACATTGCTAGCAAGATGTTTGTGGGTTGTACTGTAGTGTTATGAATCTTGAGGTTTAAGTTTAAATTGAACCTATTGCGCATGTGACGTCACCCGCCATGAGATAATAATACTACTCTACTTTTGCGATCGCCTAGAGCTAAGTCGCGAATAATAAAATTATTATTAAGTTAAAAATGGGCATCGTTTATGATGACGAGCGTCAGCAGCATCAACGTCACGACGCATGCACAACGTTAGTCGCAGCCGTCAATAAACCTAAGAAAAAATCCGTTCGTTGGGCATTGTTATCGTCGTTGCTGCCGAAGTCCTCTTCTTCAAAAACAGACCTATATAAAACGCAAAAAAACGTTCTCGAAATCTGCAGTCGCACGCAAATCATCGTTAGGCCATAACGAAATAAAAAGCGGAAGAGGTGTGAAAAAGCGACATCATATTAAAAAGAAGAAACCCGTTATTAGTCGCAGAGACGCAAGTTTTTTAAAAGCGCTCGGCTATAGTGCTCGCAATTTCTAAATAGACCTCGTCATCCGCGACGTCACATAAGTACTAACTATTTATGTAGATGTTTGTCAACTGAACACCTTACGATATTTATGTTATAGTTTTGGTTTGAGTAATACCAATTTACGACGTTGCCAATAATTTTAAAGCCAAATATTAAATATTGACGTTTAAATTTTAGGTTTTATACCATTCCTTGTTTAGTTAGTGTCAACGACCTCATGCATTTTTCCGTTTTTATATATTGATATTTGGTTGGTTTTTGCTTCAAACAGTGCTATTCAGTACTCATATTAGTATTAAACTGAACTTATATACATACGGAATAATTATTAATTTCATATTTGAGTGATTATAAATCGTGACTAACCTAAATTAATTTCCATAACCCGTTTTTATTGCAAATTTGTCAATGGCGAATTATATATATTTTAAATACAAATTTTTATAATTAAGCTGTGTAAATCAGCATCATGTTTTAACCAATCAAATCGAAGGTTAAACTTTTCCTATACCTTTCATCGCTTTATTCTTAGCTGGAATAGACTATAGTTTGATTACCTTTATAGGCTGTGTGAAAATCGTTAGTATTCGTTTTCCAGTTAAATTTATAGTGCAACATGAATTATTTTAGATTTGTCACGTTTCTGTTGATACTTGGTGGTTGAACTTAAAACATGATTTTTTAATGGTATAGTGAACGATCCTTGAATACAGTCTTGGATTTAAATGGCTGAAAAATAATCCAAGAAGAGGTTTAATGGAACTGCTAAATATTATGAATAAATGGAATTTGATTCTGGATATATTATCCAGAATCGAAAATAAAAGAAGAAAATCTGTAGCATTTTTGTGTTTTTAGACGAAACATGGCTTTTTCAGAATGGTGCCGTAAGCCGTACCTAGCAAAGGAACGTAGTATTACATGCTCGAAATGTTAATGAATTACTAAATGGGGCTGAAATTAATTTTTCTCTTCTTCCACAAAAAAACCTAAATTACTGCAGAGAAGTGAATGAGCAAAATTTGAAAATTAATTATTAAAGAATTTAGAAAAATCATTTGCAATAATTTAAGACAACATGTCGTATTATTATACTTGTTAATAAAACATCTAACAGTTTCTAGAAAAATAGTAACATTGTAAAGCGACTTACTAAATAAGCAATTTCTTACAGAACAAATGATTTTAAGCAAAGTTTATTTAACTTGCCACGACATAAGTCAAAATTATGTGCTTTATAACACATCAGTATTTATTAAAAATGTTAGGCATAAACCGCCAAAGATTTTTAGCGGATTTGCATAGGGTGTTAAGATTGCCACCGTATCACTGCATATTCAATGCAATTGAAAATATATGGGGTGTTAGTAAGAGCTACTGCAACCGACATGCTGGAAGAGATGGGAGGTCTGTTGAAAACTGTTTACAGATGAGAAAGAAGCATTAGAAAAAATAACACCAAAGATTTGTGCACATTCGATAGAAGATCCAGAAAAAATTATCAGAGATTGGTGGAAACGTGAGATCAAATTTTATCAAGAAGATAAGGCACCTCTAATTATTAACATTGGTGATGGTGATGACAGTGATTCAGATTTTCAATCAAATTGAACTAGTCAACCAAACGCATGACTACTTAGAATTAAAAAACATTTTACACGATGTACTTCTAAATTTAATTATAACTATCTTAAACTTTATGTATAATAAACAATAATAATAAACAAGTACAACCATATATATTTTATTGTTAAATTACAAGCTTTCAATGCTTGTTAAATTCTTGAGCGTCTTGTTTTTAAAATATGGGTTGCAAATTCATCTTCAGAATATTGGATTTTAGGTATCCTAACAGCTTCTACAGCTTTCAATTTTAATGGATGTAATAAACACACTGGTGACAAACTGGTCAATATTACACTAGCTTAAACTTTGGAGGTGCTAAATACAGGTAAGGTCAAAGTCTTTATATTACACCAATCTACAAAAAATGATAAATTGTATATTGAATTATTTGTTTCAAACTACTCAATTACGTGCAACAATTATATGGTTTCAAAAAGTAATAAAGCAAACGCCTATTTTTTGGAAGTTTTTTGCCCCTTCATGCTTTTGTATATTTAACAAACTACTGTTTATATCTTTAAGAATTCCATCGAAATGATTAGTCGTTGAACCTTTTGGTTTTAAAGTTTTCATTTTTAGCTTACGACACTAACTGTGGAGATAACTTGCAATTTTGGATTTTTACTGGAAACAGTAATAATCCTGTAACAGTTATTCTTTTGTTGAATAATGGCATACTTCAACAACAGAATTCAAAGTTGGTTCATTTAAAGCCTTTACCCGTATGCATTGTTTTAGTTGTTGGAAATGTTTTAAAAACATGCCGTATTCAATCCAGTTGCATACTAACAAACAAGTAAAATGATCACCACAAATTTTAGGATGATTTGAAAGTGTTAAATCCTTTGTTTGCATTGTACATAACATAACTTTAGTCTTTGTAGATGGTTTCAGGGAAATCTAAAAAATTATTTTAAAGTGACATATCTTAATTATTCAAAGTTAATGAGAATTTTACTTACAAATGGAATTGTAATTTTGTTCCTTTTCTTTTTCGATTTGTGTAATCAAAACGTTTAAATTATAATTTCAATGACATAACCCATAGGTTAAATAAAGTTAGATAGATATGCCACCTCCTACATAACAACTGTTGGCAAGTTAGCGCCACCTATTGAAATGTGATAAAACTAAATGACGTATATCTGTTACCAAGGTTTGCGACTTCTCTGTTCAAAAGGTTGAGAACCAAACCGAAGATTTTAAATAAAACTAAAACTTCCAATTATAAAAAATAATTCTGTCTGGTATCAGGTAAACGTTCTACAAGCATAATAGATAAAAATTAATTTGTTCATTGTTTTATATAGCGAACAATAAACAAATTAGGTCATTTTTGTCTACTATATAGGTACTTGTACAACACTTACCTGATTCCAGGCAAAATTATTTTCTATAAGCTAGAGGACCACATCTCGGACAACCAACTTCTTCATCAATATTGGCTGCAGTACTTTCTTTGAAAGTCTGCTGATGTTGTATAGTTTTTGCAATTTCTAAATAGACCTCGTCATTCGCGACGTCACACTCGTACTAACTATTTATACAGACGTTTGTCATTATAAACCGTAAAATGCTATGATACGGTTTTGCTTTGAATAGTAGCAATGTGTAACGTTGCCAACAATTCTAGCGGAATTTTAATCGATTTGACGTTTAATTTTTAGGTTATATGTTGTTTAGTTATTCTTACATCTCGTGCACTTTTTATTTTTATTCGTTCATAATTTAATCAGTTTTTGCTTCAAACTGTTCTTTACAGAACTCTTATTAGTGTTACACCGAACTTTGATCACCGAAGATAATGAGTGGAATTAGTTTAGACGTTAGAGCTAAACAACTTGTTGCTAGTTTAATCACTTTTTTTGAAAAAGAAAGGGATAATGGTGGACCGTTTATTCCGTTAACAGCGGTTCGTGAAGTAATTTAGTTCATTATTTACTTCAAAAACTATTTCTTATGCATATTTTTAGAGAGTGTCGGTTGCCCTGGGTCTTAGTATTGGCACCGTAAAATCGATTTCGCAAACAATTGCGAAAAATGAACCATTTACGTCAAAAAAGCGAGTCCACACAAAGCCTGTAACTGACGTAGATGAATTTACCAGAAGTGGAATTCGTAATGTGATTTATAGGTTATATTACAATCGTAAGCACTCATTTTCAAGTTAATGTATTGTATTACATGTATTTATTTTAGATGAACATATTTCTGTTCATATCTTGTGGCAGAATCTGAAGCACGATGAACTTTTTAATGGTTCTAAACCATCCCTGAATACAATCCTACACAATATAGGATTTAAATGGCAAAAAGATAACCCACGGAGAGGTCTAATGGAAATGCCAAATATTGTTGATAGAAGGATACGTTTCTTGAAGACATACAAGAGAATAAAAGAAGAGAATCTGTAGCAGTTTGTGTTTGTGGACGAAACGGATTTTCAGAATGGTGCTTTGAGCCGCTCCTGGCAAGACAGTGATTTGAGAACTGTAAAGAGTACACGAATTGATGGAAAAAGGTTTGTGTCATATACTTCCTTTTAAAACAGAATAATGTAAATAATCTTTTAGGTACATAGTATTACATGCAGGAAATGTAAATGGTTTCATAGATGGGGCAGAATTGATTTTTTCTTCGTCCACAAACGATCCAGATTACCACGGCGAAATGAATGCACAGAATTTTTTGTATTGGTTTGAAAATCAATTATTGAAGAATTTGGAAGCACCATCTGCAATAGCTTTAGACAACGCTTCTTATCATTCTACTGTGTTAAACAAAATACCTAACAGTTCCTGGAAAAAAAGTGACATCGCAGAATGATTAACAAAACAATTTCCTTTGATGGTAATGCTTTGAAAGCAGAGCTTCTGAAACTTGTCATGATGCGAGTCAAAATTTTGTGATTTATAACATATCAGTATTTATTAAAAATTTTAGGTATAAACCGCCAAAGATTTTAAAACGCGGATTTGTTGGCCGAACAATATGGACATAAGGTGTTAAGATTGCTTCCGTATCACTGCATATGCAATGCAATTGAAAATGTATGGGGTGTTAGTAAGAGGTACTACAATCAACACGCTGGAAGAGATGGTAGGTTTGTTGAAAACTGTTTACAAATGTGGAAAGAAACATTAGAAAAAATAACACCAGAGATATGGGCACATTCGATAGAACATGCAGAAAAAATTATCAAAGATTGGTGGAAACGTGAGATCAAATTTATTCAAGAAGATAATGCACCTCTAATTATTAACGTTGGTGATGGTGATGACAGTGATTCAGATTTTCAATCAAATTGAACTAGTCAACCAAATGCATGACTACTTAGAATTAAAAAGCTTTTTACACGATGTACTTCTAATTTAATTATAACTATCTTAAACTTTATGTATAATAAACAACTACTACCATATATATTTTATTTTTAAATTACAAGCTTTTAATACTTGTTAAATTCTTGAGTGACTTGTCTTTAAAACATGAATTGCAAATTCATCTTCAGGATATTGGATTTTATATATCCTAACAGCTTCTACAGCTTTCAATTTCAATGGTTGTAATAAACACACTGGTGACGAATTGGTCAATACTACACTAGCTTAAACTTTGAAGGTGCTAAATACAGATAAGGTCAAAGTCTTTATATTACACCAATCTACAAAAAATGGTAAATTGTATATTGAATTATTTGTTTCAAACTACTCCGTTACCTGGTCTCAAAGAGTAATAAAGTGGATGCTTATTTTTTTGAAAATTTTTGCCCCTTCATGCCTTTGCATATTTAACAAACTGCTGTTTATATCTTTAAAAATTCCATCGAAAGATTAGTCGTTGAACCTTTTGGTTATAAGATTTTCAAAGTTGGTTCATTTAAAGCCTTTTACTCTTATACATTGTTTTAGTTGTTGGAAATGCTTTGAAAACATGACATATTCAAGTTAGTTGCATACTAATAATCAAAAGTGAAATGATCATCACAAATTTTAAGGTGATTTGAAAGTGTTAAATTCTTCGTTTGCATTGTATATGACATAACTTTAGTCCTTGAAAATGATTTCAGGGAAATCTAAAAGATTATTTTAAAGTGATATATCTTAATTATTCAAAGTTAATGAGAATTTTACTTACAAATGGAATTGTAATTTTGTTCCTTTTCTTTTTCGATTTGTGTAATCAAAACGTTTAAATTATAATTTCAATAACATAACCTCTTGAATAACTGTGGTTATTATTCCGTGTCTGGTATAATATACTAATGGCCATAAAATTAGAAGCATTAGAAATACGCAACTATATTTAAAATATGCTCAGTGGTAAAAATAAAGAAGTAAATAAAATATATTGTTAATTAATGACTTTAATCTGCAATATTGTAGATAGAAATTTATTCTAAAAAATACTTTTTTAAAAAGTAACAAATCACATTCGTCATCTGCTATTAAATATTTTCAATCTCTGTATTCTACCAATGACGCAAATATAGTCATGTGGCAATAGGATTTTGGTAGTGACAACGTCGCTACAGTTTGACGTCACAAATTGTAATGACGCAGGTCTAGTTAGAAATTGCAAAACTATAGTCAGTAATTGGCGATGTGCATTATTTTTCATCTTGGATGAATTCAATTTTTTATTAAATCGAAAACTACATATACATTATAAACATAATCTACAATTAATATAAATAAAATATAAGATTGGAATTTGATTCTAACAAATAATTAGATGTATATAAATTAGGTAATTCCAAATTTATTATTGATTATACACAATTAATACCTATAGGTACATCAATTCTATATCATTTATTTATGAGTGTCTCAACAAAATACCTTATTTGAAGTACTAATTCTAACAGTAACAATTAAAAAATGCACAGTTCCCAAGATATTCTTCAATTTATAGGGAGAGTATAAAGTTTTAGAAGAATTTGTAATGTTTAGTAAATACAATCCTTTAGTTGTTATAGAAACTAGTAACACCCCACTTTCAAAAAATTTATGTATATACAATATCAAAGAAGTGCATTTACCATATTCGTCATAAAAATACTAATTACAGAATACTTAGGATTAATATATTAAATTTAACATACCAACAATTATTTACATGTTTACAAGCATTTAAGTGGAAGTATACATATTAGAGAACTTTTAAGGAAATGCAAAATGTCTATACTGTTTCAGGTAGATCGTTCACATTTTTTTGCGCTTGAAACAATGGAGCTCAACACAGTAAATTTGTTCTATGCCTTGGTAAAGCAAATGTGGGAGAGTTACAGATGATCTAATTGAGGAATATTGGTATATTCATTTGTAGTAACGACCAATCAATTTTCATCAAATCTTCATATAGATCCCTATTTGTTTCTTAAAATTGAAGTCAGAAGAATTATCAGTAACCAGGCATATAGTGTTATTTTTAGTATCAATATCTATCACTAAATCTGGATGATAACTGTCTTCTGGTAGAATTAGTGTCTCAGTAGCTCTACTCACATAACAATTTAAAGATAAAAAAACTAGATACAGAAACCTGCCATCACAATTCGGTACCGTGTTATACTGAACAAGATTTTAAAAGTTTTGAAAATGTATTAACATCTGGATTTTGTTTGAGCTAGTTGTGGTTTTATATTCCGATATATTAAAATCACCTAAAATTAATGAAGAAGAAGTATGCAGAAAATCCATAGATTCAAGCGCATCAAATAATGTTACATAATCCTGTACAGTAGCTCTAGGTGAAACATACTTGTATATAACAATAATGCAATAAAAACAAAATTGCAATCCTATCTTTAGCTTAGTTAATAAGATATCATTGTTCAGAATATTATTAAATAGCGGATTAATTGTAAGACAGTCTATAATAGTTACTTGAATACATTTAGTAGCAGCAAGTAGAACACCTCCTCCCTTTTCAGTATTCATAAACACGATCACGATCTATACGTGCAACATTGTATAAATTACTATCAAATAACTCAGAGTCATAAAATGTTTTGTTGAGTCAAGTTTCAGTAAAGCAAATGACATCGTAATGCATGTTGTTAGAAAAAATGTGTACCTCTTCCCAATAAACTGACAATTTTGGTAATAAACATATATAGATTTGCTATATTTTGGTAGCATATTACAGTTAGTAGATCTATGCATGTTAGAAATACTATGTCTGTATAGTTTGAGCACCAAAGCGAATAGAAAAAAAGATGTAAAAAGTAGAAGGCCCAAAGAAGAAAGGCCTTAGGATGCTGAGCGTGATACTAAACCGATAGCACTGGATATTACAAAACAGACTACTGGAACCCTATGTCTGAAACATAGCGCTGTTTAGTTGCCTGCTTCTTAAACTTCGTTTTATTCCTATAAATATCTGCAGCTTGCTTATATAAACTGCAGCTACTGCTAGATATTCTGCTATCCTTACCAGTAATTATAGCATTAATTGCTTTACAGAAATTAAAAATACATAAATTAATTACAAAACTAATAATAAAATCGATTATTGAATCCTTATGAACACAAACAAAACTAAAAGAGACATAATGTTTTACATACTTAAAAATAAGGTGACAAACATTTTTGTCTAATGCAAAATTTGAAAGTATAAACTTTGTTATATTATATGTTTTATATATGCACGAGACAAAAAAATCATTACAATAGTAAAGACTAAAATGCTGTTTATTTAGTTCTTTAGCCATTGTTAAAGAAGTAAAACTTGTGTTGTCCTTATTGTTCTTTAACATATGAATTTTGCAAAACTCACAAGGAAATTTTTTAATAACAGTTTTCACTATAAAGCCTGCTACATACCCCATAGCAGCTTTACATATATGTCTTTCCAACACCCCACTATCCATAGTAGCTAGTCCCCTATGAATGACTGAATTTTGCAAACCACTATTATGATTAGAATCCTTTGTCAACATTTTTACAAAAAAGAAATTTTTAAGTTGCATTAATGATGACTCAAAGGTTTCTTCACAATTTGCCCCTACCGAGTAAACTCCAGCAACATTTCGCACTAACAGTGCTTTATAGGAGTCTCTAAACTGTTCGCACGTTGGACTATTGTGTCGTCCCCTATGCTGTCTTATTTGACCAAAGTAATTTTCTAATGGGTCCTGATTAAAGGATCTCGCAAAAAAATATGTGACACCATTGGAAAATATTATATCAGCTAGGTCAATAAATCCATCAAGAGTACGAATAAAATTTTTTAAAGATGGTGGCACACTAATTTTATTTGTGCCCTGTACTTGGAAACACATTTGAAGTAGATTGGTCTTTGACTTCTTCCAAAATTCGATATGTTGCGAACGTTTGGTAACTGCTCCAGTAAGTGGCTTTCCGGGCTTACATTTAAATGTCCCACCATTCAAACTATCAAATAGTGTGTCCAAAAATTTAACCACTTTAGCTGTTTCTTGTGCACGTTTGTCCAATTTATGTTTTCCCATAACATCAGTTTCACCTGCAAATATAAACATATAGTATGCTCATCGTACAAGTATAATTTTTATATAACATAACATACTAAAAATCCAAACAACACGGTGTTTTGGTGCCTTGATATATTAATTATAGTAATAGTTACCATTTCGAGCCATGATATTCATCGTTGCAGTCATTGAATGACTAAATACTTGTGTAGCAAGTGAAATCTTTATCTTTTTAATTTTTTCATTAACCACATGACAGTCAGTTATTTTTGGCAAGCAACGTATATCACCACTGCATGCATCAATAAAATAAGTGTTCACAATATCTTCCCATTTTGCTGTTAAAATGCCATCATTCGACTTCCAAATTAAGTCTTTTGTTAACAAATTATTACGAAGACCTTTAACTAAATGAGGGACATAATAAATGGGAATAATTTCAAAGTCATTAATAATTATGCGACGCTTTGGAACCAAATTCTTTTTTAAATATATTGCTTGTGCATCTAACACCATTCTCTCTATGGCTGATCTGTTGGTTGGGCATTGATCACATATGGTAGCCAGTACTTTCAATCCTAAAATTTGATAAGAAATTTATATGATCTAAGAAATGTTTTAATAAAATTAGGTGTTCCTATCCAACGCCGTATCGGCTGGGAGGGGGGGGGGGGTAAAACCTCCTCCGAAATAATAGTACCGCTTGCCTTCTAAATGTTATCTGCCTCGTATGTATTCCTAGAAAAGTAGGAATTGTTTTATCAGTTCTAGTATCTACTTTCCTTTAATTATTTTATTTTTCAGAATATGTTAAGACTAAGGAATGCCATATACTCTTTTAAAAAATTTATTTGTTTTCCCCATAAACAAAGTGCTTTTAATTTTTGTTCGAATTCAATAAAATTTGTTGCTAAATAATTTGTCTGATTTTTTAAACCCCCACCGAAATGTTTAACCAGATACGGCCTTGTTTCTATCAATATTTATTAATGATGTGTATTATATACGAATAAGTCTTGACCAAACTTTTTACCTGCATCGTGTAATTCCTTAATCACTGATGTAAGTAAGTCTTTAATAGCATGAGATGTTGATGTAAATTTACAAAAGGTATAGCAAATGGTTTGTTTCCATTTTCTAGTAACATTCCATTTTCTAGTAACACCTCTTGCCATAAACACCAGAGCATGATCTACAATTTGACCATCTTGTACTCCAACAAGTTCATCTTTATCCTTTTGGTATGAAACATTCGGAATTAGAGAAATTTCATCAAAGAGAACCATACACAACTTTTCTCTTGGTTTGAAGTGCTATATTGAATTTTTCAAATTTTCTATCACAAACGAATTAATGCCATCAGTAACTGGTATCTTATGCAATAAACGTGATAAAGTTCTTTTAGAAGGGAGTTTAAACCATTTAGCTAAGAAGCGATAACCAGGACCAGATGTTTTATATAGAGCTAAAGACATCACCTTCTCTTCTAATGTAAATCTCGTATCCCTAGACTTTGTCACTTTGCGACTCAACTGCTGAATACAAAAATTAAATGCCTCTGGATGTAATGCGCTGTTAGAAGAATCGAAAAAATGCCGCTGTTTTTTTGCCAGTTGTAGCCGCTTTCTAAAAGAAATGTTTCTCTTGCGATAAGCAGCTATTGAATTTTTTAAATTTTTATCACTCTTATACAAAGTTTTAGCCTTGGGCGTTAAGGTTATAGCTCGGGAAACATTCACAGAACGTAAAAGGCTTTCACTAGCACCTGAAAATACATAACATTATATTTACACAATTATAGCAAACACTAGTATAAGTACCACTCTTAGCTCGTGTTGGAGTTGAAGGTGTCTCTTCTACATACGCATATGTGTAATCAGCTATAAATTAAAAAAATATCAGTATTGCACATTAATCACATTTCATGAAGTTGAAAATAAACAAGTAGAAATTTCTCATAAACTGCCACACATTTTCCACATAAATTAGAAACGGAACCAGTAAGTTATCAAAGAAGATCCTATTGAAATAGCCAAAGTTGTTTCAGTAAACTACTAACACTAGTAAAATTTTATGATTCTTGTTCTCGGTTATCATTATAGATTTACAAGATTTTATAATTGCATATGTGTGAATTTATGGGCAAATAGAAATTTGATATTTAGCTGCATAATGGTAAATATGAATTTTTTTCTAGTAAACACATATAGTAGCACCAATTAGAGATACCACAAATAGTCAGCAATGATTTCACTTCATTTTAACGGAGCCATAAAATAGTTTCAAACCATGAAAAATTTATGCAAAATTGATTGCCCGAATAGATCCAATCAAGCACCTAGTTGATACGCTACCTTTTTGTAAAGTACATAATCTAGTGTCATCAGGAATCAGGATCATATTAAAACATAACGCCATGTACTAATGAATTAAAAAAAAATACTACATACCCATCGCAACAAGAACAGATGTTGTAGCCTGACTAGTCAAATTTAATGGAGTCGTAGCTGATTTAGTTAAATTATTCTTTAACGGTTTATCTAAAATACAAAATTTACATTATGTGAAAATGCATACAAATACAATACCTTCGGCATGTGGTAACTTTCTTGATGGTATAGCTGTACATTTCAAATACATGTTTAATGATTTGTCGTCAGTTGTAAATTGCTCATGGCAGACACGATAATTATTAAATACTCTGATCTGGCTTCAATGTCGGCAACTTAGGGTTGCATACTACACGCAACCATTCCGCAAAACGTAGTTTGTCTTTATTGGGATTTGGGAATCTATGCCTAGTGGACGACCTATTGTCGCATCCTGGCACACTGCATGGAACAACTATTTTGAAAGAAATGGCTGCAATATATAACCTTTTAATAAAAAATCAGAGCTTTAGATCTATTTGCAGATACATAGATTTAGAGTTGTATACTTACTACAATATATGTGGCAGAAATAATAATATAAAAAATGATACAAAAATGCACGGCTTTTTCCAAAGTAGTTAAACACCAATATCTTATTTGATAACAAGTAAAACGTTAAATGTTATTAAAGAGCAATCTGCAAAAAATGCAACTAAAAGAACGCTAAAAAGTTAGGTTAGCAACAATCAACAAAACCTCGCAAATATTAAGCAATATAATAAAGTCGCCCATGAAAATAGATCTACAGAGCCATCTGTAGAGATGTGATAAAACTAAAACACACCAACAGCCGATCCATTTACAGTGCCTACACCCTGGACATAACCTCTTGAATAACTGTGGTTATTATTCCGTCTTTGATATAATATACTAATAGCCATAAAATTAGGAGTATTAGAAATACGCAACTATATTTAAAATATGCTCAGTGTTAAAAATATAGAAATAAATAAAATATATTGTTAATTAATGACTTTAATCTGTAATATTATCGATAAAAATTTATCTTAAAAAATACTTTTTTAAAAACTAACAAATCACATTCGTCATCTGCTATTAAATATTTTCAATCTCTGTATACTACCGATGACGCTATTATAGTCATGGAGCAATAGGATTTTGGTAATGGCATCGTCGCTACAATTTGACGTCACAAATAGTAATGGACGCAGGTCTATTTAGAAATTGCAAAGACTATATATTAGGTAGTTTTTTTACATAAAGTAAGTTGATAAATACTAACGTAAGTTATGTATCCCCCAATTACCTATATATATTGATATATTGAATCTAATAAGAATTATTAGAAATTATTAAGTAAAAGTATAAGTTCAATGCAACATTGTAACACAAGGATAACCCAGAGAGGTTATCGACAGTTCATGAGAACGGAATGCAGCTTTGCATCCGTGAGGGCAGTGATACTGCAGGTGGCAGGTCACAGGCGGTCAACATACCGCAGTTACTTAGAATTAAGTTGTTACATTGTAATAAAGTGTACAATAAAGAGAAACGCAGACATGAGATCTGCAAGTTCTCACAGCCGTGTGAGGGGCAGGTTATTATAAAAGGCCCGGGAGCTCAATGCCCGGCAGTCAGTCTTCAAACTCCATACTTCGTTGTTTGAGCTACTCAACCGAGTCAATCTTCAAACTCCATACTTCGTTGTTTGAGCTACTCAACCGAGTCAGTCTTCGAACTCCATACTTCGTTGTTCAAGCTACTCACTAGTACAATAATTATTTTTAGTATTATGTACAAGTTAATCTAAATTTTAACTTAATAAAAATTTGTTAAAGTCAAAGTGTTTTTAAAAAACCAGCTCCAAAGGCCCGAACTTTAACTGGCGCAGCGGTAACGGATGTCAAAAGGGCACTGAAAATCCAAAAATCGGAAGATTGGTGACCAAGAATTTTTATTCGAAATTTTGGCAGAACCCAAACCAAGTTGGAGGAAGAACAAGCATAGTCTGAATCCAGCAACAAACCAAGTTGGACAAGGAACAAGAATCGTCTAAGGCCAACAAACAAACCAAGGTGGACAAGATACAGAATCGATTGAACCCACCAAAGAAACAGATGAAATTAATGTAAGTTCATTTCCATAATTTTATTTCAAACCAAAAACTATAATTGATATATGCTAGTATTATAACTATTGAGTACCATTTATTATTACTGTTTATGAATTGTATTTTATGAATATTTTCTTGAAAATAATTACAAAGTGAATTATTTTCAAAACGAGACTGTATAACATTTTATGAGACGAATGTTAAAAGAGATAAAAAATTTTTTCTTTAAAAAGCAAATGAAACTTGAAGTTTAAAAGAAATTTTCTTTTAAAACAAATGAGAATTAATATTAAAAGATTCTTACCATAATTAATAGAACAAACTCAAAATAATCCAAAAATAAACGGGCGCACATTCACTAAACACCAAAACAAGAAACATTAACAAGCGCGATTCAAAAAACGTTTTCAATCCGATAAAATAAAGAAACACAGAACGCAATTTAATCCTTTAAGCAATCACGGAACAATTATTAAACCATTGACCTCTATAATACTGAATAAATCACAGCAAGAACTCTGCAGTAACCTAAAACCGCTGTAATCTAAAACGCCATCCGAAGAAAGCAAGAAGCACCTTTATTATACAATTAAAACTCAGAGAAAATCGTTTTCAGAATCCTTGCACAGTACTAAAGAAATAGCTTTCAGAAACTTTCAGTACTAAAGCAATTCGCATCATAAGTATTAATCTATCACGGAATTATAGAAGCGCATGAAAATTACACCACAACACTATATAAATAAAGTGCAGTAAAACGGTCATCATAAGAAGCTTTAATTAAAACGCTGAAAACCTACATTACGGAGAGATTCAATTACCAACAAGCATTATAATACCAAGAGATCTAAAATAAATAGACGTAACACTTTATACAAAGTACGGAAAGTAATTCCTATAATTTCTATTAACACCTGTAAGTGCAATTACCTCAACGTACGTGACAAAGATTACATCCTTTAGTATTCAATTTCAACAGTAAAGTACAAAAGTAAGTAACCTCAGTTCATAACTACGCAACTCAGTAAAACCCACGGAAGAGTATTAATTACGAGTTAACCGAACGGAAATAAAACAACGCTAAACGAGAATAAATCCATCCATTTAAGATTCCTTAAGAAGCAAAACTCAAGATAAATTAAAAGTTGCATAAAACAATTAATCCAAGACTACGGTAATAAATTCAACGTTATTGAAGATAAATCTCACAATTACATCACCACACTGTGTAATTAAAAATAAATAACAGCAACTACGATTAAAAAAATTACCAGACCAGTCTGAACTTAAAATTAATAAATTAACAAATCCTAACTAAAAAATAACGCCGAAAAATAACGAAATAAACCTCAACCTTTACCAAATTTTATCCACCCAATCCAAACTGAAAATTAACAAACCAAAACCAAAGTTAACGTCACAAAAGCAAAACCAACCCCAATTTTTACAAAATTCGAAATTATTTCATCCAAAAGAAAAACTAATACATCCAAAGCATAATTAACGTTACAAATAGAAAATTAACCCCAATTTTTACAAAATTTGAAATTTCACAACCCAAACGGAAAATTAATAAATCCGAAGCAAAAGTAACCATACAAATAACGAAATAAAGCTTAATTCAAAAAAAAAAAAAAATTTTAAATTTTCCAAAAATCGAAAACAACCCTTAACCAACATGAGTAACACAGACTTACGTCTCTATTTAGAGACAATACAGACGTTTGAAGGCACGCAGGCCCATCTCTCGAATTTCATTGGAGCATGTGAAATGTTCCTAAAAACCTTTTACAAACCCGGAGATGACGCAAGAAATTCATTGCTTGTACGCTTAGTAATAAGTAAACTAGCCGGAAGGGCACTAACCTTAATCGCCAGTAGGGACGACTTATCGGAATGGGACCAGTTTAAACAGCTACTAATTGCATATTTCGGAGACCAACGTAATATAAAATGCCTGGTACGAGACCTAATAAACCTTAGAATGGAACACAATCAATCCCTTACCAATTCGGAATGAAATGCCAAGACGTGAGAAGTTTAATTTTAACAAAATTAAAATCGAAGAACCCGATCAAAACGTTAGACATTTAAAACAAAATGTATGACGAAATGGCACTAGACACATATATAAACGCTTTACTAGAACGACTATCGGATAAAATCAGATTCCAACGACCCCAAAATCTAGAAGAAGCTATGAGCCTAGTAATAGAAGAAGAAAATGTAATGTATTACCGCAACAGACTATACAACCCCAACGCGAATAAAAGCTATTCACCAACAAAACTATACAAGCTACAAGACAAACAATCCCTCAACAAAAATTCACACCTTTAACCCACAAACAAATCAACCGCGAAGTAACAACCCAAGTTTTAACAATACCAATTTTAATAATCAATATAAACATTTTTCAAGACCAACATTCAACCCAACTTTTACGAAACCCGCATTCCAACCGAGATTCAATCAAAACCTAAACCAACAAAGACCAGCATTCAATGCAAACCCTAATAGAAATACACCAATGACTAATACTCATAACAACCCTAACAATTATTACAAACCAACACCAATGGACACCTCATCTGGTAACACCAGACAAAACACAAAATAACACATATCCGACCAAACCCTCATCAGAAACGTAATTTTACATCGGAAGAATTATTTCATCAAGAAATAGAAAAATTTGACACTGACCAGAATAATTACATTGAGACACCTACGAACAATGAATCAAATCATACAGAAACTTATGAACGTGACGAACAATACGAAACTTACGAGGAGTACGACGACGAAAACTCGAACTCAAATTTTCAAATGGACCAATTCATAACCGACCAAACTTAATAAACTTAAATAATATAAATCACTTAGTATTACCATACATAGAAATACCCCACGCCAAATTCAAACTATTAATTGACACCGGATCATCAAAAACATTAATTAGCCCCAGAACCGTACAAAAACATTATTTAGATTATGTAGAACGAGAACCATTCAAAATCAAAACAGCTCATCAAACAACACTACACCAATTCGTAGCCAATATACCCTTACCGAGAACATTTAATGTTAAAATAAAACATAAATTTTGTGTATTCGAATTTAACGACAAATATGACGGATTAATCGGAATGGACCTTCTAAGAAAATTAGGAGCCAACATTGACATTAAAAATCGCTTATTAAGGACAAAATACGGAAAAATCCCAATTAAATTTCAAAACACACAAGTTGAACAAAAATACACTATAGAACCCCGAACGGAAAGAAAAATAAAAATCCCGGTAAAATCTAACAAAAATTTAGGAATAATAAATCATATGACATTTCAACAAGGAGTAGAAACCCCAACTGCCTTAGTACAAATAAAAGATAACTTTGCAACCACAACAATATTAAATTCAAACGACTATCCCGTAGAATTATCATTGACAGACCCAATTAACGTAGAAGAACTAAATTTTAACGAAATGGAAATAGACGAGAATTTAGAAAATAACTACAACCCAATAGAACATGACGAAATGTTAAGAGAAAATTTAACTAACATCCGCTTCAATACCGACATCAATCAAGAAGAAGAAAGAGCAATTAAGAACTTATGTTTTGAATACCGAGACATATTCCATTGTGAAGGAATACCATTAACATTCACCAACACAGTAAAACATAATATCGAGTTAACAGACAATAAACCAATTTTACAAAAGCATACAGACTACCTCATGCAAGCCAAGAAGAAGCTGACAGACAAGTAGCAGACTTATTAGACCAAGACATAATCCATCACTCCAATTCACCATGGAGCAGCCCCGTGTTAATAGTACCTAAGAAATTAGACGCAACCGGAAAGAGAAAGTACAGAATGGTAATAGATTATAGAAAGTTAAATGAAAAAACGGTAGATGACAAATATCCACTACCAAATATAACCGAAATTTTAGACAAATTAGGCAAATGCCAATATTTTACAACATTAGACCTAGCATCAGGATACCATCAGGTAGAGATGGAAGAAAAAGACATATCAAAAACAGCCTTCAGCACACCTAGAGGACATTACGAGTACAAACGAATGCCATTTGGAGTAAAGAACGCACCCGCTACTTTCCAGAGAGTCATGGACATACTACGAGGAATACACAATGAGAAATGCCTTGTATACCTTGACGACATCATAGTTTATTCTACATCATTGGTAGAACACATAGAAAGATTGAAAGAAGTATTCGAAAGACTTAGACAAGCACATTTTAAAGTACAATTAGACAAAAGTGAATTCTTACAAAAAGAAGTATCATTTTTAGGACATGTAATAACACCCCAAGGAGTAATGCCAAATCCAGACAAAACAAATGCAGTTCTAAATTACCCATTACCAAAAACAAACAAAGAAATTAAAGGATTTCTAGGACTTAGTGGTTACTACCGCAAATTCATTATAGGTTACGCTCAGATAACCAAACCCCTGACAAACTGTTTAAAAAAGGGAAACAAAATTGAACACACCCCAGAATTTATTAAAGCTGTAGACAAAATTAAAAACATATTAACGAATCACCCTGTATTAGAATACCCAGACTTTACAAAACCATTTATACTGACGACAGACGCATCAAATGTAGCATTAGGCGCAGTATTGAGCCAAGGAAAAGTAGGTAGCGATAAACCCATCAGCTACGCATCCAGAACCCTAAATGAAACCGAACAAAATATAGCACTATAGAAAAGAATTATTAGCCATAATTTGGGCAACAAAATATTTTAGACCTTACCTATACGGAAGAAAATTTTACATATATACTGACCATAGACCACTAGTATGGTTATGCAAACTGAAAGAACCAAATTCAAAATTACAAAGATAGAGAATCAGACTCGAAGAGTATGATTACGAAATTATATATAAAAGGGGAATCTATAACAACAACGCAGACGCTTTAAGCCGAATCCAACTCAATGCATTAGAAACGGAATCCATTATAGGAAACGTAGACGAAGCAGAAATAAGGGAAGATCCAGACGAGATCGACACAATACATTCGACACAAAACGAAGAAACAAAAAACGCGATTAAAATCTTAAACGAAGCAATCGATATGAAACGTAACCAGTTTATAATAACCGAAGTTTTAAATAACCCCAACCCAGTAAAATATACAAAAGTAGACAATAAAAAAATATACCACATTCAAATAACTAAAGATGACAATGAGGAACAAATAATTAAAATTCTAAAAGAATACACCCCCGAGAAAAAACGATTTTATTTTTATTTCAATACCGAACATTTATACCAAAGATTTTCAGAATTATACATTAAACTATTCAATAACTCTGGACCTGAACTCATCAGATGTACTAGAAAATTAATAACACTAGACGACCCTGACGAAATAAACGATGTAATTAGAAATCAACACGAAGGAAAAACCAACCATCGTGGAATTAACGAAACTATAAAGCAACTTGTAAGACGTTATTATTTTAAAGACATGAAGGACTTGACCACAGATTTTATTAACCAATGCGAACTATGTGACAGAGCGAAATACGATAGGAAACCCCCAAAGATACCCTTAATGTTAACCAAAACACCCGACAAACCATTTCAAAAACTTCATGCCGATACTCTAGTAGTAGAAGCGCAAAACTATCTAACAATTATAGACGCATTCACAAAAATAGGCCAAGCAATACCAATCACATCCAAAAATAGCATCGACGTGACCCAAGGATTTTTACAATATTTCACATTTTACGGAACACCCGAATCAATCACTTTAGACAATGGTAGCGAATTTAAAAACGAGACAATACAAAACACTTTAGAACTTCACAAAATAAAAATTCATTTCATAACGGAAAACCACCCTGAATCAAACGGACTAATTGAACGATTACATTTAACCCTGTTAGAACAAATTCGATTATTAAGAATAAATTATAAAAAGGAACATATAACCAATTTAATGTCATACGCACTAATCGCCTATAATAACACAATTCACTCATCAACAAATTTTACACCCTTAGAATTAACACTAGGACATTCAGATTCACGAAATCCCTATGACATACACTACAATAAAGAAGTATATCAACAATATGCGAAAGACTACAAACAAAAATTAAAAATAACTTACGATAAGGTGAAAGATAAACTAGAGAACGATAAAGAACGTATCACCACAACCCGAAATAAAAATACCGACTCAAATAAATTTTCAATAGGACAAACCGTATATGAGAAAAACTTTTAAAGCAAGCGACATAAAACAGCACCCAGAAATTTAGGACCATTCAAAATTAAGAAAATATCAGATAAAAATATAGCAGTAGTAGACAACGGTAAAATAACGAAATACATTCATTTAAAAAACCTAAGACACCCTGTAATTTCAGATGGACAATCATCACCCTTACCGTCAACCTCCACCCAGGTAGAACGGACAACCCAATAGTATAACATATAAAAACAACCCCGGTATACTACCAATAAACTAGTCAGTATACAAATTACAATATTTACTCAAATAATATCAACCCTTACTTTAATGTAACAAATTTTAGCAACATTAAGAAAAACGAAATAATATTTTTAATAGTAGAAAGTAACAATTATCATTATTATCATTTATTTGCTTTTCCAACGAAAGTTACTAGCACATACCAAGTAATCATACCCAAAACCAAATTCCTATCCCTAAATGAACTGAGATATGGTTATACAAACGAAAAATGTACTGAAGTAACTCCAAACCAATAATTATGTCAATCGATGACGACAACAACCATTCAAGAAGACAGCCCTTGTGAAGTACAACTATTAAAATTCTCAAATCATTACGAAAACTGTGAAACTAAACAAATGCAAATAACTAATATGAAAATTCAAAAAGTTACAGATAACAAATGGATAGCCATTTTCCCAACAGAAGTAATAGCAACCATCCACTGCAACCAAGATGAAAATAACCAAGCATTAATCGGAAGCAAACTAATTACCCTCAAAGAAGATTGTTATGTGAAATTGAAAGATGAAGTTATCAGAGTTTATCAAGATCCCATAGCAACAAAGAAACTTGCAAACCTACCGGAACTACAATTCAAAATACAACAAGAAGACGAAGAAATAAACAAGAAACCTATGAAGCTAGAACATCTAGACTTAGACGATCTCAACCACGCCGTGAAATTAGTGGAAAGTTATAAAGAACAATTAAGTGAAATCAAAACGCCAAAGTTACATTATAATAATATAAGTGTTTGGACAATTGTATTAACCATTTTAATAATTTTTGTAATCATGTATGTATTATACAAAATGTACCTTAGATATAAGAATAAAGGAAACAGTTCTAGATTTAAGGAAACAAAGAGAAAAAAAGAAACGACAAATATACCCTTAGAAATAATGAATTTTATGTATTTAAAAATTAAGAAAAACCTTAATTTTTCATTTACGGTGGGAGGAGTTATGTATCCCCCAATTACCTATATATATTGATATATTGAATCTAATAAGAATTATTAGAAATTATTAAGTAAAAGTATAAGTTCAATGCAACATTGTAACACAAGGATAACCCAGAGAGGTTATCGACAGTTCATGAGAACGGAATGCAGCTTTGCATCCGTGAAAGCAGTGATACTGCAGGTGGCAGGTCACAGGCGGTCAACATACCGCAGTTACTTAGAATTAAGTTGTTACATTGTAATAAAGTGTACAATAAAGAGAAACGCAGACATGAGATCTGCAAGTTCTCACAGCCGTGTGAGGGGCAGGTTATTATAAAAGGCCCGGGAGCTCAATGCCCGGCAGTCAGTCTTCAAACTCCATACTTCGTTGTTTGAGCTACTCAACCGAGTCAGTCTTCGAACTCCATACTTCGTTGTTCAAGCTACTCACTAGTACAATAATTATTTTTAGTATTATGTACAAGTTAATCTAAATTTTAACTTAATAAAAATTTGTTAAAGTCAAAGTGTTTTTAAAAAACCAGCTCCAAAGGCCCGAACTTTAACTCGTATTACAATTAATAAGATGAAATAATAACTTAGACTTTTATGCAAAGCCCAAATAATCATTTCATATCGAGCTAGTAATTGAAAGAAGGAAAATACAAGGTCTTTGACAGGATTTGAACCTGCATCTCAGTCTTGCCGGGACTGTGCGTTTATCAATTATGCCACCGAGACCGATGACTATAATCGGGAAATTTACAAATCCAAATCGTGTACAGAACTATACATAAACCTAACTTTCAATTACGTTTAACATTTTTGTCAATCATATCTAACATTGTCAAGTTTTTTTACTTATGTCGGATTTAGATAGGAACTCAGAATTATTGGAAACTGCAGAAGATGATGTTGAAGGAATGAAAATAATAGATGAAACTGATGAAAATACTACGATTATAGGTGTTGAAAAAGATATAAAGGAATTTTCTGTGAATGCAGCTTTTAAAAATAAAATGAATAAAGGTAATAAACTATTAAGTAATGATGAAATAATTGAAAAGTAGAACTTAATAATTCGTTTGGGATAATTCCTATTAAAAATTCAATCGTTTTTTGAAATGGCCTATGTATAAATATGGAAGAGTAGCGTTTGGTTTGTCGAAACATTCGTTTAAATATGTGGATGTAAAAAACAATTGGAAGGGTAAAAAAAAGCAATTAGTGAAATGAAAGAGATGAGGTAGTTAAGAGTATAAGTGTAAATTATTTTAGAAGAGAATTAGAGGAAAATGTAGAAAAATAAAGAATGGTTGTTATATATCCAGGTGAAATTAAGAATAAAATAGAATTGTTGTTAAAAGGGGAATCTTATGAATCGGAAGATAGAAAGTCAAGAATTGCTACTGATTGTGAAAATAAGTTAAGAAGTTATTGATAGTGAACCATATAGATTGAAGTTTATGCACTTAATGAAGATTAATTGTAAGAAGTGTAATTAGAAAGTTACGTAAGTAGTCTAGATATAGAGATTCTAAACAATAATTTTTTCGACGTGAGTAGTATAGCTGGGTAGTTGCTGGGACAACTTCATGAAAATTTTATAACCCATATTTTTTCAAGATAATGATAGTTTAAAGAGGAATGTGTGATAATTCGATAAATTATGTATGATAGTGAAGATAGTTTTGTTTGAAATAAAACTTTACGAGATCGTGTTTAAAGATGAAAAATTAGAGATGTAGGATAGAAATTTATTATTTAAGTGTATTATAAATAGCAAGTAACGTAAGTTGTGTATGTAAAAATAATTAATAGTAAAATACCGTAAAACACATTTCAATGCGAACGAAACTCGATGCATATAAAAATATTCTTTCATTTGCTGTAAATAGCATAGAATAGTACAGATTTACGTATTTAACTTAAGAAACTACAACCAACATGTATTTTAAACCTTAATTTTCACATTAAATTTGTGTACTGAAACACGACCGCAAACATTTTCTATAAAACGAAACTCCTTTCGCATTAAAAAGCAATTAAAGTTTCAATTTATTATCCCTGTGAATTATAGCAATTTATTCTAATTAAAAATTTCAAAAATTTAAAACGATGAGTCATCGGGATTTAGAACTACGTATATAACTCATTAATAAATAAACATTTTATTCCTAGAAGCAGCCGGAAAACGAAAAAACCTACAAAATCTCTGGAATAACTGATAAAAATTATTTATGAATTTCGCATTCACTGTTGAAGAGAAGCAAAACGCCACAATGATAGTTTATGTGGGAGCAGGACGAATCGCGCACATTCTACAACCTTCTGGATATAGATAATTTAGCGTATATGAGGAAGCGTTTATTCATTCATTGATTCATTCGATTACGAAATTTAAGGCGCGAGCTATTGCTATGCGAATATAGTATTTAAGTATGCAGTAAGCATATTGTAATTTAATAGTTGCGAGATTGCAATGATTATAGAAGTGATGTTTTTTTTTAAAAACAAATTATATACAAAAAAGAATTATTAATTACAATGAATAAGAAAATTCTTCAATATAAGGCAATTTTAAAGATTTTTATTAAATAATCGAAAGGAAGATTTAACCAAAAATGTATTTTGGTAATTGCTGTTTGAAATCAGGAACTTTAATATGGAAAATCTTGTAAGCTGATAAGACATCGGTTTAAAATAAGATGATATTTTAATTACAAAGAGTGTTTTGTGGATTCTGCAAGTATTATTTTTAGATTTATTTGTAATTGATATTAGAGTATTTGTATCTAGTATAAGATAATTTTTTTTGTGTAAAGAGTTTTTACCAAGGGTTTGCGTTCAGAGTTTGAAATATTCTGACTTTTAATAGATTATCTGTCAAAGATTTTTTGGCCAAACAAACCTTACAAGCGTGGCAATAAACATAACCAAGTAAACCATCCATAAGAAAAAATTTAGTTCTGTAAATTTAAAATAAGGTAAAGAATATTTAATTTATACTTCTTAGAAATTATTCTATGTTTAAAAGAAACAATGTTGTAAATGCTTTTGTATGAGAGAAAATACGTCAAACTGTATAAATGCTTTGTAATATTGCTGTCTTTTATTTCATTTTGAAATCTCCGTCAATTCCGCTGAGCTAGCCAGGCAAAGTTAAAAAAAAGGAAAGTAAGTGAACAATTTTAAGTTTACAAATTCCTATATCATTCTCATATCATTTTTTCAGTGACACCTCAACGTACGGCCATTTTCATATCATCCTTTTAGTAACGCCCCAAAGTGCGGCATTTTCACAGCACTCTTTTATTGGCTCCCAACGCGAGGTCTTGTCACAATAATATATATATATATATATATATATATAATATTGACGTGACAAGGGGTAACGAGATGTCATTGAAAGCCAAATTCTACAAATAAATTCCACTAAAATAATGAAGAATAGTTTAAAGATGTGTAATTGGAGAGTAACGTAATTAGGCTAAATATAGAGATTCTAGACCACAAGCATTTTCGACGTGAGTAATATAGCTAAGTAGTTGCTGTGACAACTTTATGAAAATTTTATAACCCCATATTTTTCCAAGATTACGATAGTTTGGAGAGGAATGTACTATAATACGATGAGTTATGTTTGATAGTAAAGAGAATTTTGTTTGAAATGAGACTTGATAAGATCGTATGTAAATAAAAAAAATTTAGAGATATAAGATAGAAATGTTAAGATTGTAAATGATATTAGTATGGAGTGAAGGAAAGTTTAGTTGATGATAAAAAAGGAATAGGTGGATTGTTAAAAGAAGAGAAGTTGTAGCGTTTTTAGAGAAAAAGACAAAATGATTGGAAACTTCAGAAGATGATGTTGAAGAGATGGAAATAATAAATAAAACTAATGAAAATAGTATAATTGCAGATGTTGAAAAGGAGATAAAAAAAAATTTTGTGAATGCAACTCTTAAAAATAAAATAAATAAAGGTAGTAAAATATTAAATAATGATTAAATAACTTGGAAAGTGGAACTTAATAATTCGTTTGGGATAATTGCTATTAGAGATTTAAAGCGTTTTTTGAAATGGCGTATGAATAAATATGGAGGAGTAGGGTTTGGTTTGTCGAAACATTCATTTAAATATTTGGATGTAAGAAAAAGTTGGAAGCGTAGGAAAAAGGAAAGAAATTAGTGAATTAAAAGAGGTTGAGGTAATTAAAAGTATAAGTGTGAGTTATTTTAAGGGTGAATTAGAAGATAATGTAAATAAAGAATCAATTGTCGCTAAATGTCCAAGTGAAGTTATAAATGAAATAGAATCGTTGTTAAAAGAGGAATCGTATGAATTGAAAGACAGAGAGTTAAAAATTGCTAGTGATTGTTAAAATAAGTTAGAAGTTATGGAGAGTGAACTATTCAATACTGAAGTTTATGCATTTAATGCAGAGTAATTCAAAAATTTTGTGTACACAGTCAGTAAGTCTTTATAAATTAATTACCCGGTGAATTATATAAACTTATTTTAAATAAAGAATTTTTTAGAATATTAGGAATATAAAGAGTTTAGTCATCGGTGTTTAGAACTACGTAAATATCTAATTAATATATGAAGCATTTTATTCCAAGAAACGGACGGATCATTGAAAACCCCACCAAATCCAAGAAATATCCGATAAAATTGATTACCTTTTACATTAGTATGTGACGCCACAATAATAGTATATGTGTTAAACAAGAAGAGGCAGCACACGTTACGAGTAACTGGAACCAGATAACAAAGTAAACAAACTCGACAAATTTGAACACTAACGAAGATTTTCAAGAAAATTGCGTAAGATATGCGTTTATTATTTAGAATAAAATTGCAGTAATTCTTTAAAAACGAAGGTTCATCAATCAGATCGATTCGATTAATAAAATCGATGGCGAAATGATATTTTGATGAAAGTCGCAACAAATTTGAACGCTAATGAGAATTTCCAAGAATATTACGTAAGATAGGCGTTTATTATTTAGAATGGAATTGTACACATTCTACAACCTTCTAGAAAATAGATAAATTAGGATATATAAGAAAGCGTTTATTAAATAGTGGATTGATTAGATTTATTCGATGAATTCGATTCTTAAATTCGAACACAAAATGTTATTTTGATGTTTAAGTCGCGAGCTGTTGCTTTGCAAAGATAATATTTAAAGTATGCAGTAAGCATACTGTAATTTGATCATTACGATGGTACAATGTATATAGAAATGATGTTCTAAATGCAAATTACATAAAGAAAAAATGGAATTTATTATTTACAATAAAGAGGGAAGATTCTTCAAGATATTCCTATTTTAAAAATTTTGTTAAATAATCGAGAAGAAGATTTAACCAAAACTTTGGTAACTGCTGTTTGAAATGAGGATTTTGAATATGGAAAATCTTGTAAGCTGATTTGGTGTCAATTTAAAATAAGAAGATATTTAATTACGAGGAACGTTTTGTGGATTCTGCAAGTATTACTTTTAGATTTATTTTTAACCCATATTGGAGTATTTGTATCTAGTTGAAGATAGTCCTAATAATTTTTTTTGAAAGGGATTTTTAACAGGAAAATTTGTGATCGGAGTTCGGAACACTCTGTCCTTTTAATAGATTATCTGTCAAGGATTTTTTGACCAAACAAACTTTACAAGCGTGGCAATAAACATAACCAGGTATACCATCCATAAAAAGAAAATTTAGTTCTGTAAATTTAAAATAAGGTAAATAAAATTTTTTTTTTATATTGTAAGTACTTCTTAGAAATTATTTTATGTTTGAAAGAAATAATGTTGTAAATGTTCTAAATGCTTTTGTATGAGAGAAATTATTTCATACTGTATAAATGCTTTGTGATATTGCTGTGTTTTATTCCATTTTGAAAACTTCGTCAATTTCGTTGAGCTATAGTCAGGCAAAGTTAGAAAGGAAGGTAAGTGGACAATTTCAGTTTACAATTTGAATGATAAATGGGGTTAGATGATTTATTTGACAATTTATTTCAAGTTTCAATATGTAAATACTAAAAAGCAATAATGAAATTCTTAATTTTATTTTATTTTTATTCGTGGTTCGTTTATCGTAATAGATTCAAAAGTTGTAGATATTTTTTATATTATTTTCAAAGAAGAATAACATTTGTTTTTGAATGGGTATGGTTATATTCAAGTAAATAAGTAAATTAATAGTTTTTTAAAAAGAGAATCACAATTGTAGGTACAAGCAGAAAAGCATTTTTCTCGTTTCAGCGTTGTAGTACAGTGTACTATAGACTGCACTGAACAGTGGGAAAAGTTAGTTTTTATCAAATACAAAACTGCAGAACTTTTCGTTAGGAATGGAATTTTTTTCGGTTGTGTGTTATTTGTATATAAATCAAAACCCCGCTTTTTAAACCTAGCTCTTGATGATTCTGTACTAATAAAGCTAGCGGCTACGATACGTTGCTATAGACAGAAATGCAAAAACTACATTTTTTTATTGTACATAAAAATGTGCTATCCCTAAGGTTTAAAACATTCTTGAAATCTGTGTGCTCAGCACACCGGATAGTGTTAAGTTTTAAACTTCTTAATAAGTGCAGTAACTTTATATATTGGATTAGTAGCTAATAACTTAATCTTTGTTCTGATCCGTAATAGAAAATATATAAAGTATGTTCAATAATATTTTTTCTAAATTAACTATGCTATTTAATAACTACCCTGTCAACGCACTGCATAATCAGTAATAATAAATATCAAACTCAGTTAAACTCATCATTTGATACATCATGCATTACTTTTCACAAATATTGGATACTTAACTATTTTTTGGTAAGAATCCTTTCTAGTTACAAATATCGATATTCATTAACTTAAAGAAGTGTTTTCATAATAATTCGATTTGAATTTTTTATAATGAACCAGATGATAACACCTTTATATCTACGATGTTTCCTAAAATAGGTATAGGTAGAACCGTATACTCGCCTGAATCAAATCATACGTGTTGAAGCAGCAGTGGTTTTGGTTGCGAATTCAACTAAAATACCTTCTAATAACTCTTATGTGCTACATTAACTTTATACGTGGTGTATTTATAATCAGGATACAAACATTTAACGCCTATCTCAACGCAACGCGTGGAATAATATCGATATCTATAGTTGTAAAGATATAGTTCAAATAAGTGTGAGTTGTGATAAAAATTTAGATCGTTGAAGTGTTGCAATTAATTATTTGACTGGGGTGTAGTTACCTTACAATTTAGTTAGATTCCACGTTTCACCTATCTATCTTTGTTGTTATTGATTCTATCTCTAATTGTTCTACACCAATGAAACGTCCGGATCACATTGCATGCAAATATGACAACCAATTTCAATCGTAGTGGAAGGAGAAGTTTGACGGAACGGAAACTAACATGGCCGTCTGTTAGTTGCTGATTTTCTTTACTGTTTGCCAACGTATTTAAGAGATTTAGTAGTGGTGTTTGCAAGTTAATGAAAATATAAATAGTGTCAGTGAATAACTTTGAAATACATTTCTCTTCCAATCGTATACAGGTGATTTTACATTATACTAATACCAATTTTTTACAGTTTGGAAGTAAAAGTTAATATATACGTTTGCTTCAGAGATATTCGATTTGAATTTGAAATGATACATCATCCTGCGGAACAACATCATTCAGTCTCAAACCAAATCCAAAGAAACTCCAATAGGTAATTATATCTACAATTATCCCGTAAGCATTTTGTAACTGGGACGAATATATTTGGTATTGAAGTTCGTTGAAGAGAAAATTCATTCTTGCAGTGCAGTTTTTATCATTATGAACTCAGTTTTAGTTTTATCATTTGTAAATAATCAAGTCTTTGATTTTTGTAAAGCAACTGATCTATATTGTTTTATTATTTCAGTGTTTTGAACAAAGGTTTAGTGGAACGGAATAGAACATTCTCTAAATAAGTTAAATTAAGTTTATAGTATATGATTCTAATAGCTACCTCTATCTAATAGCTATTGGTAAATTCTAAATATGAAGTCTTCCTTGAGCACATGTGAAATAGTAAGGTTATGGTTTTTATTTATAAACAAATATTAATGGCTATCATTTATTAGGCCATCAGTTGATAACAAACTAATATGCTTAATATTATGTAAGTGACTGTTTAACTTTAGTTATATACTATTAGTATATCCAATTTAAAATTGGAAGGAACAATTTTGGAAGATAACTTCATTAATAACCAGAAGCATTTTAGAGGTTACTTTATTAAAGCAAGTTAAAATCCTGCTAACATAATTACCTGCTATTGATATACCAGTGACATCGGCATCACAGTAACTGTAAACAATTATGTCTCAAATATATGCAAGCTACCTTCAAATGTCCTCGGCTGGGTTTTTATTATTGATGCATCGAGTTCATTGCAGTGTAATATACGTGAGATAAAACAATACAATGTTTCTATTACATCATATGTGTACCATTACAGCTACAGAGGCACCTGCAATTTGCAGTTATGTTTACAAATCAATGAAGATTGTATATAGGTTAGCTTTGTCGTATTACACCGTATTGTAAAATACCCATTACATACACAAATACACATAGGTTTAAGACATCTTTGTAAAAAATTACAATGGCATAAGATCAGGCAATCAAGCTGAGCATCCGTTTTATGTCAAAAGATTATTCAACTGTATGGGTGGTTCTTGTTCGCACATCGGTTGAAGCATGACCTTGTATTTGGATCACACATACCCAAACATGGATAGGAAGTAGAGGTAACTTATTAGAACGTTTCGTTGGATCGACAGATCTTACAATGCTAAATTTTTGCAGTGCCCTCTTAAATTGCAGTTATGTGCAGAATTGGTAAATATCATATTTTAATGAATATCAAGATATCTGATATATATGATATATATACAGGGTGAGTTTTTAGTGTGGCAACGGTCGATAACTCCGTTATTATAAAAGCTACGTAAACCAAATTTGGAGGCATATTAGGCATGCCTAAAGCACACATTTTAAAAATATTTGGAAGCATACAGGGTGTTTCATAATTCCAGGGCATATTAAACTTATATTTTCTTAAATGGAACACCCTATATATTATTACATTTTTAAAAAGCCCATAAAAAGAGCTTTAATTTGATATGAAATTGTACCTGTCTATTTCTTTTAGTTTTTGAAATATTCAACTGTTTTTAGAAAAAATGACCCCAATTGGATACATTGTCACTGCACTAATACACAACTTATGTTAATTTTCAAGATCCAGAAAATTTTACCATATACCATAGTATATTTGTAAATATCACTTTTTGAAATTTCTTCCCAGTATACAGGTGTGTCAGGTTTCAAAATGCAATTTTAAAATTTTTTAAATGGCACCTACCAATTTTATTGCTACAATGGATAGTTCATTAAGTGTCCTTTCATTTTTGTTAAGCATTCCCTATACCTAAATTCATTACTTACTGAGATATTTTTGATTTTCTTCAAATTTTATGAATGTTTTTAATTTACATAACTAAAAATTAGAGAATATTATAAAACAATTAATGCATTTAGATTAACAATCAACTACAGTTATCAATAACAATTTTCACTAAAATATAACAACCTACAATACGCTATCAACAGAATTCTGCCAGATCAACAATATGCATTTTATAGAAAATGTTCAAACAGGAAATCAGGCAGGCTTTGAAAAATAACTATTACATGTAAAGTGTCATTTAGGTTTATTAATTGTAGTGTGTTGTCATTTAACAGGATATCTCTCTTGGTATATTCTTGATGCAAGTAGGTAATTTTTAAACTTGCTCTCAATACCCAAATCATATTTATTTGTTCTTCCACTGTAAAATTCATTTTGAAAACTCCTTCAAAGATTACATTTAAAACAGAACTGATAATGTGTTAAATGACAACACACTACAATTAATAAACCTAAATGACATTTTGATTGTAATTGTTATTTTTTCAAAGTCTGCCTGATTTCCTGTTTCAACATTTTCTATAAAATGCATATTGTTGATCTGGCAGAATTCTGTTGATAGCGTACTATTGTAGGTTGTTATATTTTTAGTGAAAATTATTATTGGATAACTGTAGTTGATTGTTAATCTAAATGCATTAATTGTTTTATAATATTCTCTAATTTTTAGTTATGTAAATTAAAAACATTCATAAAATTTGAAGAAAATCAAAAATATCTCAGTAAGTAATGAATTTAGGTATAGGGAATGCTTAACAAAAATGAAAGGACACTTAATGAACTATCCATTGTAGCAATAAAATTGGTAGGGTGCCATTTAAAAAAAAATTAAAATTGCATTTTATAAACCTGACACACCTGTATACTGTGAAGAAATTTCAAAAAGTGATATTTACAAATATACTATGGTATATGGTAAAATTTTCTGCATCTTGAAAATTAACATAAGTTGTGTATTAGTGCAGTGGCAATGTATCCAATTGGGGTCATTTTTTCTAAAAACAGTTGAATATCTCAAAAACTAAAAGGAATAGACAGATACAATTTGATATCAAATTAAAGCTCTTTATGGGCTTGTCAAAAATGTAATAATATATAGGGTGTTCCATCTAAGAAAATACAAGTTTAATATGCCTTGGAATTATGAAACACCCTGTATGCTTCCAAATATTTTTAAAATGTGCACTTTAGGCATACCTAATATGCCTCCAAATTTGGTTTACGTAGCTTTTATAATAACGGAGTTATCGACCGTTGCCACACTAAAACTCACCCTGTATATATATATATATATATATATATATATATATGTATACATATACATATACAGTCGGGACCACGAAAGAAGCCAGTCACGTGATCAATCGTGCAAATATATTTTGCTATAACATTCTGCAAATTTCAAAAGGCAGAACATACTTGTGTAACTATCTATGAAACTACGATTTAGTTTTGAATCAACTTTTGTACTTCTACGCTTAGTAGTGCCGGAGTTTGCCACCTGATGTTTACTCTTGAAATAGTACAAAGGTTCCTTTGAAATTATATCATTATAATAGCTTCCATTATTTCCTAAGGTTGTTAGAAACTAGTATACTCTGACGAGGCTCAAAAAAAGCCGAAACTGGTCAGTGGATGTTTCTTTTCCGTATGAAATAATAGAGTTATTGCTTTGTTAATGGCTTTACAACTATTAGCTTGATTTGTATTTGTGAATATTCTTTTAGTAATCTTTTGTTGTACACAAATTTTCAGATTACAGACTATATATATATATATATATATATATATATATATATATATATTGCAGTGGACTCTGACTAAAGAAATTCTAGCCCCACGGATTGGGTGCCATAAAAGTGCAGCGGAGTTCCTCTAAACCAATTCGAGATCGCCTTCGTTGGCCCGACATAAAATTTTCTGAAATAAAATAAAAAAAATTCTTACTATACCTTTGGAACGCCTCCTTATTCTGCACACCCTGGCTAGCTCAGAAATTTGCTTCTTCTTGAATACCTACCATCCTAAGTACATTCCTTTCTCACAAACACAGTCAAATGAAATCACCACTCAAATAATGCAACAAGACATATAACCTTTTTATTTACACATATTAACAAGTTTCCATAAGCACAAAAATATTTGCACATTGGTACATACAGTTTGATAAAAACTGTTACTATCTCAATCTTTAAATCTTTTAAAATTTCATAATTTTCATATATTTCAACAATTTTATTTTAGACGAGTAGATGGGCCCGTCGTGCAACTCTAAATTGATTTATATTCTGGTCTATTTTGAGCTCAGTATAACCCAGTTACTTTAAATGCTTTTAAATTAATTAATTGTTCTGTACATATACCATTTTAAATGAGTTTTTATGGTAATAAAATACACCCCCAATAGGTCAAAACACTCAGGCACAAAATATCAGCACAAATGTTCAAGTAAAAAGCAATAAATTAATTTTCTTTACCTGGAGTAAGCTTCGTCCATCGTTACCTCTGAAGATGTGTCAAAAACCCTCGTCGTTGTGTCCATATACTTCGTGATTATAGCCTGGATCTAACTGATCTCCACTCGCTATCCAAATCTCTGCAACCTCCCTTAGTATTTCTACCCGGATAATGGTCTTGACCAAGCTTAACCTTCCAAACTCACTACACTTCACGCATACTTGTTTCTAACTTTTCGATTTGCTTACCCAAGTACCATCCTATCATTAGATTGTATCGTGTAGTAACAGCACCTTTGATACGTTAGCACCCGCTTGTGCAAATCACTTTTAATACATTTCCGGTACGTTACTAACAGCTTTACACACTTTAAAATAGGATGTTATATGCTACTTCAACGAATAAACAACAATCAGTACAACGTAAGAGCACGTAATAGCAATTACATAAGCGATCTAAGAGAGATATAAGATCTAAGAGCAAGAGAGCTTTAATAATTCTCCCAGTGTATTTATACGCTTTTTAATACCCCTCACGGAACCTCTTTTCATCGAAACGCTTATTTTCTAAAACCGATTCTCCAAATTTTGATTGTAACGAACTTCAACGTCTGAAAAATTCCAAGTTTATCGTGCTGTTACTATGAAATTCGTTCAATAACATCAACGGACGCGAGCTTCTCAAAACTGCTAGCCTTCGACTAATGATATTGCTTTCCCCGTTATAACGTTCCATCTCCTAGCTATCTTTCTTTGTTTTACCCATATTTATTGTCTCTTTTAGAACCTCTTTTAAGCTACAGAAAATCAATATTGTTGTTGGCCTTCAAATCTCTCGTGTATTTTAGACGAGTGTTGAAACCAACGTTTTATTATACGTGTTCTCTGTCTGTTTTACATTATAGATCTTTCATTTCATTTAGTCTCCAAAACACTTGTTATTTTAGCAGCTTGTCGAACCGACCGTTACAACCAATTCTATAGAACTTTGTCTCGACGTATATTTCTGTTCTTTGAACTTGACATAACTAACAGGTGTTTCTTCAAAGCAACTTGTCCGTTTTAAATAATAATTTCGAGTTTTACCACTTAGGATTTGTATAACGAACGTTTCGTTTATTTAAATGGAAATGTGCGTTTAAATTATTGATTTTCTATACTCAGTAGCTCCGTTTCTTATTCCATGCGCTTGATTTAAACTATTACAACTAATTACGCGTATCCTTGAGTTTTCATTCACCCTAAACCTTCTACCCATTATGCAATTTTAACCTTCTGATTTAGAAATACAAAAATATCTTAATAACCGTCTGTTTTCACTATCTAAACTGATTAATTTGGCGCGTAAATAAATTGTTTCTATTTCCTATATACACAGTTCTTAAAATTTTATTATCTAGACCTATTTAACCTATAATTCCACGACAATATATATATATATATATATATATATATATTGCTGTGATAAGGGGTTGTTTAGGGGTGTATTGAGTAGTAAGGGTCGTGTAGTAACTATAAATAGCAATGGGAATCAGAAAACTGCATTTATTTAATAGAAAAATAAATAATTTGTACATTATATGTAAATAGCAAGCATTTAACACCCTGTATATAGACCGTAATTAACTTTAAGCGATGCCAGTAAGCATATCTTTCAACAATAGAACTCGTATTCAGCAGAGAAATAATCGTACATGTAATTAAACATACGTCGAGCAGTGTTATACAAGTTTATAAAATAAAGACGCAGAAGATAAGAGAAAATCTAATAAATCTTCATGCAAATATGCTGGAACCATAAGCGCTTTGATAAGAAAACGCATAAATAAATAAATACGAAAACAGCATTTAGGTTACAACATTTAATTTGTACAATTCTCCAAAAGCTATATCTATACAAAACAACGGACGTAAGTTTAAAGTCTGGGCGCGATAACAAATAATAAGGCAAGCAAAGATCGCAAATAAACAACTATGACACGGAAATCCGAAGGAGCTTCATCAGAAAACAGCTTAAAAATACAGGAAATATTAAGGACAAACCTGGTTGGTTGCGACAATCTGTAAAATTGCTTGGAAACCCAATCCGAAGGTAGTAGGAAAAGCTATTTAGAACCCACCGGTGATAAGGCAACTCAGTTTCCACTTGAAGCAGGTTGAATCCACATCACTTTTAACCAGAAATCTACGCGTCAAATAAATAAAGTTTATAATATAGTGAAAATAGTGCTGCTTAAAAATTGTGTTAAGAATATATGAAAATTTTTTTGCCATTTTTTCAGAAAACGTGAGTAGAAATTGGTTAATTAATTTAAATTGAATATTTATAATCATATAGGGCTTTTAATCGGCTTCTGGACTATTTCTGGTTCACTTATAAAACAATTCTAATCGGCTTCCAGTCAAATTCTGGTTCACTTATAAAACAATTATAATCTGTGTCGAAAAGAATTCTAATTTGCGTCGAAAACAATTCTAATTTTAATTCTGGTATAATTATGAGACAATTCTAATACGCTGCTAATTTATGATCCGAAGTCTGGAATGTCAAGTGGTATTTAAGGGAAGAGATTCAAAGCATAGACAGAGAATTATAGAACAAAGCACGAGGTGATTTTTGGAAAGCAAGGGGTAACTGTACTGAAATATTGGTTCGACAAAGCAGAGCATTGGTATTCGATTGAAGACAACAAGGGGGTGTTGATCCACAACACGAAACAAAGCAGGTCAGACCTACCTAGTTTTAAGGAATCTTTTCAATTTAAATTTTAATACTGAATTTATTCAATTTATCCAAAACTTGTAAAGAGTCAACAAGGAACATTGCATACGTTTAAACTTATGTAATAAATCATAAAAAGGTCTTGAACGTTCCAGATTTTTTTGTAAAAAGGTGTTATTTTTGGTGACTTTATATTAAATTAAAAGTATATAAATTTTGGGATAAATAATCCATATGATATTGATTGATTGAAGGGTGTATTCAAAGAATTTCAAAATTTGTAAAAATTATTTTCTTTCATTATATGAATGTTGATCGACTTCGTTTTATCAATTCAAACAGGTAATCATAAAGGGATGAAAGAAGAAAACTGATCATCGTAACGTTGTGCACTCTGTGTAGATTAAAAAGGGCTAGCCGTGGCATAATAATAAAAGTAAAAGATTAAAGTAGAGAACACAGCGGTGGCGTTAAATAGAACGTTTATTACACCGAGTGCGGCGTTATCATATCAATTTATAAGACGCAACAACTTTTGGGGGAGAAAATTACACAGCATGTATATAATGAACCAATGTGGGGCTTGAAAACTACATAGCAATATATATATATATATATATATATATATATCAAATGATCATTTGAGCTGTGCATAAAATTCTAAGTTATTATTTCATCATATTTAATTTTAATGTGATAGTATTTATCAACTTACCTTGTGTAAATAACTACCTAATATACTGGGTGCTTCAAAAAAATGTATACACACTTTGAACTTCCATAGAAAATTTATTTACCATTCTACAAAGTTAAATTTCAGGAAAATAGAAAGCTGAAAGTCCAATGTAAATGAAACATAAATAACAAATGTTAATACTGTTCAAATTGGTGACCTGCAGCATCAATACAATTCTGAGTACGAATCACCACAGATTCTGTACATCGTATCAAAACGTCCAATGAGATTTCTCTACACACTGCTTGAATCTCATTCCAAAGAATGTCTAGGTTATGTGGTTTACGTATGTACACCTCATCTTTTACTGTGCCCCACAAGAAGAAATCCAGTGGTGTAAGGTCTGGAGAGCGTGCTGGAAACTCGATTGGCCCCCTGCGTCCTATCCACTGGCCCGACAAATTTTGATCCAGGTAAGCTCGTACGTCCTTGTGATAGTGCGGCGGAGCACCATCTTGTTGAAAATAAAAATCATCATTACAGTATAATGCACGAATGGCAGGAAATATGGAATCAGCAAGCATTGTTAGGTAATTAATACCAGTTACAGTGCCTTCAAATCGAAAAGGTCCAATGAGTCCCCTTGAAGACAAACCGCACCACACATTTACACCAGGCAAATTTACAGCTTTTCAATTGTAATGTGAGGATTTTCTTCACACCAGTAAACACAATTGTGCCTATTGACAGTTCCATTAAGTTTGAATTGGGCTTCATCCGACCAAATGATGTTACCCATAAATCCCGGTTCACGTATCACCATCTCCTGAATCCATTCACAAAATTGCAACCTTCGATCTGGATCGTCGTCATTTAGCTGTTGCACCAGCCTTGGAATGTAAACACGATACTTGCCTCTCTTCAGAATGCGTAGCACGCTGCTAGCACTTACATCACTTTCACGTGCCCTTGCCTTGAAGATTTGTTAGGAGAGCGTTGAAACAGTTCCAAGACTGTCGTTGATGACTCATCACTTGTAGCTGTTCGAGGCCGACCTGAATGACCTTTATGCGTGTAATTGTTAATCTTGAAGGTGGTTCTGTATCATACTCCCTTCTCCACTGTCTTTGAACTTCATTTACATTCTCAAACTTCCAGTACCACTTAATAACCTGCTTTCGTTCTTCAAAACTCAAACGTACGTCCGCCATGTTGATATTACAAATTCCAACTGATAATATAACATAGAGGGACGATTATGCTGGCACCTGGCGAAGAAATATAACATTAGCCTTGTAGTGCGGGAAAACTACAATAGTTTAAAGTGTGTATACATTTTTTTGAAGCACCCAGTATATATATATATATATATATATATATATATTGCCGTGTAATGCCTATAAAGACCTCGCCAGAGTAAAAAAAGCATTCCAGCCCCAACGTTGGACCGTCATAAATTGCCGTGGAACCTTCTTATCAGCCTCTGGAACTTCCTAAAAATCGTTCGAGCCCTGGTACTTGCCAGTTACAAAAAAATCAATTTTCAAAATTATAAAACTTTCCTTAGCTTTCTGCCTTTTCTGAAATTAATTTCTTTTTGCCGCTTCCCTGGCTAGCTCAGCTGTGCTTCTTTTCGTATGCCTAAATTTACTCTCATTCTATTTACTGTTCACACACCATTCAAATAAAATCACAAAATAATACAACAATCATACAATATTTATTAACCACTATTTACAAATAATAATATTCATAGTTATTTACAGTTCGCTGCTCAAGTTACACCTCAATAAATGCTAATTTTATCAAGTCCTTGTTTTTAAAATTGAAATTTCTAACACATTTAATGCAACAGGAGTAAATGGGCCCCAAATAATACCTGACCTTGGTTTCTTACTACACACTGGAGTATGGTGAGCTCATGATAACCCAGTTTATCAATGTATGCTTTCCACTTGGCATACTTTTACTACAAACTTCAAAAAAAAACCCATGTACTCTTAACAATTAAATTTAAATTCATCAAGCAATTCAAATAAGCTTTACGTACACCTTTTGTTTTATATTCAAAATATCATATTAATAGTCAGTTATACGTATCCTTTTCAATACGTAAAATAACGAAAAATACCATCAAAGTTCACTCTCACACATCACAAATTTTTCAACAGTTTATAAAAAAAACAGCAAATTCTAATGCGTTACCTGGAAAAACTTGAAGATTCCATCTCCGTTGACGCTGTATTATGTTCCAGAACCCCTCGTCCAATTGGTACTGCGTGCGGTTCCACAAGATGTTTTAAAGATGACCACAATCTAAGTTGCGCTTCCTGCTACCCACCCAATATCAATTTTAATATCCAAATCCATGTATATTACACTTGTTTATTATCGCATTTTTAATTTACGAGCTTTGTTAAAGTATTCGTTGTACCTCAACTAAATTTAAATAAACTCGACACTAACCGCGTCTCAAACTATAAGGTCACAACCAATTTAATACTGATCTTTAATAATAATTTTAGTACTTACAAGTTTCGTCAGTTGCTTTTTGTATGTCGTTATGCGATGCAAGATTAAAAAATAAAAGAGACCCCTATTAATTTCGTTCCCGTATTTATATCATCCAGCTAGGCCCCTTTGACCACACTTTGCCCGAAATACCTAATTGTAAAATATTTCTCCAAATTTTGTCTAACCGTTTTACGCTTCTAGAAATATTCTCGCGTGCTCGTCTATTCTCAAACTGACTATTTCGACCAATCATACATTTTCGTGACGTCTTAAAACCCCGCCTGTGATATCTCTATTCCCGTCTGATGCATATTTGATGTCGCATTCTAACCTTGCTTGAGTGGTAGAAAATCGATATAGTTGCCCGCGTCCACGTGGATGAGTACGTGCTTTGCGACAGTCGGTTGAACAATATTCCTTGAAACTTGTCTTGTTATGCTCCAAAATACATAGAAGTCGACTTTTCAAAACATGCAGGTGTTCAATTAACGAACGTTTAAAATAACAATTCTTGGAGCTTCTTTTCATGGTATTTCAACCCCACCGATATATTTGTTTGTTACAACGAAAGCTATTCGCCTTGAATTTATTGATTTTACATGCTCTACTGCGTTTCCTGACGTGATAACCCTTTAAATTAAACTACATTAAGTTAATTACTAATTTCTGTTGGCTTATAAAGCTGATTTTCTTTGCAAATCTATTACCTTCAAATCCCTAGTTATAAAATTATGTCAATGCTTGCTAACTTAAATTCCTTCCTCTATACAGGGTGTTTGAAATTGCATTGTTGACCACCAAATTTAACCCTTTAAAACCACTACAATATATATATATATATATATATATTGCTGTGACATTCCCCCTGAACAATCAAGCACCTATGATGTGGAATGTTAAATTAGGGTTTTTTCCCGACTAGCTTATTTAATTAAATAAAGCAATTCTACAATACACAATATAATAATTAAATATTTACAACTCTCAAAATTTTCCCCTTTTCAGAATATTTACATATACCAGATTTATGATTTTTGAAGCCAGCGAAACTATGTTTTTACTTATTTAAGGACCTTCAAACGTTCCAAGATGCCTATTCCCTTTGTCATAAATTGTTAAACAAACCTACTATGTTTTGTTGACTCTTACAGATACCAAAATGATAAATATTGAATTAAAAACTGTTTTCGATAATAAATTGTATCAAGATTGCTAACCTGTGATCTGCATCCCCATGAGTTGTTTCGTACCAAGTTTGAATATGTCCAAATTGAAAGTCAAAATTAGAAGTCGACCTCTAACCAAAATTACAATCCAAATTGAAATTAAAATCCAAATTACATGTAGGTATTAGAATCCAATTTCTGCTCCCGTATCAATGAGTGTTCCACCTCTACTATCTCCAATTTTCAATTTAATTATCGATAATAAGCTTTTATTCATATCATTTTCCATTTCACATTTTATATATTCACACTGGTGTTCATATCCATTAATTTTTAAGGGCTTACTTGGTTTGTCCTCATTCAAAAATCCTGATTCGACGTAGATGGTCCTGCCTGATTCGTAACTTCAGCATAGGTACGGTTTGTTCTTATAGGTTGTGCTGATTGTTCCCGATGTTGTACTTGTAGCGTACACTGATTTATGTTTCTGTCGTGATTCGTTTGCTCTGTTTCTCTTCTTAGCGTGTCTTTTGTGTTCCAGTTCCTTCTAAAATTATTATCGTTGTAGTTATTGTAATTATTTCTATAAAATTTTTCCCTATTATTCGATCTATTATTTTCCGTGCTTCTTTGCATTCTAAGTTTTCTCTCTGTCTTTGGATCATTCTATCTTCCGCCACACGACTTTGTCCTAACTCATCACAACGTTGTAGATATTCCAAGAAGATCTCCCTATTTACTATATTTTGAATCATCACATAATGTCTTATTTCCTCGCCAAAATGTCCTGCTACTTTATGGTTTGTGTTTCTTCCATCGGCGGATCTAATTGCTTTGCTATACTGAATTTTTGTATGGCGTATAGTTCTCGTGTCATCCCTAAGTTCTGATTATATTTTTCTGTAATTAAATTATCTCGCGCTTTGTGTTGTTGATTGTCTCCCCAAAATTTTCTTAAAAATCTACTCTCAAATTCTTGAAATGTCCCTATCTTATTTTCTATTAAGTCAAACCATATTTCCGCGCTTCCTTTCAACATTGATCTAACGAAATTTAGATTGTACCTTTCATCTGTTGATCCCTGTATTAATTTTCTTATATTATTTAAAAATACTTTTGGATTCACCTTGTTGTCTCCGTAAAATTTGGAATATTGCTCAACTGATATTTCCGGTCTATTTATCCTAGTGTGTTGCCCCTGATTCCTACCAGCATTTTCGAATTCTGATTTTAAATTACCTAATTCTCTATTTACATCATTAAGTCCTATTTCATAATTTCCCTGAATTTCCCGCATCTTTTTACCTAAATCTGTAATCCGATCATTTGTTTCTTTTTCACACGTTTCCTGATCTAATTTAACTTTCCAAACCTCGTCCCTAACTTTATCCACATCATCCATCATTCTAACGAATTTGTTCTTAAATCGTACTTGCATTTCCGCGATTGTTTGATTACTTTCTTTTATAATTTTTATTTCGGCACCTAATTTTTCTCCATTTTCCTTAATCTGCATCTTGATGGCCTCTTCGCTTTCATCCATTTTTCTCGTTAACGCTAATAAAATTGACACCATTTTCGATTGTTGCGATATCTGTTGTTCTTTACTTTGACTTCACGTCAATTTTTGCCCTTCTATTTTCATAGATACATCCTGTAAAATTACGCTTTTTTGGGACCCTATTTCTACCCATTGGTTCCTTAATGCCTCTCTGGTTTTCTTTATTCGTTTAGCCATTTAAAAAATTTTAAATTATTAATATTTCAAATTCCTTCAGATTTTAAATTCCTAACCCTTATTAAATTAAATTTTTATTCGTGCTTCTACAAATTTTAATTTCTAAATTTCTCGCTCCTATGATTTTTAAATTTTAATTTTTTTTTTGGTGTTCTGGCCCCTACGATTTGGGTCGCCATAAAATGCTGGGATATTCCCCCTGAACAATCAAGCACCTATGATGTGGAATGTTAAATTAGGGTTTTTCCCCGACTAGCTTATTTAATTAAATGAAGCAATTCTACAATACACAATATAGTGATTAAATGTTTACAACTCTCAAAATTCTCCCTTTTTTAGAATATTTACATATACCAGATTTATGATTTTTGAAGCCAGCAAAACTATCTTTTTGCTTATTTAGGGATCTTCGAACGTTCCAAGATGATTATTCCCTTTGTCATAAATTGTTAAATGAACCTACTATGTTTTGTTGACTCTTACAGATACAAAAATGATAAATATTGAATTAAAAACTGTTTTCAATAATAAATTGTATCAAGATTGCTAACCTGTGATCTGCATCCCCATGAGTTGTTTCGTACCAAGTCTGAATATGTCCAAATTGAAAGTCGAAATTAGAAGTCGACCTCAAACCAAAATTACAATCCAAATTGAAATTAAAATCTAAATTACATGTAGGTATTAGAATCCAATTTAAATATTGGTATTTGAACAATTTCGATATAGGTATTAAGAGCCCATTTAAATGTAGTTATAAACAATTTCGAAGTAGATATTAGAACAATCTTCATGTAGGTATTAAAATCCAATTTAAATACCAGTATTAAAAGCCCTGTTTTATTAATGTTAGAAATGGATTTTTAATTAAGTCGTTATTACTTACGTCTATAATAGATCGGCTTATTCGTTGCAGAAATTCGTACACTTTTCAAAATGATTTCACTTTAAATTTTGTTTTACTGGTTACGTAAATTATTAGTACTTTTGAACATAGTCGTAGCCCAGTTTGAATGTATACTAACTCGTCGCTTCATCATTATCGTATTTAAAGCCGTACCTCCACCTCCTTTCATTGGCCTACCCACGTTCTGGGACGACACCTTTACCTTTATCTTGCATACCTTGGAATTTACACCAATTATTTAGTTCAAATATGCGAATGCATGCCTTGCCAGTCACGTAATCCTTCCGCATATCATGGTAATTTCCAACTTTTGCCTTGTATTAACTCACGTATTCGAATGTTTGTTATTTATTATTATCCAAACTGAATAGTTTGGCGCTTGTTTATTTCTACATAATATTGGATTTTGGAACAAATGTGATTTCTTCCTGTCACGTACGATTTTCTAATAATGCATAATTTAGATTGCGTGTGCGATGATATTTTCAACGCAATTGTTAAATATTTGTAATGCCAATTCATATAGATTTCTCGGTGATTTAATTTTGATGGATTTTGTTGCGTTTTCATCCTAACTTGTAAACTACTCTTAGATATTTCTATGTTCTTATGTATTTAATCGCGCGTATTTTATATATAGTGTGCATCTCAATTAACAATATGTAGAGTGACCGATTTACTCTTATAATTTCTGGAATTATATGCTTTTCTTGAGCTGGAAGTTGACTTAAACTACCCCTAAACTACCCTATAATTATAGCATTATGTATATATATATATATATATATATATATATTGCAGTGATTAAACCTATAGACTCGTGTCCCACGCTTGTGCCGTCATAAAATCTTTTTTTAAAAAGTAAAAAAATATATTCCAATCTCGGAAGAACGCGCCCTTTTATTACTGCATACCACGGCTAGCTCTAAAATCTGATTTTTTATAGATACTTACCATCCTAAGTTCGTTCTTTCTCACCTATACTGCCCAATAAAATTACCACTCAAATAATGCAACGAAACACAACCTTTTATTCATACAAATTAAAATTTTCCATTACCAAGTAAATGTTTACACCTTTGGATACACAGATTCATAAAATATTACAATCTTAATCATTAATCCTTTTAACATTTCATGACTACTTTATTTCGATAGTGTTTGTTTTATATGAGTAAATGGGCCCGTTTTGAAAACCTAACTTGACTTTTACTCTGGTCTATGTTGAGCTCAGTATAAACCCAGTTACTCTAAATGCCTAAATATATCGCATGTTTACTTAAAACAACCTTAAAGACCCGTTTACTCCTTACATCAAAATTTTATGTCATTTATTTACACCTTTAAATAATAAATACAAATTGTCCTTTACATATGCCCTTCGAATGAGCTTTATTTGTTCATCAAATACACCCCCAATGTGTCAAATCACTCAAGCACAAAATAACAGCACAAATTGTTCAGGCAATAGTAATAGAAATTAATTTCGTTACCTGGAGTAAGCTTTTTCCATCGTCAACTCTGAAGATGTTATCGAAAAAACCTCGTCGTTGCGTCCATACATCAAACCCATTTCCACTCACTATCCAAGTATCTGTAGACGCCTTCAATGTCTCTACCCAGATAATTGTCCAGACCAAGCTAATCACCTTTCGTAACTACCAAACACCAAGCATCCTCGTTCCAAACATTTCTCAGCACGCTTACCTTAGTAACATCCCTTGTTAGTTCGTTGAAAGTGACTACAGCACCGTCTACTAAATAGCACCCACTTGTGCAATTCACACTTTTATTTCACTTCCGACGGACTGTACTAACACCGTTTTATAAAATTTTAAACTTGGATGTTACATTAAAAGCTAAGCGAAGTCAAACGGATAAGCGAAGTAAGAGTACTTTACCGCGTCTTCTAGTGTATTTATATCCGTCAATACACCCCTCTTGTACCCTATTTCAGTTGAAAAGCTTCCCTATCGTAACCGATTCTAAAAACTTTGTACGTAACGAACTTGTAAAACCGAGAATTCTCATTCCATCGTCGCTCTAATCCAAAAAGTGGTCAACAAAATACAACGGTCGCAATCTTCTTGAAAATTTCTAGCATTCAACCAATCACACACATTTTCCCCATTCTTATGTACAGTCTTCACCTATTTTACCTTTGTCTAACACATATTTGTTGTATCTTTTACAATCCCACTCAAGCAACAGAAATGGATATTGTGGTTGACCTCCAAACTTGTCGCGTGCTTTAAACGCGTATTTTACCCAACGTTTATTACATGTGATCTCTGTCTGTTTTACGCTATCGATATTTCGCCTCACTTTTCTTTCAAACCATCTGTTGTTTTCGCATCGACCGTTAACTACATTTCTACAGAATTATATTCCAACGTTCATTTCAGTTCCCTGAACTTGTTTATTTATTTGTCAGGCTTTTCTATGAAGCAACTGTCCGTTTGAAATTGTATTTTCCAAGTTGTTTAACTTATAGAATTTCTTGGGATTTGTATTTAACGAACGCTTTGTTTAGTTAAATGGAAAATATGCGTTTACATTATTGATTTTATATACCCAAAACCTCTCTTTATTATTTGATGTACTTGATTTACAACATTTTAAAATATTAAAGCTACTTATGCATATCCTTGAATTTTACGTACTTCAAAGCTTCTACAGGTTATGCAAATTTAACATTCCGATTTATAAATACAAAAGTATGCTATTATTCGTCCGTTTTTAATGTGAAAACTAATTAATTTGGCACATAAATAAATTATCCCTATTTCTTATATACACGGTCGTTACAAATTCATTCTCTAGACCTATCTACGACAATATATATATATATATATATATATATATAAATATATATTACTATGATAATAGGGTTATTTAGGGGTATATAGAGTCATGGGGGTTGTACACTCTATGTAAACAGCACTAAAGTCTAGAAAACTAAACAATTTTATCATAAAAGGTACGCAATTTGCCAATCGAGCAAACAGCTGACATCAAACACTGTATATAAATCACAACTAACTTTAATTAATGAAAGGAAGCTCATTCTTTAAAAATCAAATCACATTTAGTAAGATAAATAACTTGTACACCATACAATTCATTTTAAAATAACAACGCCAGCATAAAACCGAAAATAAATATGCATGAATAACAAATTTAAACGCAACGAGTTTTATTGAAATAAATACGCATTAGTGTAAGGAAATAACCATGCATACTCGCAATAAAAGAATCTCATTCAAAACAAATATATTTCATAAACGCAGGAAGCGAATAAACGTATTCAATTTACGTCATCATAAAAATTTGACTACATGATCTTTTAAGTGTTAACATCACAAAATTCGAATAAGATCCAACAGATTAGGAAAACGAAACAAGAAAACAGACGTTGGGTTATGTGATAAATTCAACGAAAAGTTTGAATAAATTCCTATACAAACAAGCGGACGTGACTTGAGAAAAGTACAAAGGTATCATACTCAAAGGAATACACTATACAAAACTAGATGTCTACATGATATACTAAGCATTTCGAAGAGAATTTGGAAGGTAACTTTATAGAAAGCCCAAAGGCCTGTATGATAAGGCAGAGTGCAACACCTCAAGCAATGAGATAAACTCGGTAAACCAATTATACAGGTGAAGAGGGGGATCCTTTATATAGGACGCGAATTTGATAAACAGTCAGTCTCTCTTCAACCAAAGCACACTCTGTACCAGTTCAAATTAGAATATCACGCGAAGTAAAAATAGTAAATTAAATAATTATAATTTTAGTGAAAGTCATGATAGAAAAATTTTGAAATAATAATACTAGTGCAAGTATACGATAGAAGTTTACTGTTGACTTTGAAACATAAGTTAAAAATTTTAATTAAACATAATTTTAATATTAAAATAACTTAGGGCTCTAAATATTCGACTAGATAACCAACTAAGTGATCCAATACATAACCGATTAAATAATTATTTAAGTATTCGTCTAAACAACCATTTAAATATGGGTCTACATAAGCATCTGACCATTGAAGGGAAAAATTAATTAAGAAAGTCAACTAAGGGTTAAACTGGGCATTTAGCCGAGCTGTACTACGCAATAAACAAGAGAGCTTAACTGGAAACAATCTAGGGGTACCACTCAATCGCATGCAGCCGCAGTTCTAAGAATTGGAAACATGCAAGAAAAACAGGTCAGAAATAAGAACATTCTTTTATAGCATAAGGCATTATTTTCATTTTGGACACTTACATTTTTGAATATATTCAAATATTTATGTAAAGGGTCATCAAAAATCTTTTAAAAATTGCGTAGAGAGAAAGAAGGTTGTTTGACCGTTCAAAAGGTACTTCCAGTAGTATAGTGTTATTTTTGCTGACTTTAACTGATTTAAGGGAGTTATAATTTTTGGACAAACAGATTTATATTGTTACTTTGACGCAGGGGTTTATTTTCGAATAGCAAATCATATTATAAAAGTAGTAAAGCTGTATATATATATATATATATATATATATATATATTTATATATATATATTTTGGTCATTATACAAATTTTGGTAAGTTCGTTTATTTCATTCAAGTAGGAAAGTGATAGAGAAAAAGGGGGGTAAAAACTTCTTTGTTATTGTACCATCGTGCACTCTGTGGATTGAACTGAGCTAGTCGAGGCATATAAAACGAATTGTGTTTAAAATTTAAATTTGAAGTTATTTAAAGACATAGAGCGGTTGCAGGCAGCAGGAAACTGAACGTTAGTTACATCCGCGTGCGGCAATATCATAGAAATATATATATATATATATATATATATATATATATATTGCCGTGGATTCGATATAGCTGCCCGCGTCTTTATGGACTTCACGTGGATCAAATACGTGCCTACTGAAGTGAATGCTTTTATGCCCGTCTCATTCTGAAGCATATCATTGATTGTTCATCCTTTCTCCTCTTTAAGAAACTTTTGTTAGCGTTTATGCGAAACCACCGACGGTTGAACAATAGTTCCTTGAAGCTCGCCTCGTTATCTTTACAAATAAGCGGAAGGTGACCTTTCCAACATGCAGGTGTGCTTAATTAATTATCGTTTAAAATAACACTTCTCGGAGCTTACATTTCACAGTATTTCATACAACCGACGTCTGTTTGTTTGTTAAGAAAGCTTTTCGTCTTGGGATTATCGATTTTTCATGCTCTGCTGCATTTTATGACGTTATAACCTGTTCAATTAAACTAAATTAAATTAATTAATAATTTCTATTGGCTTATACAATTCATTTTCTTTATGAACCTATTAATTTTTAAACCCTAATTATAAAATTATGTCAATGCTTGATACTTTAAATTAAATAGATGAAATAAATTTTGCACGTAAATATTATGTTTCTCTCTCTACGCAGGATATTTGAAATTGCATTGTTTATACCCAACTTTGGCCCTTTAAATCCACTACATAATCCCCCTATTTCAATTCTAGGAAAACTACTCCATGTTTTCTGAGTTTAAATATCTACTCTCTAATCTAATTTTACATGCTATTTATATACACATATCTACTCACCTAACCTTATCTATGCCTATTTATCCAACCTATCACTACTTATCTACATATTTCTATCTATTTCTACACCTATCTCTACTTATTTCTATCTATCTACACCTATCTTTATTTCTAATTACCTATTCACACCTATTGCTACCTTTTACCTAACTATTTCTATCTATTACTATCTCTTCATCCTCCTATTTCATTCTATTTTCTCTTTTTATTTCACCCTTTCGTCCTTTATTGACTCTTTAAGTACCTATTTTGCACTTTTTTCTCTATCTTCACTTTCCATACTTTTTAACCCTTTCTACTATCACTATCTATATCTTATCCTAACTATACACACTTAATTCTATATCTACATCTAACTTTCCCATATTTATCCTATACCTAATTTTATTTTTCAATAAACACCTACTTCTACTTTTCTATATACACCTATTTCTATCCCTATCTATTTAAATTTTACTCTATTATGCACCTATTTCTACCTTTCTATATACCTATCTCTATCTCTATATTTTGTCCATTAAGTTTCATTTTCTTCTTTAAATCTAACTCTTTTCTTGACCCTCCAAGTCTTTCTTCTTACAATCCTAATACACTTCATGCCTATTTCTCCTCCTTCTATTTCTATACTTATGATCCGTGTTACTCCACATAAAATAAACTTATCCCTATTATTCTGACTCTTAAATATTCCTTGTTCATTCCCTATACTTGTCTGTTTATTATTTATTATAATTTCCTTTTCTGCGGACAAACCCAACGATACTACCTCAACATCTTTATTTTTCCCCTCTATACAAAACTTTTCATCTCTTCTAGACCCTTCATGTACAATATTTATTTCATAAAAATCTTTTAAATTCAAATTCAAATTACCAAAATTATATTTGCCCCTTAACTCACTTATGCCTACATTTACCTCTTGTGTGTCACATAATGCTGTTATTACTTCTACCTTTCTTAATTCTGACTCGTTATCCACTATTAATGCTGCGCTTCCCTCTACCTCTATTTGTTCAGCCTCTTCTTTCCCTACCAATTGTACCTCATCTAACCTTTCCACCTTATATTCACCTGAGTCGATCTCTTTCACTTCTTCATCATCTCCCTCTATACTATTTATACATAACCCCATGTCATCTTCTGTGACCTCATAACTTGCCTTCCAAGGCAATATCCTATCCCCAATCCTAACTATTTTCCTCTACATATCTATTATAACCCCTAACTTCATCATACAATCGACCCCTAATATCCCTTTAAACTTTAACCCAGGTGCAATTATAAATTCTTGTTCACAGCTTACTGAACCTAACTCTACTTTTAAAATGACCATGCTATTCACAACAGCAAATCGCTTTTTATTCGGCGCAACCAGGTGACTTCTTTTTATTGGCATTATCCTGTCACACACTTTATCTTTAATTTCATTGACGAATTCCTCCGATACTAAACTCGCCTAAGCTCCTGCATCTAGTAATGTACCTAAATTTTTTAAAAAAATTTTAATATCAATTATGGGCAAACAAAATTTTTCTATAACTTCTGGCTCAATTTCTTCCTCTATTTTTAAAAATTCCCTAGGATGTTCGTACTTGTAGACAGTCTAGTGGTTTGACCTGCTCTAAAAATTCTGTCCAGGTCTGGTCTCCCTACTCGGTCCTGGTCTTGCTACCACTTCTGCATATGTCCTTGGCGTCTCAACTCTGTCCGTGTTGTTACCTTCCCTGCTTGTTGTAGATGTCCCCCTCATGTCCGGTGAACTATTCTGTCTTCGTTGTTCCCGGTCTAGGTGCAGGTCCCCTACCTACACTGTTGCTCCTGAAAAAGGTCCGTCGAGGTTCTCAATTTAGTCTCTGGTATGAAAAATTATTCCTCTGTCTTGCGTAGTTGTTTCGTCGTTCAAATCTTACTGCATTGACTTGTCTTTCCCTACTTTCTCTAGGTCGTCCACTGTTAACGTTATCGTACCTTTGCAGGCACTCCAGAAACATCTCCCTGTTCACAATATTCTGCAACGCTATATGTTGCCTCACCTCAACCTCAAAGTGTCGTGATAAGTATTTAATAATCTGTCTGTCTGTCAGTGGTGGGTTAAGTTGCTTAGCTATGCTATACTTTCGTATAGCATATTGCTCCCCACTTCCTGAAAATTCCCCTTTAAATTTACCTGTGATCAGATCATCTCGTACCTGGTCCTGTCTGTGATCACTCCAGTAATGTTTCAGAAACCTTTCCTCAAAGTCAGTGTAAGTGTCAATTTCTTGTCCTATTAAATTGTACCAAGCTTCAGCATGGTCTTTTAGTAAAGCTTTTACAACATTTAATTTTGCCTGTTCATCGTATAAATTATTTATTAAACCTCTAATGTTATTAATGAATATTTGAGATTTTACCTTACTATCCCCATAAAATTTCATTTGTTGCTCCAGCGACAGATTACCTGTTACCAATCTTGGACCATCCCCCATTAAAGTTGCTACATTTTGTTAAATCCCTGTCACTTCTCTTTCTACCCTACCTAACTGATCCTTACAGGAGTCCGTTACCTCCGTCATTTTAGCATTAATCTCGTCCTCACAGAAAATCCTTACATCTTTCCTTAATTGTCCCATTTCCTGATTTAAACCTCTAATATCATGCTCATTTTTATCTACCTGATTTTCAACTTCCCCCATTTTTATCGTCAAGCTATTTTTGAATTCAGAAACTTTTTTATTCGTCTTATCTATTTTTTCACTTAGGGTTTCCCTAACTCCTGTTAATGTTTCATTCATCTGATCAAATTTTCTATTTGATTCTTCATTCATCCTCTCTAGCATTCTCAAAATTACTTCATTTCCAGCTTCTCCTGATTCCGTCATCGACTGATCCCTACTACCTCCAGCTTCCATTTTCGAATTTTTATCACACAAGGCACTATCGTCACTTCCAATTTCCACTCCTTGGCTCCTTAACCACTCCTTTCTCTGCATACGTTCAAATCACTCCCACACACTTTCAAAAATTCATTTTTAAATTTATAAAAAAACAGACTTTCTCTCTCAGATCGCCAGTTTCCTGGAATAAAATCGCTTAAATTCTATTTGGAGCTCTTGCCTCACGTTCGGGTCGCCATAAATTGTCGTGGAATGTGCCTTTAAGTCACAGGAACTGGTACTTTCTAAAAACCATTTGGACCCCACAGATTGGGCATCATAAATTGCCGTGGAATGCTCTAATTTAAGCTCCGGACCTCGCTAGTTTTCAAAAAAAAATTAATTTTCAAAAATTATAAAATTTTACAAAAATTTTCTTACCCGTATTCTGCTTAATCGAATTAATTTCTTCAACAGCTTCCCTGGCTAGCTCAGCTGTGCCTCCTCTCAGATACCTAAATTTACTATCATTCTCTTTACCGTTCACACCATTCAATAAAATCACAAAATAATACAACAATCATACAATATTTATTTACAAATAATAATTCATGGTTATGTACAGTTCGGTGCTCAAGTTACACCTCAATAAATGCTATCTTTGTAAAGTCCTTGTTTTTAAAATTGAAATTTCAAACACATTTAATGCAACAGGAGTAAATGGGCCCCAAATAATACCTTATCTTTATTTATTACCACACACTGGAGTATGATGAGCTCATGATAACCCAGTTTATTAATGTATGCTTTCCAATTTGCATACTATGACTACAAACTTAATAAACCCATGTACTCTTAACAATTAAATTTAAATTCATCAAGAAATTTAATAAGCTTTACGTACACCTTTTGTTTTATATTCCAAAATACCATAATAATAATCAGTTATACGTATCTTTTTCAATACGTTAAATTACCCAAAATAACTATCAAAGTTCACTCACACATCACAAATAATTTTAACAGTTTATAAAAAAACAGCAAATTTAAATGCGTTACCTGGAAAAAGCGTCAAAAGTCCATCTCCGTTGAAGAAGCTCTATATTCCTGAAAAACCTCGGCTTCGTGATTAAGCTTGCTTGCTGTCTCCAGCTATTTATAGATGACAACTCAGTTTAAGCTGAGCTTCGTGCTACTAATTAACACCAATTCCAACATCCAAATCCATGTATATTACACTTGTTTATTATTGCATTATTAATGTACGAGCTTGTTAAAGTATTTGTGGACCTCAGTTAAATTTAAATTACATTCTATTATACTCGCGTTACTAACTATAAGGCCAGGAATAATTTAATACTATTTCACTGAATGTTACAAATTTTTAATAGTCACATGCTTTGTCAGTTGATTATAATACGTTGTTAAGCGATGCAAAATTAAAGAGAGCCCTCCTAATTTTCCCAGAGTATTTATATCATAAAACTAGGCCCCCTTGGCCGCACTTTACGCGAAATACTTAATCGAAATTAATATTTCTCCAAATTTTGTATAACCGTTTTAAACTTCTAGAAATATTCCCGCGTCAACACGCTATATCAGACAAACTATCACAACCACCTGTCGCGTGTTCGTCTGTTCTAAACCTATCTATTTCGACCAATCATACAGTTCAGTGACGTCTTAAAACTCCGCCTGTAATATCTCTATTCCTGTCTTATATATATTTGAGGTCGCGTTCTAACCTTGCTTGCGTTGTAGAAAATCGATATAGCTGCCCGCGTCTTTATGGACTTCACGTGGATCAAATACGTGCCTACTGAAGTGAATGCTTTTATGCCCGTCTCATTCTGAAGCATATCATTGATTGTTCATCCCTTCTGCTCTTTAAGAAACTTTTGTTAGCGTTTATGCGAAACTACCGACGGTTGAACAATAGTTCCTTGAAGCTCGCCTCGTTATCTTCACAAATAAGCGGAAGGTGACCTTTCCAACATGCAGGTGTGCTTAATTAATGATCGTTTAAAATAACACTTCTCGGAGCTTACATTTCACAGTATTTTATACAACCGACGTCTGTTTGTTTGTTAAGAAAGCTTTTCGCCTTGGGATTATCGATTTTTCATGCTCTGATGCGTTTTCTGACGTTATAATCCGTTGAATTAAACTAAATTAAATTAATTAATAATTTCTATTGGCTTATACAATTGATTTTCTTTATGAACCTATTAACTTTTAATCTCTAATTATAAAATTATGTCAATGCTTGATACTTTAAATTAAATAGATGAAATAAATTTTGTACGTAAATATTATGTTCCTCTCTCTACACAGGGTGTTTGAAATTGCATTGTTATACCCAAATTTAGCCCTTTAAACCCACTACAATATATATATATATATATATGTATATATATATATATATGTATATATATATATGTATATATATATATATATATATATATATATATATATATAAAAGATGGAATAATAACTTAGACTTTTATGCAAAGCCCAAAAAATTGTTTCAAATCGAGCTAGTAATTGAAAGATGCAAAATATAAGATCTTGGACAGGACTTGTACCTGTATCTTAGTCATTGTAGAACCATAATCTAAATCATGTACACGATTTAGATTTGTAAATTTTCCAATTGTCATCATCTGTCTCGGTGGTGTAATTGGTAAACGCATAGTCTTAGAAAGATTAACATTTGGATACAGGTTCAAGTCCTGTCCAAGACCATTTTGACATTAGCGACACGAATTTCAGTGTCGCGTCCGGGATGAATTTCAGTTACACGTCCCAACTTCCACATTCTAGAAGGAACGTTATCTTCAGAAATAATGACGAGTTGACCAGGACATAATGATGCTCTGGCAGATGAATGCCTTTGTAATTCTTGTAAGTACTCTTTAGTCCATTTCGACTTAAAGTTCTGTTGGAGCAGTTGTACGAACTGCCATCGCGAAAGTCGATTGACCTCTTCTTGCGATAAGTCAGGTTCAGGTATCGCCTTTAGATTATCGTTAATCAAGAAATGTCCAGGTGTGATATAATCAGGGTCACAAGGATCATTAGATAGAGAAATCAACGGACGGGAGTTTAATATACTTTCAACTTCAATCAGCAACGTGTTTAATTCTGTGAAGGTTAAATGAGCATTAGAACCCATAAACCTCCCATGTGAGGGCCTTTGGAACATTAAATATAAATTTAATATTCTGAGAAACTGTATCTCTGAGAATCGCATTTTGTGTCGTTTTATCAGTTAAAAAATTAACAATAGTTCATAATTCGTTGGCTGCGCCTACATTAGTTCCGTTATCACGAAATATTTCAGCTGGAATACCTCGTCTGGCAACAAATCGTTTGAGTGCAGCGATGAACGCTTCTGAAGTCAAATTTTCCACGAGTTTTCACAATGAACCGCCTTTGTGTTCATGCATACAAATACGCATCCGTATGCCTTTATAATTTTTCGCGAGGTACGTGAACTTTCTTTAAAAAAAATGACACAAAGAAATCCGTACCAAGCCTTGTAAATGCCCTTTGATTAGGCGCTAAACGAGAGGCAGGTAAATCTGTCATTTTGGGCTGAGATTTGAGAGGGTTGTGTCTAAAACAAAGAACACAATTTCGAGTTCGAATTTTGTGTATTTTGAACGTACGTTAGCATTGATGACTAACTTCGAGTTCGTAGTGTTATCACTAATTCCCGTGATTGGCAGATTTATTTTGTTTGTAGGAAGACCTAGCTTTTTTGCTAAATCAGTAGTGATAATATTTATTTGTGAAGCAGAGTCTAGTATGGCTCTTGCATTTTGATAACATCCTGTACCATCTCTTACTTCGATTATGCAAGTAGATGATACAAAATTACACGGATTTTGTATTGCGTGTAATACAAGAATTTCATCTTGAGGGTCCTGGCCATTCGAAGCTCACTCAGAATTATTCGAGTTTAAAGGAGGTTCGCTATTAGCTTCCTGTGAAGGTGGCTTACGAGTATTACCGTTAGCATTCACCTTATCTAAATGCAGAATTGTATTGTGCAAAGCACCACATTTTCGACATCTAGAGGATTTGCAATTGGGCGCAGGATGACCTGGCCTAAGGCAATTGAGACATAAACGCTTTTTACGAATGTTTTCCATACGAGATTCGACAGAAAGTGTTATAAGATTCGAGCACTGATTTGTAAAGTGATTACTTTCTGTGCAATAATTACAATTACTTGGTTTTTTCAGAATCAAACTGTAAGACGCGGACTTGTAATTATTTTTTGTGAATTGTCGTTGGAAACTAGTGTTATCGCTAGCTTCACGAGAATTTAGCGCATTTAGAGCGTGGCATTTTTGTGTTAAAAAGTCAGATAACATTTTATATGTAGGTACATTCGTGGACTTTAACTTATTTTCCCACTCAGTACGCGTTGAAAGGGGAAGTTTCGAGGTTATTAGATAAACTAACATATCGTCCCATTTATCAACAGATCTCCCCATGGCAGTAAGAGACCTTAAATGTTGCGAGGCAATATCTAAAATATTACATAATCCCTGATAAGACTACTTATGTAAGGCAGGCAGTTACAAAATTGAACGAATGTGATTTGTAACAATAACTCTTTCATTTTCATATCGATCACGTAAGATTTGTTTCACGTTTTCGTAATTTTAAGGCGTAATTTCTAAACATTTTATAGTTTCCGCTGCTTCAGATTTTAAACATCCTATCAAGTATAGTAGTTTGTCCAAGGGACTTAATGAAGGGTCTGAATCTATCAAAGAATCAAATACCTGAATAAACGAGAAATATTCTTCACATTTTCCTGAAAAATAAGGAAGATTTAAAAACGGCAACCTGGCAGCAACGGAGCGATTAACAGACGTATTGACATTAATTTCAGGTTGTGGAACAACAGGTTTTTGTTCTGGTTTATCAATATTCAACGCGTTAAATTTAGCTTGTAACGTAGAAAACATCGTATCAGTTTCCACTTGTTCATTAAATAAATCTTGAAATTCTAAATCAAAATCAAGATTTTAAATTTTTTGTAAACAAGATTCGAGTTCGTCAATTAATTTACAAGTATCAAATTGTCGCGAAACTTTTTGCTGGGTTTCCTGAGAAATCTCTTCCGATAAATATTTTTCAAGGATCGTTAGCGAGCGCCTTAAATATGAACGTTTGCTATTATATTTCTTAATTTGTCGGTGAACTAAATCCAAGTCTGGATTTTGTGCCATGATGTTAAAGTATAATGAATAAAAACGGGTTTATTTCAAAGGAAAGGGTGAAATAACAGTGTAATGATCTTTATCCTAGGCAAGATTACCTGTATTCAAGTTCAAACTACTGGTTGAACGAATGTAAACACAAAGCACCTGATGAAAGTAGTTAACCTTCTTTCACTAGGGTTGTTGCGGTCGAGAAATTCGGCGTGTTTCGTGGATCGCCGCTATCTACAAGTTCCAATGATTGTAGGTTGCCCTTGTAGCTTGTTTCGAAATCGTGTTTTCCTTCTCGCTCTAATGTAAGAAAAGGACGGAACAACTTGCAAACCAGAATGTTGTCGAGTATTTATAGCACTGCTTTGCCTGAGGATATTAGACTGTGAAGTTACACTTCACTTCCAGCACGATTAGCATGTTTGTTACTATATGCGATACATTGAAGCGCGATAGCACCATATGAATTCGCGTATACGAGAGCGAGTTAGCAATAGACGCACACTAATTATTAGATTTTCTAAGTTTTTTGATCGATGATTAAACAGGCGGCCACAAAGGTTACGACCCTGCGTAGATGGACTAATAATGAATGGGCTCAATGGTTCAAGATCGAATGGCTGGAAGTAACCAATGATATGATCATCACATTCACAATCGCGTGAACGTGAAAAGAAATTTTTTATAGAACGAGTAGGTCACGGTAGACCTAATTTAGACGTTGTTGACCCTAAGGTTGCGTATTTTCTCGACGGGACTGCGGCCCCGTATATCTTTGCTTGTTGATTTATTGCAATGAATATGTGGACTGTGGTTAGTTGATTTACTTATTATATTTGTCAAAAGAACGACTGCATTTCAGTATATTTAATAATGACTAAAAATGAACTTACATTGTAATAGCCACTAGTGTATACAACCAAAACTAAACTGGAAGTCAAGTTTGTCTATAGGCTCAGCTACTTAAATAGAGAGCTCGCTAAGGGTGGGAGCGACGCAACGGCCACCTCTAATATCACTCTCGTTCACCAATGAAACCACAATTTCAACATACATCCCGCCTTGAATAGCTGTAGCTTTCAAAAATTCAAATATAAAAGTTACAATCTTACGATTTGATAAATAATTATATGTACAATAGTGAAAATAAAGCAATATAAATGTTAATAAATTCCTTATCGTTAAATTTATATCTAATTTTGTTCCAAAGGCATTAAAAATACCTTAGCAATCGCACGTTTAATCACACCCGAATTGATTTTTACACTCACTACGCGAACCACATTATCTTCACCAGTATGTAATGCAGTTATCCTCCCAAGGCGCCATTGTAGAATGGGAGCATTTTCGTCTTTCACGATGAGGAGGGAACCTACTTGCACTCGGTTATCCTTTGATGTTTTCCATTTACTACGCTGTTGAAGTGATGTTAGGTATTCGGATGACCATCGCTTCCAAAAGTGATTTACCATTGTTTGTAATCGTTGATACAACCTCAATCGATTCACTGAGGTAATATTTTCTGTTTGTTCAGGTAGGTTGACCAATGAACTCCCAATGAGAAAATGATTCGGAGTTAAAACCGAACATTCGTTTGGGTCATTAGACATTGCCGTTAACGGTCTTGAATTTAATCCCTTCTATTTGACAGAGCACCCTGTATAATTGTTCGTAAGTCAGATTTGACATTCCCACCACACGAACTAAATGTCTTTTCACGGATTTAACCGCCGCCTCCCATAAACCTCCAAAATGTGGTGATCGAGGAGGAATGAAGTTCCATGTAATTTCATTTTTTAGTAAATAATCACGTACTACCACACCTTTAACGGTATCGCTTACCCATGCTATATATCTCTTCAATTCATTGTTTGCTCCAACAAAATTTTTCCCATTATCACTGTAAATTTGCTTGCAAAGACCTCTTCGCGCGACAAATCTTTTCAATGCATTCAAGAATGTTTCTGTACTTAAGTCCCCAACTAATTCAAGATGCACCGCTTTGGTTATAAAACAGACAAGAATGCACAAATAATTTTTAACTAATTTACGGGTTCTTAATGACCCGTCCTTAATCCATATAGGACCAGCAAAATCTACACCTAATGACGAAAAAGGTCTAGCAGATGTTACACGAGATTGAGGTAAATTTCCCATTTGATGTATTACATTAGTGGGATTACACCGGAAACAGTTCACACATTTGCGAATGATTGTCTTGACATTATTTTTACCGAGTATTGACCAAAATTTAGTACGTATTGCGGCAAGAACCGTTTGAGCACCCGCGTGTAAAAGCCTTTTGTGTTCATAATCAATTATCAGTTCGGTAAATTTATGTTTAGCAGGTAACAGCAACGGATGTTTTTTAAAATAAGTTTCAATTGAATTCTGTAGTCGTTCTCCGACACGTAATAAACCGTCAACATCTAAAAATACACTTAAAGATAATAATTTACTTGAACTTGATATAGTTTTGTCGCTCTTTAGGGATTCGATTTCTTGTTGAAAATAACAACGTTGTACCATCCTTACCAATGATTTCAAAGCGCTATCCAATTCATCAGTAGACAAATCTCCCTTTACCTTATTTGTGTTATCTGGATTGCTATTGTGTAAGAATCTAATCATAAATGCGACGACACGTAATAGTTTTGTATATGACGAAAATCGTTCAAAAATGGTTTCATCAATGCAGTTATGAAAATTTAATGTTATTGTTTTCCGCTCTTCTAATAATTTAATCGGTATAGAAACATTTTGTTTAGGCCAGTTTTCTGTTGATTGAGTTAAATATTTGGGTCCTTGCCACCAAAGTTTATTATTTACCTATTGTTGGGGACTGGCTCCCCTGGATAAAATATCCGCCGGGTTTAGATCAGAGTTTACATATTTCCATTCTTCTATAGACGAGCATTCTTGTATTTCCGTAACGCGATTAGCTACAAAGGTTTTCCACATGACCGGTTCAGCCCTGATCCACGAAAGTGTTATTGTGCTGTCACACCAAAAAACACGATTCGTGTATTTTAATTGTAATGCGGATTCTACCCTTTTCTTTAATTTGCTTAATAATTGTGCACCACATAGTTATAGATGTGGTAAAGATATTATTTTTAAAGGCGCAACCCTGGATTTAGCATATAAAAGATTTGAATAATGGTTTCCGTATATATCGGTACTTCTTACATAAATGCACGCGCCATATGCTCGCTCAGATGCCTCACAAAACCCATGAAGTTGAATATCAGTAACGGCAGGTACAACAACCTGTCTTGGTATTTTGATGTTATTTACAAGTGGTAATTGTTCCCGGAATTGAAGCCACGCGGTGTGAAGATTATTGTCTAACGATTCATCCCAATCTACTCGGGATTGCCATAATGATTGCATTATGAGTTTTGCTTTAGTTGTAACTGGTACAATCAATCCTAGTGGATCGAACACCTTTGCGATAGTGGATAAAATTACGCGTTTTGTAATTGCATCCGAGGAATTCAAGTGCACGGTGTAATTTAAAGAGTCCGATTTGGATTCCCAATCTAAGCCTAAGGTCTTACTTGAATTATCATCAGATATAGTGTATTTATTTGTTTGATTTACATCTGAACCGTTTAATACTTCTGTTTTATTCGAACACCATTTTCGCAAGGGTAAACATGACCTATCAAGTATTTCTGTAATTTGACGCTTCAATAAAATTGCATTGTCAATCGAATCCGCCCCGGTTATCAAATCGTCCATGTAAAAATCGCGTTTAATTATTTCAGCAGTTTCAGGATACACCGTTTCGTAATCGGTTGCTGCTTGCATCAGAGTGCGTACAGCTAAAAATGAAGCGGATGCTGTCCCATAACTGATGGTGTTTAATTGATAATGTTTTAATTCCATGTCATTGTTTTCGCGTCAAACTATTCTTTGATAATTCCTATCGTCCATCTTGACCCAAATTTGTCGATACATCTTTTCTATATCAGCCGTTAGAACCACATTGTGCTTTTGAAATTTGAGAACAATAGAGAATAAGTCTCGTTGTAATACAGGTCCAACCTTTAATACATTATTTAGGGATAAACCGGAAGTACTTTGTGCGGACGCATCAAACACCACACGCAGTTTGGTAGTAGTGCTTGTCTCTTTAAATACAGCATGATGGGGTAAATAATAATTGTTACTGGCTACATCAGTTTTATCAGAATTTTGTTTTATTTTTGTCATATGACCAAGAGCTTCATATTCACGCATAAAGGCGACATATTTCTCCTTTAACTCTGCATTACCGTTTAATTTTCTTTCTAAGTGATTAAATCTTTTGATCGCTATGAGTTCGGAATCGCCTAAATCCGGAAGATTATCTTTGAATGGTAAACTAACGGTAAATCTTCCTGTTCGACTGTCACGTTTTTAAGGATTAAGGAAATGCTCTTCGCATTCGCTTTCTTCACGACTAAATTTATTGTTATTTATTGACGGGCAGTTCTCCAATTTCCAAAATGATTCTATTTGATCATGAAGCATTTCATTCGATATTATTAGATTGCAAGAGGATATGTTTGAATTATTTTGTTGGTTAATTGGCCCTGATACCACCTAACTAAACTTCGTTTTCTGTAGAATAGGGTTATTATGACCGGATTTTATTTGTCCGATACATAAACTATCGAAAAATATTGGGGCAGCTAATAACATATCAACAGATCGGGTTTCGTGAAACTTTTCGTCGGCTAATTTAATGTTATGAGGTATTTGTAGTATTGAAACATCAAATGACCTTTGCGGCATATCATTTGTTATACGACTAACGATTAGGAAGGAATCTTTTATTTTATATTTAAGATCGCGCGAGCATATCGTGGCTTCCGTTTTCATTGAAATATTACTTGCCATATTGTTTATACCGACTACCGGAATGCTTGTATTGAATGTCTTGATTTTTAATTTTTCTACTAAAGAATGACTCATAAAGTTTGACATTGAACCTCCCTCTAGTAAAGCACGGCATTATATTAGCTGCCCTTGACTGTTTATAAAACGTAAATTTCAACAGTTGCCAGTAATACCTGTTTAAATGATCTGGCCGAGTGAGCCGTTATTAAAGGGTTTACAAATTCTTGCTCAGGTACCGGGGACTTGTCTGGCTCCGCTTTGTTGTTTATACCCTGTTGGACACTGTTTAAATTCAATGCGTTACCGTTTATGTGTAACAAAGAGTGGTGCTTGGCGCCACAATATTTACAATTACTTGCTCTACACTCCCTTTGATAGTGACCTGGCCGTAGACAGTTGCTGCATAATTTATGTTTTTTAATCTTTTCGTGACCTTCAGACACAGACATTTTAAGAAGTTTGTCACATTTAAAATTTAAGTGAACTGCTTTACAAAAGATACGAGATATTTTGTTAAGTACTTATGTGAACAAAGGATTTCTCGTCCCTAGTACCGTTATTAAAACTACCCTTAACCATTTTTGCCTGGTTTTCAATTGTCTCCAATAATACACACCTTTTAGAAATAAATTCAGTTAACTGTAAAATGGTAGGAGGTTCGTCTTTGTTAAAGGTTTCTTCGAACTGGCGTTTGTTGTCTGGTTCAATTTAGAAGATAATATGTAAGTTAAAAGTGTGTGTCCCACGATTCTGTCGGTTGTCCTAACGATGCTAATGCCCTTAGATTTTTGTTAAAGTTGTCAAGTAATTTTTGCAAATGCGTGTGAGATTTGAATTTTAGAGGCATAAGCTTAAAAATACTCTTTACATGCGTATGAATTATAATTCTTTTGTTTTCGTATCGTTCTTTTAACATCTGCCAACCTATTTCGTAATTAGTAGGAGATATTTCTAGCGATTGAATTACCTGCGCGGCTTGCCCCTTGACACATGATTTTAAATAATACAATTTTTCCACGGTACTTAATTGTGCATTATTGTGAATTAATGAATTAAAAGTCCCATAAAAACTCATCCATTCACTATAATGGCCATGAAAATCTTGCAAATTTATTTGTGGTAGTTTAACACGACTTTGTGCATCTGAATTACGTTCTTCGTTCCCCTGAATCTTAATACCATGATTACCCGTTTAACAAACTTTTGTTCTTCTTCATTATCGATGTGTAGCGTTTGAGTAGCCATTTTAACAAGCAAATAATTTGTTGAAAATTAATTTTATACCTGAACCAATTTGTTGTGTGTTGTTTGCTTCGACGTCTTCACCGAGTTGATGAATGTCGTCTTCTTGCAGAGTTTTCATTTGGAGGTGCGTGTTGCTTCCTCGCTGCGTATCATCTGTCTCGAATATCAGGACCATATGTTGAACCCTATGGTTGCGTTTTTTCTTGACGGGACTGCGGCCCCGTATATCTTTGCTTGTTGATTTATTGCAATGAATATGTGGACTGTAGTTAGTTGATTTACTTATTGTATTTGTCAAAAGAACGACTGCATTTCAGTATATTTAATGTTCAGCGAGGGGGGGTCTTATACCTCCGCGGTTTTCTTGTTGTTCTAAGCTGCAGTTCTTATTCCTTCAACTAAGTGGACTGTATGCGAGATTTATTCCGTGTTACGTTGCACTTGCACTATGTTTTTTAGGGGTTTAACAAATAAATTCACATTCCGCTGCACTATGACTAACTTACGTTACCGAACGAAAAACCAACTAATGTTTTGCTTCGATATCTATAAGAGAGTGTTTGTTCAATGCTACCCTTAGTCCCACTTATTCACACATGCACCAGGAATTTTTACGGCAGGATATAAGGGAACAAGGGATGACAGTTTTACTATTAGATTTACGACTACACATTTACGACTTAAAATTAAACACGACAACGTGCGACAAAGAGACCGAACATCCCGCCCACCAAAATAAGTATGAACTAACTTATTTTATATTTAAAACTAATTAGAGCTATTAACTAAGAAACCTAACCGACAAACTTATATAAGTGAATATATGTGTACATACCATTAAATATCAAGTAACTGGCAGTAAACATAGTTTCACTAGGGGGCGTTTAACTAACCCTTGGGATGTCTTGACTGTAGCTACCCAAACGATACCGTCTCTAGCAGGGTGAACATCTACTACTCTTCCTAAACGCCACTGTAGAGGGGGGTTATTTTCTCCCTTTAAGAAGACAAGCGAATCAATAGGTAGGGTAGCGGAATTCCTCAACCACTTACCTTTCTGCTGCAACGTGTGCAGGTATTCAGCACTCCATTTCTTCCAAAACCCTTGTTGCATTTGCTGCAACAGTTGCCAGCGATTCAAACGAGAGGGGTTTATGGACAAAAAATCTGGATCTGGTAACACCGAGACTGGTTCAACATTAAGAAAATGACCCGAAGTCAAATACGAAAAAGCATGCGGTTCGCAACTCAGTGCGCATAGTGGACGTGAGTTGGGAATCGCTTCGATTTCAATCAATACCGTCGAGAATTCTTCAAACGACAAAATTTGTTCACCGATAATTCTTTTTAAATGGGATTTTACCGATTTAATTCCGGCCTCCCACAACCCACCAAAATGAGGAGCAGCAGGAGGATTAAACACAAATTCGATTCCCTCAATGCCTGCCGAATGACGCATCAATTGAGAGATTTTACGAGAGGCCCCAACGAAATTAGTACCATTATCACAATGGATTTGAATACATTTGCCTCTTCGAGCAATAAATCGACGTAAAGCACCAAAGAAAGCGTCTGTCGACAAGTTAGACACTAGTTCCAAATGGATGGCTTTAGTGCTGAAACAAATAAATAAGCAAAGGTACGCTTTCAATGATTTTGCGCCACGACATCGATTCATTGTGACAGAGAAAGATCCACCAAAGTCGACTCCCGTATGTAAAAATGCCTTACCTGGAGTTAACCTAGAAGCTGGTAAATCCCCCATAGGGGGCATAAAGCCACAGGGTTTACACGAAAACAACGAATGCAGGATTTCAAACATTGCCGAATAGCCCTCTTGGCGGACAAGATCCAATAGTTTTGAGTTAGTAAAAATTGAGTTGTTCGATTTCCAGGATGTAAATGTCTTTCATGACAATCTAATATAATAATTTCAGTCAACCGATGCGACCGAGGAAGCAAAATTGGAAATTTTGCATCATGCGATAACTCTGAGTTACGTAGGCGACCGCCCACCCTCAACACATTACGACTATCTAGAAACGGACTAAGGCTACGAAGTTGTTTACTAACAAGTTTTCCAGTTTTAATATTTGCGATGTCTTGGGCAAAAACATTTGTTTGAACTCTTTTAATCAATAAATGTATAGCCTCTTGCTGATGAGCTAAAGACAAACCATCAGAATATTTTAAACGCAAATCTGCCGGACATTGAACATTACGAATGAAATGACGAATACATGTAATAATCCTACAAATTTTCTGCAGTTTTGAAAATTTATCCAACAACAAATCTAAAAAATTCTCAGACATAACGACTGTTAACGACCAAGTACGATATTTGACGTCCATCTGAAATGAGTCGATAAGGTTTGGCAGCGACGTTACTGGCCATTCTTCGCTACGACGCACTAACCAGGAAGGTCCTGTCCACCATAATGGATGATGAACCAACTCTGAAGCCAAAAGTCCACGTGAGGCACAATCCGCTGGGTTATCCTGGGACTTAACATGAAACCACGAAGATGAAGGGATACGTTCTTGAATCTGCGAAATGCGATTGCTAACGAATGTCTTCCACTTATGCGAAGAAGACCGAATCCAAGACAAAACAACAGTAGAATCTGACCACGCGAAAATATTACTAAAGGATAAAATATCTGTATAACTATTTTTGACGAAATCTACTAAATCTGCCAAGAGTATGGCAGCACACAATTCGAGACGGGGCAATGAAACGCGATTAGTAGGAGCAACCTTCGATTTTGCGCATACTAATGACATGGTAATATTACCTTGTAGATCGAACGAACGAAAATAGATGACAGCTGCATACCCAGCTTCAGAAGCATCACAGAACCCATGCAACTCCACCTTTTTAAAATTATGACATACGATGCGACGCGAAATCTCAATATTCGAAACCGCTGGCAATTCACCCAAAAGATGTTTCCATTTTTGTATGACTTCCAATGGAGGCTCTTGGTCCCACCCGAGACCTAAAAGCCAAAGATCTTGAACTAAACGTTTAGCAAACAGTACTAAAGGTGCTATCAAACCGAGAGGATCAAAAATTTTTGCGATAGCCGACAAAATATTACGCTTAGTGCAAGTGCGCTCTTCAACGTCTAAGTTGTATAAAAATGCATCTGTAAGAGCGCGCCACGAAAGGCCCAAAATTTTTATTGAACCACTATCTTTATCTTGAAATGTAATTGCGTCCGAACTGGACAGGGACTCCCTCAAGTTGGACATCACTTCCGGGCAATTACTACTCCATTTTCTTAATTTAAAACCACCACTAGTGCAAATACTATTCAATTCACCAATTAATTGATTAGCAGCTTCAATCGAATTGCATCCAGTAACTAAGTCATCAACATAGGTATCGCTCGCCAATACCGATGACGCGAAAGGAAAATTAATTGATTCTAACGTTGCCAATTCTTGAACAGTACGCAAGACCAAAAAAGGCGACGACGAAACTCCATAAGTCACAGTATTTAATTTAAAGTCCATAATAGGATCTGACGGAGAAAATCTCCAGACGATACGTTGATAATAACGATGAGTATCTTTGACCAAAATCTGCCGATACAGTTGTTTGATGTCAGCTGTAATTACGATAGGATGTATACGAAAGTGCAATAACAAAACTGCAATGTCTTTTTGCAGAGCAGGGCCAATAGCCAAGCTATCATTTAACTAATTTCCAGATTGATCCGGACACGAAGCATCGAAAACCACACGCAATTTGGTGGTAGTGCTATCACGTCTATGTACAGCATAATGGGGAATGTAATACATTTTCTCATGACCCGACGAATTTTCAGGCGATTTCACTTGAACCATGTGACCGCTTGTCAAATAATCCGCCATAAATTTTTTATAATCTGAATACAATTCAGGATTTTTTAGCAAACGACGTTCTAACGACAAAAATCTTTTAATACAAATTGATCTCGTACCCACGAATGAGGGTTCCGAAATTTTAAAGGGCAAGCACACTAGAAAACGACCGTCCTTGTTACGTCTATAATTTTCCACAAATTGATTTTCACACCTTTCTTCTTCAGGAGAAATGTGTTTTTTGAAGGGAATATTTTCTAATTCCCAAAATCGACAAATGTCGCTGTCTAAGGGCTCAACGAAAGCACACAACGACGGAATAGAATTATTCGGGGAAACGACCTTTCCCGTTAAAACCCAACCAAAGGTTGTTTTAATAGCAACTGGCTCATTAGCGACACCCCAACGAGACTCGTTCAACAAAACCTGAGCAAAGATTTCCGCTCCGAGCAGCATGTCAATTTTACCAGAAATATTAAAATTAGGGTCAGCTAAGGCCAAACCTCGAGTATGCGACCATTCCTTGAACCCTATCGACGACGAAGGTAATTGATTACAAATGTTAGGTAAAATATAACACTCAATTCCATATGCTGGAGACCTTGCTCCCGAGGGGCTGACTACACACGATAGTGTACCAGACACCAACGACGAATTCAAGCCAAGTCCTTGAACAGTAACATTGGCTTTCCGTTTCTTTAAACCTAATTTCTGACGGCACCTTTCAATCATAAAACTTTCCATGGATCCGTTATCTAATATTACACGAACAGATTGCAATGTTCCTATATAATCAAGCACCGACACCATTGCCGTAGCTAACAGCGTGGTTGTGTGTTCTAATGACGTCGAAATCAACGAGCTAGTGGCAGGTTGTTCATGCACAACCGACAACGACAGATTGTCTTCACTAGGTCTACTAGTAGAAGTAAGTCTAGGCGCCGCTCTCCGAGGAGACGCTGACCTTTGACGATGGGTTTGTCGGCGTGGCGATACCGATTTTTCTTGTTTATCGAAGTGAAGCAACGAATTGTGCGACTGATGACATTTTCTACACGACCGATCTAACGTACAATTTTTCATCGAATGTGAAGTATTTAAACATTTAATACAAAGATTTTTAAGCTTTACCGCCTCAAATCTTTCCTGAGGGGTTTTATCGAGAAACTGCTTACATCTATAAATAGGATGCACAGCTTGACATAAACTACAATTTTTACAATCATTGGTGGTACTAACTAAACTAAAGAAGTTTTAGCCGAAGTGCTAACGAACCTTCCTTTTTCTCTTTCTTTCACGGAATCTCGAGATTTTAAGCATGTTCCTGAAGCAATGTCATTTATTTCCAACACTTTACATTGTTTTTCAATGTACGACCTTAAATCTTTGAACGAGGGAATCTCATCACTATTTCCTAACTCGAAGCGCTTTAAAATGTTTGTATCTGTTCGGGCTCCTGTCCCTCTCTTCTTGATCATTGTTAACCCCTTCTTTTAACAATCATGAAAAGACTTAAAACCAGCAGCCGACGAGGGTGTTGTGTTGTCATGTTTGACCCACCGGAAGTGACAGACCAGTTTTCGTGTCTTGAGTGCTCACTGACAATACTATAGTGCCGTTAATGCTCGCTGTACAGTTAACCAAATTACAGTCCACATTACCATTAGAGGAGTTCAAAGTAAGTGGTTATGTTAAGAAATGCTTTGATCCAACATTTTAAGCCTTCTTCCGGATTGAATTCCTTTTGTTAAATTGAATTTCACGCTCCAATTCCTTGATTTCGTTTGTTTTTGGTTGGGAGGGTGATATAAATTCATTACTGCGTTAAACTGTATAGACATTTGCTAAGAAGTTCTTAGAACAATTTGTTTGATTTGATTTGCAATCTAAGTAAATTTTCGTTTTGAATACTATTTATTTTATGTTCAAGTTCTATTCGAGAATTTAATTAAAATAAATAATAACGGTACGAAATAGCATTTTTGTGAGCTTGTGACACAGACATACCATCGGGGTAACAAATTCTTAACGTTCGGGTTAAAAACACGTGGTTGTTTATGGTTGCAGCGTAGTTATTCTTTGTTATCTTTGCCGTGCAGTATTTTTACAAGCCTTGTTGTTGTAATTCCTTTTAGACCTCGTTCAATTTCAATTTCGTGCACATGCATTTTACAGTGGCATTGTATTGTTTGTAGAAACGGTACTTGTCATTTATTGCTCAAACATCACTTCGTTGGGTGGTCGTAAAAACAACCCTTTTCTATAGAATTTAAAAGCTTTGTTGCTGCCGCTTTGTTGCTTCAGGCGGTATCTGACCCTTTCATACTGGTAGTTACCACAGAAAGGTTGATTTTTCAAGGTAAATCGGCGTTAAGTAGATTGATAGCTTTGCAAATCGCATTGTCTAATTTAGATGGGACCGGTGATACTTTTGCGCAAATTGAAGTTAGTATGGAATTAACTCAGCAGATTATATCAGATTTTGACAAATTGTATACAGAATGCATCTTAGACGATGAATGTATTGAAGAAATTTCAGGTATTCGAATTAGCTTAGATAAATATTTCTTGCAGATTAGAGTACGGTTCACTGAATGTCAAAGGCATGAAACTAAAGTGCCTCTAGCATCATTGGTAGATAATTCACACTTAGCCACAAACAACATACGCTTGCCGGCAATTCCATTAATAAATTTTAATGGGAAAATTGAAGATTTTGAATCATATTACAATGCATTTCGGAGTTTAATTGATTCAAATCAAAAACTTTCTCCTACTGAAAAGTTCTATTTTTTGTTAAACAGTTTAGATGACAAATCTAAACAACTCGTTAAACATTTATCGGTCTGTGATGCAAATTACGGAATTGCCCTAAAAATTATTATAGATCGCTATGAAAATAAAAGATTAATTGTTACAAATTATTTAAATTGCATGGAAAAGGCTCCCAAATTGAATTGTGCCACGTCCGATAGTTTGAAGTCTTTATTAAATCTATTCGTTGAAAGCTACAGCGCTTTAAAAACCTTTGAAAATGTCGATCTGTTTGATTTTGTTCTTTTCAATTGGCTATTACAAAGGTTAGATTCAGACACCGCCAAACGTTTCGAAATGCAGAATACTAGTGAAATACCACGTTTTGAAGGATTAAGAGCGTTCTTAGATCAATCGTGTAAGGCTTTAGAGATAAATGATTTGATGTCTCAAAAAGCACCGAAAACCGTCAACTTTGCGACTAAAAGTAAAAGTGAGCCTTCAACTTGGAATAGGCAAAATTCAACTCGTGGGACGTTTGTATCTACGACGTCACCTAACAAATGCATAGTGTGTAATGACTCGCACTTGATTTATGGTTGCAAAAAGTTCCTTGGTAAATCCAGTCAGGAACGATTTGATTTCGTTAAAAAGAATAATCTCTGTTTAAATTGTTTGTATAGTTCGCATCGTGTCAAAAATTGCCAATCAAAGGTTGTTTGTAAAAAATGTCGTAAACCACACCACACATTGTTGCATTTTGAGAATGCAAATACTTCTTCTACTACATCAGCAGATCATACAAAAAAAATGGTTGAAGGGAATGAAACAAGTGAAGCTTCTTCGTTGTCGATGCAGAGGGCTGAAGTTAGTTAATTCGTTTCTCGTTCAGTTGCTAATGCAACAACTTTGTTAGCTACTGCTCAGGTAGCGATTATCGATGGTTTTGGAAAACTACAAACCGTTAGGGCACTCTTAGATAATGGGAGTATGTCAAATTTCATGACAGAAAAGTGTCGTCAAAGGCTTTTTTTGCAGAAGCATAAAAGCTTAGCAAAGGTACAAGGTTTGGGCTTGAATGCGTCTACTATCAGTGGTAGCTTATCGTGTCGTATTCATTCTTGTAATCAGGCTGAAACTCAATCCAATTTCAATTTAGAATTTTTTGTTTTACAGGAAATATGTGGTCAACTACCGACCACACCTTTATCAAAACGCCATTGGGATCATATCGATGGATTACAATTAGCTGATAAAAGGTTTTTCGAACCTGCGAAAATTGATTTGTTGTTAGGAGCAGACATTTTCGCACAAATTTTGTTAAATGAATCTCGGATCGGCCAACAAGACGAACCGGTGGCCATTCGCACCAAATTTGGTTGGATTGTGACTGGAAAAGTAGGTTGTTCAGAAACTATTTCTACTTCGTTGTGTGCTTATGTGGAACCAATAGAAAACACGCTACTTCGTTTTTGGGAGCTGGAAAGTGTTCCTGCTCAGGTACAAGAAAATGCAGAAAACGTATTGTGTGAAAAGACGTTTGTCGATACTTATTCTAGAAACGAAGCAGGTCGGTTTATGGTTTCATTACCTTTTAAAGGACCAGAACCGATCTTTACTGATTCTCGTGCAATCGCTTTACGTCGGTTTTTGGGGTTGGAAAGACGTTTGCAGAATGACTCGCATTTACGAGCGTCATACAATCTTTTCATGCAAGATTACATAAACACAGAACACATGAGTCCTGTACCTCTTCTTTCGTGGGATAGTAGTCCTGTTTATTACATTCCGCATCATGCGGTAATAAAGCCAGAGAGCACAACAACTAAATTAAGAGTTGTGTTCGTTGCAAGTGCAAAAACCTCAGACGGTATTTCACTAAATGACACGTTGTTACAGGGAAAATCACTACAAAAGGATATTTTTGAACTTCTATTGCAGTTTCGGATTCACAACATTGCTTTCACGGTGGATATCAAACAAATGTATCGCCAGATCGAGATTATACCAGAACATCGAGATATCCAACGTATTTTGTGGAGATTCGATTCATCGGATCCTCTTGTTGATTACCGATTGAACACCGTTACTTATGGGATAAAGGCTTCTCTTTTTCTTGCTCTTCGTACAATCCAAGAATTAGCCAGATTGGAAGCGGTTCGTTACCAACGCGCTTCACTTGTTTTATCGTCCAAATCATATGTAGATGACATCATCAGTGGTTGTGAAACTGTTGAAGAAGCCAACTTGCTAGTTCAGGAACTGACTGAATTATGTAAGCTTGGTGGTTTTGAACTTAGAAAATGGAATAGTAATTCCACCCTTGTCTTGTCAAATATACCCAGTTCACAAATCGAACAACTACCGCTGACGTTTAGTCAAGAACAAATTCCGCTAGTAAAGGTGTTAGGACTCAAATGGTGTTCTGATTTAGACATTTTTTCATATGATATACAAATTAGTGAGCGTCCTTGTACAAAAAGGAACGTTCTCTCGACGTTAGCAAGAATTTTCGATCCCCTAGGTTTCTTAACTCCTGTTACATTTTTTATTAAACATTTCGTTCAGCGTTTATGGACTTTGAGAATCAATTGGGACGTCCAGCCTCCCGAAAAACTTATTCGTCAATGGGACAAGTATTTGTTGCAACTTCCATTCTTATCCGAGTTGAAAATTTCTCGTCAGTTGATTTGTAAAGACTTAAAGAGCATCGAGTTACACGCCTTTTGCGATGCCTCAGAAGCAGGTTATGCATCTGTTGTTTATTTTCGTTGTTTTAACAAAAATGATAATATTTTCGTGTATTTTGTTTGTGCAAAAAGTAAAGTTGCGCCCACAAACAAGGTTTCGTTGCCACGGTTAGAGTTGTGCGCAGCAGTTCTACTCGCAAATCTCGTAGAGTATGTGAAGAAAACATATTTCAAGTTAGAATTTACTAGCATCTTTGCTTGGTCGGATTCTACAATAACACTTTCATGGTTAAAATCGCCATCTAATAAATGGAAAACTTTTGTCGCAAATAGAATTGCACATGTTCAATCGCTGGTTGCACCCTCTAATTGGAAGCATGTCAAATCACAAGACAACCCTGCCATTGTGCCTCTAGAGGCCTTTCTGCAACTGAACTTATCGATCACCCGCTATGGTGGGCGGGTCCTGTGTGGTTAAAATTACCTTTGGAAGAATGGCCTAAACAACCATTTCTTGATAATTCATCATCAGAATTGTCACAAAGTTCTGCCGAAGCAAAAGTCGTGTTGATTGCCATCGAACCCTCGGATCACGTTTTGACTTCTTTGTTAGATACATTCTCCGATTTGCAAAAGATTTTAAAAAATAATTAGTCACTGCCGCCGTTTTGTGTTCAACCTCAAATCACCTAATGGAAAATTAACTGGTGCGATTACCCTTCGAGAAAGAACATCAGCGTTAGAATTGTTAGTGAAACATGTTCAAAACGGTGCATTTGCGGAAGCTTTGGAAAAATTGAAAAAAGGGACATTTAGTTAGCAAACAACTCCGTTCTCTTACTCCATTCGTAGATTACCAGGGACTCCTCAGGGTGGGCGGTCGGTTAAAATATTCGGGCATCTCACATGATGCAAAATATCCTTTACTTCTCCCTCGGCTCCATCGTCTAACAACTCTTATTATACAGGATTGCCATATTAAAAACTTACATTGTGGTAATCGTACAACCCAGTCATTATTGCAACAGTATTTTTGGATTTTGTCTGCTAGGAGAGCCATAAGACAGTGTCTACGTGCATGTATTCCTTGTTTTAAGGTCAATCCTACTTTTATTGTGCCTTCTATGGGAGATTTACCTACTCCGCGAGTGACTCCTGGAAAAGCATTTCGTCATACTGGCGTAGATTTTGGGTGCCCTTTTTCCATAACAATGGGTCGGGTTCGAGGAGCCAAAACCTTAAAGGCATATATTTGTCTTTTTGTTTGTTTCAGCACTAAGGCAGTGCATTTGGAATTGGTTTCAGATTTGTCGTCAGAAGCATTTTTAGCCGCTTTCCGTCGATTTATTTCTAGACGTGGAAGGTGCATCCACATGTACAGCGACTGTGGTACCAACTTTGTAGGTGCTGAAGCCAAAATTCGCGAACTGTTAGAACAATCCGCACACGCAGAAAATATTGAGTGGTCGTTCAACCCCCTTCTGCTCCGCACTTCGGTGGGCTATGGGAGGCGGGAATTAAATCTGTCAAAACTCACCTATTTCGGGTAGTTGGTGAGCAAAAATTGACCTATGAAGAATTTAATACGGTTATAGTGCAAATTGAAGCACTTTTGAACTCCCGTCCATTAGGTCCGCTTAATTCGGATCCTAACAATTTATCTTGTTTGACCCCAAGTCATTTTTTAACCATCGAACCTATTTCTGTCATTCCAGATACGGACGTTACTGAGGTACCGATTAATCGTTTAAATCGTTGGCAACTAGTTCAGCGGTTACAGCAAAGTTTCTGGAAGCGATGGCAATCAGAGTACCTTCATACGCTTCAGCAAAAATCAAAATAGTTTGCTTCAGTGGAATCACTAACGCTTAATAGCTTAGTGTTGATTCAAGAACCCAATTCTCCGCCTCTTCAATGGAGATTGGGTAGAATTATTCAACTACATACTGGTAAAGATAACGTTGTTCGCGTTGCAACTGTGAGAACGGCACATGGGACTCTTAAAAGGCCTGTGCTAAAGCTTTGCCCTTTGCTCTTGGAACAATAATTGTTGGTGTATTTGTGCAACAAGCTCATAGGGTTAGATATTATATAGCTATTTAGTCTAGTTCCGTATAAGTTAGTTAGTATCGTTCATATTAGTTGTTTACTTTGTTAAAAATAAAGTTATATTTATTTTGGTGGGCGGGATGTTCGGGCTCCTGTCCCTCTCTTCTTGATCATTGTTAACCCCTTTCTTTAACAATCATGAAAAGACTTAAAACCAGCAGCCGACGAGGATGTTGTGTTGTCATGTTTGACCCACCGGAAGTGACAGACCAGTTTTCGTGTCGTGAGTGCTCACTGACAATACTATAGTGCCGTTAATGCTCGCTGTACAGTTAACCAAATTACAGTCCACATTACCATTAGAGAAGTTCAAAGTAAGTGGTTATGTTAAGAAATGCATGATACATCCTTTGATCCAACAGTATCTAATTTTTTCGATAACAGATTAAACAACATGAAATCTAATAAATCTATTTCCATCTGCCTTAACGCGAATATATTTTCATCAAAACAACTAATTAATTGCCGGAGTTCCGCATACGAGTCTGAGGAACTGACCTTAGGGCATTTTTCGAGAGCATTAAAATATGTTGAAAGTAATAACCTCTTGGACTGAAAACGATTAGTAATGATTTTATAGGCTTCCTCGTATGCATAATCATTTAATGGCAAGTGTTTTATTAATATACACGACGACTCATCTAGTGTATCAACGAGATGGCAAAATTTTTCCACAGGGGACAAACCGACAGTATCGTGAATCAACCGCTTATAAATTGCATTATAACTCTCAAAATCTGAAATGCGTCCCGAGAACCGTGGGACTGAAAGATGTTTCAAGCGAATTCCACAATTTGGCGAAAAAGAATTATTCATATTTTCCACCTTTGGCTTATTTTCTACCCGATCTAATTCGCATTGTTCAGCGATAATACAAATATTTAATAGATAATCATCGATTTTCACCCTAAGAGCCGAAAATTCATCCAATTGTTCACTTTCTTCATCAAAGAAAATATTCTTGCAAAAAGATTTGAAATGGGTTTCAATTTGCTCGACACTTTTAATCGATGCTCTAATTAAAGCAATCGATACGTTTTCCGGTTGGTTGATTTTACTGTATATATGATCCTACCTTTTCACTACAAATCTAGCTTCAAGAATAGCTTTATCAATTGATATAACCATATTTATTAATGATTTATGAACGACAATAAAAATTAATATAAAAACAATGCGTAACTCGAATACGCTACAAATAATTAATCTACGAAATTAAATTATTAATCGACAAATGCAACTAATTACAGTGCTCGCCCGACAAAAACGTTTAACGTTTCAAATAGATACCAATAACCCCTTTGTTATACAAGTTGCATGAACCGGATGGTTCTTCGAACTTGACAGGAAAAATAAGGTAAAGATTTACAATGCAATAATGTTCATAAATAGTTTACATAAAAGACACCGACGACGACACTGATCTTTACGACAAAAGATAAGGGATGTATTGTAAAATCTATCGTTAGGACCAAATGTTACTACCATTAAATGTGTAAGCAGGATGTTATTCTCTGTGTAACACGTTTAACCATAATCAAAACTACGACAATTTTTAAATTAAAGTGTAAGGAGCGAAAAGGAAAAGGAACTAATTAATTAATTAATAATCCGGTGATGAAGGCCCATTTGTTCACGCGCGGGGGATCTTATAAATTTATATATCGACTTACCTCCGCGGTTTTTTGTTGTTCTAAGCTGCAGTTCCTATTCTTTCAACTAAGTGGACTGTATGCGAGATTTAGTCCGTGTTACGTTGCACTTGCACTGTGTTTTTTAGGGGTTTATCAAATAAATTCACATTCCGCTGCACTATGACTAACTTACGTTACCGAACGAAAAACCGACGACTGTTCTGCTTCGATATTCATAAGAGAGTGTTTGTTCACTGCTACCCTTAGTCCCACTTATTCACACATGCACCAGGAATTTTTACGGCAGGATATAAGGGAACAAGGGATGACAGTTTTACTATTAGATTTACGACTACACATTTACGACCTAAAATTAAACACGACAACGTGCGACAAAGAGACCGAACATTTAATAATGACTAAAAATGAACTTACATTGTAATAGCCACTAGTGTATACAATCAAAACTAAACTGTAAGTCAAGTTTGTCTATAGGCGCAGCTACTTAAATAGAGAGCTCGCTAAGAGTGGGAGCGACGCAACGGCCACCTCTAATATCACTCTCGTTCACCAAGGACACAACAATTTCAACAGACGTGTTTCACTACCGATGTAGCGCAAGCAAGAGAAGTGGACTGTATTTTCGAGAAGCTTACGAAGCTTGCAGTGATTAATAACACTGACATACAAGAATAATAACGATATTTATTATTAACTGTGAACACCAATGTTACAATAGCGGGAACGCGTCTTTTACAAGCTTACTCTTTCGCGGTCTAACAACTTCTCTTTTAACATTCCCCAGAGGTGGGGCGAGACTGGTTGTGGCGCGCAGGCCGTCTCATTCAAATATTTGTAAATATATAAATTCCTACTCGTGTCGTAACAAGTATGTTGAAAATTTTGTAAGAAGAAAAAATCCACGTTGAGCAACAAAGGTTTTGTAGAAAAACTTTAGAAAAAGAAAGGAAAAAAATCGTTAGGTGCTAAAGCGTCGCAGAAAAATTCTGAAAAAAATATACGACTATTAGAACTTACCCGAGTTAAGCTGTCTGTGCCAGGTGTTTTATCATTATCTAAAATTACATAATAGTGTTTTGTATGTGCTCGATGACAGGTAAAATTAAAATTATTCGTTAAATATTCAACCATGTCGGAGTTGTTAAATATCCTGCTAAAATCTTGGGTTATATCCAGATCTAGTAGATAGTAAAGCATCCCTTTCGAGCTCGTTCAATATGTCTGGCCATTCCTCCAACAAATTTCTAACTTTGTATGGAATGGATATTGGATTTGTATACTTCTTGTTTATAATTTTCTTACCTTCTTTCACAATAATATAATTCTTCTTCTAGCGCCATTTTGTTTTTGTTTTGCAGTAAGAATATAAGTTTAGCTCTTACTCTATGCCTCATCATCATTAGGTCTTCAGTCCTACAGCTGGTTGGACACAAACTTTCATTGTTTCCTATTCTGATCTAATCTACATGTTTCTCTGAAATTCCCACTGCACACCTCTTTCACTATCTGTGTGTAATATTTGTATATTTTTATATTTGTGTTTGTTCACCATTTTGGTACATAATATTGTACATAGTATGACAAGTCATGTATAAAATCTAAAACAAATTTATATATCTAAAATTCGATATATGATCACATTGTGACTTTTTAAAAATTATAGTTTAAACTTAAAATAATGTATTTTTGTCATATAATAATATTACTTACAATTATTATAAGATGTATCTGTTAAAATTAAATTTAAGGACTGATTACTGGAAAATTCTTATTCATGCTTTAAATAGTCTACAACTTTGTAGAAGGCATTATCAATTAAAAACCTTTTAGTCTTAGACTTGAAGGATTTAAAGTCAGTTATCTTTTCTAGATTTGTTGGTAGCGCATTACTTATAATAATACAATTATAAAATGGCGATTTCTTAAATAAACTAGTGTTGTGTGGAGGAATAAGTAGACGTCCACTCTGATAAATTCTTTAAAAATCTGTTTTTTTATTCCGAAACCTATGACATGAATGTATTCTCTCATGATTTCGACTATACGATCATATTTTTTAGCTTATTGCACATATAGTAAAATCGTTTTTTTAAAATTTTTGTGCCTTATCTAGCACATGCTGCCATGGGTATAAAATTTGTCTGTGAACCTACATACACGACATTGATGAAAATAATTTGAGGCACCTAGACAGTAGCCATTGCTGCAACGATCATTTTATTATAAGCAACACAATGATAAGATTTGACAACTTCATTATGAGTAGCTTGTCTTGAAATATGTAACAGCGTATGCCGTTTTTTGTTGCACATCTGACATGCAGTTGTTGATTTGAATTCAGATTCCGTATGATGGTCCTTTAAGCAGTTAAAACAAATATTTAATTCATTAACTTTTTCTTTTCGTTCTTACACATTCTTTGATTTTAACTTCAAACAGTGATAAATGCCGTTGCCACAATGACAGTTTATTTTGTTTATTCTTGAAACAACGCAGGCAGAAGTTTGCGCCGTTGTGTTTGAATTTTGAGAGGTTATTATTCTTTGGTTGTTTGTAGAATCCGATTTATTAAGGGCGTTTACCACTTCAAAAAACTGGCACCTTTTTTCTAAAAAGATTCTTAAATCTTGTGGTTTTGATAACTTAGAACTCAAAGTTGCTTGATATTTCTTTTTTGTAAAAAAATCAAGTTTAAATTGAATTATCGGAATGAATATTATGTTTCAAGCTTCTATTTTTACTCCCAAACTCGTTAAGACCTGTGAACTATCTTACTATCTATCTATCTAACAATTCTCGCATTAAATTTGTATCAGAATTTTTTTGTAATAGCTAGAAAATTTATCATTGCGCAAACGTGCTCCTGAACAATTAAACATTCATTTTGTTACGTTCAATTTTACCCTCCTAAATATTTTCGTTCGATTTACGACTTTTTCAAATATTCCCACACTTCCACTTCGATATTTTGTATAACTACCTATCATAGGAGACCCCTGATCACGTATTATAATTTAATAACCCGATTTGTTACCATAAAACTCATTCTAATACAATTAAAATAAGTGTTTATTCAACACCCTGTAGAATGCTATTAGTATATTTTTAGTTTAAGTCAAAGTACCTCAATCTATCTCTATTGTTTGATATAGCATCGCAAATGTATTCGGTTATCAACAATCTTTGCTTTGTGGAAGGACATGCTCACTTTATTGAAAGTAGTACCATAAGTTTGTATAGAATAGATTTTCTACAAGTGTGATTAGCGAAGGCGATTGAATTCGAATTTGCCAGCTTCTTTATCTATATATGCATTACAAATACTCTAGAAGTGTTCTTTGATATGTAGTATCCAAATATTTTAATCGATTATATCGTTTCATGAACTGGGTTCACTTTTATTCTGTTTTTTGTCCTGACATATATTTTCTACGCTCCTGATGCTGTTAATTTGAGAGCGATGCGTACCTACACGGATAAGTTTATATTCTCTGTGCATTGGTATGTTTATTACATAGTATTGACTAAAAGGAATCTCGTTTTAGCTTTTTGCGTAGGCTTACTGGTTCAGCTATGTTTGCAACATTAACGAGTCTTGCTACAGTTGTGACGATTCATCATTGAGCGGATCAAAATGTTTAACTGTTTCACATCATCTGATTTAGGTTCAAGATAAGTATTTCGGCACATGGAGGTATGTTACCAGATTCTTTTTACATATCAAGAGGTTATTGTTTATCAATATTTGATGTTGTTGCGTAAGAAAATAACCACAAATAAACTCGTTGCATTACTCCGACAGGCAGAGCAAGTTTTCAAAACCTTCTTCGAAACTAGCTTCTCTGGAGTTTCTTGAAATAACCGCGCTTGGCATCAATCCCCGAGATGCAGGATCAGCTGGATTATGCGAAGATTTAATATAAAACCATCGGCTAGGTGCAATGATTTCTTGAATGTGGCTAACACGGTTTGCCACAAAAGTTTTCCACCGAAAAGGTGTAGAACGTATCCAAGTGAGAGCGACCGTAGAATCACTCCACGCTGAAACATCGGAGATGTCAATCAAGCCTTGATAAGAACGAATGGTAAAAGAAAGTAAATCGGTTAATAAAACGGCGGCACATAATTCCAAACGTGGAATTGAAATGCGCTTAATTGGAGCTACTTTTGTTTTAGCGGTTACAAATTGTACAGTTATTTCTCCAGTAGTTTGATTTATGGAAATACACTACCGCTGCATACCCTACCTCGCTAGCATCGCAAAACCCATGCAAATGACAAGTAAAAGGATCCGAAGGGGGTAAACAACGTGGTAACTTTAATGACGATAATAACGGCAACTCTTCTTGATACTGCTGCCATTGAGACGAAATGTCTGCTGGTGGGATGTCATCCCAATTCAAACCTAACATCCACAGATGCTGGATTATGCGTTTTGCAAAAAGTGTTAGTGGGGCTAAAAACCCTAATGGATCATATATTCTGGCAACTTGTGAAAGTATGTTGCGCTTTGTACATATTTGGTTTAATGGTTTAACCCGAAATGAGAAAATATCTTCTGTAGGTGACCATTGAAGACCTAATATTTTTATTGATTCGTCAGAATCGAAATCGAGAGAAGTATATTGGCAAAAATCTGACGGAATGCCTTCCAAAATAGAAACTGAATTAGAACTCCATTTTCGAAGTTCAAAACCAGCCGAATGTAAAAGTCGGATAAGTTGATCTTTAATTTCGCGGGCCGATTGTATAGAATCTCCACCGGCGACGAAATCATCAATATATAGATTTGACCGTATAGCCTCAGCGGCTAACTGAAACCTTTTGCCTTCGTCAATGGCTAATTGCTGAAGAGTTTTTAATGCTAGATAAGGCGATGACTTAATACCATAGGTCACTCTATTAAGCTGATAAGTCTGAATGGGTTCTTCTGCGGAGAACCGCCAAACAATTAACTGAAACTTTCGATGTTCTTCGGTAACCAAAATTTGTCGATACATTTGGCGAACATCACAAGTAAAAACGAAACGATGAGAGCGAAATTTAAGTAAGATTGACGAAATGTCATTTTGGAGACTTGGTCCAGCCAATTGAGTGTCATTAAGTGACATGTTGTTTTTAGCCTTTGCAGAGGCGTCAAAAACAACACGAATTTTAGAAGTATGACCTTCCTCTTTAAACACAGGGTGATGGGGTAAAAAATAATTATCGTTCCCAACGGGCGGAGAATCGAGTAATGCCATATGACCCGCATCAAGATAGTCCTGCATGAAATTGTTGTATTGGGCGCGTAGCTCCGGTTGAGCATGCAATTTGCGCTCCAACGAAAATAGTCTTTTTAGCCATCTCAAAGCAATTATCAAAACGGGCAAAGTATCGTTGAACGGTAACGCAACAATAAAACGACCGCTAGGGTCACGAGAAAACGTGTTTTCAAAATCAAATCTGCCTTTTCTTCTTCTGGAGAAGTCTAAGGCTTGATGGCAACTCTTCTATCTCCCAAAACCGCCTTAGGGTCTGGTCGATAGGATCTTCTACAGAAGTAAAAATGCTTGGACAGTATCAGACTGCAAGCTTTTGTGGGACCAATAATAGTCCAACCAAAAATTGTATTTATGGCGGCAGGCTGAAGAAATTTGCCATGTATAACACCGCCATTGATGATGAACGGATAAACATCTGCTCCAAGGAGCATGTCAATAGTTCCTGGAGAGTTCCAGGTCGGATCTGCAAAGTGCAGGCCGCATAAGTGTTCCCAATTATTAGGAACTTCAACGCTAGGTAATTTGCCAGATATTGACGAAAGCACAAAAGTTGTGACTTCTAGAGATTTTCAGAGTCTAACATAGAGCGAATGGTGCAGCTGACGGCACCCTATTGACTGCTGAAGTTGTCTGCCCAAGTCCATAAATCGGAACTTGAGAACGTATGCGTGGAAGCCAAAGTTTGCTCACGCAATCGTCTCGAATAAAGCTAGCTTGAGAGCCAGGGTCTAAGAGTACCCTGATCGGTTTGTATCTACCAGAACGATCTTGAACTTCCACAACAGCAGTGGAGAGTAAGACAGTAACCCCAAGATTTGAATTCGTCTGTGAAGACAAAACATTTGCCGGAATAGGAGGCTGACTGCGTCCTATTGACATTTTTATGCATAGGTGTAGCGGTCGGTTCTGCTGAACGGCTAGAAGCAGGTTGCGCTTCAAAATGTAGCAAGGTATGATGCGGCTTGGCGCAAGTTCGACAGGAATTATAAGATTTGCATTGCATGGACGCATGGTCTGTTCGTAAGCAATTTAAACAAAGGCGTAAGCGTTTGACAATGTCGAAACGTTCTGTCGGAGTTTTCTTTAGAAACGATTGACATCTATAAATTAAGTGATTGCCTTTGCAAGAAGGACAATGGTGCGAAAATGAATTCTTTGAGTCACTGGAGCTACTTGGTGTATCCAGTGAAACTACGTTAGAAGAAACTTTTGGTTTAAATTGAAACGCTGAGGATTTCTTAGGCACTGATGTGTGAGATGTATGGACAGTCGTCGAATAAGAAACAGGTGCGGTTGAAGAAAAGGTTTCAACGCTGCACATTGTTGAGTTAAAAATATCTCAAATCATCGAAATTGGGTATTTGCTTCGGATCCGATTGGAGTTCGAAGCGTTTTCTAGTGAACGGATCGAGTTTTCTAAAGACAATCGACCAGAATAAAGTTCCAATGTTCCGTGGGAAACTTTAAGTTAGTTAGAACAGCAAGGTTCTCTGAAAAACAATCAATAAGTGCCCTAAGTTTCTTAGGGTCTTCTGATTTTAAAGGTGGAAAGTCTTTCATAGCTTTCCAATGCAAAGTTGCCAATAAACGCGGATTGCTAAATCTCTCACGCAAGGCGTTATATGAAATGATAAAATTATCTCCTGAAATGGGTACCGATTTAATGATTTTCAAAGACTCCCTGCTACAGCAACTGATAAGATGATTTAGCTTTTCGATATTGGACAGCGACGCGTTATTATAGACCAGACTGTCAAATAAATCGATGAAAGATGAAAATTCAGTTACCTCATTATTGAAATGTTGGAGCTTTAACGGTAACAATTTTGATCCCGAGCTGCTTGGAGCATTTTCAATGATTTGTGGTGCTTTCATTTCTTGCATCGTTTCGAGATGCAGCAGTATGCAATAATAAGCGGAATCTACTTCCTTCCGTAAAGCGTTGTAATTTAATAATTCTGCCTCGTCACAGGAGGCTAAGACAGCAACTGAAATTGTATTGAAATCTCTGTAAAGGTCATTTACTCCCCTTGTTTGAATAAGGAACAACGTTTTTAAAGTTGGGTCACTTTGTATAGCATTACTAAGCTCCAACATTTCTATAACGCGTGTTTTAAGCAATTCTAGCTCGGCTACCTGTATTTTCTTGGGAGCCATTCTGAAAGTTATTCTGAAAGCCTACACTATAAAAATGCCGTAAAACGGTAAAGCTCAAATGTGCACTGAGAAATATTAAAATATTATGAGTTGTTCAAGGCACGAAAAGGTAAGATAGCGTATAAACCAATAAATCACGTTTTATGACTATTAGCCTGCAATGTGGTCTTAAACGAGACGTCGAAAACCTACCGGTTTGTCAAACAAAGCCTAAAGATAAGATTTACAGCTTACAACCCGGGCGGCTTTTACCCTCAAAAGATCACAGGAACATGCAGCTTAACGTGTTTGCAAGAAGCGTTCAGCTTTACAACATTATTACCCTGCAAATGTGTTCAATATTTTACGTTGCAAAACGACTGAAAGTGTTGTATGTGAAAACTAAAACGCGCAATGGCTTTTAGTGCAAAATAGCAAATTTTATATTAAGGATTTGTTTGTAATTCAAACGCTTGCTGGTTTTAATTACGGCGAAATCACTTAATTTAGTCTAGAGACAGTATAAATAATATTTACACATTTTAACCCGCTAAATGTGGGGTTTGAACACAAATTTAAAAGCTAAAATAATTACTTAAAAGCTCGCTGGTGTGCAAAATGATATTTAATTTAGGACATGCGTATACCATAGGACTGGTGAATTCGGATCGTTTGGACCAATGGATTTGGATTAAGGAGATGATATAGATATGCTAATTACAGGGAAGGACCAATTGCTTTTTGTAGCAATACCGATTGGCGGTGGAGCGGTTATGTAATAACTAAAACCAACTACACCAAACTAATTAATAAAGGGTATAAATACCTTAAAGCCTGTGCCGCTGTGGGCAATAAACGTTCACACACAAAAGCTTTCGACGGACAACCAATAACACGCACGATTGGGGTGATGGTGTCGCTTTCAAAGCTCTCATACCACCGTCTTCTGCAAGGGTTCGAATGCGACTGTTCTCACGCACTTTCACTGTCGGTATATAATGTTTCACTGAAAACTGTAGGATACCCGCACAAAGTATTTATTGTCACCAATTCCAATAAATGTTCGATGATGACGTAACACCGCTATTTATATAAAATACTTCAAGAGCTTAACAATAACTTTATATTCTTTTATATTACCTGGTAAATGGGGGAATACAAAAAAAAATACCATAAAAGTAACGTCAACGACTTATTTTTAATAAGCATTAAACTTGTAGTGTTCTCTTGGGGTCTTTATTAGAGGGGATTAAATCAAAGTCGAGCACCATTTCACCTATTTAATTTACTTGTCACTTTAAGGTGCAGTACAACTATTACATCGGAAGGTTAGACTTATAATGATCTTATTCTATATTAATACTTAACTGCTAACAATGATTTTGCAACTATGCTTATTTACTAATTCAAATTACACCTAGCCTAGAGTTCGTTGCACGTGTACTTCCTGATTGTCTTCCTGTACAATTTCCGCACTTTTCACTTCCTATACAAGTCACTCACCTTTTAAATGCTTAAACTTAATACAATGTAATAACTATAAATTATTCGGCTATTACACCATCACACCTCCACGGGGTGCACTAAAAAAATTTTTGTTTTTCAAAATAAAAATTTTCTAAATTACAATACGTTATATAATTTTGTCCTATTCTTATGGATTTCTACTAACTTATTATCTATCTTAACTATAACATTAGGATTCTTATCTAAAACTACTTCATATGGGCCTACAAATATTGGATCTTTTATTAAGAGATGTATTCTTAATCAACAACTTATCTCCTAATTTATAATTAACATGCTTAGTTTTGATATCAAACTTATGCTTTCGTTTACTTTTGGATTGTAATAAATTATATCTCGCTTCATTTGCAGCGACTTGCAATCTATACTTTAGTTCTGCTGGATAATTATCAAAATTATAAAGTGGGTCTACTGAGTTTACCACGTTTGACGGTATTTGATTAATTTTCCCAAACACTAATTCGTGCGGGGTATATTTAGTTTCCGTATGCACTGAATTATTGTATGCAAAACACCAATAAGGTATCCAACTGCTCCAATTATTTGAATACTGCGGACATTGGATCCTTAAATATGCTGCTAAATTTTTATGTGAGTTTTCGAGCGCACCGATACTTTCGTGATGATACGCTGTAGAATTTAACTGTTTTATATTTAATAATTTGCACATTTCCTTAAAAATCTCCGACATGAACTCTGAACCTTTATCCGTTAAAATTTCGCGTGGGATGCCGTAGCGTAAAATAAAATTCTCGACAAACGCTCTAGTTACACTTTCAGTCTCTTTATTTGGTAATGGATATGCTTCTACAAATTTACTTAAATCACACTGTAGTGTCAAAATATACCTGTTTCCATTTGCATCTGATTGCAATGGTCCATCTAAGTCTAAAAAAACTTTTTCGAAAGCTTCGGAAGCTGTGGTTGTAATTATCATCGGCTGTTTGCTAATATTTGAATGTTTATGTCTTTGACATTCGTCACATTTTTTAATAAATGTTTCTACATCCTTTCGCATACTTGACCAAAAATAGTATCGCTTTATGTTATTGTAAGTTCTATTGATGCCCGCGTGACCTCCCGTATGCAATAAATGAAAATCATTAATGATTAATTTTTGCGTTTCTGAGTTTTTAATATTAGTGACTTCCCTAATCACACTAATTCGTATGTCATTTTTTTTAAGTAAATTGCGGCCGGCTTTACAGTTATATAAAAATGACTTCGATTCTTCGTTTTTTATAATAATAAATTCCGGAATTGTAAATTCTCTACGAAGAAATTGCAGGTCTCTCAACGACGCTTCGAAGGCTGACGCTGATCGAGATCCTTGCTTCAAATAAATTATATTTTTACTCCTATAATAAATTGATAATACATGCATGTAAACAAAATTATTTCCTTTATTGGATTTAATGATTCTGTTAAACTCCTCCTCTGCTACAAATCGTAATTCTGTTGCATCCTTCGGATGCTTCAAAAGTTCAACAATGTTGGGGTGATCAGTCCCATCATCATTTGATGCTTTTGATTCGACTTGAAAGTCGCCTAATTTTCTACTTTGGGCTCTTGTTGTTACATATACTTTTTCGTGAACCGCTCGTTCCATATTCTTTAAATAGTCTGAATCTATAATAATTCTAGACAAAGCGTCCGCTGTCACGTTTTCTGTACCCCTAATATACGTTATTGTAAAATCATATTCTTCTAATGTTAACCTAAATTTTGTTAATCGACTAGATGGATTACTCATACCAAATAAGTATACTAACGGTCTATGATCCGTTAAAATTTGAAATTTTTTGCCAAATAAGTATGGTCTAAATTTTTTCACTGCCCATACTATAGCTAATAACTCTTTTTCTATTGTACAATAATTTATTTCGGCTTTGTTAAGTGCTCTACTTGCATAAGCTACTGGCTTGTCGTCGCTATTCGACAAAACTGCTCCTAACGCGTAACCTGATGCGTCCGTGCGTAAGATGAATGTACTATTATCTGAAAATCTGGGTATTGTAATATTGGTGGGTTTGTTAAAGTTGTTTTAACAGTTCGAATGCTGCTTGACATTCATTGGTCCATTGGAAAGTGACACCTTTCCTAGACAATTTGTTTAACGGTGCTGTTATTTCAGCGAATTTTGGAATAAATTTTCTATAATAATTGGCAAATGCTACAAACCTTTAACGTCGTTTGCGTTAAGTGGCGTTGGATAATTTTGCATGACTGCAATTTTTCTGGATCTGGTTGTACACCTTGTGCCGTTATAACGTGCCCTAAATATAAAATTTCCTTTTTAAAAATTCACACTTTTTTGGATTTAATTTTAAATTGACTTTTCTTAACCTATTGAGTACTTTTACTAAATTTGTATTGTGCTTTTCTAAACTATCTCCGAATACAATTAAATCATCCAAATATGTAAAACAATTCTCGTAATTTAATCCTGATAAGGCTACTGTCATCGCTCGTGCAAAAATACTCGGGCTTACTTTTAACCCCATCGGTAACCTAGTCATTTGAAATTGTCCTTTGTCTGTACTAAATGCCGTACACGGTCTGGACTGTTCTTGTAATCCTATCTGATAATAACCTTGATATAAATCTAAACTTGAAAAATATATCGCACCTCCTAACGAATCTAAAATTGACTCGATACTTGGTAGCGGAAATTTGTCATCTTGCAATTTAGTGTTTAATTGTCTATAATCAATAACTACGCGCCATTTTTTGTTTCCTAAACTATCAGGTTTTTTCGGTACTATTAGTAGTGGTGACGACCACGCACTCTGTGCGGGTTCTATTATCCCGTCATGTAACATTTTATCTACTTGCTTTCCTATATCACTTTTCTGTGAATATGGTAACCTATATGGTTTAACGTACGTTGCTGTAGCATCTGTTTGTAACTGAATATGCTGCTTACTTATGTTTGACTCGGTTAGTAGGTCATTGTCGACATAAAATACGTCTGCAAACTTAGCAGAAATCTTATGAATGCTGGTTTGTTCTTCGCTATTTAAACCTTCGACGTTAATGTCTTTTAATAATTTATCAATACGTTCAACTGAGAATTTTGACTCTTCAAATTTAACTATCTTGTAATCTGAAAGTCGTTCGATGGTAGGTTTAAAATTTCGTAACTTAATTTCGGTCTCGTTCGTATTCAATAACTTTACTGGTATAAAATTTTTAACTGGCTTTACAACTACGTTTGCTAAAAATACACCTTCGCACAATTCTTGTGATCTTATTACGCATCCCTCTTTGCAATTTACTTTAAAACATTTGATAATCTCGCATCGTGGTGGGATTATTGTATATAAATCTTCGTTTGCTAATAATGGAATTGACGTTGATACATCATTACTTACGAAAGTAAATTTATAATTTTTATAATCGATATTTGATCTGTACTTATTAAAAAAATCTGATCCTATTACTCCATTTACGTCTGATTCGAAATCGTTCATTACAACAAAAGTATGATTAATTGAGATATTCCCTATTTTAATTGGTAGATTTACTGTTCCAATTGCTTTTGTTTTACCCGATACTCCTTGAATAAAAATTTGCTTATTTGTATCAATATTTATCTTAGTTGTTAAACTAGAAATGAAAATAACACTTACTGATGCTCCTGTATCTAAAATTAATTTAATTGTATTGTTATTGTATCCTACTTCTATGAAATTTACACTATTAATATTTAAGATGTTGTGAACATTCTTTAAATTATTCCGGGGGGTCTCGAAAAAATGTTTTCGGTTCCGTAGTTTGCTCTAATGTATTTTCTGTGCAGTTTTTCTCTGACGAGTTGACATAAAAATTGCGATGGTTTCCCCTATTATAAGGCTGATGACCTCTTACAGTTTTACCTACGTGTGCATTTCCTCGATCTCTAGTGTTCATGAACGTGCATGGATTATTTCCTCGACCTTGATACCTGGTGTGTGAGGTACGTTGACTTCTATTCGTATTATTGTTATGATATTTTACGCGTCTAGTAAATTGACGACCTTTTCCGGTTGTGTAAAACATTTGCTGAGGTTTATTTGCAGTTTCCTCTTCCTTCGCGGCTATTATGGCGTCTTTTAATTTATCGTAATTTCGAGCTTTTATAATTGTTTTAAATTTTCGTCCCTTATTCCGTTTGTAAATACGTTTAATGCAATTTTTCGTTAACGGCTGTCAAAATTTTTAATGATTGTTCGTTACCCTCTGCTTGAGCTATTGTTAAATTGACCATTAATTCCTCGATCGTTTTACCAAAATTTTCAATTGATTTATTATTTTGTCTGGAGTTATGTAATTCGGCAGACAATCCTGATGCTGATTTTTAGTTAAAAGGTGATGTTTGATATCGTTCACAAGCGCTTCTACATTCTCATACTTACTGTCTAATCGCATTTTAGCATTTTGACTTAACTTAATTTTATGACAAAATTTACTAACAATCTCTTACCTTCATCATCTAACAAGCTATCATATAGTTCAATTGCGTCGACCATTTGCTTGGTGGTATTTTCTGAACCGTCCATGGCTGGAATCATAGAGGCTGCTACTTTTAATTCAAATTTTTCACCCATGGTGTCTTGATTTTCCTACTTAAAATACTTAACTTCCTCTAACCTATACTCCTCGCATAACCTATTCAAATAATCAAATTTCATATTAGTAACATCTAAATCGTTTCGTCTTTCTTGACCATCTTTATTTAAATTTTAATAAAAACTTAAATTCCTCTAAAATTTGCTTCAATTTTTCCGTCATTAATTTTAACTCGTACTTAATTTTTATAGCTTAAAATAAAATAATTCTTACTATACAATCTGCTGGCTTCTACTGACCTCTCTCCTAATCTTCTTGTCCAACATTTTCTTGAACATTTTAAAAAGTAATAAAATACCCAACAACGCTAAAATTGTACCTGACGTAATACCTATTACCTCAGAATTTGAATAGCCATTTATCGAACCATTATTCATTCCAGTTTGTGCAATAACTACTTCTTCCTTGGAATTGCTGGTGCCCATTTCAAATTTCGGTTATTATAATTTAATCTGAAGAACTAGCATGACTCGCAGAATTAGCAGGGCTGGCAGGATTAGCAGGGCTGGCAGGGTCGCCATGTAGTGTTCTCTTGGGGTCTTTATTAGAGGGGATTAAATCAAAGTCGAAGACCATTTCACATATTTAATTTACTTGTCACTTTAAGGTGCAGTACAACTATTACATCGGAAGGTTAGACTTATAATGATCTTATTCTATATTAATACTTAACTGCTAACAATGATTTTGCAACTATGCTTATTTACTAATTCAAATTACACCTAGCCTAGAGTTCGTTGCACGTGTACTTCCTGATTGTCTTCCTGTACAATTTCCGCACTTTTCACTTCCTATACAAGTCACTCACCTTTTAAATGCTTAAACTTAATACAATGTAATAACTATAAATTATTCGGCTATTACACCATCACAAACTTTATGTCTATATATATTTATTTCTTATAAATAACTAATTTACTTTATTGTTTAAGCAAACTAGCAAATAGCACAAAAACTAAAATTGGCAGTATAAACAAAACCACATTTTTCTTGTATGAAGCTTTTTTAATCCGCAACAGTGCTTATAAACCCAAGATAAGCATGAACCACATCGAATACTTTTTTGTGTAAAAGTAACAACTAATATACATATTTTACAATAATACTTTATATTTTGTTTTTCATTTTCAAAAATCTCTTTTAACATTTTAAATGAAAAAATACTTCTGTAATATCGAGTGTAGCTTCGGTCTCCATTAGATTCCCTTGCAGATTATGTTTTTGACTTAATTCTTCAGAAATAATGATATGATTATCAAATATAACTGTGTGTATAAAATTAATGTCGTTAAAAATTCCCTGCAAAATAATTTTTTGTTTATCTTCTGGTCTCTTCTTACTAAATGCAGTAGCACACCTTTTGATAAGCCTACCACAGTTGTAGCAAACCCTTTTGGTCTTCCCCTTCTTTTCATTATAGTAGGTAACTTTGTCTTCTATGGAAATTGCTTTGTCGGCTGTTGTTGATAGATTGGCATAATTGTCATTGGATGGTAATGGTAGTGAAGTAAATTCGGGAAACTCGTAGATAATTTCATTATCTGTCGGCTGGAAATGGTTTTCTTTATCCGCACCAAATTCTGGTTCCAAATATTCATTTATTATATCTGCAGCTGCTAATGATGATACGGGTTATTTATAGCATTAGCTGTGTTGGCATCATTTGCTTCAATTGGATAAGGCATATCATCCATATTGCCATATTCAAAATTACTTAATGCTGATGTTCTATTTTCATTGGTTTCGGAGAATGAATAATCTAGTTTTCTTGTTTTCTAGAAAAAATATTATCTACAAAATTGTCAAACTTTTTCACGCATTCATAAAATTCCTTTGTGCCCAATTCAGTTATTGCAAAACAAAATTGTTGACATTTAGTTATCGACAACTTGTACTTTTCACTTTATGAAAGAATATTTTTTCTTTTTTAGGTCATGGGTGAATTATTGTAAGAGTACAAATTGTCCCAATATGGTGTGCCTTGCTCAAGAATATCATTTGCTTCTAAATTTGATTCAGAATAACAATCTATATAGTTTTGTTTTTTATATTTTACCGGTATTAAGGCTTCACAAAATAGAAACACTTGTTTAAAATGTCTTACTCTAAACATGTGTTTGCAAGGTAAACTTAGATCTTTGAAAAATAAACACGAATACTAGTTTCATTTACGAAAGTTTCAATTTCTATATTTGTAACGGTAATTTTCATTATCTACTTGTTCATTTGTACTTTAAAAAAGCATTTATATTTTTTTGTACAGTTCCAAATGCAAAAGGTGTAAGTAATATGCAATAATTACTTTCTGCTTCAGATAGTGTATCATAATTAAGTTTTTTTTATAAAACATGTTATTAGCAATGGAAGTTTGAGATGCCTTTAAAGTATGAAATAAACATAGTTTTAGTTTGACATCAGGAAATTTTAACTCTAATGCACACCTCTCGGAGAAATTTTTATCAGTTAGCACAATTCTTGTGTGGACCCATGCTGCATTATGATTTTTAAAATGATTTAACGTCATAGTGATGTTTACAGTTGTTTTCCATTCTAACAAAAATGTGGTTACAACATCTCCCTCATTGTTGCCATTTATACTTAAGAAAATATATAGAGGCATTCTTAAATTATTGAGTTTGTATGTACTGTCTAATAATAATACTTCAGGATGTTCTGAAAATATTGCTGATCTGTTTATTTTGAAAAAAGATGCCTGATAATATGTGTTCTTTGTTCACTAATAATTTTAGTACTGCTCCATCCTCTTTTTCCAGAACTTTTACTACCTTTTCAAAGTTTGTTAAATTTTTTTTGATTCACCTTTATGTTGGATAGGTCTCGTAATAAAATTTTCCTTCCAGTTTTTTGTTCAACAAAAACTTTCAAAAGAATATTATTACATCTAAGTCGTTTCAATTTTTTGACTTCATCTTTTATTTCACCGTCTAATTTTCTTTGCTGTGGTAGATTGAAATTGTCCTTAATAATAGCGTGGCCGTGTGTCTCATCTAGAAGTTTTAATTCTAAGTACTGCCCTTTAGTTGTCAGTCTAAAACATATTTTCATTATAAAATCTTGTTTGAATGTACCGAAAAAAGTAGACTGTTTAAAATTTCTACATTGATTTAAGTGGAGAATTGTATTAAAGATTTTGTTCACTATGTTGATCCTAAATGAGGAATGCCTTGACGTTATTTATAACACACTACTGTACTATTTGACTGCTAAAAAGTTTAATTAGTTGTTATAGGACAGTACAGTGAAATGTAAGATTATACAAAATGCATCTTTTCATATGGACATAAACCAATTATAAGAAGTATATGCAAAAAAAAACAAATACTAACTTTGTTCGTCTCTGTCCAGTGCTTCTACTTTTAAATTTAAAGTCTCCCTTGGTACAACTATAAACAATTCTATTATACATTAAATCATTGTTGACTATCTTGGTTTTTAGGGGACATTTGTGTTTCACACGTTTGATTTTTCTGCTATCCCTTTTATAGAAATTTACAAAAAATTTTTTGTTTGTATTCTTTACCAAATATTTCACTTTTTTGGAACCTGAAAATTTTTGCTCGGCGATTTCAGTCATCTACGAACTGTAGATGTATTTAATAAGTTCAATTATAGCTGAAACTATTTTGCTTACCTTTCTTAAGCACAATCCCTATGTTAAAATAAATACAAAAAGGACACAACCAATTGTTGCTTTAGGTCAGGTTATGTATTTTATTGTTATGAAAATGAATACATGTGTGTAAGAATTCTGTCTGGTTCTAAAGCAACTCACATGTGTAAGAATAAGGAAAAATATCAAGATACACAATGTGTGTAACTTTAACGATGGCTTAGTCTTTAATTAATTAACAAACAGAATTTTTTTATTTTGCAATTATTTGTGTTTGGTTATTTATTTAATTAAATTTGATATGATGATTGCATCTGTATTGTATGTATGATACATTAAGGTTATTTATTGATTCGTTATTTTGTACTGTTGCTAAGTGTGATGTATAATAAAGAATATTTACATTAATAAACCATTATTATTAAGTTTTTCTGTTTAGCTGCCATAAATAAATTTATCTAAAAACTTATTTTGAAAACTCAACAATATGTGTGAAACAGATTGAATTAAAATTCATTTATTTACCATATATGCTTAAATGAATTTTTATTCAACCTGTTTCATACATATTGCTGAGTTTTGAAAATAAGTTTTTAGGTTAATCTTATAACCTTAATATTTTGAATTTCATGCTAATAGCTCTTGTTTTCACCAGTAGTCCCTCGAGGCGCCACCGGCTTTATCCGCCATTGTTGTACCCACTTTTTTTACATATAATTGGTGACTCTCTTACTGTATGTTCTCTATATCTTAAGCTCGAGTTCCTTATAATGGTGTAGCATCGCCGTACTTTTAAGACATAAAGAATCATACCTTTACAAGTTTGCATGTTTATGGTATCCTTGGTAGCTTACGACCACATTTATTAAATTAACAAACTGAACAAGAGTACCTACATTCAAAGAGGTTTTTCAATCACAAGGCGTCTTGTTTGACAGCTTATGGGACTGAAAGGAAACATAAGTATCTTTTATATATTTTTGTTTGACTACAAAAATCTCAGGTATGCGATTTAAGTCTTCATGAATAGTTTTGCTGTGTTAAAAATACAGTTTGATTTTGATTACAAGTTGAAATATCTAATTTATAATCATTGTTATTTTTGACGATAGTCAACCTGTTTAATTTTTGATTAAGTGTTACACTTAAAAGCATAGATATCTGTGTTGATCATGTAAACACAGGGGGTTTCATGAAATAGTGGTGATGGTTTATTTTGAAATGTACACAAATTTCACATTTACTTAAGTTAAATTGATATATTCCAAATATTGAACATGGGTACCTTTAATTAGACAATTCTCATTTAATTTTTTAGATAAAAATGATACATTTTGTGTCCATTTTTGTCAGTCGTTTAAAACATAAATTTGTCTGTCTTTACTGAACGTTAATACATGTGATTGAGATTTGTTTGTTCTTTATCTGTTCATGCCTTTAGCATGCCCAAGAAATATAATACCCACTCCAGATAATAGTCTTTTGTTAATCTACCGCAGTCACGAAGGTCGATGCTAGTTCCGCCAGAGTTTTCTTTAAAAACTCTGTAGTTCCACCTTACCCTTGTAATGTACACAGGGACAGTGCACTTTTTTACGCCTGGCTTGAACTGCTTTGAAAAGAAAAGAATCTCAACCTACATTTTTTCTTGTTTTTGGGCCATGAATAACAGACATGTAAAAGAAAATTCTGATATCTTTACAATACTCTAACGAACTTCAATTTAATGTTTGTTATTCGGTCTAATACAAGCCTGATTATTCACAAATATATACCGAGTTCTTAATGTACTTAATTGCTACTTCAGAGATCATTAATGATAGTTACTAACAATGTTTACTACACTAATTTATTTCTTAACATGACGATTATACTATATTTATTACTAAATTTGCCAACGTAATTTATCTATACAAAAACTTAATTTATATAGACATTAAACGTATTTATTTTAACGATTTATCCAGTAATTTGTTTTATAATATTTGGAGATTGATACTTCGATTGAAACGGCACTCTTGGGTTTACACTTTATATACTTAATTATAAAGTTTCCACATATTACCAGAAATTACAAGATCCTGCTTTATATTCATTCTTTGAATACACCCTTTTAGCTGTCAATCATACTATTGTTCACCTAATAGTTTTATCTCGTTCAGTTTTAGATTGGCCGGTATTATTGTTACACTTTTCCCTTAATTTTTGGATAGCGTCAAAGATTGCAGATTTTGTAATATTTAGTAATGTAATATCTGTTGATTCCTAGATTTTAAAATCTGGTGGTACAATATTTTCACTAACGTATACATTGGAAAAATATTCTGCAAAAACATATACCGCGGTCTCCCTATCTGAGTTAATCCTAATGTTGTATTGTAGCTTACGTAGAAGCTTTGGTTGTTTTAAAATGTTTATGTTGGTTATAAGCATTTACTATTATTTTGAATACTTTTCTTGAGATTACTCATATAGGCGCTGCACGGTGTCTGACTTGATTATTTTGCAATGTTCTAAGCTTTATAAATCTACAGGCTCATATTGTTTTGAGAACATTAATATTCCCTATCGACTTTTTTTTTGTACTATTAAACCCTTTAGATTGATATTAAACCACACAGGAAATTTTAGGTTTGAATAGTTTAGTACCATAATATACAATTCCATAAAACTGTGACGTTGCTAAGTTTGGATCAGATGGGCTTAAACTCTTGCCAATCAATAGATTGCAAATATTCATAAATTTAACAAAAGCACCACGTTTATAAGCATAGTTATACTTATAATTGTACTTTATGACGATTTAGGTGCAATGTAGAAATTACCAATAACGTATTGTATTTTGTGTATTACAAAAGATTGTTGTGGAAAAAAAGAGTTTAATACAGGTATTGCGCAGTTTCTCAGACTGGTGACATAGTTAAGTGTTCTGGTAACTGATTCAGCACAAGACACTCGGGATGGGGTTCTAATATTCTGTACTGCAACAAGGGAACTCGTGGATCCAGTGAGAATTCCAGCTACCTTGTAATAAAACAAAAATTATTTACAGGGTGTCAGGAAAATTAGAGCATTAACGGCAGCCAGAGCTTTCCACTTTGGGGATGAACCCTTTTAAAACATCACAACATACTGCAGAAAGGATAAAATAAATAAAACTGGTTAACCCAATAATAAAAGTATAATGCTCCTATAATATAACAAGATGCTAGAAAAAAAATATAAAAAAGGTATGGTGCAATGAAATAAATGAGGGCCCATTTAATAGGAGATTGTACGAGTTTAAAGCGAAACAGTGTGTGTGTGTGTGTGTGTGTGCGTGCGTGCGTGCATGTGTGTGTGTGCGCGCGTGTGCGTGCGCGTGTGTGTGCATGTGTGTGTATGTATGTGGGTGTGTGTATACATGCATGTGTGTGTGTGTACGCATGTGTGCTCGCGCATGTGTGCATGTGCATGTGTGTGTGTATGTATGCATCGCTGCATATGTATTCTATGTAGAGACTCGAGAAGGCTAGTATGAGAATGCTTGCACATGTGTATGATGGTGCATTGGTACAAACGTTCATTATGTGAAAACGCATGCATATTTTTGTATGCATAATGTGGGTGTTAATTGTGGGAGCATACATAGATGTGTGTCTATGTATACATGTGTGTGTTTGTGTGTGCACGTTTATACATGTGTATGTGTGCATGTATATATATGTATGTTTTTGTATGTACATGTACATGTGCATGTGTGTGCATAAATGAGTACATAGGTCAATATATGTATGTCAAAGGTGCATAGATGAGTGCATTCATGTGCATGCACATGTGAATGTGCATATATGTGCACACCTGCATATATAGTTTATGGCTGTAGGATTTGGTTCTTTAAATGGTTAATATACATTTTTTTCACATTGCAAGAAGTACCATAACACTGCTATTTTGCCGTAGTTGTTACAGTGTATTTTATTTAATTTAACATGAAACTTATTTATCGAGTTCTGCAGAGTTTTAAAGAAACATAAGAAGAGGTTTATACAATAAATTTTATAAATACCCAATTTTACACTTAACTAAAATTCTTAACTTTTGCCAAAATCATTTGCTTTTTTTGAGAACTTTCATGTAAAACTTTATTGTTTGCATACATTGTAATATTGGTAAATCAACTGGTTTTTATTTAGCACAAAGTAACATTATATTTTAATATTCTTACAGTTTCTGTAATTACAGAATGGGTGTACAGAATATGGTTCCTCCACCACCACCACCTCCACCACCACCACCACAACATTTACAGCAATTGTTAGTGAGCATCCAGCCTACTGTAGCTGTCCCACAATCAGGTAAGAACTTAAATCTAATTTATGTATTTAATATAGTTGGTCGAAATGACTTTGTGACCTTCGAAGAAAGTATAGGAATTAATATTTGGTCATATATATATATATATATATATATATATATATATATATATATATATATATATATATAACATTTATTAATATACATGTTTCAACAAAATCGAAAATCTGTATTATTCTTTTGATATTAAATATGTACTTTGCTTTCAAGGATTTTGGATTGGCCTAAAGGGTTTGCAAATAAAGACAAAATTCCGAAATTTTTATTATTAAATAGTTTTTATGCATTATCATCAGTGTTCAAAAAGTTATTATATTAACTATCTTGCTAGTTTACAAGTATGCTTGCGTGATATACCTAATCTTAAATTTTTTGACCTATTTTGTAATTTATTTTAAACAATATCATATTCGTATTGTTTTTTTATATTTTAAGACAATTTTATTCTTTTACTTCGTGCAAAGCCTCTAGTTGTTTTGCAACTCTCTCAGTTTGACTTATTTTTATTGGTATGAACTCTCCTGCCAATTTTTAGTAGTCATTGTTTGTAGTGTCCTTTAGAAAGTGACTGCACAAAATAATTTTAGACAACTAAAATAGTTACTTTATAAATATCTTTTCGCAAATAAAATTGAATTTCAAAAATATCTTCAATTAATAGTCATAAAAACTACAAATTTTATACAAGTCTCGTAGAAGTGAAAACAGTATTTCAAATCAGTAATGCAAAGGTACTGGTGAATAGTAGTTATGAATCAGCACTTGTGAGTTTCTTGCAGTCGTTCAAGAGGCGGAAATGTTTCCAAACAGGGCGTACAACTACAAAAATAGGATTTTATAGTAAACTAAAGCAACGCCCGATGTGTGAATACCCCATCCATATCAGAGAGCATTGTAGTGATTGGTCCACAGCGTGAATATTATGGCCAATTAAAACTCCCTCTTTCAACAAGTGCATAAGAGAAGCTGGACTGTCAACTTTGTCAGTTCTTATCTGCAATTTTACTAGTCAGGAACTCACTGAGCATTTCTCCTAGACCAAGCACCAGGGTATCAACTTTAGCGCCGGTGCTTTCATTAGTTTGGACACTGCAGTGATGCCAGACTGAATCTAGCATTGGACTGCATCGTTTATGTGCATCGATTCGACGACTGGTGAGCAGCACTAAATATAGTGGAAGAGGAAGCGACATATTCGGTGCCACTGCCTTACAATCGATAGTAATATTACCACTACCACCATCTCCAGTTTAATGGAGATTCCAGTCCATCGCCGCTCTGGCTTGTATGAAATTAACCCTAATGTAGTTTTATAACTACCATTTAAAGGTCTTTTTTATTTTGACTTTAATTTTGCGATATTTACATTTTTTTGTTTTTCTTCCTAGTGCTATAAATTTGCATTCATAGTTTTGTTGCTGCTTACGAGATCCATTTTTAACTCAAATTTGATTTGCTTATACATTCATCTTAATAGTGATTTTTGTTTTTCTGTGTAGGATGACTTGCAAGAAATTTGCACTTACATTTGTCTTGATTGCTATTTTTACATTTTTCTGTTTGGAGACTGTATTTCCACTGTTAGTACATATGGTAAAAATGGGTTATTGCAGTTACTGAGGAGTTCTTCAAACTGGTGAGAATAAGTGCTCCAGGTAGCTGAGTCAGTCGGGAACAAGTTCTAGTATCCTGTACTGGACTAAGGGAACGCATGGGTTCATTGGAAATTGAACTACAAATTTATTATTTGTGGATGCACACTGGTCCCAATAAACTCCTATAAACATAAAAAATTAAACACAATCAGTTAACCCACTAATAAAGAAGTATAATGTGTAGAATATATTTCCCAAAATGAGCACTTTGTGGCACACAATGAACTTAACAAAAGTTTACGAGAAAAAAATCAAATATAGAAATTCTACATCATTAAGAGATGTCCCTTTAAATCGACATACTTACATAACTAAGGACAACTCAATTAAAGATAACCTTAGACTAAAGTATTCAACCAACTAAGCAAAATGAAACTATCACTTGAGCAACATACAAACAATTCCTATGAACACAAAGATAATAGTTTACAGTGTTCCGTGCTGTATAGGCATCCTGCGATGCAGATGCATGCATATGGTGGCCTAACACTAAATTATACAAGGCTTTATGATACAGATGTGAGATTTTATAAACTAATCCCACAAAAAGGATAATCATATCGAATTGTATAAATAATGGATCCTGAAATTGGCATGTGCAACTAGTTAATTCAGCTGAATCTAGCCTAAACCACTGTAAGTACTTTTAACATAAACTGAAATTAAAATGATAGTTACATGTGTTACTTATATCATTACTAATATAACTACACCACAAACGAAATTTGGTTACAGTCTGTTTTGTAGGAAACACAGATACGGGTAGTCTAACTTGAAGTATGGTCATACATCTTCTTTGGAGCATGATTAAAATAACAATTTACAACTATAGTATTATGTAATTTCTAACTCTCAAAGATAACTTAGAGTAAAATACTTAACCAACTAAACAAAATGAAATTATCACTAAAGCAACTTACGAATAATCCTTATACTAACACAAAGATACTAGTTCTTAACATACTATGCTGTATAGGCGTCCTGTGATGCAGATGCATACCTATGGTGGCCCAACACTATATTGAATAGGGTTTTATGATGTTTTCAACCAATCCCACGAAAAGGATAATCAGATCGAATTTTACAAATAATGGATCCTGAAATCTACATGTGCAACTATCTAATACAGCTGAAACTATCCTAAACCATTGTAATTACTCTCAACATAAACTAAAATTCAAATGATAATTACATCTGTGACTAATATCATTACTAATCTAACTATACCACAAACGAAATTTGGTTATGGTCTGTTTTGCCTGAAATACACAGATGTGGGTAGTCTAACTCGAGGTATGGTAATACATCATGGTAATACATAATACATCATGGTAATACATACTATATTATTATAATAATAATAATAATAATAATAATAATAATAATAATAATAATAATAATAATAATAATAATAATAATAATAATAATAATGTTGTTTATTGAGTAACCAATACAGAGTACAACTCCAATTACATAGCGCTGATTTCATTAATATTAAAAATTAGATTTCATTGAACTGACTATACAGTAAATATTGAAAAATATACATACCAGTTGGTTGTTTAAACTAAATTGAAATGCAGACACATAGAGAATTTAAAATTTCTAGCAAATATGGTGATTGCCCACTCTTCTAACCTTAGAGTCCAATGTAAGAAGTTGTCAAAATACTGTTATAGGAAATACTCCCTGTATTTTTGTGTCATAAATGTCAAACTTAAAATTTTTTATTATTTTGACAACGATCTTAGGTCATGGATCGAAACGTAAATAAAGACAATTTAAAAAACTCCGAGTGGTTTAATAACCAACAAAAATTAAGAAAAATACTGTTATATGACATTTTCTATATAGTAACAAAATACGTTCTAAACCAAAAACCTTCTGGAATCACGTTAATGTACTCGAGAAGGATCACAGAAGGGGTCTTGAAATTTGTAACCTATTCGCAAAACATTTTCCTATGGTCTATGTATTTAACATTATTCTTCAAGGTTATTTAGTAATTCAGTTATTTCATAAAAGAAGATAAAAGTTATACGGCGTATATTTGGAATAAAATTACATAGTTTGAACCAATTTGTTATAGCATTAACAGCATCACAGTTTTGTTTAATATTTTCTCTTTCTGCTTCAAAAATAAAAACCGATCAAAATCAATATACTGAATTTTGGCTTCTTGATTCTGTCTCAATATATCGAGCTTTACATTTACATTTTTAAGGGGTTTGTATCAGGAATCGAATCCGGAATTAATGTACCAGCAGTCATGCGTGAACCTGTCTGTTTCATGAAGCCACTACATCAAGGGATTAATTTTGCTATGTGTATTGACGAAACCTAAAAAAAAAAAACCAAGAAAAAGAAACAAAGGTGACCGGGCTCAATCGGTGAGTGGTCGGGGTATTATACGTATAAGCACGTAAAGGAAAGCCTGGAAAAAAATAGAAAAAAAATATACACTCACTCATTCACACTCAGAACAAAACATACAAAGGAAAAAGAACTTATAATAAATTAAACAAAATATTTACAGAACACGGTAAAAAATTATTCATGAAAATGGCGAGCTGTAGTTTTTAGGTAATTACTCCCTGACATTATCTATTAAAAAAAAAACCAAACGCAACCCTAAAAACCACAGCTCTAGATCATCGTAACTATAAACTTAACCTATATTTACAAACATAATGGCAACAACATTTTCAAATGTGACAGCAAGTCATTAAACCGTTTTTACATTAATAAGTAGTGTATTTTTAGTTATTTATAAACAAATAGTAAAGCATTAATGAAAGAGCAGTAAATACCAAAATAGTTCAATAATTTTCGTATATAAGAGTTAAATTTGGAAATGCCATATTTGAACGGTAAAATCGCAGGCGTTCTGGTTCCAAAGTAAGAAGCGAATACAAAGAAAAAACTCACCATCGAGTTGCTGGCGTCGAGGTTGACTCAGTCGCTGGTCCACGTCAGCGAGTAGGTAGGCCTACGCCCAGGAAGAACGCGTTTGGTCTCCCATTACCAGAAGAAACGACAGCTGAAGGGATTAACGTGTCCCCCGCAGGAAGCTAGAATAACTACGAACAATAGATTAATTTATTGAAAACCGAAAAGTACCGTTTTATAAACCCTAAATACTCACCACGCTATAATGCGTGCCAGCAAGTCGCATAAAGAAAAACGGAACGAAGCAAAACAGGACGGATGTTTTCTTGTTGCTATTCGAACAGAAAGTCGATATTAAATTTGTTTAGTTAAAGCACCAAAGCTCAACGTAAACTTGTCGTCTAGGAAATAAAACAGGAAAACCCGAATTTATTGAGATAATTTCGCCGAATTCTTTAAAAAGGGAAAACACACCAACATTAATTATTGAATACTTGGAAAGACGCCTATCTAATTATGGCGTAAATTCCACGTTAAGGAATTCTTAGAAAGGATATTTATTTTTCTAATGAGCAGAAAGATTTATCGAGTAAATTATATAGGATATTTATTATTAATTACAATACAATTTTTAATACGCGAAAGGGTTATTTTAATTTACGGAATTGATTTTCGTGTTTAACGTCAAAGGAATTTAAGTTAAAAATTATTGTATATAAACTAATCAATTATTTACGAAAATGAACGTAACAAATCTTCCCCAGCAAAATTAAGAGGTCGGGGTTGGGAAGCAAAACAATGGGAGTGGGAAGGACCAACCAAAAAAAAACCCAAAGAGAAGAATAAGAAAAAAAAATCGCTTGAAAACTAAAAGAAAACTCGTTACGAAAATAAAGAGACAAAAAGAAAAGAATTACCCAACAAAACACACAAAAAAACTTCTATCCGGCTTGAAGCTCCAAGAATAGAAAGGGAGTACGAATGCCAAAAGTATTAATAGTGAATCCAGCTATTTTGCCTGCTTTATAAATTTACAAATTCGTCCTCCCTGATCTAAGTATTTTATCCTAAATTTGTCCCTAACGTTCCCTATCATTCCCTAACAGACATAAAATACATACAATCTTCTTTTCTATATATACTGCGGCCAAAAATTGGCGACAGAACGTCAAACGAATCAAGCCACAAAACAATACAATGCAGGCAAAAATATAAGTGTAAAAATAAATATAAATATATAAATAAACATGTAATAAATATATAAATAAATTTCTGAATAAGCAAAAGTATGTAACAGTGCATATATCAGCAAAAGCAAATACATTATCAGGTGCACTCGCATGAGCATTATATCGACTAGCGCCATTACACAAAAAACGCGCTTGTTAGATTATTTCAAAATCTGTTTAAAATCACAAATCCATGCTCATGCGAGTACAGCCGCCACAATTTTATTCTTACCTTTAATATAATTTTCTCCAGCATCCGAAGATCTGGTCGTCTACCTATATCTATTGGTTTTCTACCTTTATGGGGGAGTTGGATATGCACTGTTAAAGTCCTGGTGGATATGCACTAAATGTTCTGGGGGGATCACAATCACTATCACTTCACTTTTAAGTCCTGGGGGGATGCGCGGTTTCACTCTATTTTATTATTTCTTTATTTATTACACTTATTTAAATTAATGAGGTTTCCTGATTTAGTTTGTTGTTATTTATTTGTTTCGTTTATTCCCGATTTTCTGCGCGTAGAAGGTGGGGCAGTAATTGTTTTAGTGTGTGTTCGTCGTGCATATTAGAGTTTTGGGTATACTTATTTAATTATTATTATTATTGGTTTTCTTTCTTTTTTTTCTTTTTTTTTGTTTTTTTTTGCAGGTTTTGGTTATAATGCTCTTATCATGTCAAAATCACGCCAGGTCGAAATCTATAATTTTTCAATCCTCCCACAATCCCCTCCCGACTTACACACGATTATCACCGTCTAATCTCGCAACCCTTCCTGTGAACTCTCTAAAGACTGTCCAAAACGCCTTCTGGTTAACCACTTCCCCGACTTCCTCTAGGCTCTTTGGTCATGCTAGACCTACGATAGCTAATTTCGTATCAGCCAACCCTCGATTTGCTGCTTCAAGCGGGCAGTCGAAGAGCACGTGCTCTGCGCTTTCCGCGCCCTCACCGCATTCACAGCGGTCGTTGTTGGTTAACCCGAACCTATGTAAATACGCTTTCATGGCGCCGTGCCCTGTTATCAACTGAACCATTTTATGATCGAGTTTTACCTCGATCTTGCCTCTAGCTTCTAAGCTCGGTATAAATTTGTGGGTCAACCTGCCCGTGGCAGCGTTGTTCCACCTCTCTTCCCATTGTCGGATTGACTTTTCACGCAGCTTTCTTTTAATCAAAGACTTCGGTATCGATGAATGTGATATTCGAAAGTCTCCCGTCGCGGCCTCTTTAGCTAATTCATCAGCCCTATCGTTTCCTACGTTACCATTGTGCGACCTGGCCCAACAGAACTTTAAACGTCGAAACTCGAGCGCCGTACGCGCTATCCTCCAGACGTCGGCTTGGAGGTCTGTCGAGGTGTTCATGTTTGTTAAAGCCGTCAGCGCCGATTTACTATCACTGATTATATAATTCTCGTCTCTGCCCGTATGGTTTATTACGTAATCGATAGCCTCTCGTATGGCTACCAATTCGCACTGGAAAATTGTGCTCCAGTTCGCGAGTTTGGTTTGAAACCGAAACACCTCCCTTCCCTGCTTATACACGACAAACGCCGCGCCTGCTTGCCAATCGTCCATACGTGAACCGCCAGTATAAATTCTGATACCCATCGCGTCCTCATCACCTTCGACAAACTCGATTCCTCTAATATCAGCCGGGTGCCCCAACTCAGATACAACGATCTTTCTTACAATTTCCCTATTACCAAGATTAAGATCTTCGATAATTTCGCGCCCTTTTCCTATATTTATTAATCGCCTATCTCTAATCTCTTTAACGACATATTCGAATAGGGAGAGTCCTACTGATCACCAAGATCGCGTCCGTGCAGGTGGTCCTGTATGTCCTCTCCGCTTTTGCTGCGGTTATGCTATTATAGTCCCGTCGACGCGGTACGCGCGTCACAAAAGACAGTTGGTAACGATATTACATAATGTGAAGATTGACGCGCAAATTTTGATGACGTCACACAATATGCAAATTAGGGCGACACAATTTACCAACTACACAAATTATAAAGGAAATAAGTTTTAAAGAAAACCCCCAAAGGGGGCACTTACGCGAACAAGTAGAGCTTCCTTCAGGATTACTCCATGATGGCGGCGGTTTCCTACAGCATTACTTCGTGATGGTCGGCCGCTTCCTTCAGGATTACTTCATGATGGCCGCCCGCGGCTCCGCTAATATTTTTCGGGTCGTGGATTTTCTAAGCCAGGTTGCATCCAAATTCGCTGGTCTTCTTCCTATGTAGCGGGAACGACGGGAACGGTTTTATAAGGAACGATAATCAAAGATAAGAGAAAAAAGGGATCTACGTAACAAAAAGATACGATAAGATACCAGACCAACTACTCTACTTCGCGTTTCGGAGACAAGTCCCTACGCCTCTTTCGGAAATTCCCCACTTCCTTCTTCCCCCACACGCGTTGACGCGAATCTCGCGCAACGCACTTCTGAAGTGACGAAAATACGCGCAATAAGTCTTTTAAATTTATGGCGCGAAATCCTCACATATTAAAACTTAATTAAAAATGTCTAGTGCCAAAATTTTTGGCACGTAACAATGAGTTATACGCTCGTCAATTGACGCACCTCCCTGACTTTACAACCTTCTGCCCATACAGAAGCTGCGTACAACATAGTCGGCTCAATTGCTCTGGCATAAACCGTTCTCAGCGATTCGCCCCTGAAACCCCACTTTATTTTAGCCACCGCCATCATTTTATTTGATATTTCGCCGCCCTTACTTTTTACGTATTGTACGTGCGCTTTCCAATTTAATTTATCGTCGATCTTGACGCCAAGGTAGGTAATACAATCTTCAAACGGGATTTTCTTCCATCCTAGTTCTAGCTTAGGAGGTCTCTGTCTTGGTTTCGTGCCGAAATAAAGCGCCTCTGACTTCGCCGTGTTAAATTTTAATTTTACCGCCTGCGACCATTCGTGTAATTTATTAAGCGCCTCGTTCGGTTTTGTGCGCATATCCATTAATAGTCTCGATCTTACAATTAAAAGCGTGTCATCCGCAAACCCAACGATTGAGCATCCTGCGGGCAACTTGACCCTAAAGATGCTCTCATACAACAACTTCCAAAATGTGGGACCAGAACATGACCCCTGCGGGCATCCCCTTTCCACCTCACGCGACAGAACTTCACCAGGAATTTCAACCCGTGCCAATCGCCCCGAGAAATAACTCTTGACCAAGGACATCAAGTTTCGCGGTCAACCCCTACGATCTAACTCGCAAACGATTAATGGCCACCAGCCAGCATCAAATGCTCCTGAAATGTCCAAAGCAACAACGACACAGTACGCTTTAGCATCTCTCGCCTGCTTTATTTCCCCGACAACGAACTCTAACGCGTCGATAGTCGACTTGCCCTCCACGAAACCAAACTGTCTGTTATTAAAACCGCCGCTGTCTCGCACTAGGTGCTCAATACGCGTAGTCATAACGCGATCTAAAACTTTCCCCAGCACCGGTAGCAAGCTAATTGGACGATAGCTGCTCGGATCTGACGCATCCGCCTTTTTAGGTTTGGGTATAAATTTCACGCTCTGGATTTTCCAGCAACGCGGAAAAACGCCTTTTTCTAAACAAAGATTAAACAACCCGACAAAGACACACGGGGCTAACAGGCACGCCTCCAGAGCTGCGTCTGAAGTGATTCCATCATGCCCCGGTGCCTTTTTAGGATTCATCCTCCTAAGAGCCCCGACGACCTCGTGAACTAGGATTGCCTTATCGGCACCTGTTCTTTGCGCCTCTGCAGCTTCCCGATGTACTAAATCGTGCGACCCTTTATCCCCCTCGGGATTATCCGATGGGAAAAATTTCTGTAGTAAATATTCCGCTGTGGTTTTAAAACCTTCCGTGTATTCGCCATTTGTTTTCTTTATATTACTTAGCGCGATTTTTTGTTGTTTTCCTCTAATTACGCGGTATGCGGTTCCCCATGGTTCTTTCTCTGAGTTTCGCGTGCAGAATTCTTTAAATTTACTCGTTCGCATTTCTTCTATTAATATTTTATATTCGCGGTAACTTTGATTATATTCTATTCTCCGTTGTTCTCTTATGTCTCCCGAGGCGCGTTGATAGCGGCGCCTTAGGTTACGCGTTTCTGCCCGCTTGGTGGTTAGTTCCCGGGTCCACCAGGGTGCGCTGTCTTTAAATGTTCTCTTTTGAGGTATGGAATACGACGACGCGTCTACCACCGCGTCGTTTAGTTTTTTCGCGAGTGTTTCTACTTCGTATGCCTCTCGGCAGTTAAATAGCTCATTTTCGAGCACAGGGATACTTTCGCCAAATTTTTGTTTAAATCGCTCCCAATTTGCTTTTTTATTACAGAACCGCGGAAATATAGCTAGCTGCTCGTTTGCGTTTGTTTTGGTTTCAACGTCCCATGTTATTAATTTATGGTCAGAGAGCGTTTCCTCGTCCGACATTAATTTCCAATTACAAATCGTTTCTAACATTTCGTGCGAGACTGCAGTAATATCTATAAAACTGCTGCCTCTATGCCCCTCAAGCGTAGGTGAATCACTAGTGTTTATCACACTAAGGTCCCATTCCGTAAAAAGATCAGCAACTTGCGAGCCTCTATCGTCTTCGATAGGGCTGCTCCATAGTGGCGACTTGGCATTAAAATTACCCCCGGTGATTAGATTTCTATTTTTGCCTATTTTACGAATAATATTATCTACTTGATTTATCAAGTCCTCGGTTTGGGGATTTTCCCGTCGGGAATCGACCGGCGGGAGGTACGCGCTTATTACGTAGAACGCATTTCCCCCTGATTTAATTTCGGCCGTCGTTAAAAATTCGTTCTATAAATTATTTAATATAATTCCGGCGCACGTCCCATTATTTATTATTATTCCGCTACGCGGTCGTTCACTATTCGCGTTTAAGACGGTAACCCCCCTCCCAAAACCTGTTATTTTGTGGCCATACAGGTGCGGTTCCTGTATAAGCCCGATATCGATATTATTTTCGATGAATAACATTACGAAGTTATTTGTTGCCCCTTTACCTTTCCCGAGATTTAGTTGCGCAAATTTAATCTTTTGCTTCTTATGGACTTCGTTTTATCTTCACAGTCCATAATCGATATTTCGTGTGATTGCGTGCTTCAGACGTTGCATCGTGGGGCATCTAATCGACTTGGCGTCGTGGCGCGTATCGACCTTCGCGCCACCGCCAGTTCTGTCGTTTGCCCTGTCGTTTGCGACCACACAGCAGGGGACTGCCTTCCGGCAATTCTTGAATTCATGCCCGACCTCGGCACAGTTACCGCACCACTGTACCTTCTCCCTGCATTCCATCGATCGATGGCCGTACTCGTAGCACCGGTAACACTGGGTCATCGAGAAGTGGTCCCGGGCCCATACTCTTCGCCACCTGAGGTTAATAGCATCAGCTAATATACGCCTTCGAAGTGTGGGGGGTCTCTTCGAAGACTACGTTGGCGAAGAGATCCCTAGGGCCCTTTCCGCCAAACCTGAACTTCACTCTCAGGTGGTCTTCTAGCTTCAAATCGCCGAAGCGGGGATTTTGGCTCGCAATCAACCGCACGAGCTCTTCAGTTTTCATCCCCGCTTCGACCCCCGGAAGAACGACCCGTGGACGTTTCTTCTCGATGGTCTTCGCCACGAGTTCCTTGCAGTTCCCGCCGACCTTCAACTGCAGCTTCTTGGCGTCGTCGCGACCTGCGCACTCCACAACGACACCGCCCCGGCGCGTCCTACGAGCTCCGACAACAACAAACCCATCTCGAGCGGGATCGACCTTCTGCTTCAGGGTCGTCATCACGTCGTCCTTCTGGCCTGGCCTGGCGTCGACCCTGACAGCAAACGTAGGGGCAGAACCTGAAGCTGCAGCGGCGTAGGAAACCTTGCGCTGCACCGACGCACCCTGACTGGCCTCCTGAAACGACACAATTTACCGCCGGACTTCCCCCAACAACACTTGCTCTCCCTGAACCATCTAAACAAAGACGCAGCGCCCTAACCATACCTATCAGTTGGTTCGTCACGTCTCGGATATCATCCACGGCGTGCCGAACTATCTTCCTATCCGTCACGACGATAGTGGCGGCGGTCGTCGGCACCTTTCCATAGACGGCAACGTGCGCCTTCCTCACCCTAAACTTCAAGAGTTCCAGCTCATCGAGGTCGCTAGCATCAACGCTAACGTTACTGCTAGTTGACATCTTGCGCTGGACTCTCGAAGTAGAGGGCAATTCTGGCGCCGCAACCACCACGGGAGGCCCTGACTCCCCCGACACGACCGCCGCAGACACAAGCTCCTTTTCTACATCCTGTACCTCCTCCTGAGTCTCTAACATGACGTTCTTAAGCACTACCTTAAGCTGTTTCCCCCCAACAGCGCCCTCAGCCTCCTAAAAACGCCTTTTAAAATTATTTTAAATTATTTTGGGTATTTGTTTATTAGTTTTAGGTTTAATAGCAAGAAGTTTAGTTTAATTTATTTTAAAACGCGAATTTTAGTTAAAATTTAAGTTAAAACCCGGTTTATTTAGTATTTAACGGAATAAAAATATTATTTTGAGTTTGTTTAATGCCCTGTATATTAAAATTAACGGCACACAATAATAAAAAATAAAATACAGTAAAAACAAAGTTTAAACTATAATAAAACCAATAATAATTAGCAAAAACTTACTTGTTCACTGCAGAAGCGGGAGCACTGAAAAACACGTCCGCTCGCTTCAAGCGGTAACTAGAAAGTTCCATTTAGCTACATTACATTTGATTTTCCAATGCTCCACCCGAAGGTACTACATTGGCCAGGAAGCGAGTTTTTTTACCTGGAAAATTTGGAATTTTGCCGAACCCTTGCTGTTCCAAGCAAGGTAGGGATCTTTAACGTGCGTGACAACACTCACACACGGGACCTCCATTTTACCTCTCATCCGAACGAGGGTGTATTTTTGTGAAAAATGCTCGCCTAACATTTTTCAAGCGGACCGTGTCGGGATTCGAACCCGGGACCTTGGGCGTAGTAGTCACACACATACCACTACGCCACGGAGCCGCCTTCCATTTAGCTACATTACATGTGATTTTCCAATGCTCCACCCGAAGGTACTACATTGGCCAGGAAGCGAGTTTTTTTTTACCTGGAAAATTTTGAATTTTGCCGAACCCTTGCTGTTCCAAGCAAGGTAGGGATCTTTAACGTGCGTGACAACACTCACACACGGGACCTCCATTTTACCTCTCATCCGAACGAGGGTGTATTTTTGAGAAAAATGCTCGCCTAACATTTTTCAAGCGGACCGTGTCGGGATTTGAACCCGGGACCTTGGGCGTAGTAGTCACACACATACCACTACGCCACGGAGCCGCCTTCCATTTAGCTACAGTTCATTTACATTTCCAATGCTCCACCTGTAGGTACTACATTGGCCAGGAGGCGAGTTTTTTGTTGCCTGGAAATTTAGAATTTTGCCGAACCCTTGCCGTTCCAGGCAAGGTAGGGATCTTTAACGTGCGTGACAACACTCACACACGGGACCTCCATTTAACCTCTCATCCGAACGAGGGCGTAATTTTTGTGAAAAATGCTCACCTGCCATTTTTCAAGCAGTCGGCCGTGTCGGGATTTGAACCCGGGACCTTGGGATCCGTAGTCTTACGCTTACTACATTGATCCACGGCGACGCCTCCATTTAGCTACAGCTGTTATTGTAGGTACGACAGCAATTTCTTGACTAGAATTATTTAAGAAAGCAGGAACAGGTAAAATTTTGACAAAAACGGCAGGAGGCATTAAAGATGCAGGTCCATGGACTTCCGGAGGACCCTCGCAGACTGAATTAGAAGTTATGGTCATTACAGCAACCTTTGTGCTTGCAGACACGACAGAAAATTCTTTAGTAGAATCGTTTAGGAAAGCGGGAACAAACTCTTGAGAAGCTAGCTGCAAGTCTCCAATTCGAAGCATGGGTTGTAATAGTGGTGGAGGCACATTTTGGGGTGAGAGTGAATAAGTAGGGCGAGAAGAAGAAGGAGTAGAATAGGAGGCAGAACTAGAAACGGAGGAAATTTTGTTAGAAGCTATATTTGCTGAAGAAGAGTAGGTTTTGATAGTAGGAGCGGGAGGACCTGAATGAAGTATCGAAGAGAACGCAGAATGAGAAGTAGAAGAAGTTAAGCAACTAGAGGTGAGGGCAGAATTTGAAGGATTATTCGAAGACCTATTAGTAGTAGAATGACAGTTGGGACAGTTGTGGCGAGTAACTTCCTTATGTCCGCAACCATAACAATGGAGTACTTGAGGACGATTACAACATGTCGAAACATGACCAGGTTTATCACAATTAAAGCATACGACCTGACGAGTAGAAGTAGAACAAGGAGGAAGAACAGTAGAACGTACGGAAGAAGTATCGGATCTACTCGTAGGCGTCGGAGAAATCTTAACAACTCGGTCATGTGAAGCAAAAATATTTTTCTCAATAGTAGTAGCGTTATAAACAAACTCCATGTGTTCAAAATGAAGAATCAGTAAATTAGACGACTTCCAGTCAGAAAACCTATGCCGAAAACCACGATACCAAAGTAAAGCATCAGCCTCGAATAATTCCACTGCAGACTCAAATAACTGCAGTTTGGGTACATGGTGAGTTCGTCGGAGTTGTTCGACTCGTTCCAAAAAATCATATACGGTAAGAGTGTTTGGATTACCAGAAAATTTCAAATTCTACGCCCACACTGGGAGAGCTTGGTAGGAAGCCGAAAAGGAAGTCATTTTTAGTAATAATAAAAAAAAGAAATTGGGAGAAAGAAACTAAATAAAGGCTAACCGTAACTCGATGGAAGCCAAAAAAGGTATTGCGAATACAGGACAATTTAAAACATATCCGACGGATAAACTTCAGAAATACCAATAGGAGCGAAACAACAAAATAGAAATCAGAATAGGGCTGTAGAATAAAGAAAAAATTGGAGGAAAAAAACTAACTTTAGACTTGATGAGGAGAACAAAATATACAGAGCGGGACGGAAAAAAAAAGAAAAATCTTGGGCGCCAGCGTTTTCAACGGACTAGGATTATTAGTGAAAACACAAGACCAATAATCTGAAATAAGCCAACCAAAACTATTGAACGTAAAGGACGAAACATAAGTAATATCAGGCCGAGAAAATGCGGGTCATGTAGGAACTTAGGCACTAACAATAATAAACAAAAAAAAAATCGCAGCAAAAATTAACTAAAACGAACTCGGAGCCAAAACTAACTAAAATAAAATCAGAGCCAAAGTTACATGAAACAAAATCGCAGCACAATAAAATTAACGAAAACCAAATTGCAGAAGAAATTAACTAAATAAAATCGCAGCCGAAATTAATCGCAAAAAGAATCGCAGCCCCACGCCAGAGCGTCAATATTTTATGCTACGTACATTGACGTAACCTAAAAAAAAACAAGAAAAAGAAAGAAAGGATGACCGGGCTCAATCGGTGAGTGAGTGGGGCACTATACGTATAAGCACGTAAAGGAAAGCCTGGAAAAAAAATAGAAAAAAATATACACTCACTCATTCACACTCAGAACAAAACATACAAAGGAAAAAAGAACTTACAATTAAACAAAAATGTTCCGTCCTTGTACATAGTTTATAGTTTAGGATTTTATTATTACTTGGGCTTGCTTGCTGTTTTCAATTCGACGCGGTAAATTTAAATTTTGTTAGTACAAATTTTCCCAAGGCGTTTATTTGATGTATATTAACCTTGTGAATGGTGAACGTTCAGCGCGCGGACGCACCAGATTATTGATTTGGAATATCCAAGGAACTGGCTCAACGAATTCGCTCAACGCGCAATGCAGTGCCCGCATTAGCTTGAAGTATCATAGAACTCGCAGATAGTAGAGTATCGTAGAGACCGCATTATTAGAAGAATGTTATGGAACCGCTGTAGCAACAAGTCGCTCTAGTATTTGAAACCGCTCAATAAATATCGTTGAAGAAACCGCATATCCTCGCTTATTAAAAGCCGCTGAAAATGTTATCGTAAAAACCGCGATCGTACTTTATAGTGTCGTTTTGTTCGTGAATTGTTACACACCACGTTGGTGTTCGCATCGTTTTGTCCATGTGCCGCGTCCAGTGTGCACGTGTTACATTCCGCGAATTAGATATTGTACACTTTGATTGCATCGCCCTAGTTCGTGTGCTGCAAGCTATTAATTGGTTACAACTTCCTTCATCGTTGCCGTTGCAGGTGAGTACTAAAAATAAACGCTGCTTGGTTTCTTTGTCATGTGCATGAACAGTAATTAATTGTGTTGCTTGTTGAAACACGCTATAGAAAAAATACAGTCCACACATCTCGCTTTTTGAGTTATTCGAAAGTCACCGCCGTACAAAAATATTTACAGAACACAGTAAAAAATTATTCATGAAAATGGCGAGCTATAGTTTTAGGTAATTACTCCCTGACATTATATATTAAAAAAAAACCAAACGAAACCCTAAAAACCACAGCTCTAGATCATCGTAACTATAAACTTAACCTATATTTACAAACATAATGGCAACAACATTTTCAAATGTGCCAGCAAGTCTTTAAACCGGTTTTACATCAATAAGTAATATATTTTTAGTTATTTATAAACAAATAGTAAAGCATTAATGAAAGAGCAGTAAATACCAAAATAGTTCAATAATTTTCGTATATAAGAGTTAAATTTGGAAATGCCATATTTGAACGGTAAAATCCCAGGCGTTCTGGTTCCAAAGTAAGAAGCGAATACAAAGAAAAAACTTACCCTCGAGTTGCTGGCGTCAAGGTTGACTCAGTCGCTAGTCCACGTCAGCGAGTAGGTAGGCTTGCGCCCAGGAAAAACGCGTTTGGCCTCCCATTACCAGAAGAAACGACAGCTCAAGGGATTAACGTGTCCCCTGCAGGAAGCTAGAATAATTACGAACAATAGATTAATTTATTGAAAACCGAAAAGTACCGTTTTATAAACCCTAAATACTCCCCACGATATAATGCGTGCCAGCAAGTCGCATAAAGAAAAACGGAACGAAGCAAAACAGGACAGATGCTTTCTTGTTGCTATTCGAACAGAAAGTCAATATTTAATTTGTTTAGTTAAAGCACCAAAGCTCAACGTAAACTTGTCGTCAAGGAAATAAAACAGGAAAACCCGAATTTATTGAGATAATTTCCCCGAATTTTTTAAAAAAGGGAAAACACACCAACATTAATTATTGAATACTTGGAAAGACGCCTATCTAATTATGGCGTAAATTCCACGTTAAGGAATTTTTAGAAAGGATATTTATTTTTCTAAAGAGCAGAAACATTTATCAAGTAAAATATATAGATGTTTATTATTAATTACAATACAATTTTTAATACGCGAAAGGGTTATTTTAATTTACGGAATTAATTTTCGTGTTTAACGCCAAAGGAATAAGTTAATTTATTGTATATAAACTAATCAATTATTTACGAAAATGAACGTAACAATTCCCGCTTACATTTAACTTTCCAATGCTTCACCCGAAGGTACTACATTGGCCAGGAAGCGAGTTTTTATCCTGAAAATTGTGAATTTTGCTGAACTCTTTTTATTCCGAGCAAGGTAGGGATCTTTAACGTGCGTGACAACACTCATACATGGGACCTCCATTTTACCTCTCATCGGTGCGAGGCCGTATTTTTGCGAAAAATGCTCGTTTAACATTTTTCAAGCGGCCCGTGTCAGGAATCGAACCCGCGGGATTAGCAGTCATACGCGAACCTGTCCGATCCACCGAACCGCCTCAAGGAATTAATTCACCTACATTTAATTTTCCAATCTTCTACCCGAAGGTAATACAATAGCCACGAAGCGAGTTTTTTTACCTTAAAATTTTGAATTTTGCTGGACGTTTGATATTCCAAACAAAGAAGGTCTTTAACTTGCGTGCCAACACACACACACGGGACCTACATATTCTTTCTCATCCGACCGAGGTCGTACTTTTGTGAAAAATACTCGCATAACATTTTTCAAGCGGTTCGTGCCGGGAATCGAAACCGGAATCTTCGGATCAGCAGTGATACGCGAACCTGTCTGATCCACGGAGCCGCCTTATCAATGAATTAATTCTCTTCTACATTTGACTTTCTAATGATCTACTTGAATGTACTGCACTGACCAGGAAGCGAGTAATTTTTAACTTGAAAGGGATCTTTAACGTGTGTGACAAAACTTACACACGGGACCTACATTTTACCTCTCGTTCGAACGAGAGCGTTTTTTGTGAAAAATGTTTATTAAAATTTTTCAAGCGGTGTGTGTCGGGAATCGATCCCGAGACTTTGGCATCAGCAGTCATATGCGAACCTATCTGATCCACGGAGCCGCCACATCAAGGAATTAAATCCATACATTTGATTATCCTATGCTCCACCCGAAGTTACTACATTGACCAGGAAGCGAGTTTTCTTACCTGGAAATTTTTTGTTTTCCCGAACCTTTACTATTCCAAGCAAGGTAGAGAGATGCGTGCGTGACAACACGTACACGGGACCTACATTTTACCTTTCATCCGAGTAAGGGCATATTTTTCTAAAAATGCTTGTGTAACATCTTTCAAGCGGTTCGTGTCAGGAATCAAACCCGGGACCAGATCAGCAGTCCTACGCGAATCTGTCTGATTCATGAAGCCATAAGTTATATTGTGCCACAAATTTAATTTTATGCCAAGTTCTCATTGTTCGTTCTCCTAGCCCTTCAAGGCTACCCAGAATGCCCTCTAGTTATCCACTCCCTGGACTTCCAAGCTCTTGAGTCATTCCAGCTCCTCGCCAGTTACTTTCCTATCCGCCAACCCTCTTAACTATCTCGAGTGGTCAATCACGTGCTTGGCGCTTTCTGCGCACTCGTCGCTTGCACAGCGATGGTTCTCGGTCAATCTGAATTTTTGCAGGTAGGCTTTCAGTGTCCCGTGCCCTGTTACTAACTGCATCATCTTATGATTGAACTTCACCTCTATCTTATCTCTAGGTTCTATGCTAGGTATAAATTTTGTGTGTCAACCTGCCCATGGCAGTGTTGTTCTACCTCTTCTCCCACTGTTGGATTGACCTAACGCAATAAAAGTTCAAATTCTGAATCACAAGTGCCGTGTGCGCTATCCTCCAGAAGTCTCTTTGAAGATCTGTCAAGATGTTCATATTTGCAAGAGCAATGAATGCAGTTTTGCTATCGCTAATGGAGTACCTACTTGTGCCTAAGTGGTTGATCTTATAGATACCAACTCGCACTGAAAGATTGTGTTCCAATCCTCTAGTTTGGAATAGGAACACTTCTCTCTGCTTCTTATACACAACGAACGTCGCTCCTGCTTGCCCATCGTCTATTCGAGCCATCCGTATAAATCCTGGTTCCCGTCGCGTTTTCATCGCCTTCGAAAAACTCGAACCCCTTGACATTAGCCGGAGATGTCCTAGTTCGGAAGTAATGATTTTCCTCTACTCCTCCTTACTGACAGGACCAAGATTTTCGACAATTTTTTGCCCTTTTCCTATGTCTACGAGTCTCCGATCTCTAATCTCCTTGACGATAAATTCGATTGGAAGCATCCTTCTAATCGCCAAGACCACCTCCGTGGAACTGGTCCTGTACGCCCTTACCGCCTTGACTGCGGTTATGCGTTGATTACCCGCCAATTGCCGAACTACTTTGACCTTATAACCTTCCGTCCAAACAGAAGCTGCATACAACATCGCCCCTCCTAGCTCTACCCTAGAAAGACGTTGTCCCGGTTTTATTCCGAAATAATACGCCTCCGACTTTATCGTGTTGAATTTTAACTTGACCTCCTGCGACCATTTGTGCAAGCGACTCCGTGGTGTAGTTGGTATGCGTGTGACTATTATGTCCAAGGTTCCGGGTTCAAATCCCGCACGGTCCGCTTGAAAAATGTTAGGCGAGCATTTTTCACAAAAATACGCTCTCGTTCGGATGAGAGGTAAAATGGAGGTCTCGTGTGTAAGTGTTGTAACGCACGTTAAATATCCCCACCTTGCTTGGAACAACAAGAGTTCGGCAAAATTCAAAATTTCTAGGTAAAAGAAATCGCTTCCCGGCCAATGTAGTACTTTCGGCTCCGTGGCGTAGTTGGTGTGCGTGTGATTACCACGCCCAAGGTCCCGGGTTTGAATCCCGACACGGTCCTCCTGAAAAATGTTGTTCGAGCATTTTTCACATAAATACACCCTCGTTCGGATGAGAGGTAAAATGGAGGTTCCGTGTGTGAGTGTTGTCACGCACGTTGAAGATCCCTACTTTGCTTGGAACAGCAAGGGTTCGGAAAATTAAAAAATTTATCAGGTAAAAAAACTCGCTTTCTGGCCAATGTAGTACCTTCGGGTGGAGCATTGGAAAATCACATGTAGGGGGGAGGGGGCGTTTTTGCAACCTACTCAGTGCCTTGTTCGATTTTGTTCGCATCTCCATTAACAATTTCGACATGATGATCAACAGCGTACCATCCGCTAACCCAACAATAGTGCATCCTTTGGGCAATTTAACCCTAAAAATGCTCCCATACAACAACTTCCAGAACATAGGACTGCGGGTATACCCTTTCCACCGTTCGCGACACAACTTCGTCCGGAATTTTGATCTGCACTAATAGTCGTAAGAAATAGCTCTTGACTAATGACATCAGGTTTCGAGTTCCAATTCCCAAACGATAGATGGCCAACAGGCATAATCAAATACTCCTGAGATGTCCAATACCATTGCCTCCATCGCCTGCTTAATTTCTCCAACTACGAACTTTAACGTGGCGATAGTCGACTTACTCTATCCAAATTGCCTATTATTAAAATCGCCGTCGTTTCGCACAACATGCTCAGCGCGCGAGTTCATGACTCGATCCAAAGCTTTCCCCAGTGCCGGTAGCAAACTAATTGGAGGATAGCTAGGATAGCTGCCCGGGTCTGATACATTCGCTTTTTGCGTTTAGGGATAAATTTTACGTTCTGGACTTTCCAGCAACTTGGAAACATGCACTTCTCCAAGTAAAGATTAAACAACCCGACAAAGACATGCGGGGCTAACAGGCACGCCGCCAGAGCTGCGTCTGAGGTGATTCCATCGTGCCCCTGTGCCTTCTTAGAGTTTATCCTCCTAAGAACCCATACGACCTCATAACCTAGGATTGCTTTATTGGCACCTGGCCTGTGCGACCCCTAATCCTACTCTGGGTTGTCCGAAATGGAAGAAATTCTCCAGCAAATATTCCGGTGTGGATTTAAAACCCTCCGTATATTCGTCAGTTGTTTTCCTTACATTACCGAGCGCGATTTTTTTTTGTTTACTCTTATTATGCGGTATTCTGTTCCCCATGGTTTTTCTCAGATTTTCGCATGCAGAATTCTTTGAATTTAATCCTTCTTATTTCTTCAATTAACGTTTTATATTCACAGCTACTTTTTAAAAAGTTTCATTCAAGAACTACAACTATCAAATTTAATTTTATTATTTCAATGACCAACAGACTTGTTTTATTCACAAACTACTTGAACACTTACATTCTTTAAGTACAAGTTAAACTGAATTAAATTAATACAAGTTACTATTTTTAATGATTGTTAATTAATGGTGAGTAGCTTGAATTCTAACAATGCGAAAGTTATGAGATTCGGAGACTGAGTGTATGAGCTTCTTACATTTAACATGAAGCCTCCGGTTGCACGTTGTTTTATGGAAAATTGCAGATGTTGTTTTTTTGCGGTTTCTTGATAAATCATACATTGTCTTTGATTCTAAATAATTATAAATAACTCTGCAGTTCAATAAATGTAAATGAAATTTCACCTATACTTAAGTTCTATGGGCATCAAAAGTTGCGATATAAATACAAATATACAAAAACTTAATTTTGTAACTTCAGTCTGGCCACGTATTACTAAAAGAAATCCTAAAAAAAACCTTACATCAAATCCATCAATAATACCATTACTCAATATTTTCCCGTTTCTCATATTGAATTATCTGTCATTGTAAATCCCAATTTTTGTAAATGTCGTTAATGACAAAACATAGACAACAATTAAATACCAGCTTTTTCATTATCCCATTTTATTGTCCATTCCAAAGTACTAAATTTTTTTTTACCAAAAATAATTTTACTAATAAAGCTTACTTTAAAATCAATATACATAATTCCGTCAGTAATTTTGTCCAACAAATCAACTAATTTCGCTTTTATTAATTTTCTATAACATAAAGACACGCATTTATATTTTTTCCCGCATGTGCATAATTATTAAATTTAAACATAAAAGTTCATTTTACTCATTGTTTAACTTCAGGATGTCCAACAACATCAGTTTTCTTTCAACAATTTCTTTTGTTTGCCAACTAACACAGTTCCCTTAACACACAACACAAAATTTCAAATTATTGGAGTGAACTCTTCAAGTACTAACGACATTACTTCTACGAACCCGTGAATGAAAATCTACCCTACCTGTTCAAGCAAAGTTCAACAAATTAAGTCGCACGCCGTATATTTTTCCATGCAGGAAAAATCACATTTTTTTTCTTGAAACTGTATTTTGTTCACTTTCAACTTCCTGCCCACTTTTTACTATTTGTTCTATTATTACATTTTGACGTTTTCTAATTAACCGTATAGTTTATTCATTCTTTTCCGACGGATCTAACTAATCATATTTCTCCCGCTATACAAATCTTCTTAATTGCGGTCAGCATCCGGTAATACAATGTAACCATTTTAATGTATGCTTAATAATAACGTTATTGTCCAGTTAATTACCTAACAGTCACGTACTTGTTGTACAATTTAACCTTGTACGTCTAGCCATGTTTCAGATATGATTCTACATTCCTGCTGTATTAATGAATTTCATTAAAGTATACTCTGTGTTATGTTTATTACATGACGCCCTATATTCGTTACATATTTATTACATTGCATGGTTTATGAAACCTTTTATTTCAGCAGTTTTTATTGTCGCGGCGTTTATCTAATTTAATGACTAATGCATTATTTTAGTATTGTATTAAATTGTACCAATTTATTTTAAGAAAATTAATTTTTTGTATTATTTTAATTGTACTAACTGGCCTAATTGAAATTATATTTTCTAAGAACAAAGTAATTAAAATATCATGCTTAATTAATATCTACTATTCATGAAATCAATATGTGTTCACACCTAGTCTGTCCTTTCAGATTTACTTATTTTTCTTTTTTGATGTAGTTTATAGATAGCATAATGCGAAGCATTATAAACTATTTAAATCACCACAGCACAAAAAGGACAATTAACATTTGACTGCACAGGGCGACTTACGAAAAATAAGCCATTGGTAGTATATTGAGTTTATATGTTACACTTCAATTACAAACGAATTCTAGGATCGTTCCAAATATTCTGTCAATCGCCGAACTATGGAATGAAACAATGGTTTTACATATAAAATTTTTGTAACCAATGCATATGAATATTAGTTTATTCATAAACGATCCATACTAAACTACTAATAATTATTAAACTTGTCATAAATGCACGTTTCCGAAATAGACCAATTATTCATACTTATAAAAATGTGAATCCATCCTGCAACTAGATTGAAATTAAATAACATGTCCTATGTGGCACTTAGTATATTTGAAACATGCATATTCCATTTTTGAATGCAAGACGCGGTTTAATTTAATGTTCTTATATTAAATTCTAACAGTAAGATTTAAAACTTCTGCAAAAATGGAAATCTTGACTTGCCAGTCTAAAAAGCTAAACATTTGGTGATTCGAAAAACTTTAAAAAAATACTGGTTTTAGAATTTGGAATATCAAAATGCAAATTTGAATTCTCTAAAATTATTGGATTTAAAGTTTTAAAAATTAATAGTTAACCATGAATTGTTGTGGAATTGTAAAATATCCCATTAAGTACAGCGGTGTTGGAAACATTTCACTTTAAGAAGAACCTAACGTCATTTGACAGATATTGCAGTAATGAAATATCAGTGACGTAGTTGACTTATGACGGTGAAGGTTAGGATGGTGCGTTTTATAAATTCTTTCACATACAAAGGTTTGTTTTTTATTAGTTTTAGATCAGAGCCGAGTAATTGACAAAATTAAATTATATGCTGATAGTATAAATGAACGATAATGGCGTTCTATTAAAAAAGTATTATAACACGGATCTAGACTGGTGCAAGATAATTTCTGATTGATTGATTACAAAAACCGACACCACTTATGCCTGATAACTGCAACACTTAATTACATATAATGAACTTTTCCAAACCGATTTTTGTTTTGTGCGCATAATAAATTTTGGTTCTTCATAAGGGAAGTACCTGTACTAGGTACATTGCTGCATATTTGGTATCGATTTCAATTAATTAACCATAACTGCATTTCCTATGCCCAGGGAGATTTTTAAAATGAACTTTTCTTGTACTTCATTTCTTAATGCAAATAAATGTTGATTCTACTTTAAATCATAACTGCACACGCTTTTTATAGTGATTACATTCCATGACACTAAATTTTTCTTATGTACGTCTTGAGTTGTATTGTTTTTTAAATTTAAAAGCAATAAAATCATGACTCGCTTTTACAATAGAAAAAGATAAAACTATTTGAGTTTAAGACTTGTTTGTTCAAAACCTTTTTTAAAATTCTAAGCCTAAATTAAAAACTCACCCATTGGCAGGATTAGGTGTTAGTGCTAAAATAATAGCGGGTTTAGCATTGGAAAAGTTAAAATGTAGCTTAATAAGCGTAGAGTTTCTTAAATTAAAAGTTTCACTTAAATTCTAAGCAAAAGTTATTTTTTTTACTTATAAAATAAAATGAAGGCTGAAGTTTGGATTTCCGTCAGAAAAAGTTTTGTGATTTTTAGGATATTTCTTGGATTTTAAATATCGTTAAAAATGTGAGTCTTAGCTTTGATAAATGCTATGCCGACTGCTGAAAAATTTTGAAGGAGGCTTTTTCAATTTTTGAGAGGACAGAGCTAGACTAAAAATCAAACAAAAATAGCATTGCTCCAAAAACAATAGGATTGGCGCCAAAAGTAAAAAAGAGTATCTGTAGATCTTTGACCAAGATCAAGGAGTGCTTTGAGTAGGTGGTCTTTGAATGCCAACAGTTCCGTAGCTTAGTTGGTTTGCATTTGATTATTAAGCCCAATATCCCGGGTTCGATTCCCAACACGGACTGCTTGAAAAATATTAGGCGAGCTTTTTTCAGAAATGTGCCCTTGTTTGGATGAGAGGTAAAATGTAGCTTCCATGTGTGTGTTGTCATGCACGTATAAGGTTCCCACCTTGCCTGGATTAGCAAGGGTTTTGGCAAAATAAAAAATTTCCAGGTCAAAAGAACTGTAGTACCTTCAGGTGAAGTATTGGAAAATCAAATGTAGGGGGAGTTTTTGAATGCCACTTTTCTTCCTGAAAATTTAAGCCTACATTCTTTTAAAATAAATCAACTGCTGAAATTAGATTGGCATCTCTGTGGCTTAGTTAGTTTGCGTGTGACTACTAAACCTAAGCACCCGGATTCGATTCCCGACACGAACTACTTGAAAAATGTTAAATGAATATTTTTCACAAAAACACACCCTCATTCAGATGAGAAGTAAAATGTAGGTCCCATGTGGGTGTTGTCACACACTTGAAAGATACCACCTTGCTTGGAACAGGAAGGGTTCGACAAAATTCAAAATTTCCAGGTAAAGAAACATGCTTCCTGTCCAGTGTATACTTTTGGGTGAATCATTGGAAAATCAAATGTAGTGTTGAAATTAAGGTTGTTGCTAAAATATATAGCTTAAACTTGCTTGCACAATAGGAAAGGTTAAGAAAAGACTTATAGAGCTAGTACTGGGTTAAAAGTTCTCCCAGAAAATGCAATCTAGGTCTTTTGTTTTTGAAAAATTTTATCATGCTTGAAAATTAAAAGGGTTTGTTTTTCTAAATCTGTGGAGGGTGAAAAGTTTGTCCTAGATCGAAAGATTTACCCATAATAAATTACTCATGGAAAGAGTTATAAAACATGAGCCCAAAAACGTTTAGGTTAATTCTAAAAACAAAAAAGTGATGTAGTTATTTAGTAACGAAGGATCCGGGTCATGCCGTATGACAGGATGTCCATAAGCATGAGTGCAAAGTGTTCTAACGCATGCAGATGATAAATAGCCTCTTAGCTATGATATATGTTTCACTATTCACTTTCTTAATATTTGTAATATTTGTAGTAATTTATTGCATCTTTATGTTTACGCATAAAAAGAATATTAGATTACCCTAAAATTTCTAAACAATTTTATTTCCTTTTGGTTTAAAACAATAACGAACTTGTTTAACTTAGGTTGGTGAAAATAAATACGTGGGTGAAAATTGCATTGGTATCTTTTCCTGTCGATTTATGCTGATTTTTCTGTTTATTTCACAAATGTTAACCTGTAAAGATCATTGTATATTAAATTAGAATTGGTATTTTGTTCGCATTTATATACTGCTATGTACCGAAATTCAGAATTAGGTTTGATGCAACAAATATATCTAAACTTGTACGAGTGAAGTGTGAAGTTGTGTTGGTTGCCAATCACTGATAATATAAATTTAACTTAAATGGTAAGTTTATTTTTAACTTTATTATTATTTTTTATCTTTGGAATAATGTTACAACACTATAAAAAGTAAATTTCAACCAACTTAGTTCTCTTTGTGAAACAATTTCGATTTTTATTCTTTTTTAACATATTATAATATAATTAGTTATAGAAAAAGATTAAAACGTTTTATTAGTTGGAATAGTTTTTAAATAAACTGAATTATTGCAGTATAGTTAATTAATTTCTGGTTTTTGCTTCGTTTCAGGATTCCCAAAAGCTTTCTGATGCAAAAGTTTGATAACAAAAAAGAAGCAATAAGAAAGAGAAAAATAGCTAATAGTATAAACAGGTTTTTGTACATTCAGGACGAAATAGTTGAAAATACTATAAATACGTCAATTAATTACAACACACAAGACACTGTTGCTGATACCGATGGGATATCATCACATCGCGACCGTCATTACAATTTAAACAAAAAGTTGGAAAAGAGAGAGTATCAGCAGTATGAAACATTTGATGTATTTGCAATAATTCTGATTCAGAGAAAGTTGCTGAAACTGCTGTTCAAACACAGAAATTGACGAATTGAAAGGATGCAATGGGTATGGTGATTTCTGATGTTCGAGGTTATGACCTGACTTAGTAACGAATGAAATTTCAAGAATTTTGGTAGAGTTTGGACCTGTGCAGTTAAAAGAACATAAATATGTTGTCAAGCGATTTTTGAATTGAGAACAAACAGTAAGAGAAAGACTGATACAACTGAAATGAAAAACTCAATATTTTGTTACTGTCAGTTTTTGAAAAATTTTTAACTTCAATTAATTTTTCTGATACAATAAGGTTCTCTGACTGGCAAAACTTAGCTTTGGCTTTAAAATATTATAAATCTAGCATTTCATGTAATACTTATGTCAAAACTGGGTCGGCTGAAATACAATGTTAAAATTAAAAAGAACTGTTAATAATAAACGTTTGTGACTTTTAGAAATAGAAAAAAAGAGAATGTTTTGGAGAGAATTGTTGCAGTAGTTAGGTTTCATCAAGTATATATCTTGGTTTTTAAAAAACTTTTGATTCACAAGAATGGCAATTTTCTAAAAACAGTTGATATGATTTCCATATTTGATTCAATTATATGAGAATATGTTAATCATGTGGAAAAGTTTCAAAAGTACATAGATAAAATTCCAGATTATTTAGGAAGTCAAATTCAAAATGAACTCATAGATTTGAAATTTCCTAAAGTAACGTACTCAGTTTTAGGGATGATCTGCACTTTAAAATAATTTTTAGTAATTTTAGATTGTACGCTAGATGTAAGTCACACTGAACAAATAAATATTGTTTTAAAATATGTATCATTAAATAATCATACTAAAGAAGTTAAAAGAAATAAAAGTTTCGTTCCGTATTAACCAATATCAGATTCGACTTAGGAGGGTTTGGGTAAATTTTTGTTTGATTTGTTTCAAAGTTTAAACTTGTAATGCTGGCACGCTATTTAATATAACATTAGGTAGTAGAAAAGAATTTATAAACTTTAGTAGTTGAGTCAGCTTTTATACCAAAGAAGCACCCTGTAAAATTTCGAGGCTTTTGAGGTTTGCATTTAATAATGTTGCTAATTCAATATGATGTTAAATTAGGATAAAGAATTTAAATAGTAAAGCACCTAGGAAGTCAATATACAAACAGTAATAAAGGTCAAGACTTACACCCTTTGTTTTAAATTCAGAAAAATTACAGATAAACGTACAAGAAAGTTATTAAAGTATTAAAGTTATTTGTATCGAATTTATGAATTGTAGTTATTAAAACATACAACTCAAAAAAACACGGATTTGTGGTACAGTCATAAAATTAATGCGCTGACACGAAAAGAATGACATTGACCTCGGAAGTCAGCAGTTTAGACGCACAAAGTGAGAACGAAATTCTGAAGAAGGGAGAATATTATATAATAACTATGTTCGAACACGTTAGTAGGTTATGAATGAAAAATGGTTAAATGACTGCAGAGGTGTAGATGATGAACCGTAGGCCCCTGGGTGCGAGAGGCTGGCAATGAATTGTTTTTGAACTTTAATGGATTCGTAGGCAAGAAAGCTCAAGCACGTGCATATCGTGGAATTTATATTCGCATCCGTCGGGCATTGATTAATGAAATTGTTCAATAAAAGGGCGATAAACTAATTTCGCCCTTCAACAAAATCTGGAAATAGATGGAACAGGGTGGCCTAATGTTTCGACTAAGAAACGTTAATCATTGGCATTCCTGGACGTCCTTAATTCTAAACAGAAGTGAAAATTTAACTGTGAGTACAGTTTGAGCTTTTTTTGTCTACGCTATATAAATATGTACATAGTGGAATTGTAAATATAAGTTGTAAATGGTTTGTAGTTATTTGATCGGTACTTAATAATCAGTGAAATAATATTCTATAGAATTGTAACATAGCGACGGAACAAGCTTTGTTTAAATTTAAGCATAATATTATTGGAAAGAGAAATCTAACTTTTAAAATGCTAAGGAAGATGTGCATATTAATTTGAAATGCAAGCTTTGCTTGTGGAATGTATTGTTAGTTAAAGAGTGACTATTAAATGTGAACAACACTGTGAACTACTACAACAAGACATGGATAGGGTACGGTGTCAAAATAACGGAATGAACCTCAACCTAAAAAATGCGCTGTCATGACTCTGATTGGTGAAAGACACCAGTGTTTTATGTATACTCATTAGGAAAGGTAGCTTTGGAGCGTGAATATACGTACATAAAGATCTTGGTGTCTACTACCACAAAAGACTTCAAATTTAACATGCACTGTACTCTCTGTATTAACAAAGCACTAAATGCACTAGGATTTATCATAAGAAACACACAATATTTCAACAAAGTACAAACTCTATTAACATTATTTAACACCATTGTGAGGCCTTATTTAGAATATTGCTTATTTGTTTGGACATCGCAAGCAGCAATACATATTAATAATATAGAAAAAGTGCAAAAGCGATTTGTAAGGTTTAAAATCTAACATTACAATTATAGTAGTTACTGTTTATAGAAGCTGCAACGGTAAATTTAATAACTTTCTTAATATTTTTAGAGAAGTGCTGAATATACTAAGTCACTATAGAAAAGCAAGGATAACAATTTTGGGTGATTTTAATATAAATTTCCTAAGCAGATCCAACAAACTTGATAGATTTCATGATTTGACAAAAGCGTATGGGTTTAGGCATACTATTAACTGTGTAACGAGAGGCAAAACCTGCCTTGATAATATTTATGTCAGTGCAAATGTTAAGGATTTTAAAAGTAGTATAGTGACAAATGGATTGTCAGATCATGTTGCCCAAAAGATAGTAATAGATAGATTAGAACCATGTAATAACATGGTAGAATCTATTTATTTTCGTAACTTTAATAATTCATCTAGTATTGAACATTTTACATCAATATTACAAGGTGAAAATTGGGAAGATATCTTTAATCTTGATGATGTAAATGCTAAATATGGGAAATTTGCTAATAGCCTTTTAAAACATCATATTGATATCGCATTTCCCTTAAAAAGGAAGTGCAATAAAAATAATATCAGATTAAGTAATAAATGGATAACCAAAGGAATCAGAATCTCGGCCAATAGGCTGAAATGTTTGTATTTAGAGTCCTTAAGTAATTCACCTGAATTAGTTACATTTTATAAGATATACAAGAGAACCTATAGAAAGGTGATAGTTGCTGCCAAAAAATTATATCATAATGATTTAATAATAAATTCTTCTAATATGGTCAAAACTGCATGGAGTATAATAAATGGTCATAAAATACGCAAAACTGGAATTACACTTAATATTAATGGTGCATTAATAGATGACCCTAAAATTTTAACAGATTACTTCAATATATTTTTTACTAAATCCTATGATGAAAGTCAATGTAATAATCAAACTCAAACAAGTTGTACTACTCCTCGTTATCAATGCAGTGCTAATTTCTTTCTTACCCCAATAGTTGAAGAGGATGTTAGTAATGTAGTTGCAAAAATGAAAAAATCTTCTTCTACTGGATTAGATGGGCTCAATATAAACTTTGTAAAAAAATATTTAAAATATTTAGTTACACCACTTACTAATATTATAAACTAATATTATAAATTATTGATTTATGCTAGGAAAAATATTCAGTCATTTCCAAAACTTTCTGATCCGCATCATTATAACACACGCAGCAAAAATACATTAATGATTCCAAAACATAGGCTTGTGAAATCTGAAAGCAGCCCCTTGTATTTAGCTATTCAAACATATAATAAGCTACCGAATTCCTACAAATCATATCCCATTGTTAAATTCGAAAATAAACTTAAGGCTATACTATTGAAAAAGGGATACTACTCATATGAGGAATATTTACATGACACGCAGCTGTAGAAACTATCATATCATATTTATTTTATTTACTTTATATACCTTGGATGTTTGTGATTGTATTGTAGCGTATTATTTCTAGTGATCTTATTTGGGATAGTAATATATACATTTGTTAATTATTTACAATATACAGTTAGGTGTATTAATTGTATTATTATAAACTGTGTCTTAGTTGTAAGTTAGGATAGCACCGTTTTTTAATAGTCTAACGGTGTATTGACGTTTCTTGTTTCATTATATATAGATTATTATTGTAAATTGACAGGTCCTATATCATTGTTTAATAATGATCAAATAAGGATGAATAAACATATCATATCATATCATATCATATCATAATATACGCGCAAAATTAATTTCATTTATTTAATTTAAATTAGCAAGTATTGACATAATTTTATAACTAGGGATTAGAAGGTAATAGATTCGCAAAGAAAATCAGCTTTATAAGCCAATAGAAATTAGTAATTAATTTAATGTAATTTAATTTAAGGGGTTATAACGTCAGAGAATGCATAAGAGCATGTAAAATCAATAAATCCAAGGCGAATAGTTTTTGTGGTAACAAACAAATATATCGGTTGGATTGAATACTATGAAAAGAAACTCCTAGAAATGTTATTTTAAACGTTCGTTAATTGAACACCTGCATGTTTTGAAAAGTCGACTTGTATGTATTTTGGAGCATAACAAGACAAGTTTCAAGGAATATTGTTCAACCGACTGTCGCAAAGCACGTACTCATCCACGTGGACGCGGGCAGCTACATCGATTTTCTACCACTCAAGCAAGGTTAGAATGCGACATCAAATATGCATAAGACGGGAATAGAGATATCACAGACGGGGTTTTAAGACGTCACTGAAATGTATGATTGGTCGAAGTAGTTAGTTTGAGAATAGACGAGCACGCGAGAATATTTCTAGAAGCTTAAAACGGTTAGACAAAATTTGGAGAAATATTATTTTACAATTAGGTATTTCGGTCAAAGTGTGGCCAAAGGGGCCTAGCTGGATGATATAAATATTCTAACAAAATTAATAGAGGGTCTCTTTTATTCTTTAATCTTGCATCGCGTAACGACATACAAAAAGCAACTGACGAAACTTGTAAGTATTAAAATTTGTAAAGTTTAGTATTAAATTGGTTGTGACCTTATAGTTTGAGACGCGGTTAGTGTCGAGTTTATTTAAATTTAATTGAGGTCCAACGAATACTTTAACAAGCTCGTAAATTAAAAATGCGATAATAAACAAGTGTAATATACATGGGTTTGGATATTGAAATTGATGTTGGATGGGTAGCAGGAAGTACAACTTAGATTGTGGTCATTTTTAAAACATCTTGTGGAGCCGCACGCTTAACCAATTGGACGAGGGGTTCAGGAACATAATACATCGTCAATGGAGATGGAATCTTCAAGTTTTTCCAGGTAACGCATTTGAATTTGTTGTTTTTTTTAATGTTGAAATTAAGATGTATGAGAGTGAACTTTAATGTGTATTTTACGGTATTTTACGTATTGAAAAGGATACATATAGCTGACTATTAATATGGTATTTTGAATATAAAACAAAAGGTGTACGCAAAGCTTATTGAAGTGCTTGATGAATTTAAATTGAATTGTTAAGAGTACATGGTTTTTTTTATATGTTTGTGATAATAGTAGGCCAAGTGGAAAGCATACCTTGATAAACTGGGTTATTATGAGCTCACCATATTCCAGTGTCGTAATAAACAAAGAGAAGGCATTATTTAGGGCCCATTTACTCCTGTGGCTTTAAATGTGTTAGAAATTTCAATTTTAAAAACAAGAACTTGACAAAAGTAGCATTTATTGAGGTGTAACTTGAGCACCGAACTGTAAATAACTATGAATATTATTATTTGTAAATAGTGGTTAATAAATATTGTATGATTGTTGTATTATTTTGTGATTTTATTTGAATGGTGTGTGAACGTTAAATAGAATGAGAATAATATAGGTATACGAGAAGAAGTACAGCTGAGCTAGCCAGGGAAGCTGCTGAAGAAATTAATTTCAGAAAAGGCAGAAAGCGGGTAAGGAAAATTTTGTGAAAGTTTTATATTTTTGAAAATTAAAATTTTTTTGTGAACTGGCGAAGTACCAGAGCTTGAATGTTTTTTTTTAAGCTGGCGAGGTCTTATAGGGGTCCACGGCAATATATATATATATATATATATATATATATATATATATATTGCTCAAATTTAGACCAGGGTAGAAAATTAATTAACAACATCAAATAATTTTAATCACCCTGTATAAAGAAACAAATAGAAATTACGTGCTAAATTTATATTAATTAATTCAATTTTTAAGTAACGGGTATTAAACAAAGTGTACAAATAATAATTAATATTTAATTGGTATTCGCTAAAAATTAAAGGGTAGAAGTCAATGCCATTCATTATTATTTTAATTGGAGTTAATTGAACCATTAGTAATATATAATAAGCATATAAGCCTGTGAAAATCCAAGGTTGGTAACAAACAGCTAAAAGGAAGGTTAAAATACCATGAAACAAAGCTCGGAGAATTATATTAAAACGTTCATTAGGAGCGCACACCTGCAAACTTTTAAATGTCAAATTCTAATAAATTTGAATAGATAAACATGCAGTTTCTACGTATATTGGAAACGGTCGGATGTTTTAGCAGGAAATGCTAGATGAGGGGTTATTTTACACAAGTAGGAATCCACGTGGATTTAAATAGCAGATAGTAAAGAATATCGATTTGTACCACTCAGACCAGGGTAGAAAGGGATGGATAAAACGCGTAAAGCAGAGACACTCATAATAAAGGCGTGATATGTGAAGCTGCACTAGGGCTACGATTGGTTGAAATAAGATGCAAACATGAGAGGGGAAAGCATAGCAGTTGGTGTGTAAAATTAATTAGTTGTTCTCGGACGTGTTGCGAGCCGTGTAGAAATTTCTTAAATTTCCAAGTTGGATGTGTGCAAATTTAGTAGAATCGCGGTGCCGAGCCGTCGAAAGGGAAAATAGAACGTGAAATTCTAAAAATTATCCGTTGCGGGACAAATTCGACTTGCAAGCGGGTCATTATATAAACCCGTGTTAATAGGAGTTTCGCTCTCTTAGTTTTTTGATTTTATTCGATACTTTAAACAATTTTGCTCTTTATTTTTTGATTATTCGATACTCTAAGTAGAATACGTGGTGATTACGTGCTACAATAAAAGTTATTAGTGCACTTAGAGAAGATACAAGGTAATAAAGTCTAGTTATATTTGCGAGTATTACTGTACCAATTATCCAAATTAGTAACGATAAATAAATAAATAAAAGTAGGCAGTTTTGGGTATAGCGTGAAAGAATTATGAATTTCTTTGCTATTTTTCGGGAGTGAATAATCAAGTGTTATTCGTAAACGTGATTGGGTTCACAAAACAAGATTTAGATATACATAGATGAGTTCCTGAGAAGCCGTGAAACAATTTAGACGAATGGTGGTTTAGAAAAATTTTAAAGGCGACCAGGAATCCTAGGACGTAAAACATAACCCAGCTGGAATGGTGGGATGAGCAAGTCCGATGTACATTGAAACCACGAGTGCAGTAACCTTCAGGTAAATTTATGCAATTTTGTTCGATCTTAGATGTTTTGGTGTGTGTTGAATATCTTTATAATTTGTTTGATAAAAATGGACGGTAGTAAATTTGTATAAACAACAAATTTTTAATTTTAAAGTAAAATTTTCTTGTATAAGTAGAAAGGAGTATTTATCAGGTTTATGTTTTTGATTACGATGAAAATGTGGGTCTGTCTTTGAGCTCAATTAGACTAACCTGTTAAATTAACGTAAAGGGGGAGATGCTCCCTTTTATTCAGACTCAGGTCTGCAAATATTGTTTATTTAATTAGTATGCATCCTACAAGGACTCTAATTCTGGATGCAAATTAAAAATGATGACAAATTTGAACTTGAAATTTTATGATGCTGAAATTTATGCTGAAATTTAATTTTGAAATTTTAATGTATTGTGAATATTGGTGTAAATAAAGTTAACGTTGATGTTTGTGGTAGGAATGTGTTTTCTTTTATGAATGAGGATGAAAGTTTTAACTAGGTGAGCAGCCGAGGCGGAAGGATTCAAGAGGCAATATTCAGGTAAGAAATCGAATATCAGAGGAGATTTCACCTTAGTAACGAGAATCACAACAACATATATATATATATATATATATATTCTTTTATATGTCAAATTTTATCATAAGATTAGTCTCTTAAAAATTTGTTACGTTAGTAAATTAATAAAAAGTCCGAAGAAGGTAATATATGTTCATCTATTAAAATAAAGATTATTCTATTCAGATTGTATATATTTACAATTTATAAAATAAATTTTCTTATATTATCTTAGCTGAAGATGGAATTTATATCAAGTTGTTATGGCTCCTATACGATGTTAACCTATTTTTGTTAACTATAAATTTTTCTTAAAGAATATAGTATGTCCGCTCTACCATATAGGCGGCAGAGCCTCGATAGATCATAAGGGGTTCCTGTTTGACAGTCAAGCCCAGGGTAAAAAGGATGTTGAATGGCTTTCAGAAAAAAGGATCCCTCTAAAGAGATCTTCCAGCCAGCTAAGCTTCTTCAGCTTAGGGCAGAGCTATGAGCTAGGGTTGTAGGATGGTATATGATAAAACGAAAGTAATTTTATTAGACGCCACCGTATCTGAATGAATGTTATAATACGAAACTATCCGAAGATCAGATACGGAAAATTTCGGAAAAAGAAATTGAAAATTTAACCACACCTAAACATGTACAAACTAGGACTTCGTTACAGCCTAGTCACTTTATCACAAAAAAAATATATGTAAATCCACTAGTAAAAATTATGCTTTCAAGAAAAACTTTTAACTTTAACACTAATAATACCTTTCTTCAGTATTAAAGTTTCATATTTATAAACTGTTTGCTTCTGTAGGATAATTACTGTTGACTTCAAAGAAAGAAAATTTTCGAGACAACTTAATATTTTTTCTATTGATTTTTTTTTTAAAAAATATTTATATATACATTGTTTATACAAACTTATTTATACGGAGACTTCCGAAGCAGTTCCGTTTTCACTATTTAATATTAATCTCTAATCATTCTTGGAATATTGTTTCATTAATTGCATAAATTACTTCAGTTATCTTTAAGAAATATATGACTCTTATTTTATGTTACAGTGACTTCATGCTACTAGAATAGGATCCTTTTCAGTGTACAAAAAAATTACATATTCAAAAAAAAACAATTCCTCTGGTTATGATTCTACATTTTTAATTGCTATCTTTAATAAAATCAAAGGTCAAAGAAAACTACTTATGGTCGACATTGAATTATACTTTAGGTGTACTATCACAATGTGTTATACACAATAATTCGGCAAGCAATTCTTATCATATCACATGTTCAATAAAGCAAACCTTTTACTACAACTTTGTAACTTCAAACCTAATCTTACAAAAATACTTGGAAAATATTAAGGTCAAATATGCCTTACTCAAATACTAAATTTTCACACTAAACTTTATTTGAAGCAAATTAATTGAGCTATGAACTTTTACAAAAATATTAAGAATTAATTTTAAATAAACTTAAGTATAGCTACTTCGAAAATTATTTGTGTTTTTAAATGAAAGTTTCTTCGGAATAGTATAGGTATAAAAATTGAGGATGACTCACCGCTAGCTATGCGTTCGTCTGCCGGTTTTCTTTCTTTTAAAGATCTTTTTTAAACAGCTGCGTCCCTACTCTTACCGTTGAACGTGGCTGACGCAGGGGTCCGGAGTTGACCTTCATTCAAACCAATCCCATGTGGGGGTTTCCACTTTCCTGCCTAGCAACAATTAAAGCGGCTTTCCAATTTTGTGCTTGCTTTAAGATAAACGATTGTTTTTTTCTTATAATACAATATTTTCATTGTTTAATAACGTGTTACTTGAATTTAACATTTTAGAACTCGGAATTAAATTGTCTCCATATTCCATCATTAATTTTTAATCCTTAAAACTCTAAACTAAAAAAAAAGAACTTGCGCTGAAATCAAACGAGAGAATAGAATTTTGGGGTAAGCTTGTGAAATATTTTCTTACCGTAAAAATATATCTACAACCATTTTTAGGTCGATGCTGTTACCAAAACTAAACTTATGGCACGCGTTGGCTCCACTTAACTAATTTTTGGGGCGGCATGTTTAATTAAAAACGTGCAGGCTCTAGATAATACTGGTATACGGGCTACATCTGATATCAAAATGGCCTTTTCCACGAGGCAATCTTGGCTATACAAGCATGCGCCGGGAAAGGAGATATCGAATCAAAATACAAACAACTAGAAGTTCACTTAAAGTGTACTTTTGCTATTCTAATGTAGATGGCGTACTATGTATGAATTTATAATAAAAGGTTTCAATAGAAATTTGATACTTATTGACAAGGTGTATTGAATAAAATTGTATATTTGAATAACAGAAAATCGTAATTGTTACAACGAACAGCTGTTGTTCTGGCAACAAGTAAGATAGAAACTACATCAATCTATCTGCATCTAAGTTGTCAATCAAAGAATGCTATATTCATCATTTTGCAATGTCACATAATTATACAGTTGCAACATTGATATAATGTTTAAATTATATAGTATTAAGGGTCGTCCATAGAATTAATTACAAAGAAAATTATCGAAAGCTAAATCGTAACATAAATCGTAATATGAAAGTTGTGCATAATATTTAGAATTAATTAGATATATATTAATATTGATAGATTTTACAAACCATATTGTCCAGTTTACGACACCATTGACGAGGAATCTAACAGAAAATATCTTAAAGGGCTATATGGAGGTCGCATTTCAACTTATAAATCCTGAAAGTGTTACGGGCCAATTCGGCACTACGACACCACGGACTCTCCAGCAAACTAGCTCTAGCCTGCGAGGGGTGGGTAAAGCAAAAGTCGTAGGTTGGGGTTGCCAATTGCCCTGGGGTGTAAATTATAGTGGGACGAAAATTCGGAATTATATCAAAATCGGGTGGGCACCACCAGTAACATCTAACGCTAGATGAAAAGAAAGGATTTCGTCACTGGTCGAATCCTCTCCAAAAGCTCTATACTCAAAATGCAAAGCAGACTGATCCACCCTAACACTTTAAATTTACAAATAAGGCTAACTCTATTCACAACTCTGTAGCTGAAAGAAATACATATGTACATTAATGGAAATATGAAATTAAACAAGGCATACTTTAGTACGCCACAAATCAATCAGCATAATAATTCGAAATAATAAACAGGAAAAATACTTATTCTACTTTGAATAATAATGTTTTCGCACTGGCCAGTGTCAATATAATTTCATAAATGTAAAATCTGTATATTTAAGGGGTAGGGTTGAGTGCACATGGGACCCACGCCGGTCCTGACTCACTAATCTGAAGACAAAAATGCATGAATTATAACGCAAAATTAAAATTTAAATACCACTCGTGATACGCCTTGTGCATACAGCACCTACTTTAATAGTTTGAACAGCAACTGTAAATTTTATGTAAACAAAGTCAGGACTACAGATGCCTTGATACAATTGTTTTTAATCAGAACAGCCTGTCTTAAATGTAATAGTAATTTGGAAATTTATTGCTACGTTAATATTTAAAGATAACAGTGGAGTTCACGCAGCTGGTTGCGGCACAAGTTAAATAATGTAAAATAGAACGCACTGATTTAATTTTTTTTATAACACTGATACAGGTGCGAGGAATATCTTATCGTTCTGGGGTGCACGTGTATTCAATAACAACGTACAGAACTGGTTTTGTCGCTCAGTAGATTCTAATACAATAATTTCGCTTACCTTAGATGGATTAGGCTACTAAATAATGCAAAGGGGTGTCGGACTTTACCAACTTCAAAACTACTTCAAGATGTGTGATAACTATGCTTTTTATATTCCCAAATAACTTGGATTATTACGGCTAACGGCACACGTAATTAGGGTCTCTTCTAACCATTCAAACTACTATTTCCCAAATATGATTAGCACAAATATTCTTCAATAACAAACAAACGACATTGAATGATTTTGGACCTAAAACAGATTAGATAACCACATCCGGACGATATTACAACAAACATTCGAAAATTCGGCACTTTGCACTATTAGTTTACTTTTTCCACGAAATATTTAATTATTTACTACAATCATAAAATTTGTAAAACTTGCTAATCCGCTATAAAAGCGTTAAAACTTAGGAAACGAAAATGTACGACCCTCTAGGGCAGAGACTACATCACGAATCACAAATACCTTGCGTGTTTTCCAGTATCTGTAACGACAACAAAATTAAGGAAGGGGTGCGCGTCGCGTTCTTTCTATTACAATCTAAATATCTACTCGCTAATATTAAATACAGGGACGGATTTAGAAAATTTTATACATACTAAACTACTAAATTACGCTAAAATTAAACGGAACGTTACAAAAGACATGTTGTTCATATAATGGCTGGAATATGACTAATCTTGTTTATAGAAAAGCCATCTATCTGGACTACGAGCGCTAAATAACGCACGTGTAGGTTGATTATACCAGAAACTAGTTATCAATACATGTATTATAGTTAAACGGCGTTTTCTATTTCAATAAATAATTTTAAAGGTGACTTTTTAATGTTTTATAATTCTAAAGAAAAATAAAGAAAAGGAACGAAGAGGAAAACCAACAGTGCAGTGAAAGTGGATCAAAAGGAACGGAGAAGTAAAACTAAAAAAAAACATTAGAAGGCAGCACCAAAACTGCAAGAAGAGGACCAAACAAAGAAAACCAAGAACCAAAGAAAATGTGTGTGAGTGGGTGTATGTGTTGGACCGCTTTAGTCGCGTTTTGCGACAGGCACGTCCTACCGACTATTCTAATCCGGACCCACAGGAGGAAGGGGTACAAGGAGAGAATGAAAGGAAAGAGAACCAGATAGAAATATATGTGTGTATGAAGTGTGTGTGTGCGTGTGTGCGTTTGCGTGGGTGTGCATGTGTGCGCGTGTGCGTGTGTGTGTCTGTATGTGTGTGCGTGTGTGTGTGGGTGTGTGTTGTTACAGGCGGAAAAGCTACTAAGTATGTATTTTCCAGTAAAATTATAAAATGGGGGCGGCCTGTAAAACAAAAATTAAAGGGAGGTCACCGGCACTAGATAGCGGAAGGTCGTGGATCGTATAGAGGTTTAAAATTTTGCAGAAAGGTTTAAATTAATTTATAATATACTACAAAAAAATTTTGGTACTCACTTTTCATAAATATTGTGGCTTAATGACAATTACCAAGGGCGCCAGACAAGTCGAGAATGTCCAGATGTTCGTGCAAAACCTTGAGAGACTTGTCATCCCAAGGAGGACAATTGTTCCTTGTAATCAATTCCTAACTTTTTTTACTACTTACGCAACTTCCATGATAAAAAAATAATAAAAAAACTATTGACTTAATCAACGGCAAACAAAACTATTTAATTAACAGAGCAATAAACGTGAACCTCTTACATTCATTGATTTTAATTTAGAAATTTAATTGAATAGGTGAATATGGAATTATGAAAATTTTGCGTACATAAGTAATTCCCAAACACTTGTATATGAACAATAACTTATATTACAAATCGTACACTAAATTAATCCTACGGTTTATGGCCAAAACGTCCTAACAAACAAACTAACTAAAAATTGATCATGCTACTTAACTATAAAAACTTACTAAAAATTGTCCATTGTTTGAGGGTTTGTTTTCCAAAGTAGAACAGTTCTTAAATTTGGGAAGAGAATGTCGCTTGTTGCTTCTGTTTATAATTTCTAAAGAATTGACTGGCACACGAACCCGGCAGGATCTTGACAATATCACTTACTTGTGCGTCACACGCCTACAAGCTTTTTTAATAGTTACCTTGTATCACTATAAATCCGCGAACATGTGGGCATAACCCTCGCGAATTGGAAAAGTAATCACTCCTTTCCAATTTCTAATATCGTGATACGAAGTGAAATATTATATCTGTGATGCCGGAGAACGCTACTCGCGAACTACGTTTCTTTCTAATTCTTGACCACGGACAGCCCCATTGGAAAAAACTCTACCTTTTTTGGCTAAAGCCTTAAGTTATATAGACTAATTCCTACCCTAATCATTATGTACCGCATTTTCTGTTATCCAATGACTGAACAGAACCTCCCACAAAACAAGGTTTCAGAAACCAAATCCAACCTCTTTTTAGATGAGAGTCACGGAAGCAATTATTTTCCCAAGGGTTTAAATTATATTGTACCTTCTACGAATTTCTTAATTATTGAAATGTGGAACCTACCTATGGCGACAGTAGTCTGTCATTAACAAAGACCGGCTAACCTACTTGAGCCGAAATGGATTTGAAATACAATGGATGTCTCCAGACAACTTAAAATCACTTGTAATATTTGAACAAATCAAATTGGAAAAAGTTTTCGCTATTTATAATGTTTCGTTTTCTATAACCCCTGTCAATCAAAGAAATTATTAAGAAAATTAAGCTTTTCAAACAGAAAATTGCTTTTCTTTATCTACGTTAAAAGGTACGATTCCATTTTAATTTTATCAGATTCGTCAATCTGTAACCGACCTAAGCTTTAAGAGGTTCATTGTATTTGATTTACAAGGGTAGAGCTTTAAATTATGATGACCTGCCGCTGGAATTTCTAATAGTTTAGCCTGAAGCTATTTGTAAACCTGGTCTTTTATGAGGGATGCTAACTAAAATATGAAGTAATTTATTGTGGAATTTTTGTCTATAAGTTATGCAAGTTACTGAATTTTAATTAATTAATTGATCTGTTTATTAGTTAACTTTACAAAATAATGTTACACTCCCCTTACAAAAAGAGATTTTGTCCAAAAATCTTGTGTTAAGAGATTCACTCTTTCATTCCTATTTACTAACTTATCCTTTTCTATCCTTATCCTTATCCTAACTAGTATTCTTAAAACTAAGTTTATGTTTAAAATTTCAACACTATAAGCGTCGTTGTCAACTTTCATAATTATTAATATTAGGTTATTTTTATTAATATTAGGTTTTCATAACTATTTTTATTCGTCATATCCAATTGGATTTGCTTTTAAATCTTTAACAAAATAATGTTACAGTGTGTTGTGTGTGTGTGTGTGCGCGCGTGCGTGCGCGCGCGCGTGTGCTCGTGTGGGCGTGCGCGTGCGCGCTTACGCGCGCATGCGCGTGCGTGTGTGCGAGTGCGTGTGTGCGTGTGTTGGACCACTTTAGTCGCCTCTTACGACAGGCAGGTCTTACCATGGGACTATTCTAATTCGGACCCACACGGGGTAGGGATACAAGGAGAGAATAAAAAAGAGAACCAACAGAAATGTGTGTGTATGTGTTGGATTGGTTTAGTCGCCTCTTACAACAGGCAGGTCTTACCATGGGACTATTCTAATCCGGACTCACACGGGATTGGGATACAAGGAGTGTGCGGGCGGAATGATAAGAAAAGATCAGGGACCAATAAACTGAAGAAAACCAATCAGAACAAGAAAATTATTTAGAAAACCATAAAACGAAGAGTCCAAAAATCAAGTCCTAAGGAAGGGCAAAGTCGGCATAGAAATTGAGTACCCAGAGGACTAGTAATGGGGCTTAAGACGTTTGTGCCGCCAGGAGGAAAACGAAGCAAGATCAGGGGCATTAAGATGGTCTTAATGGACAGGTTTGAGATCTTTAACGTGTCATATGCTCTTGACACCGGAAGGATCCATAAGTTTATAGGTTCAAGGAGAAACGACTTTACTGTTGTGGAAAGGACCAAGGAATTTAGGAGCGAGTTTAGCATTGAACTAACGTGAAGCGTCGGGCAGAGCGAAATTACGGCGGCGACGGAGGTTGTAATGGTTATGAGTGTTACGGTAGGCAACGGAAAGTTTGTTGAGAACATGGGACCGGATAGTTTTAAAATGTTTGGGATCAGGGGAAGGATGTTTGATTTCAGGCATATACATGTCGTTTATCTCGGACTGTTGGCCGAAATAATCACCGGAGAGGATATGTTCACGCTCAAACAGGGCAAAGAAAGGAGTACAACTAAGATCATATTTGGACGTTCGGGGAGCACAAGAAATTTGTGGAAGAGTGACATCCCAGTGATGCTGGTTGTCACAGATATAGGAAGCAAGCATGGTCATGAGGAAGCGGTTAACTCGTTCAACAGGAATGGATTGGGGACGGTATCGGGCTGTGAAAAGGATTTTGGAATGATAACGGACACACAAGGAAGTGAACTGACGACTACGGAATTGCAAGCCATTATCCGTGATAAGGTACTGGGGGACACCGAATAGCAGAAAGACTTGGTTTTTAAGGATTTTGGATACAGATACTGTAGTGGCGCTATGCATACGAAAGAACAAAAAAAAACTTAGTAAAGTAAGCAGCCAATACAAGGATATACGAATGACTGCATGTAGATTGAGGAAAAGGACCTACTATGTCACAGGAAATGATTTACCAGGGTGGAGTGGTTTGGCCCTAGGAGTGAAGGGACCAGGAGGAGGTAACTGTTCAACTTTGTGAGCAGCACAAACTGGACAACGGCGGATGTGACTTCGAGGGTAGTAATGGCAGAAATAGAAATTGGTTCAAGGACCGGAACAGAACAAGAAAAGGCATCAGGAACAACATGATTTTCGCCTTTACGATGAATAATGGTAAAGTCATATTCTTGGAGCCGAAAGGGACCAGCGAGCTAGGCGACCAGAAGGACTTTAGAGTTTATGTAGCCAAAGGAGGAAATGTTGATCAGTAATGACGGAAAAATGGGAACCCTCGACATAAGGACGGATACTTCTTAGTCGTTCACGCTATTGCCAGGCACTAATTTTCTGTAACTGAACTTTTAAATAAGGACATTCTACGCCATGCACATTTGCACAAAAGTCATCTAGAAGGATGCGTGATTGATCGTTGAAACCAGGAAAAGGAGAATTCGAAGTCAATGAAACGATATGGCCGACGACCCGTTCCGAAGACCCTACTGACGGTTTAAAGAATGCTGACAGGACAGTTGTGTCTAGTAACTCCTTTATGGCTGCAATCATAACATTGGAGTATTTGAGGACGGTCACACTGTGGGGAAATATGTCACTGTTGATCGCAATTAAAACAGTTGACCTGACGAGTGGAAGTAGACACAGGAATAGGTCTGGAAGGGGCTACAAAAGTAGTATTTGAGCTTCCCGTAACCGTAGAAGCAGAACCAAGGGGGATTCGAGGAGTAGGTGTAGTTCACCAAGTATAGGGGCAGACGTACGAGGTGTAGAAGCCGAAGAAGAAGTAGTAGGTGAATAATAGGAGTAAGACCTATTGATGTTTGGTAGAAAGGGGTTAGGTTTTCCCGGATAAAGCGCATATGTGTCTATTCAAAAAGGAAGAAAGGAAGAAATAAATTCTGCATACATACTGCATAACCCGTAAGGAATTCCGAAGGACCCATATCACTTGAGCAGAGCAACAACGTCAGACCAAAATCGCATATTATCGTGCTCAACCCTATATAAAAGCAAGGCCTGGCCTGACAGAATTTCGAAGGCAGAAATAAATAATTGGTGGGGTGAGATTCCTCTAGAAGAACAAGTCGTCCGTATGAATGCGAAAATCCATTAAGGATCCTTCGTCAGAAAAATTTAGAAAAGTTTGTAGACAAGACACTACATTTGATTTTTTCCCATGCTCCACTCGAAGGTGTTACATTGGCCAGGAAGCGAGTTTCTTTTTACCTGAAAAATTTTGAATTTTGCCGAACGCTTGCTGTTTCAAGCAAGGTAGGGCTCTTTAACGTGCGTGACAACACACACATCTCCATTTTATCACTATCCGAACGAGGGCGTATTTTTGTGAAAAATGCTCGTCTAACATTTTTCAAGCGGACCGTGTGTCTGGATAAAGTTTGTAGACATTATAATATGAGTAAGGGCCGCTATACTTGCGGCCACGTCCCCAATGCTTCACCCGAAGGTACTACATTGGGTTTAAATGCGAAAAATATAAACATGCTTCAAATTAAATCTAGCTTCAAAATTAATTCATCCTAAATAAACATCTAACAAACTGAAACAAAAACTATAAATTGGGTTTAAATAATGGTATCCCTAGCATTGATTTTGGAGCGTGCCCGATCAACAAGACACAAGCAAAAGTGAAAGGGGGAGGGATCCGTAATACCGGATAGCAGCCGCCAGCTCTGCTTATTGGTGCGACCTGAAGGGTTGATTTAAAACTATCCAAAGCTAGCTAAAATGGATTCAAATTTCTAAGCATTTGCCAAATATTTTCATAGTGAATCCAGCAATTTTGCCTGCTCTATTAATTTGTCTTCCCTAGTCTATGTAGTTTATTGTATCTTTAGCCTAAATCCATCCCTAGCTTTCCTATCACTCCCTAACTGATGTATATAACAATTACAATCTTCACAATTACAATCTTCCTTCCTAAAAATATACTGCAACTAAAATGGCGGCAGAACGTCAGACAATACATATCAAGCCTCAAAGTAATAAAGTACACACAAAATAAATATAAAATTTTATATAAAATGTAAATTTAAATATAACTATAACTAAATATAAAGAAATATAAATATGTATATAAATAAATAATTGTATTAGCAAAAGCATCACCCAAATGAATTATCAGGTGCAGTCGCATGAGCATTATGTTGGCTAGCGCCATTACACACTAAAACGTGCTTGTTAAATTATTTCAAAATTTTCATAATTAATACAAATCAATGCTCATGCGAGTACAGCCGCCACAATTTTATTCTTACCTCGTATATAAATTTCTCCAGCATCCGAGGATCTGGTCGTCTGCGTACATCTATTGTTTCCTACTTCTAATGGGAGATGAATATGCACTGTTAAAGTCTTGGAGGGCATGCACTAAACATCCTGGGGGGATCACAATCACTATTACTTTTAAGTCCTGGGGGATGCGCGATTTCACTTTATTTTATTAGCTTTGTTTATTTTATTGATTTAATTTAATTAGGGTTTCTGATTTATTTGTTATTGTTTATTTGTTATTATTTATTCCCGATTTTCCGCGCGTATAAGGTGAGATAGTGATTGTATTAGTGGTGTGGGGGTTTCTTGTGCATATGGGCTTTTAGTTACAATTGTTATTATTATTATTTTTTTCTTTCTTTTCCAGCTTTTGGTTATTTCATGCTCGTATCCTTTCTCACGCCAGGCCAAAATTCTAAAATTTCCAATCCTCCCCCATCCCCCTCCGATTTACGCGCGGTTATCACCGTCTAATCTCACGACTCTTCTCGCGAATTCTTTAAGGGCTGTCAAGAACGCCTTCTGGTTAGCCACTTCCCCGACTTCCTCTAGGCTCTTTTGCCATGGTAGCCCTGCGATTGCTAATTTCATATCAGCTAACTTTCGATTTGCCACCTCCAGTGGGCAGTCAAAGAGCACGTGCTCTGCGCTTTCCGCGCCCTTATCGCATTCGCAGCGGTCGTTGTCGGTTAAACCGAGTTTTTGTAAAACACTTTCAGGGCGCCGTGCCTTGCTACCAGCTGCGCTATTTTATAGTCACGCTTTACCTCGATTCTATCTCTCACTACTATACTCGGAATGAATTTGTGGGTCAACCTGCCCGTGGCAACGTTGTTCCACCTCTTTTCCCATTGTCGAATTGACTTTTCGCGCAGCTTTCTTTTAATTAGAGACCTCGGTATCGACGAATGTGATATCCAAAAGTCGCACGTCGCGGCCCCTTTAGCTAATTCGTCAGCTATATCATTCCCTACGTTACCATTGTGCGACCTAACCCAACAGAACTTTAAACGTTGAAACACGAGCGCCGTATGCGGTATCCTCCAGACATCCGCCTGGAGGTCTGTCGAGGTGTTCATGTTTGATAAAGCTGTCAGCGCTGATTTACTGTCGCTGATTATATAATATTCATCTCTGCCCGCGTGGTTTATTACGTAATCGATAGCCTCTCGTATGGCTACCAATTCGCACTGGAAAATAGTGCGTCAGTTTGCGGGTTTGGTTTGAAACCGAAACACCTCCCTTTCCTGCTTAAACACGACAAACGCCGCGCCTGCATGCCCGTCATCCGTGTAAATTTTGATACCCGTCGCGTCCACATCGCCTTCGACAAACTCGATTCCTCTAATATCGGCCGGGTGCCCCAACTCTGACACAACGATCTTTCTCTCTACCCCCTATTACCAAGATGAATATCTGCGATAATTTCGAGCCCTTTCCGTATGTTTATCAATCTCCTATCTCTAATCTCTCTAACGACATATTCGATAGGGAGAGTTCTACTGATCACCAGAACCGCCTCCATGGAGGTGGTCCTGTACGCCCTGGCCGCTTTCACCGCGGTTATGCGTTGAACGCTCGTCCATTGACGCATCTCCCGGACTTTACAACCTTCCGCCTATACAGAAGCTGCATACAGCATTGCGAAATAGAAACACTCGCGAAAAAATTAAACGACGCTGTGGTAGACGCGTCGTCGCACTCCATGCCGCGAAAGAAAACATTTAAAGACAGCGTACCCTGGTTAACTCGCGGACTAACCATCAAGCGGGCAGAAACGCGTAACCTAAGGCGCCGCTATCAACGCGCCTCGGGAGAAATAAGAGAACAACGGAGACTCGAATATAATCAAAGTAACCACGAATATAAAATATTAATAGAAGAAACGCGAACAAATAAATTTAAAGAATTCTGCATGCGAAATTCCGAGAAGAAACCTTGGGGTACCGCATACCGCGTAATAAGAGGTAAATAACAGAAAATCGCGCTCGGTAATATAAAGAAAACAAATGGCGAATATACTGAAGGTTTTAAAACCACGGCGGAGTATTTATTAGAGAAATTTTTCCCATCAGGTAATCCCGAGGAGGTTGAGGGGTTGCACGATTTAGTACGTCGGGAAGCTATTGAGGCGCAAGGAACAGGTGCCGATAAGGCAATCTTAGTTCACGAGGTCGTAAGGGCTCTTAGGAGGATGAACCCTAAGAAGGCACCGGGGCATGACGGAATCACCTCGGACGCAGCTCTGAAGGCTTGCCTGTTAGCCCCGTGTGTGTTTGCCGGGTTGTTTAATCTTTGTTTAGAGAGGGACGTATTTCCGCGTTGCTGGAAAGTCCAGAACGTGAAATTTATCCTTAAACCTAAAAAGGCAGATGCTTCAGATCCGGGCAGCTATCGTCCAATTAGTTTGCTACCGGTGCTGGGAAAAGCTTTGGATCGCGTTATGACTACGCGAGTTGAGCACTTAGTGCGAGACAGCGGTGGTTTTAATAACCGACAGTTGGGTTTTATGGAGGGAAAGTCGACTATCGACGCACTAGAATTCGTTGTCGGGGAAATTAAGCAGGCGAGAGATGCTAAAGAGTACTGTGTTGTTGTTGCTTTGGACATTTCAGGAGTATTTGATGCTGCCTGGTGGCCATTAATCGTTTGCGAGTTAGTACGTAGGGGTTGTCCGCGGAACTTCATGTCGTTAGTCAAGAGCTATTTCTCGGGGCGACTGGCACAGCTTGAAATTCCGGGTGAAGTTTTGTCGCGCGAGGTGGAAAGGGGGTGCCCGCAGGGGTCATGCTCTGGTCCCACTTTTTGGAAGTTGTTACATGAGAGCATCTTTAGGGTCAAGTTGCCCGCAGGATGCTCAATCGTTGGGTTTGCGGATGACACGCTTTTAATTATCAGATCGCGATTTTTAATGGACATGCGAACAAAACCAAACGAGGCGCTAAATAAATTGCACGAATGGTCGCGGGAGGTAAAATTGAAATTTAATACGTCAAAATCGGAAGCACTATATTTTTGGACGAAACCGGGACAGCGACTCCTTAGGCTAGAGCTAGGAGAGGAGAAAATCCCGTTCAAAGACGCCATCACGTACCTCGGTGTCAAAATGGACAATAAATTAAATTGGAAAGCGCACGTACAATACGTAAAAAGCAAGGGCGGCGAATTATCAAATAAAATGATGGCGGCGGCGAAAATAAACTGGGGTTTCAGAAGCGAATCGCTGAGGACGGTCTATGCCGGAGCGATAGAGCCGGCAATGCTGTACGCAGCATCTATATGGGCGGAAGGTTGCAAAGTTCGAGAGATGCGTCAATTGACGAGCGTTCAACGCATTACCGCGGTGAAGGCGGCGAGGGCGTACAGGACCACCTCCACGGAGGCGGTTCTGGTTATCAGTAAGACTCTCCCTATCGAATATGTCGTTAGGGAGTTTCGAGATAGAAGGTTAGTAGATACCGGAAAAGGACGCGAAATTATCGAAGACATTTGTCTTGGCAATATGGAGGCAGAGAAAAAGATTGTCATATCAGAGTTAGGGCACCCGGCCGATATTAGAGGAATCGAGTTTGTCGAAGGTGATCGGGACGCGACGGGAATCAGAATTTACACGGACGGTTCACGAATGGATGACGGGCAAGCAGGCGCGGCGTTTGTCGTGTTTAAGCAGGAAAGGGAGGTGTTCCGGTTTCAAACCAAACTCGCGAACTGAAGCACTATCTTCCAGTGCGAATTGGTAGCCATACGAGAGGCTATCGATTACGTAATAAATCACACAGGCAGAGACGATTATTATATAATCAGCGACAGTAAATCAGCGCTGACTGCATTAACTAACATGAACACTTCGACAGACCTCCAGGCGGACGTCTGGAGGATAGCGCGTACGGCGCTCGAGTTTCGACGTTTAAAGTTCTGTTGGGCCAGGTCGTACAATGGTACCGTAGGAAACGATAGGGCTGATGAATTAGCTAAAGAGGCCGCGACGGGAGACTTTCGAATATCACATTCGTCGATACCGAAGTCTTTGATTAAAAGAAAGCTGCGTGAAAAGTCAATCCGACAATGGGAAGAGAGGTAGACCAACGCTGCCACGGGCAGGTTGACCCACAAATTTATACCGAGCATAAAATCTAGAGGTAGGATTGAGGTTAAGCTCGATCGCAAAATGGTGCAGTTGATAACAGGGCACAGCGCCCTGAAGGCGTATTTACAAAGGTTCGGTTTAACCAACAGCGACCGCTGCGAATACGGTGAGGGCGCGTAAAGCGCAGAGCACGTGCTCTTTGACTGCCCGCTTGAGGCGGGAAATCGAGGGTTGGCTGATACCAAACTAGCTATCCTAGGTCTGGCATGGCCAAGAGCCTAGAGGAAGTCGGGGAAGTGGTTAACCAGAAGGTGTTCTCGACAGTCTTAAAAAAATTCGCGGGAAGGGTCGCGAGATTAGACAGTGACAACCGCGTGTAAATTCGGTGGGGTTGGTGGGAGGATTGAAAATTTTTAGATTGACTTGGCGTGAGTAAGGATACGAGTATTAAAATAACCAAAACCTGATTTAAAAAAAAAAAGAAAAAAAAATTAAAAAAAAAATTAAAAAATTAACATGATAATTATACCCAAATGTCCAATATGCACGAGAAACCCCCACACCACTAATACAATCACTGTCTAACTTCATAATTATGCGCGGAAAATCGGGAATAAATAATAAGAAATAAACAATAATAAATAAATCAGAAACCCTAATTAAATTAGATCAATCCCCCCCCCCAAGGACTTGAAAGTGAAGTGATAGTGATTGTGATCCCCCCAGAACATTTAGTACATACCCACCACGACTTTAACAGTGCATATCCAACTCCCCCATAAAGGTAGAAAACCAATAGATATAGGTAGACGACCAGATCTTCGGATGCTGGAGAAATTTATATTGAAGGTAAGAATAAAATTGTGGCGGCTGTACTCGCACGAGCATTGATTTGTGATTTTAAACAGATTTTGAAATAATCTAACAAGCGCGTTTTTTGTGTAATGGCGCTAGTCGATGTAATGCTCATGCGAGTGCACCCTGATATTGTATTTGCTTTTGCTGATTAATGCACTGTTACATGCTTTTGCTTATTCAGAAATTTATTTATATATTTATATTTATTTTTAAACTAATATTTTTTGCCCGCATTGTATTGTTTTGTGGCTTGATTCGTTTGACGTTCTGTCGCCAATTTTTGGCCGCAGTATATATAGAAAAGAAGATTGTATATATAATATGTCAGTTAGGGAATGATAGGGAACGTTAGGGACAAATTTAGGATAAAATAATTAGATCAGGGAGGACGAATTTGTAAATTTATAGAGCAGGCAAAATAGCTGGATTCACTATTAATACTTTTGGCAATTACCTTAGAAATTTGAATCCATTTTAAATTAGCTAGCTAGATTTGGATAGTCGACCCTTCAGGTCGCACTGGTAAGCAGAGCCGGCGTCTGCTATCCGGTATTCCGGATCCCTCCCCCTCTCATTTTTGCTTGTGGCTTGTTGATCGGGCACACTCCAAAGTCAACGCTAGGGATACCATTATTTAAACCCTGTTTTTAGTTTTTGTTTCAGTTTGTTAGATTTTTATTTAGATTCTTATTTAGGGTGGATTAATTATGAAGTTAGAATTAATAAGAAGCACGTTTATTTTCGCGTTTAAACCCAATGTAGTACCTCCGAGTGGAGCATTGGGGACGTGGCCGCAAGTATAGCGGCCCTAATTCAAATTTAAGGCATACAGCATTGCCGGCTCAATTGCTCCGGCATAAATCGTCCTCAGCGATTCGCCCCTGAAACCCCACTTTATTTTCGCAGCCGCCATCATTTTGTTTGATATTTCGCTGCCTTTGCTTTTAACTGCACGTGAGCTTTCCAATTTAACTTATCGTCAATCTTCACCTCGAGGTATGTAATTGCTTCCTTAAACGGTATTTTCTCCCCTCCCAGTTTCTTTCCGAAATAAAGCGCCTCTGACTTCGCCGTGTTAAATTTTGATTTTACCGCCTGCGACCATTCGGGTAGTTTATTAAGCGCCTCGTTCGGTTTTGTGCGCATTTCCATTAACAATCGCGATCTGACAATTAAAAGCGTATCATCCGCAAACCCAACGATTAAGCATCCTGTGGGCAACTTGACCCTAAAGATGCTCTTATACAACAACTTCCAAAACGTGGGACCAGAACATGACCCCTGCGGGCATCTCCTTTCCACTTCGCGCGACAAAACTTCACCCGGAATTTCAACCTGTGCCAATCGCCCCGAGAAATAACTCTTGACCAAAGACATCAAGTTTCGCGGACAACCCCTATTTTCCAACTCGCAAACAGTCAATGGCCACCAGGCAGCACCAAATGCTCCTGAAATGTCCAAAGCAACAACGACACAAAACTCCTTTGCATCTCTCGCCTGCTTAATTTCCTCGACAACGAACTCTAATGCGTCGATAGTCGTCTTTCCCTTCATAAAACCGAACTATCGGTTATTAAAACCGCCGCTGTCACGCACCAAGTGCTCAACTCGGGTAGTCATAACGCGATCCAAAGCTTTCACCAGCACCGGTAGGAAGCTAATTGGACGACAGCTGCTCGGGTCTGACGCATTCGCTTTTTTAGGTTTAGGTATGAATTTCACGTTCTGGACTTTCCAGCAAAGCGGAAAGACGCCCTTTTCTAGACAAAGATTAAACAACCCGGCAAAGACACACGGGGCTAATAGGCACGCCTTCAGAGCTGCGTCTGAAGTGACTCCGTCATGCCCTGGTGCCTTCTTAGGTTTCATCCTCTTAAGAGCCCTGACAACCTCGTGAACTAGGATTGCCTTATGGGCACCTGTTTCTTGCGCCTCTGTAGCTTCGCGACGTACTAAATCGTGGGACCCCTCATCCTCCTCAGAATTATCCGAAGGGAAGAATTTCTCTAATAAATATTCCGCCGTGGTTTTAAAACCTTCCGTATATTCGCCATTTCTCTTTCTTATGTTACCGCGCGATTTTCTGTTGTTTACCCCCTATTACGCGGTATGCGGTTCCCCAGGGTTCTTTCTCTGAGTTTCGCATGCAGAATTCTTTGAATTAATTGTTCGCGTTTCTTCTATTAATATTTTATATTCGCGGTAACTTTGATTGTATTCTATTCTCCGTTGTTCTCTTATATCTCCCGAGGCGCGTTGATAGCGGCGCCTTAGGTTACGCGTTTCTGCCCGCTTGGTGGTTAGTTCCCGGGTCCACCAGGGTACGCTGGCTTTAAATGTTTTCTTTCGCGGCACGGAGTACTACGACGCGTCTACCACTGCATCGTTTAAATTTTCCGCGAGTGTTTCTATTCCGTCGGCCTCTCGGCAGTTAAATAGCTCGTTTTCGAGCGTAGGGATACTTTCGCCAAATTTTTGTTTAAACCGCTCCCAATTTGCTTTTTTATTACAGAACCGCGGAAATGTAGTTAGCTGCTTGATTTTGCTTGTTTTGGTTCCAACGTCCCATTATGGTCAGAGAGCGTTTCTTCGTCCGACCTTAATTTCCAATCACAAATGATTTCCAACATCTCGTGCGAGGTTGCAGTAATATCAATAAAACTGCTGTCTCTATGTCCCTCAAATGTAGGTGATTCATTAGTGTTTATCACACTAAGATCCCATTCCGTTAAAAGATCAGCAACTTGTGAACCCCTATCGTCTTCTATAGGGCTACCCCATAGTGGCGACTTGGCATTAAAATCTCCCCCGATAATTAGATTTTTATTCCTGCCAATTTTACGAAGAATTCCTTCAATTTGATTTATTAAGTCTTCTGTTTGAGGATTTTCCCACCGAGTCGACCGGTGGAAGGTACGCGCTAATCACATAAAACGTATTTAATCCGGTTTTAATTTCGGCCGTCGTTAGAAACTCGTTTTATAAATTATTTAATATAATTCCGTCACACGCGCCATTATTTATTATTATTCCGCTGCGCGGTCGTTCGCTGTTCGCGTTTAAGACGGTAAACCCCTCCCAAAACCTGTTATTTTGTGGCCATACAGGTGCGGTTCCTGTATGAGCCAGATGTCGATTTTGTTTTCGTTCATTAATTTAACGAAATTATTTGTGGCAATGTTCCTGGTAATGACTGCCTTCAAACGCTGCATCGTTGGCCACTGGCTGGACTTGGCGTCGTGACGAGTGTCGACCCTGACACTACCAACCTTATCCTTCGACCTCGCACAGACAACACAACAAGAAATTGCTCGCCTAAAGTTCTTGAACTCATGCCCCATTTCGGCGCAGTTACCGCAAAACTGCACCCGCTCCTTACGATCTGCTGACCTATGACCGAACTCGTAACAGCGATAGCACTGGACCATCGAAAAGTGATCACGAGCCCAGACCGTACGCTAACCCAGATTGACCGAATTTGCCAAGAAACACCTCCTAGCCTCCGGCGACACCTCGAAAACAACGCTGGCCAACGGATCTCTGGGTCCCCTGCCGCCGAACAGGAACTTCTCCTTGACCTCCTCCTTGAACCTAAGCCCCCTGAAGCGGGGGTTCTGAACAACCAACCTCTTCACGAGCTCTTCTTGCTTCATCTCCCGCTCTACCCCAGGGAGCATGATGCGCGGCCCCCTCTTTTCAATGGTCCTCGCCGTCAGACTCTGACAAGCCCCACCCACCATTGACTGCTACCGCTTGGCGTCCTCCCGACCAGCATACTCGACAACAACGCCACCCCTACGCGTCCTACGTGCTCCGACGACAAACCCATCCTTGGCCGAATCAATCTTCTTCTTTAACGTCACCATGACGTCTTCTCTACATATTAGGGATCGTTTCAAAGTCGGGTTAATGGTTTGATCTTGTTACTTCTGGTTGTCAAGAGCAGAGATCTTGGAATTCCAGGAGATCGGTCTCCGGGGCAGAGCCTCGGTCCAAGGAGAGATGGTACTTTTATGTCTCTGTCCGGGTGGTTTTGTTTGTGTCTTTTATCCTTCAAGATAACGTTGGTGGATGAGTGTCGTGGTTTTTTGTGGGAGTGCATTTAAGTGTGGAAAGAGGTTTTCGTTCCAAATCATCTGGTGTAGGGTTTTGTTTAATAATGTTTGTCTATGTGCGTAGAGGTATGGTTGTAAGTCATTACACTCGAATACTATATGTTCCGGTGTTCCTATTTCTCCGCACGTGCATATGTTGTTGTCAACTAAGTTCATGCGTTCTCTGTATGTTGGATAGGATCCATGGCCAGTTAGGTAATAAATAAATTCCCGACTGGGCACCAGGTATTCGGCTTTTAGGCTTTAATATTTGGGATCATTGCGTATACCCTTCTATCTGTTTTGCTTTGATCCCATCCTTGTCTGCCATTTTGCAAGTATGTAGTTCTTTATTTCCGTTTTTGTCCTGGGCAGTTGGTTTGTGTTTAAGATGCGTTGTAGTTGTTGGTTGTCATTGTGTGTAAGATTGTATATCGCTGTTTCACTACTAGGTCCAAGGGCATAGTTCCCACCAGTACATGAAGTGCATCATGTGCGGTAGTCCAATAAGCTCCCGTCAGTCGCAGTAAAACACTTCGTTGTGTACTGTTAATTTTTTGTCTAGGTTTGATTGTGTTAAGGCAATGTCCCCACGTGCTCGCGGCATATGATACCATAGCACCGAGCACACTGTTGAGATATAGCCGTACGCAATTAAGTGGTATCTTATAAGTCCTTTGGGACAGCGTTGCAATGTTCTGCATTGCAAAAATTGCACTTGCACAGACGGTGTTTATATGTGCAGAGTAATTCTGTTTTTCGTCTAATGTTAAGCCTAGATATTTTGTGTTTTGTGTTCTACTTATATTTACACCGTCTAGTTTGATGGTGGGGTCCCTTGCCAGGGTTCCCTTCATCACAAGGTATGTAGTTTTTGTGGTGTTATGGTCATTTTGTTGGTTTTGCACCAACTTTGTGTATGGGTAAGGGCGATGTTAGCTTTACGTTCGATTTCCCTTCTGGAATTGCCTTCAACCACCAGCAAGATGTCGTCGGCGTATGCAATCGTCGACAACACTTCATCAACGGTGTCCAGCTTTTCCAGGAGTTCATCCATTACAATATTCCAAAATAGGGGCCCCGCATATGGACCCCTGCTGTCAACCTTTATTTATATGTTTGGTAATGCTTTCCGTGCTTTGTAGGGTTACATACCTGTCCCTGCAGTAGCTTCTGAAAGAGTGGTATAGTTGTGATGGACAGTTTATGGTCGTAAGTCTTGTAAAAAGTGAAGGCCACCAAAGGTTATTAAATGCGCCTTCTATGTCCACTAATATTAATAGGACGTATTTTTTGTGTGATTGCTTGATGGTTTGTATTGCTTGGTTTATGGCGTCCTCGGTCGATTTGTTTTCTGTAAAGCCGTATTGTCTTGGATGTACTCCTGTGATTTGTCTGTGGTCCTGCATTTGTTTACATAATAGTTTTTCATACGTTTTTCCTAGCGTGTTTAAAAGGCATATGGGTCGGTAAGAGTCCGGTTGTTTGGGGTCTTTACCTTTCCCTTTAGGGATAATCACTACATTCGTCTGTTTCCAGATGTTCGGAAAAACAGCTTGTCGTATGCATTCATTGTACAGTGCTGTTAGCATCGGTGTTAACTTATCTTGTAGCGCTATGCCAATCTCCGCAAGAATTCCGTCCGGTCCAGGTGCTTTTCTGCTCTTCGATTGGCATAGTGCGTATCCCACTTCGTTTTCTGTGAAAGGATCTAAGTTGTCGTCTTGTCTGTTCCATGGTCGGTTATCTACGTGGTTTCTGTCGATTACTCCTAGTCGTCTGAGTCGTTGTTCGTTAGTGTCGTCTTGAACGTTGTCTTCATGTCAGTCAGTTCTTTTTGGTATATTGTCGATAATTTGTTAGGTGGTATGCTCTCTCGGCCGGTGTTAGGGAGTTTTGGTGGCTTTTTCTCGCTCGCTGTGTTTCCTTTTTTAGGTTTTGTAAGCGTTTTGTCCATTGAATTGTCTTTGTGTGTCGTGTTTTCTGTTGTTTTGGAAGCACTTGCTTCATTGTGCGTCTAATTGTGTTGGTGAGTAGTTTTGTATACTCGTGAACGTTTTCATCTGATCTTATATCTTGTGGGGGTACAAATGTGTCCCTCAGTTTGTTCCAATTTGCATTTCGTATTTTGTATCGTTGTTTGTACATTGGTTAAGTTTTGTGGTGTGTCAAATGGCCTGGTTGTCATGTCAATGTTGAACGTGATTAGGTTGTGGTTATTAACGGTTTGGTGTTCTAATACCTGCCAGTCTTTTATGTAGTTGTACGCCAGCCCATTTGTCAGTGTAACGTCTATGTTAGTTCCTGTTTCTGCATGGGTGTTGTATGTGGATGGGTTATTAGGAAGATTGATTACTTCGAGTTGTAGTTCGTTAATCAAGTTTTCGACTTGTTCTCCGCGTTCGTCCGTGAGGGACATCAAGAGATCCAGCTCATCTATATCGCTAGCCGCAACGCTTTCGTTGCTGCTAGTCGATCCACGACGCTGGCCTCTCGACGTTGCGGGCGACTCAGGCTCGGCTTCACACACAAGGGGCGTCGGCCCCTCCGACTCCACCACCCCAGTCCCAGGCTCTCTCGGCGACACCAACTTTTCTACCGCGACCACGAGCTCCTTCTCTCCGACGTTTTCGACCGGTCCAGCCTCCGGCTGCTCACCCCTGACTGACTCCGACCGACCACCCCTCTTCTTCATCGGCAACGGCTCCTCATCTCGATGGACAACCATGCTAACAAACAACAGGAACAAACAAAAACCCAGATCAAAACGACCTAACCGTTTCAACGCTAAATAAAGTCAAAGATAATATAAACCGCTAAACGGCACAAACAAAAACGCTACTTGGATAAAATACCTAGGTTTAGAATGAACGGTAAACTTCCTGGTATTTATTTAAATTTATCTATTTATTTAAATTTCAAAGCCGACTGAAATTTCAAATTTATGAAAGATAAAATAAACGCTTAATGCCAAAATAACAGCTAGAGCAAAATAACAACACTATTTATTTATTTTAAATTTTTAAACCCTCAAATCAACTTTAAATAGGCTAATTACTTGAAAATATTATTTATAAAACACTGTACTTTAAATTTAATTGTGGAAATAAACAAATAAAAACACGCGCTATTGGAATGCAGTTCCGGTAACGCACTTATCCCGTGTTTACTCGAGCTTTAAGTGTTACACCACTAATTACACTGAAAACTCGACTTTAAGAAAGTTGAAGTACACGTCACTTAAAATATGGAATATTTATATTTAATTTATTTCGAAATTTACGGTTTTTGAGCTATTTATTTAATTTAAAAGGGCCTAGATTTTGGTTTTTAGGTTGTTATTTTATTATACGCGCACTATAAACTTTTTACACACTTTTTTTGATGGTTTTTGGGGTCTTTTACACGATTTAGTCGGTTTTTGTTTTTAATTTATTAAGAACGCCTTTTAAATTATTTTGGGGTGTTTGTGTATTAGTTTTTTACTTTATTAGCCCGAGATTCAATTTAGTTTTTTTTAAACGAGGATTTTAGTTTAAATTCAAAGAAAAACGCGATTTATTTATTATTTAACTGATTAAATTATTATTTTTAATTTTATTTCACTGCCCTGTGTTTAAAAATTAATGCCGCACAATAATACAAATAAAATACAATAAAAAGCAAAGCTTAAAATATAATAAAATAATGAAAACCCTATATAATCACTTACTTGTAGCCTTGTATCCAGGAGCTCCGTGAAACACGTCCGCTCATTTCAAGCGCTAACTAGACATTATAATTTGAATAAAGGCCGCTTTACTTGCGGCCACGTCCCTAATGCTCCACCCTGAGGTACTACATTGGGTTTAAACGCTAAAATAATCGTGCTTCTTATTAATCCCAACTTCACAATTAATCCACCCTAAATAAAAATCTAAACAAAATTTAACAAACCTAAAATCTAACAAACCTAACAAACTCTAACAATCTAACAAACCTAAAAATCTGACAAACTGAAACAAAAACTAAAAACAAAAACTAAAAACAGGGCTCAAACAATGGTATCCCTAGCGCCGACTTTGGAGTGTACCCGATCAACAAGACACAAGCAAAATGAGAGGGGGAGGGATCCGTAATACCGGATAGCAGACGCCGGTTCTGCTTACCAGTGCGACCTGAAGGGTCGTCTTAAAACTATCCAAATCTAGCTAACTAATTTAAATCCATCCCTAGCTTTCCTATCATTCCCTAACTGATTTATATTATGATTACAATCTTCACAATTTTACTCTTCTTTCCCAAATATATACTGCAACCAAAATGGCGACAGAGCGTCAAACAAAACAAATATGCCACAAAATACTGCAATACATGCTAATAAATATAAAGTGTAAATATAAAATATAAATAAATATAATTATATAAATATATAAATAAATGTCTAATAAGCGTTAAGCATATAGCAGTGCATAAAATAGCAAAAGCATCACCCTATTTATCAGGTGCACTCGCACAAGCACCATGTCGGCTAGCGCCATTATACACAAAACGTGATTGCTAAATTATTTCAAAAACTACTAATTAATGTAAATCAATGCTTGTACGAGTACAGCCGCCACAATTTAAGTCTTACCTCGATAATAAAATTCTCCAGCATCCGAAGATCTGGTCGTCTGCCTACATCTAACTGTAACTTACTTCTAAGGGGAAGATGGGATGCACTGCTAAAGTCCTGGTGCGTATGCACTATATGTTCTGGGGGGATCACAATCACTATCACTTCACTTTCAAGTCCTGGGAGGGATGCGCGGTTTCACTCTATTTTATTATCTTTCATCGGCCTTTCACTATATTACACTATTGCGGATTGATAAGACTGAGGTATACCAAAACATCTATTGGAAACACGTTCTAACTATCTGCTCCAAGTACAAGTAAACTAAACGTAAAATAATTAACAAACAAGTGGCCAAATGCATGCAGATGGTTAATATCAACTAAAATAAGAAATGTGAGTAAATATTCATTATAGTGCTTTTAACAATACAAAGCATTTTTTAAATATACATAAATAAATACCAGTTAAAGGAATCTTACAATCTCAACACAAATACTCAACTCTGGAAGAATAAACAATATTTCTTTCCAACTTCGGTCTTTGAAGCAACATGATTAAGTTGTCCTGTAAATACGCTGTAGGATAAAGAATCTGTAACACTTCATACACTTCGAATCTAACACCTACTATTCTCTTCGTCTGCGATAATACTCCCAACGCAAACAACAATACGTTCAATACTCTTAAGTACGATGTACCAACATATGGCTTCAACCTTTATACTCTCAACATACGAATTCCAACCAAACATCACAAACAGTAATACAATAATGATGAAACTAAAGTTAACATTAAAATGAAAATATAAGGGTACCTAAGAACGTGAAAATTAATCTCAGGCATTAATTGCAAATGTATACTTACACTCTGTTCTTATGCACACAGACATGTGGTTGCGTAAATTCCAGCAACAAAAGCTGATTACCAAAATAACAATTTATCTCGATACGTTATGGCTTCTTCTATTTAAATCCCAACAAACTACCGTTGGATGATTATTCATAAATTGAATAATACTAGAATAATTATAGACGAGCCTGCAACACACTAGGTCTCTTGTGCATGGTGGATCAATTCAAAAAAGAAAGACGGACCTCGTTATCAGAATTTGACAATTAGAAATCAAGCTTTCCCCTACAAAATGTATACATAGGCGGAGCATCATAATATTCGTACTTTGATATGGCGAGTAAATCTTAGTATGAAAATGTACTTCTTGATATCGAACAGTTTGTACCCTTAAATGAATAATTTATCAATCACAAAAACGAATGAATTGGCCATCCACAACTAACACAAAACGAATAAATTGCAAGTAAAATACAACACGGCACTGCTGGTTACATCTAAAGATGCATTGCGCGTGATTTAACAATTATTATCAATATAACACGGCATCTATTTACAAACGAATATATTACTTTTAGTTTTGAATAAAACCAAATAATTATTAATTTATAAACTACAAATTTTTACTATTAGATCTTGTATTAACAACAATATTAAATGCTTGAAAATAAATGATATGTAAGTAGTTTTGTATTGATATATACACGTAAATTTAAACAAGAATATGGTAGGCAAGTAAACTACCTTTTGTACACATTGGTAAAGTCTAGTTTCATACAACAAACACAGATACAAATATACAAAAATCAGTGACAATAAAACCCCACAAAAACTGATTGTCACATTGTATTAATGGTGTGGGGGTTTCTCGTGCATATTGGACATTTGGGTATAATTATCATGTTATTTTTATTTTTATTTTTTTTAATTTTTTTCTTTTTTTTTTTAATATCAGGTTTTGGTTATATCTATGCTCGTATCCTTACTCGCGCCAAGTCAATCTAAAATTTTTCAATCCTCCCACCAACCCCACCGAATTTTACACGCGGTTGTCATTGTCTAATCTCGCGACCCTTCCCACGAATTCTTTTAAGACAGTCCAGAACGCCTTCTGGTTAACCACTTCCCCGACTTCCTCTAGGCTCTTTGGCCATGCCAGACCTAGAATGGTTAGTTTGCTATCAGCCAACCCTCGATTTGCCGCTTCAAGGGGGCAGTCGAATAGCACGTGCTCTGCGCTTTCCGCGCCCTCACCGCATTCACAGCGGTCGCTGTTGGTTAGACCGAACCTTTGTAAATACGCCTTCAAGGCGCCGTGCCCTGTTATCAACTGAACCATTTTATGATCGAGCTTAACCCCGATCCTACCTCTAGCTTCTAAGCTCGGTATGAATTTGTGGGTAAACCTGCCCGTGGCAGCGTTGTTCCACCTCTCTTCCCATTGTCGAATTGATTTTTCACGCAGCTTTCTTTTAATTAAAGACCTCGGTATCGACGAATGTGATATCCGAAAGTCTCCCGTCGCGGCCTCTTTAGCTAATTCGTCAGCCCTATCGTTTCCTACGTTACCATTGTGCGACCTGACCCAACAGAACTTTAAACGTCGAAACTCGAGCGCCGTACGCGCTATCCTCCAGACGTCCGCTTGGAGGTCTGTCGAGGTGTTCATGTTAGTTAATGCCGTCAGCGCTGATTTACTGTCGCTGATTATATAATACTCGTCTCTGCCCGTGTGATTTATTACGTAATCGATAGCCTCTCATATGGCTACCAATTCGCACTGGAAGATAGGGCTCCAGTTCGCGAGTTTGGTTTGAAACCGAAACACCTCCCTTTCTTGCTTAAACACGACAAACGCCGCGCCTGCTTGTTCATCGTCCATACGTGAACCGTCCGTATAAATTTTAATACCCATCGCGTCCTCATCACCTTCGACAAACTCGATTCCTCTAATATCAGCCGGGTGCCCCAACTCAGATACAACGATCTTTTTTGCAATTTCCCTATTACCAAGATTAAGATCTTCGATAATTTCGCGCCCTTTTCCTATATTTATTAATCACCTATATCTAATCTCCCTAACGACATATTCGATAGGGAGAGTCCTGCTGATCACTAGGACCGCCTCCGTGGAGGTGGTCCTGTACGCCCTCGCCGCTTTTACCGCGGTTATGCGTTGTACGCTCGTCAATTGACGCACCTCCCTGACTTTACTACCTTCTGCCCATATAGAAACTGCGTACAGCATTGCCGGCTCAATTGCTCCGGCATAAACCGTCCTCAGCGATTCGTCCCTGAAACCCCACTTTATTTTAGCCGCCGCCATCATTTTATTTGAAATTTCGCGGCCCTTGCGTTTTACGTATTGTACGTGCGCTTTCCAATTTAATTTATCGTCGATCTTGACGCCGAGGTAGGTAATACAATCTTTAAACGGGATTTTCTCCCCTCCTAGTTCTAACCTAGGAGGTCTCTGTCCTGGTTTCGTGCCGAAATAAAGCGCCTCTGACTTCGCCGTGTTAAATTTTAATTTTACCGCCTTCGACCATTCGTGTAATTTATTAAGCGCCTCGTTCGGTTTTGTGTGTATATCTATTAACAATCTCGATCTTACAATTAAAAGCGTGTCATATGCAAACCCAACGATTGAGCATCCTGCGGGCAACTTGACCCTAAAGATGCTCTCATACAACAACTTCCAAAATGTGGGACCAGAACATGACCCCTGCGGACATCCCCTTTCCACCTCACGCGACAGAACTTCACCCGGAATTTTAACCTGTGCCAATCGCCCCGAGAAATAACTCTTGACCAAAGACATCAAGTTTCGCGGACAACCCCTACGATCTAACTCGCAAACGATTAATGGCCACCAAGCAGCATCAAATGCTCCTGAAATGTCCAAAGCAACAACGACACAGTACTCTTTAGCATCTCTCGCCTGCTTTATTTCCCCGACAACAAACTCTAACGCGTCGATAGTCGACTTGCCCTTCACGAAACCAAACTGTCGGTTATTAAAACCGCCGCTGTCTCGCACTAGGTGCTCAACACGCGTAGTCATAACGCGATCTAAAACTTTCCCCAGCACCGGTAGCAAGCTAATTGGACGATAGCTGCCCGGATCTGATGCATCCGCCTTTTTAGGTTTTGTATAAATTTCACGTTCTGGATTTTCCAGCAACGCGGGAAAACGCCCCTTTCTAAACAAAGATTAAACAACCCGACAAATACACACGGGGCTAACAGGCACGCCTCCAGAGCTGCGTCTGAAGTGATTCCATCATGCCCCGGTACCTTTTTAGGGTTCATCCTCCTAAGAGCCCTGACGACCTCGTGAACTAGGATTGCCTTATCGGCACCTGTTCCTTGCGCCTCTGCAGCTTCCCGACGTATTTAATCGTGCGACCCTTCATCCCCCTCGGGATTATCCGATGGGAAAAATTTCTCTAGTAAATATTCCGCCGTGGTTTTAAAACCTTCCGTGTATTCGCCATTTGTTTTCTTTATATTACTGAGCGCGATTTTTTGTTGTTTTCCTCTAATTACGCGGTATGCGGTTCCCCAGGGTTCTTTCTCCGAGTTTCGCGTGCAGAATTCTTTAAATTTATTCGTTCGCGTTTCTTCTATTAATATTTTATATTCGCGGTAACTTTGATTATATCCTATTCTCCGTTGTTCTCTTATATCTCCCGAGGCGCGTTGATAGCGGCGCCTTAGGTTACGCGTTTCTGCCCGCTTGGTGGTTAGTTCCCGGGTCCACCAGGGTACGCTGTCTTTAAATGTTTTCTTTTTCGGCATGGAATACGACGACGCGTCTACCACCGCGTCGTTTAATTTTTTCGCGAGTGTTTCTACTTCGTCTGCCTCTCGGCAGTTAAACAGCTCATTTTCGAGCACATGGATACTTTTGCCAAATTTTTGTTTAAATCGCTCCCAATTTGCTTTTTTATTACAGAACGGCGGAAATACAGTTAGCTGCTCGTTTGCAGTTGTTTTGGTTTCAACGTCCCATGTTATTAATTTATGGTCAGAGAGCGTTTCCTCGTCCGACCTTAATTTCCAATTACAAATCGTTTCTAACATTTCGTGCGAGACTGCAGTAATATCTATAAAACTGCTGCCTCTATGCCTCTCAAACGTAGGTAAATCATTAGTGTTTATCACACTAAGATCCCATTCCGTAAAAAGATCAGCAACCTGCGAGCCTCTATCGTCTTCGTTAGGGCTGCCCCATAGTGGCGACTTGGCATTAAAATGTCCCCCGATGATTAGATTTTTATTTCTGCCGATTTTACGAATAATATTATCTACTTGATTTATCAAGTCTTCGGTTTGGGGATTTTCCCGCCGGGAATCGACCGGCGGGAGGTACGCACTTATTACGTAGAACGCATTTTCCCCTGATTTGATTTCGGCCGTCGTTACAAATTTGTTCTATAAATTATTTAATATAATTCCGGCGCACGTTCTATTATTTATTATTATCCCGCTACGCGGTCGTTCGCTATTCGCGTTTAAGACGGTAACCCCCCTCCCAAAACCTGTTATTTTGTGGCCATACAGGTGCGGTTCCTGTATAAGCCCGATGTCGATATTATTTTCGATGAATAACATTACGAAGTTATTTGTTGCCCCTCTACCTTTCCCGAGATTTAGTTGCGCGAATTTAATCTTTTTGCTTCTTATGGACTTTGTTTTATCTTTACAGTCCATAATCGATGTTTCGTGTGATTGCGTGCTTCAGACGTTGCATCGTGGGGCATCTACTCGACTTGGCGTCGTGGCGCGTATCGACCTTCGCGCCACCGCCAGTTCTGTCGTTTGCCCTAGCGCAAACCACACAGCAGGGGACTGCCTTCCGGCAATTCTTGAATTCATGCCCGACCTCGGCACAGTTACCGCACCACTGTACCTTCTCCCTGCATTCTATCGATCGATGGCCGTACTCGTAGCACCGGTAACACTGGGTCATCGAGAAGTGGTCCCGGGCTCATACTCTTCGCCACCTGAGGTTAATAGCATCAGCTAATATACGCCTTCGAAGTGTGGGGGTCACTTCGAAGACTACTTTGGCGAAGGGATCTTTAGGGCCCTTTCCGCCAAACCTGAACTTCTCTCTCAGGTGGTCTTTTAGCTTCAAATCGCCGAAACGAGGATTCTGGCTCGCAATCAACCGCACGAGCTCTTCAGCCTTCATCCCCGCTTCGACCCCCGGAAGAACGACCCGTGGACGTTTCTTCTCGATGGTCTTCGCCACGAGTTCCTTGCAGTTCCCGCCTACCTTCAACTGCAGCTTCTTGGCGTCGTCGCGACCTTTGCACTCCACAACGACACCGCCCCGGCGCGTCCTACGAGCTCCGACAACAACAAACCCATCTCGAGCGGGATCGACCTTCTGCTTCAGGGTCGTCATCACGTCGTTCTTCTGGCCTGGCCTGGCGTCGACCCTGACAGCAAACGTAGGGGCAGATCCTGAAGCTGCAGCGGCGTAGGAGACCTTGCGCTGCACCGACGCACCCTGACTCTGGTCTCCTGAAACGACAGAATTTACCGCCCGACTTCCCCCAACAACACCTGCTCTCCCTGAACTATCTAAACAAAGACGCAGCGCCCTAACCATGCCTATAAGTTGGTTCGTCACGTCGCGGATATCATCCACAGCGTGCCGAACCATCTTTCTGCCCTCCACGGCGATAGTGGCGGAGGTCGTCGGCACCTTCCCATAGATAGCAGCGTGCGCCTTCCTCACCCTGAACTTCAAGAGCTCCAGCTCATCGAGGTCGCTAGCATCAACGCTAACGTTGCTGCTAGTCGACATCGTGCGCTGGGCTTTCGAAGTAGAGGGCAATTCTGGCGCCGCAACCACCACGGGAGGTCCCGACTCCCCCGACACGACCGCCGCAGACGCAGGCTCCTTCCCTACCTCCTGTGCCTCCTCCTGAGTTTCTAACAAGACGTCCTTTAGCACTACCTTAAGCTGTTTCCTCCCAACAGCGCCCTCCGCCGCCGACCTAGCAGACTCCGACCGATCGCCCCTTTTCCTCCTGGGCAGCGGCTCCTCATCGCGGTGGACCACCATGCTGACAAAACTAACAAAGAATGACACCTAAAACGCAGCTCAAAAAACAACCTGACCGTTACGATGCTAAAAGAACGACGCTAGAAGAACGCAAAACGTTGGTCCAATAAAAATGTTTTATTTAAAGGTGAACCGTAAACAACCTTGTATTTATTTAAACTTCAAACCGCCCAATTAAATATCAAATTTTAACAAAAATACAACAAGCACTAAGCGTCAAAATAACAACTAGAATCAAATAAATTCCCTAACGCAATAAAAATATCTCGATTTAAAATGTACCGTAAAGAACACTATTTATTTATTTAAAAATTTTTTTAAACCGCCAAATCAAATTTAAATAAACTAATTACTTGAAAATATCAAAATATCTAATTTATAAATAACAACACTTTATTTTAACTTTGTAATTAAGAAATAAGGTCAAGCGCTATCGGAATTCGGTGTTACCGGAAACGACCTTTCACTTAATCACTTGGTAACTAGCACAACCTTTAACTGTTACACCGCTTAATTACACCAAATATCGATTTTAAAGGAACTTTTAAGTACGCGTGTACTTAAATTACGGAAAATTTATATTAAAATTGTTTTAAAATTTACAGTTTTTGAGTTATTTATTTGATTTAGAAGGAGCTAGATTTTTGTTTTTAGGTTATTATTTAATTATACGCGCACTATAAAAAATTCACACACTTTTAATTTGTTTTACCCGGCTTTTTAACTCGATTTACGCGGTTTTTATTTTGAAATTATTATTAAAAACGCCTTTTTAAGTTATTTCGAAATTATTTTTGAGTATTAGTTTAGTAGATTTTTGTTTTATTAACCCGAAATTTAGTTAGTTTATTTTAAAACGCTGATTTGGTTTAAATTACAAAGAAAAAGCGATTTATTTAGTATTTATTTAATTTAAATTCTGTTTTTTAAAATTTTATTTTGCTGCCCTGTATTTAAAATTTAAAGCCACACAATTTTAATAATAAAACACAATAAAAAGCAAAGCTTCAAATAAAATAATTTAAAAATAAATAGCAAAAACCCTAGATAAACACTTACTTGTTATTGCTGAAGCGGGAGCTCTGCAAAAACGCGTCCGCTTGCTTCAAGCGGCAACTAGAAAGTTTAGCGCGCGCGCGCTAACTAGACATTATAATTTGAATAAGGCCCGCTATACTTGCGGCCACGTCCCCATTGCTCCACCCGGAGGTACTACATTGGGTTTAAACGCGAAAATAATCGTGCTGCGCTAACTAGACAGCATTACTTTCAGTAACAACATGGGATTCGGTACAAGCAGTTGACTCACGCTCTCCCTCGGCCTACGATTCAGACATAAGGAGTGGACTATCTTGAGTCTCTACAATAGGGGTACTAATCCGACTAGGAGCAGTTTCCGGTGTACTTGGGGAGGTAGTATCCTGACCAAATTTGCTAATTTGTCTTCAAACCGGTTGGGAAGACCCTCTAAACTAAGTAGTAACTGATGACATTGTTCTCTACGGTCGAGTTCTAACCGAATACCTCAACAAAACAGGGACAGAATGGTAGAATCGAACCCTAGAAGACTTAGTGTTCGGGCTAGCTCTATAACGTTGAAGAGTGAGCTAGGTTATCTAGAACGAAAAGAAATGAAAATCTTAGTAACAAAGAACTATATTACGGACTTATAGGGAAACATACAGTCCCAAAAGAAAATTTACAAACGTCGAAATACATTTACGTGATCGTTCGTTACAACGTGATGTACACAAAGCGTCAATTTCCATATAATACAGTATAACCTTATCATCATTATGCGTACCTTCATTGTTTCATATTCTGAACTAACCTACACATTTCCCTGAAATTCCCATTCTGCATCTTTCATTATCTGTGTGCAATATTCTGATTTAGGTCTACAACTACCTTTCTTTTTCCTATATCTGCTTGTAATATAGTCTGCACTATTCCCCAAAAATTCCTTAAAAAGTACTCTGCCCTTCTATTTCTCCTATATATTTTTTTGTTTTTGACATCTTTATTCCCCTACTATTTCTATAATCTCTTTGTTATTAGCTTTATCTGTCCATGTTATCATCATCATACATCTGAAGCATAACCTAAACATTTAAAAAATATGCAGTATAACATTTTATTATCCAAATAGAAGCATACTTACAATATGTCCCAACCCGAAATATGTATAAGAAATAACGAAATAATAATACAGTAAGTAAAAATTTGCTGTAGGAAGCGCATCTCGTAACATTAAAATTTTAAAACAGCCAGTTATTGACGTTCACATTAATTTATACAGTAAAAAGCAAACAGTAGAAAATCGCTCTAACGCATTAAAATTTTAAATAGCAAGTCTTACGAATAAGTAAATAATTGTTCGTGTTCTGAGCGTACGTTTGGTCCGCAATTTATTGCGGAATAATCAAAAAGAAATGTATATCTTCCAAAACATCAACACAAAATAAAGCAAATAGAAAAATATTTTGTACCTGGAGCTATATTCTTTTTGGTAGCATCTTAGGATGAGGAAATGCTGCTGTATTCGTCTACGGCTGGGTGCTGGAACAACTTAATTAATTGTACTAGCACAAACGCATTTTAAAAGCGCTTTTCACAACGCTCAAATGATGTTGTATAACAGAAGGGAACGAAGAAGTAATAGAGCGACAAACAAGTAAGAGAGTGAAGTCGAATAAATAGAGAGCTTTTTTCAAAGTTGGACTTGTATTTATACAGCTTTGAAAACGATGGGGGTACATAACGAAGAACCATTTCCACCAATATTGGTGTAGAATTATTCTGTAAAGCAAGCTAAAATATGCTCCAGACAACGGCGAAACCTTCTTAGAATGCAAGCAATAAAGAAAGCAAAATACAATGATTAATTCTATTGAATTTCGTTGTTCTAATGGAAAAACAAAATACATATTAAAGCGTTCTTGCGATTTAGACAACCAGAAATACTGTCAGCAAATAAAGTTGCCTCACTTTTTAGAAGAAAAAATATAGATTTGTATGATTATCGATTCACGCTATACATATACCACGAAACAACCCAATTAGGAGGACGATTTTATTGCCCATATTTGAGCGATCGCACTCGTGCCGATATAATGAAATAGAATTTCACAGAAAAAACGCAGATAACAAAGCATTAAAGTATTTAATCTTTCGACGAATAACTATTGAAAATAATGGGCACGTATAAGGAACGACACATTATTTAAAGTCGTTTGAGGAGCAAACATTTCAACGAATTAAAGTGTTTAGAAGAAGCAAATGCTTGTTTATTTTAACGAATTTCTAAACGGTTATAGAATATACTCCACGTCCTGAGGAACATTTTTATACAGGAAGGTTTTAATACGTATTTGTTAAGTTTGAATTATTTGAGAATAACATAAAAAGGGTTTAGATTTAGTGTCTTCAATTATGGTCGTTGCAATTTAATGCAGAATCGCTCCATTTTAAAAAGTTACCATAATAACGTTTAATACTAAACGCTGGTTAAAAGTCAATAATTGCTGTACACCATTCTGTATAATGAGATTAAATCCATCTAACTAGGTTAAATTAAACTGTCAATTTTGGGGGTTTAATAATTACAATAATTGATAAATAGATATAATCTTGTTTAGCAACAATTTTCCGTACTTCTTTTTTTTATTTTTAAAAAAGCGTTTTACTGTAAATGCCATTTGGCGCAGGTGCATTAAAATTCTTTGCAATATTTAACCATGCTGCAACTTTTTCTCTTGAGGTATAACCTAATTGGATTTTGTATTTTTCAGAATGTCTTTGTACTTGACGCAAGCAGAGATAATTAAATTTTTTTTATCGTTTGTAAAATTTGAAGTTCTGTATCAATTATTATTAATGTCTTTCAGTCCATTTCAATTACTCCGTATATAAGTAAAATAATAATATAAAAATCTAGCTGAACCTCAAAATCGTATTTGAATATGAATTGAAATTAGCAACCAGGTAACTTTTACGTAATTAAATGTTGCTGGTGTCTTAAATTTCGCTTAGTTAACTGGGGTTAAATCTAGTACCCTACAAATCAACCAAACTTTAACTGTGGTGTAAAATGATACGTACATTAGTTAAACGTCGTTTAAAGTAAATACGGTGCAAGTGGCTTTTAATTTTTAATTTATTTTTAAAGTTCTCTGAAATTGTAAACTCTTCTTGTGATTGTTTCCTTTTTTTAATATTAACAAAATCGGTTTAAATGAAAAAGCTTTTAGTTTAATTCATTTCGGTTGATCAGTTAACTGCTTAAAGAATCTCACATTTTTGTGTACCCTAACCAATTTGTCGAAGAACGCCAAGTTATAGAATGGCACGCGGGCGACGGTCTTTGATCTTACCCCGGGTCCTTGCCTTATGTAGCTGCTTTCTATGAACTTGTCTAGAATGTACTCCCAAAAAGTATTTTTTAAATCTAAACCAATGTTTAATATAATAGATTTTTAGTAACAAATATGATAAGATATGTAACTATTTAAATTTAAATGTTAGATGATAAAATGTTTTGATTGTAGGATCGTTACTAATGTATATCGGTTTTCAGTTTTAGAAAAATTAAATTACTTTATTTACTGTAATTACAGCATTTTTTGTAATGTATAGTAAAATGATACAATATGTGATCATTTCAGAATACTGCATACGGGTTTAAATTTCGTAGATTGGCAACACTTCATGTCTTTGCAAATTCATTCGTTATCGAGAAATGATGTCATTGTATAAACACCACCATGGGTATTTTTATCAATGTTTGGTTATAGTGCAGGTTTGTGTGTGTTGAATAGTGAAGTTGACAAGTGTGGTTTTATGCTTTATTATTAAATAATTTCAGCTTTTGGATGTTTTTATAATTATTATTTAAGTGTAGCTTTTTACAAGGACAATTTTAATATAGGTAATCGATTACATTTTAAATTACTTATTGACAGTAATTCTCCCGTCGCCGTCTGCTTGCATATCTAACCTAAAATTGCTATTTTTTAATTTTATTTCACTTAATATTTAAAATGGATTTGTAATTCAATTGGATTAAAATTTACAAAATGTACAGTAAAATCATGTACACAGGGTGCCCCAGTTAATATCGCATACTATTGGGATCTTGTAAACTATACAAAAATTCAGTTTTGATAAAATTACAATCAACTGGACTTTTTAACTTTTTTAAAATAAGTTCCTGAAATATTTGAAAAAACTGAAAATTGCTTTCGTAGTATTTTCTGCACAACTTCAGCCTGTACTAAGGTATTTCCATCAAATTTGGTATTTAGAGATCTTCCCGTACGAGAAATATGAATATGGCATTACAATTGATTTAACTGTGATATTTAGCAAGGAACGATAGACATCTTTTTTTTTTGTTGGTGCAATTTTGAAATTGAATGCCACATAATTCAGCTTATTTTTCTAGATAATGTAGTTTTTATTTTTTTTTCAAATTCTCTTAAAAATAAGAAAGTTATGTGTGATTTAGAACTTTTGCATAAGATAGCCATAAAACAAAAACTATTTACTGATATGTTAGCCATAACTATGTAAATGTCAATAAAGTTTATAAGTAGAAATGCATTTAACGAAACAAATAATAGTAGACAATGGAACATGATAAGAAAGCTAAAATTATAAATACTCAAACTGATCATCATTTTTTCCAATAAAAATTTGTATATGCCTGACTATATCTTTACAAATATTTTCCAAAACGTTTACTGTTGGTTCACTAAATGCTGAAATAATAACATTTTGCAATTTCTGTAAATTATTGTATGTTTATACATAAACAATATCTTTAATATGCTCGCAAAAAAATATTCATTTACATTAAATTCAGGTGAATTCTGCGACCAAGCAGTCCAACAATTATTAGGCAATAGCTGCTACACAATACAATGAGGCGTAGATCCTTGATTGCCCATCTATTTGTGTGGGTACTTTTTGTCCAAAAAGTTATATATGACTCGGTGGTTATGGCCTGGAGCACCATTGTGCTGAAAATACTATATTTTTCTTTGAGTAGATAGAAAGTGATAAACTATCTAAGTAGTTTTCATAAGTTTTAACCAATAATCATAAATTTAAATTTTAACGAAAAAGTAGAAAGTCCACTAACGTTCCTCCACCAAACATTAATAGAAAATATTTTCTGCAATCTACATTGAATTACTAAATGAAGATTTTTGGTTGAGTAATAATGAAAATTTCTGCTGTTAAACAATCCACAATTAATAAATTTACTTTCATCGTTCCACAGAATATTAACTGATAAATGTGGATTTGTTTCTAATTTATTGAGAAACCGTTGACAAAAGTTTAAGCATTGTAGAAAATCGTTTGCAGTTAAACCTTGACTAATATAGACTTTGTAGGGATACATTTTTATACCTTTTTGGCGTTCTTGTTACTTGCGTTGGCTTGGTTTAATTCATTTGATTTAAATCATGAAGTGATTTTTTTAAAAAATTGTTGATTTAAATTATTTTTATACTTATTCATTTTATTCTTTAAATGCCTTTTATTAAAATAAATTTTAGACACTTTGACCACAATAAAATTCTGCAAGAAGTAGAAAATAAAATGCATTTTTTTGTTTTATTTAAATTTTAAAGTATATATTAAGACCGTAGAAATAAAAACAGTAACTATAAATTATAGATAAATTGTTAATAGACACGTATAAGAAGAAAAATTCTAAGAATAAACAAAATGCAGGAAACATTTTAAAAGAAACTAAATTTTTAATTTTCATTTTGATTATAATACTTAAACAGACTAGTTTGCTAGCTTTTATTACATCTACTTTATTTCTTAGTTTTGAATGTACAAGTCCAAACGACCAAAATGTTTGTTCCACAGATGCGGAAGAAGCTATTGCACACAGAAATTGTTTTACAATATGTAAATTCTTTGATGTATCAGGAATCTTTTTTGCGTTAACCACTATTGCAGAGGAGTTATCTTGGTCAATAATTCACCAGTGAACATAGTTTTTTTAAAGGATTTGGATTGGACCCGAAGTTTTAAACTTAATGGTAATATATCGGTATCTTTAATGTCAGTGAAGTTAGAGGCTAGGAGTAGCAGCCAATTGCCTGCCTCCTCAATGAGCCATGTCCCTCCCACCAATCCAGGATAAAAGACCTTCCTATTTTAGTAAAATATCACTTAGCTCCCCCCTCATTCTGTCATATAACACAACTTCCCGTAAGTAAGAACACTCATTACAATAACTATCTTTTCTGAGAAAACAAAATTAGCACTTTTGTAAATATCTATGGCAAGCTGTGCTTTTTTATTAAATCTTCGGAATGACATAAATTGTGTGGTTGCAAACCTAATTTCCTGCAGATTACTAACTTATTAATCTTTCTGTGAGATATATATATATATATATATATATATATATATATATATATAGGGTGTCCGGAAAATACGTGTACAACATAAGAACAGAGATTCTTTGGTTCGAAATAGATCGATTTGAGCCAACTTACCTATTATACAAGTTCCTTTGTTTAGCCGCTAGAGGGCTTCAAAAATCGTGAAAAATATTTGATATTTTAAAATAACTCGAAAACGCGTCGATAGATTTTGACCATTTTTGGGGTACGAGTTTCTACTTTCAATTGACATCTTTTGGTGTTGTACGCAATAATTTTAAAAGTATACGAGTGTCTCAAAAATGATGTATTGTATAAATATCCGACCATTATCTTTTTCTTGTTTATGCAATGACTACCAATTTTTTTTATGAGTTTAATTTGGAAACTTTTTTGTTTCTTGTAAAATTTTGATTAGACAAGCGGTTTGACAGAAAAAAATAATTTCAAATGTCTGTTTTTTATTTTTATTTCATTGTTTTGTTTATTTTTTATTACTATCATTGAAAATTAACAGCGTGGTACAAGTGTTGGACCATTACAATAAATTTTCAAAATGGCCACCATTTTCTTCAATTCACAAATTAACTCTTCGTAAGAAGTTTAACTGAACCCTCTGCATTGTTTGTGCTGTATTTTTTAAAGAGTTGGCTGCATTTAAAATTCGTCTATACAATTCTTCTTCGCTATCAAGTGGAGACGAATAAACTTTAGATTTTAAGGTACCCCACAAAAAATAATCACAGGGCGTCAAGTCCGGCGATCATGCTGGCCAATTTGTGGAGTATCATATCCCCTTCCGATGCATCGATCCGGATATTTTTCGTGTAAATGTTGTCGAACAGCTAGAGTAAAGTGGGGAGGAGCACCATCGTGCATGAACCATATGTCTTGGCGAAGTAACAATGGCAGATCTTCCAATAAATTCGGCAATATTTGTTGTAGAAAGTTGAAGTAGTTGTCTCCATTTAATCGATTTGGTATCACAACAGGACCGATAATAAAATTATCAATAACTCCAGCCCAGACATTAATCTTAAATTCATGTTGATAGTGAGTCACTTTAGTTGTATGAGGATTTTCTACAGCGTAAACATGTTCATTATGTATGTTAGTAATACCAGATCTTGTAAAAGAAGCTTCGTCTGTAAATAAAATTTTGCGACTGAAATTTGCATTTTGAATTCTCTGATCTTGAATGAATTGACAGAAAGCTAGACGCCTCTCAGGATCCATAGGCAAAAGGTCTTGTACCTGTTGAACGTGGTATGGGTGTAATAACTGTTCCTTTAAAACGTCATGAACAATACTTTTAGGAACTTGTAGTTCAAGTCCTAAGCGTCTGGTGCTTATTTTTGGGTCTTCTTCAACTCTATTCAAAATTTGTTCCTCCAGATCCGCAGTTCTTGTGGTACGTTGACGTCCTCGATCCGCATTTCTTGACTGAAAGCTACCATTTTCACGAAGACATCTTTCAATATTTGCGAATGTTTGATGGTTTGGCATTCGACGATTAGGAAATCTTTCCCTATAGACTTTGACGCTTTCACGACCATTGCCTTGACAAAATCCGAAAACCAAAAGCATATCCATCTGTTCGTTGTTTGTGTAAGTACTCATGATGTAAGATGACAGATGCAAACTTTTATTGAATTAAGCAGAAATTCACGACTTGACAGGTAAACTGAGGTTAAATGACGGTCAAATTAAATAACAAATAAAAAGCAAAGCGAACTACTAAACTATGATTTTTGATTTGCCCCGTTTTATACTTAATGCAGCAATGATGGCGAAAGTATGCAGACATTTGAAATTATTTTTTTCTGTCAAACTGCTCGTCTAATCAAAATTTTACAAGAGACAAAAAAGTTTCCAAATTAAGTCGGCTACTCATAAAAAAAAATTGGTAGTCATTGCATAAACAGGAAAAATTCAATGGTCGGATATTTATACAATACATCATTTTTGGGACACTCATATGCTTTTAAAATTATTGCATACACCAACAAAAGATGTCAATTGAAAGTAGAAACTTGCACCCCAAAAATGGTCAAAATCTATAGATGCGTTTTTGAGTTATTTTAAAATATCAAATATTTTTCACGATTTTTGAAACCCTCTAGCAGCTAAATGAAGCAACTTGTATAATAGGTAAGTTGGCGCAAATTGATCTATTTTGAGCCAAAGAATTTCTGTTCGTCTGAAAAAGTTGGCAACGTATGGGAAACTTTTTTATTTGTAATGTCACAAAAAAAGTTATTCTTTATAAAAAGTTCTGCATGGCCCATGATAAACTTTGACTTTATCTGTTAAGAACTATCTCAAATATGTAGACAAATAGGTAATTAGAATTATTTATTTCGAAAACGTAACATCAAACTTTATGTTCATGAACAAGAAAAATCAGTTTTAACTTTTTCATCACTAAATAACAATCTCAACTTGTTTAGCGTTTCTTTCTAAGCATTTAATTGTTTTTTTAGAAAATGATTTTATTACATTTCTAATACCAGCCGGAGTAATATTGTCACACGCTTCCTGAATTGTTCTTTCCAAATGATCAATATTGTCGAATGGTCTTTTAAGGTACATTTTTTGGTTTAGGTATCACAAAAAGAAGTCTAGTGGGTTCAGATCTGGAGATCTTGCAGGCCAAGCAAATTCCATAAATCTTTCTAATACTTGTTGCAGTTTGCAGTAGATATTCTCCAACATTTCTGGTACTATGACATGGTGCTCTATCATGTTGGTACCATATGCGCTGTCTTTCTATTATTGGTAGGTTATCAATAAAATTGGAAATTTTATCATTCAAAAATTCTAAGTAACGTTTAGAATTCATAGTATTCCTGAAAAAAAAGGGTCCAACTATTCTATCCTTAAATATTCCACACCATACAATTGTTTTAAAACAATATTGGTCGCGACATTCCACAGTAAAATGCGGATTAGTGTCGTTCCACCAGCGGCAATGTTGTGAGCTAACTGTCCCATTAGAAGTAAATATTGTTTCATCCGAAAAAAGTATGCACCATTCCATGTAATGATTATCTTCTAATTCCCCTTGGAACCAAGCACAAAATCCAAATCTTTTATTAAAATCTTCGGGTTTTAAGGCTTGAATGAACTGGGGTTTGTAGGGTTTAAATGTGTTAGATTTTAATATCTTTGCAACTACATCTTTACTTACACCAAATGTGACCGATCTTTTCCTTATCGAATCTTTAGTATTTTCTACTGCTGAAAGCATTATTTGGTTTTGAATATCTTCAGTCGCGATCCATGACTGATGTTTTTTCTGAATTGATTGTTGACATTTCCATCTATCCTGAATTTTTTATTATTTTACTAATTGTTGCAAAATATACATTTTTATCAGAATGTCTGTTATTGAATATTACTGCAGCTTCCCTATAGGTTTTGTAGTTATCTCCGACAATCAGTATAATTTCAATTTTTTTGTCAAGAGTCAATGTCAACGGCATTTTTGCTACTTCTTGAAGTACAATTGATACACACTAACGTTTTCAATTTTGTTTACATTAGTTACAAAAAGCACAAAAGATATAAAACAAAGATTAGCACAAGGTCGTGCTACATTTAACAAGAAAAAGCAACTATTGTGCTCAAAGACCACAAACATAGAAACAAGGAAAAGATTGCTTAAAACATATGTGTGGAGCACAGCACTGTACGGCTGTGAAGCCTGGACAGTAGGAGAAGTGGACAAGAAAAAGGTAGAAGCCTTTGAAATGTGGTGTTACAGGCGTGATGAAGATATCATGGACAGACAAAGTTAAGAACGACGAGGTACTAAAAATGGTAGGGGAAGAAAGAAATATGTGGAAAACGGTAAAAAATAGGAGAGATAGGATGATAGGCCACATACTACGGCATGAGGGAATAGTGCGGAATATTTTAGAAGCAGAGATAGGAAAAAAGAGAAGAAGAGGCAGACCTAGATTAGACTACTGCACACAGATAGTAAAAGATGTAGGCTGTAGAGGTTTCAGGGAGATGTGTAGTCTAGCCCAGAATAGAAATCAATGGAGGTACGCATCCAACCAATCCCAAGATGGATAAACTAATGACGAAAAGATAACTGTGCGTAAACATGATGATTATTATATATTCTTGAATAATGTTAAGTGTGTGAAAGGATTTACTGGAAAACCATTATTTCGGCAAATGTCTAAGTGTTGGGGGATCTTGGTAGCCACAGGTTGCTTAACCTCCTTCACTGAATCTCGGTAAAATAGGGCATAAAATTAGAAAACAATAGAAAGGGAACGAGCTGAATACACATACTCCATAAAAAGAAGAAAACCACCAAAAACGCAAAATCAAAGAAGCTGCCTATATAACCCTACATGAAAATAACTGCGTTGCAAACGAATCTGTGACTTTCACTAAACAATGGATTCCATTACTAAAAGAAATAACAAATGAAAATCAAATACCCACAATATCTAGGTAGCATTGCAAGTTTTTCCTACATACATGATTTCTATTTATACATAAAATAACTAATTACATAAAAATAAGCATATTAACAATCCTTGTAAAACAGCATTGGTATCTGACAAGTATAAATCCACAATAAGGTTACCTCTAAACCATATACAATCTCCGTTGAACAGTATTGGTATCTGGCAAGTGTAAACCCGCCATAGGGTCGCCTCAGATCCATATACAATCTTCATAGAACAACATTGGTATCTGACAAGTGTAAACCCGCCATAGGGTCGCCTCAGATCCATATACAATCTTCATAGAACAACATTGGTATCTGACAAGTGTAAACCCGCCATAGAGTCGCCTCAGAACCATGTTAAAATCTACCAAAGAGGTAACTTAAATCATAATGAATTTTCCCCCTCAAAATAAATATAAAAAAACGACTACTTAAGCCTTTCAATAATGCAATCGCACACTTCTTTAATAACCATCCTCTCAATTGTATAAATAGAAACATGTTAAAAAATGTTTTCCAATTCCAAGTTATTGAATTTATATAAAATTCACCAATAAAAATTAATCAGCTGATTTCACGTTAAGCGTATTGGCTACCTAAAGAAAGCCGATCCCAGGTCGCAACACAAATTGAAGGCAATCATTCTGTTAAACTTTAAAAATTTTTGCTTAGTATACTCAAACCAAATATTTCAAACATCAATAAATCAAAGTCACCTTCAATTTATGTCATAAATGCCAAACTTGAAGTTTTTATTATAATTTTGACAACGATCCTAGGTCATGGATCGAAACGTAAATAAAGTTGATTTTAAAAACTATGAGTGGTTTAATTCCCAAAGAAGATTAACCTGAATACACATGCTGTGTGAGAATTTCAGGGAACTATGTAGGCTAGCTCAGAATATAAATAAGTGCAGGTACGTGTCCAAACAGTTTTGAGACGGAAAACCTAATGGCTGCGAAATACCTGCAACTAATGTTAACTGTGCGAAAAGATAAATTGGAAAATATATTAAATCGCCAAATGGTTAAGTGTTGGGAGAACTTGGCAGCCACAGACTGCTTACCTACCTTCACAACCATTGAAGGTCGGAGAAATAGGGCATGTAACTGTAAAACAATAGAAAGTGATCGAACTGCATCTAACAAGAAAGAACATCGCCTATGAGGAAAGACAACAAACAGAATAAGAAGAAAATTGTTGAAAGCATATGTGTGGAGCACATCACAGTATGCCTATGAAATACGGACAGGCTGAAATGCAGACAGAAAAACTGTAGCAGTCTTTTTAAATGCTCCAGATGTATGAGGACGATAGCATGGACAGACAAAGATAATAACAAATAAGTTACAGAAATAGTAGGGGAACAAGGATATCTGGGAAAAAGAGAAATAGAAGGGCGGAATACTTTCTAAGGCATTTTTGGGGAATAGTATGTGATATATTACAAGCAGAGATAGGAAAAAAGGGGTAGATGTAGACCTAGATCAGACAGTTATAGATGCAAACTGTGCATATTTCAGGGAAATCTGTAGGTTAGTTCAGAATAGGGAACAATGATGGTACGCGTCTAACCAGTTCTAGGACTGAAGACCTAATGATGATAGTTACAATTACATTTCAATTTCAATGCACACTAACTAGATGGAATGTATTATAGCTTTTACTAGACTGACTTTCGGTAAGAGAAATGTCATTGTCAGAGCCACCTAGATTTTAAATTATTTTGTTTATTGTTGTGTATTACAGTAGAAAATTACATTATTCTGTTGGGTATTACTTATTTATTACTGATTTAAGTTCATTGTTAAAATATTCCAAATCAACAAATAAACATTTGAGGTGTGTTGACTTGTTAAATAAGATAAAAGTTGTCGTGTTTCACAACTAAAATTTGCAAAATTTAAGTTGAAATTGAAGTGGTCAAAATATTCCTATTAATCTTTTGCACTTTGTTGACACCCTGTACATCTAATGTCAAATGTAAAAACCTGAATATTATTATTTTTGATAGCAAAACTTTTTATAAAGAATAACTTTTTTTGTAACATTACAAATAAAAAAGTTTCCCATATGTTGCCAACTTTTTCAGACATGCATATATATATATATATATATATATATATATATATACAAATATATATATATATATATATATATATAGATAGATAGATAGATAGATAGATAGATAGATAGATAGATATGATAACGCTGTATGCCAATGTAACAAACGTACAGTTTCCTGCTGTCCGCCACTGCTGTGTTTTTCTTAATATTCTAATTTTAATTATGCCATGGCTAGCTCAGTTTAATTCACATAGAGTGCACAACGTTACGATGATCAAATAATTTACCTCATTTCCCTAAAATCTTACCTGCTTAGAATGATAAAATGAAGTCGATCATATCTGTATAATGAAAAGAAATAATATCTAGACTTCACAGTTTGGTAATGTGACAAATAAACAGTTCAGTCAATTAATATTGTGTAGATTATTTATCCCAAAAATTGCATTTCCTTTTCTTTAATTTAAAGTCGCCAAAAACGACACCTTTTACTGAAAAATCTGGAACGTTCAAGACTTTTTCCCCTCTTTATATAACACCACTTTTCACAAATTTTACTAATTTAATTTGAAGTTTATTTCGATGCGTAAATTTTCGAGTAACAAGTTTTATTCTGATGAAATTATTCAGTGGTTACGTATTCTGCCCATATTTTTATTGTTTCACGAATTTTGACCGCTTGTTTTGTTATTAGTACTGGACATTTTAATTTACCTTGGTCTTTAATTTAGCTTATGGCTTTTGTTTGTGTAGATAAAGCTTTTGGGGAATTGAATAAATAAACTGATGTAAAGTGAATGATGTAAATCAACATGTTTCTGTTTATAGCTTGTATTTAAAACTTATTTTGAAATGTGCGTTTCTTATCAAAGCGCTTTACTATATTCTTCCTTTATCTTATTCCATGCGTATCTATTTGTTTATAAACTTAATGAACGCTTTTTGAAGTAGTTTAATTGCATGTATAATTATATCCGTGCTGAATATGTGTTCTATTATTGAAAGATATGCTTACTGGCATTGATTAAAGTTAATTGTGGTCCTTATACAGGGTGTTAAATGTTTGCTCTTTTCATAATATGCGAATTATTTATTTTTCATGCTAAATAAATGCAGTTTTCTAATTCCTATTGCTATGTACATTTACTACGCAAACCTTACAACTCAATACACCCCTAAACAACCCCCTTATCATAGCATTTTATATATTTATATATCGATATGATAACTCCGCACGCCAATGTAATAAACGTAGGCTGAACGCCACCGCTCTGTGTTTTTCTCTAATCTTCTAATTTAATTATGCCACGGCTAGCCCAGTTTAATTTACACAGAGTGCACAGCGTTACGATGATCGATTTTAATTTATCCCTTTAACTCTTACCTGTTTGAATTGATAAAGCGAAGTCAATCAACATTCGTATAATGAAAGGAAATATTATTTACAATTCACAATTTTTGTAATCCTTTAAATACATTCTTCAATCAATTAATATTATATGGATCATTTATCTCAAAATTTATATCTTTTTAATTTAATTTAAAGTCACCAAAAACGACACCTTTTACAAAAAAGTCTGGAACGTTCAAGACCCTTTTATGATTATCATGTAAATCTCAACGTATTCAATGTTCTTGTTGACTCCTTACAAACTTGTGAGAAAATTAAGAGATTCAGTGTTAAAATTTAAATTTAAAAAGATTCCTTAAAACTAGTTAGCCCTGACCTATATTCTGATGAGTTGTTGCGTGTTGTGGATCACCCCCCCCCCCCTATTATCTTTAATCGAAAACCAATGCTCTGCTTTGTACTCCTTCACGTACGTTTGAACCAATAGTTTTGTTGCTCCCTATTTCCAAGATTCACCTCGTGCTTTATTCTATATTTTTCTGGATACACCTTGGACCTCTTCACTTAAATACCACTTGGAACTCGTAGGTTTCTTAGTATCATGAATTAGAATTATCGTCGTGAATTAGAATTTCTGAATAGCAGACTTGGAATAGTGAATTAGAAGTGGATTAGCATACCAGACTTAGGACCATAGATTAAAAGTGGATTAGAAGCCGTTTTCTGCAAAAACGGCAAAAGCTTTTACATATATTCTTAACGCAATTCGTCATCAACTATTATTCTTACACGACACTATTTTTCACTATAATATATAATTTATTTATTTGATGCGAAAATATTTAATTAAGAGTATTGCAGGTTCGGCGTGCTTCAAATTGAGACTGCCTGTTTCTTATCAACTCTGGGCGTTATATAGCTTTTGCTCTCTACATTTGGATTGGTTTTCCAAACAGCCTTACAAAGTGTTGCAACCAACCATATTTGTCTTGGACATTCCTAGTATATTTTCAAGCTGATTTCTGACGAAACTATTTTAGAGTTTTGTATTATGCTGTTATTTACTATTGTTTTACGATCTTTGATCGCCTTGTTATTGTTATCGTTGTTGGACTTTTAGCTCATGTCTGTTGTTTTGTGTAGATAAAGCTTTTGGAGAATTGTACAAAATAAATGATGTAACATGAGTGCTGTTTTTGTTTATGTACTTATTTAAACTCATCCTTGGAAGTGCGTTTTCTTATCAAAGCGCTTATTGTTCCTTTTTTCTTACAAGCGTAATTGCATGAAGATTTACTAGGTTTTATCTTGTCTTCTGCGTATCTGTTTTATAAACTTGTTGGACACTTCTCAACCTAGTTTAATTACATGTATGATTATTTCTCTGCTGAATACACGTTCTATCATTGGAAGATATGCTTGCTGGCATTGATTAAAGTTAATTACGGTCTATATACAGGGTGTTAAATGCTTGCTATTTACATAATGTGCGAATTATTTATTTTCCTGCTAAATAAATGCAGTTTTCTGACTCCATTGCTATTTACAGTTATTATGCGACCCTTACTACTCAATACACCCCTAAGCAACCTTTTATCAAAGTTATATATATATATATATATATATATATATTCTAGGTTTATGCAAGAGACACTTTTGCCAAGAAATCTACATTTACATATACATGCTCTCAGAATATGCATGGCAGATTTTTAAATACTGTTTTCAAATACGAAAGTTATTAATTTTTTCTGGGTTACTACAAAAGAAGCGAATTTGTAAAGAAATCTGTATTTAGGTATTAAGGCCATCAGTACAATTTATAACAGATCTTTAGGTTCCATGCCCAAATAAAAAAGTTATTAATTTTTTCTTGAACTTTATGAAGTGGCCCCCAACAATCTTTAATTTTTTCTGGATTAATACAAAAGCGTCAAATTTGTAAACAAAATTTTCCATCTAATTATGCCAGTAGTACATGCGCAGCAGGTTTTTAAGCTCCATGAACAAATAAAAATGTTAATAATATTTTGCTAAAGTGTATCAAGTGGCCGGCAGTACCACTTCAATTAGTTTCTGGATTAATACAAAAGCAGTGAATCTGTAAAAAATGCACACTGAAATATTAACGCCATTAGTACATCCACAGATTTTTCAGTTCTGTGCTCAAATAAAAAAGTTATATTAATTTTTTCTTGAACTGTATCAAGTGGTCACCAGCACTACTTTAATCTTTTTCTGGGTTAATACAAAAGCATCGAATTTGTAAAGAAATCTGCATTAAGGTATTATGGCAATCAGTACAAACACGACAGATCTTTAAGTTCCATGCCCAAATAAAAAAGTTATTAATTTTTTCTTGAACTGTATCCAGTGGTCGCCAGTAACACTTCAATTTTTTCTGGGTTAATATAAAAGCAGTGAATTTGTAAAAATCCACATTGAAGTAATAAGGCCATCAGTACATATACAGATTTTTAACTTCCATACCCAAATAAAAAAGTTATTAATTTTTTCCTAAACGGTATCAAGTGATCACCAGCACTACTTTAATTTTTTTCTGGGTTAATACAAAACCGTCTAATTTATAAAAAGTCTACGTCTGGGTATTAACACCAATAGTACATACGCGGCAGATTTTTAAGTTCCATGCCCAAATAAAAATGTAATTAATCTTTCCTGAACTGTACCAAGTGACCGCCGGTACTACTTTAATTTTTTCTTAGTTAATATAAAAGCAGCGAATTTGTAAAAAAATCTACATTGAATTATTAAGGCCATCAGTACATATGCAGCAGACTTTTAAGTTCCATACCCAAATAAAAAGTTATTAATTTTTTCCTTAACTGTATCAAGTTGCCTCCAGCACTACCTTAATTTTTTTCTGGGTTAATACAAAAGCAGCGAATTTGTAAAAAATCGTTGGCACTAATTTTTTCTGGGTTAATACAAAAGCGTCTAATTTATAAAAAAATCTACATCTAGGTAGTAAAGCCAATCGTACATACGTGGCAGATTTTTAAGTTCCATGTCCAAATAAAAATCTTATTAATCTTTCCCGAACTGTACCAAATGTCCGCCAGTACTTCTTTAATTTTTTCTGGGTTAATACAACAGCAGCGAATCTCTAAAAAAATCTATATTTAAGTTTTAAGGCCATCAGCACATACGCGACAGATTTTTAAGATCAGGTTCTACATGTACAAAAGCAAATTAGAAACTCACTTTTAAAAAACAGAAGAAAGTCAAATAGAAGAAAAATGTTTGTTTTTTTGAAAATGTATATAGCAGTACTTTGACAATAAACAGTGTCGTTCCTTAGACAGGTATATGTAATTATCCAATAATTCCTACAATGGATAGATGTGGTATGGATTTGTTTCCTATGAACTTTGAAATTCATCATCTAGGTGAATGGTTAGGTGATAATATTATAAATTCCTTCCTTTTCAAAATGCAGCTCCATATCGATAAAGTACCTGCCTTGTTATTTGATATGTTGTTTTCAAGAAGTATAGCAAGTTGCAGTACAGGGTATGGTAAGTGGGCGTTATTTCTGGACTTTTTAAATATAATTATTGGCTAATCAACTTGGGTTGAAACCATTGAACAATAATTTCATTTGACTCTATATCGAACTACATAATTTATTTCAATTCACTATACGGAGTCTTACTAAAAAATATAAAGGAAATAATTACTTTTGCTGATAATATATACATTATGGAAAACACCTATCTCATTAACTGGACACACTGGGTATCTTTAGCTCCCCAACGATATTTTGTTGTAGTGGCGTGAAGCAGTTGGCGCAGGTTTTAATTGTGGTGTTCGTGTTCATGCAAAGAAGTATATCAATATCAGCATTATTCTTGCTAGACAAGTTGACCTTTTTTTTTGTATAATCCTTTATCCATAATGACCAATGGTATTTTAGCAGCATATTATAACCAGCCTTAATGTCTAAATGTAGATTTCTGTACAAATTTGCTGCTATTGTATTATCCAAAAAAAATTATAGTAGTGCTGGTAACTATTCATTCAATATGGTTCAGTAAAATACTAATAACTTTTTTATTTGGGCACGGAACTTAAGAATCTGCCGCATATGTACTAATAGCCTTAATATCTAAATGCAGATTTTTTTACACGTTCTTCCTTTTTATATTAACCCAGAAATAAATTAAAGTTGTGTTGATGACAGCTTGATACAGTTGAGAGAAAAATTGATAACATTTGAATTTGGGTATATAACTTATAAATCTGTCTCCCATGTACTGATGGCGTTAATAGTTAAATGTAGATTTTTACAAATTCGCCGTTATTGTATTAACCCAGAAAAAATAAAATAGTGCTAGCGACTATTTTATACAGTTCAGAAAAACATTAATAACATTTTTAATTGGGCACGGAACTTAAAAATCTACCGCGTATGTACTGATAGCCTTAATACTTAAATGTAGCTTTTGTTACAAATTTGCTGCTTTTGTATTGACCCAAAAAAAGATAACGTTGTGCTGGCAGTGATTTCATACGGTTCAGGAAAAAAATTAATAATCTTTATATCTGGGTTTGGAACTTAGAAATCTGCAGCGTATGTACTGATGGCCTCTATATCTAAATCTAGATTTTTTTACAAATTTGGTGCATTTGTATTAATCCAGAAAAAATTAAAGTACCTAGAGTTGAAGGACCACTTGATACAGTTCATGAAAACATTAATAACTTTTATTTGGGAATAGAACTAAAAAATCTGCCGCATATGTACTGATGGCCTTAACATCTAAGTATAGCTTTCTTTACAAACTTGTGGCTTTTGTATTAATCCAGAAAAAAATTAAATAGTGCTGGCGGCCACTTGATACATTTCAGAAAAAAATTAATAACATTTGTTTTTGGACATAAGACTTAAAAATCTGCCGCGTATGTGCTGATGGCCTTAACACTTCAATGTTGATTTTTGTACAGATTCGCTGCTTTTGCATTAATCTTGAAAAAATTTAACTCGTGGTGGCGACCACTTTATACGGTTTAGGAAAATATTAATAACTTTTTATTTGGGAATGAAACTTAAAAATCTGCCGCGTATGTACTGATGGCCTTAATACCTAAATGTAGATTTCTTAATAAATTTGCTGCTTTTGTATTGACCCAGAAAAAAATTGAAGTAGTACTGGCATCCACTTGATACGGTTAAGGAAATTAATAATTTTTTTATTTTTCTGCAGGGAATTTATAAATCTACCGCGCATGTACTGATGGTCTTAATACCTAAATGTAGTTTTTTACTAATTCGCTGCATATGTATTAATCCAGTAAAAAATAAAGTAGTACTGTCTACTACGCTATGGTTCAGGAAAAAATTAATAACTTTTATTTGGGCATGGAACTTAAAAATATGTTGCATATGTACTGATGGCCTTAATAACTGCAAGTAGATTTCTTCATAAACTCGCTACTTTCGTATTAACCCAGAAAAATTAAAATAGTGCTGACAACCACTTCATACAGTTCAGGAAAAAATTAATAACTTTTTATTTGAGCATGGAATTAAAAAATTTACTGCATATCTACTGAGGGCCATAAAACTTAAATGTAGATTTCTTAACAAATTCGTTGCTTTTGTATTGACCCAGAAAAAAAGTAAAGTAGTGCTGGCAGTCACTTCATACATTCAGGAAGAAATTAATAACATTTTTATGTGAGCTGGAATTTAAAAATCGGACGCATATCCACTGAGGGCCTTAATACCTAAATGTAGATTTCTTTACAAATTTGCTGCTTTTGTATTAAACAGAAAGAAATTAAAGTAGTATTTGATGCAGTTCAGGAAAAAATTAATAACATTTTTATTTAAGCACGGAGCTTGTAAATCTGTTGCTTATGTACTAGTACATAATACTTAAATGTAGATTTTCTTACAAATTGGCTGCTTTTTATTAACCCAAAAAAAATTTAAAGCAGTGGGGGCGAATACTTGATACAGTTCAGGGGAAAATTAACAACTTTTTTATTTGGGCATGGTACTTCAAAATTTGTCGTATGTAGTGATGGTCTTAATACTTCAATGTAGATTTCTTTACAAATTCGCTGCTTTTATATTAACCCAGAAAAAAATTAAAGTAGTGTCGGCGGCCACTTGATACAGTTTAGGAAGAAATTAATAACTTTCTGAAAGTCTGATAAAAGTAACAACTTGACATACATATTTACAAAAGCGCTGATTTTGTTTTCTTTGGAAAGATAGTTATTGTGTAAGAGCGTTCTTACGTACAGGAGGTTGTTATATGGAAGAATAAGGGCGGAGCTAAGTGATATTGAATTAAAATGGGCGTGTCTTTTATCCTGCTGCATGCGGCTGTCCGAGTGTCAATTGTGTCATAGAGGAATGAAAAACCCTCTTCAGATGTTACTGTTACATATATAATGGGTTCATTGCAAATATTAGACCACCCATCAATAGATATATTGACATATTGCCTCTTTCAATTTCTAAAACTTTTTTTTGTACTCCTCTAAATAAATCTCATTTAATAATTTTACTTGACAGAGGCAAATAACCATGTCTTAATAACTCTAATGCTTTGGCTACCTCTTTATTTTTTGATGCACCTGAAACTGCTGTTGGTTGCAGAAATTGCTTTTGCAATTTGTTTATCAATTATATGCTTCATATCTACAGATGTGTGAAGTACAAATGATGATAATGATCCTTTTTTACATACTCGCTTTGAATGTGAGGAATAAGTATTTGGAGTTGGTTCTGCCAAAATTTCTGAACAGCGACTTGCACTTAAAGATGCAGAAGCAGATGGTGTCAATGTGAAGGACTTACGTGTACTGTTATTTGTACCTACATCTACAATAAAGCAAAAAAATCAAATTAATAACAAAACAAAAATTGCACTGTCGATAATAATTTTTTTTTTTATTTTTGCAGTCGAAAAGTGATAAGATTACCCGACTAATCGATATATTTTGTTTTCTGTGATACGTGCATCTGGCACTTTGCAAGAGTGAAAACGATAATCGTCTGATAATTGATAGTGAGAACTTTATCCGTGATTACAATAAATGGCATCTACTGTACTAAATAAAATAAACTCACTTTATATTTACCTACAGCAGATGCAGGAGCAGAAACAATTTCTTTGCAGATAGTATGATGAATTTCTAAATGTTGTGCTAGTCCTTGCAATTTCTTGTTATAATTTTTGCAAACTGCACTTCACACCTGTTTTAGCTTTGTCACTTTTTTCAATGTACTGCTTCCAATTAGGATTTTTTTCTGTCACTCATATTTAACATGTTACAGATTATACTTTTGCAGTTGCAAAAGATATGTTAGCTAATATAAAATAAATTAATTAACTGAGAAGTATTTAGATTGCACTGGTACTGACACCTGAAGGCTTACACCCACTGCAAGTCTGAACATGATATGACAGTAATATTGTTGTCTAGCTGTGCATTTTCCAACTTGGTGGTACATATATTTTTGAATATTTTACAATTATGAGTCTGGGCAGGATATGACTAAAATATTGCTGTCTAGCTAGTAGCTGTTTACTTTCCAACTTGCTGAATGCCGATACATGTATTTGTGAATATTTTACCTTTTGGAATAATACAATTATGGTCTTCTGGATGTAGAAAATTTAAGAACTCTATTTAATCACGGTATAATGAAATTTCTACGTAATAATTTTAGCTGGTTTTTACTTTTGGAGGGTTTCATTTCCGTGTAATTACGAATACACGAAAAAAATCAACAAAATCATGATTTAAAAAAACAGTGATTTTCGATTTTTAAAAAAAAATCGTTTTTTCCAACCGTGCTTGATACTGTTATTTTGGGAATATTTGCTTTTCTTAATATTTGTTTACTGAATGCACTAAGATGTATGTCAACTGCAACCAAAGCATTAAATACTATATTTTCATCTTCTACCTTATGTTGGATTTTCATGTTAAAACTGATCATCCAATTTGGAATACGTTTGATGAGGCTGCCTTCTTTCTAGGTACAAATGTAAATAGTGATGTTAAGCAGTTGCAGAATTTCTGTTATTTTTGATATAGATAACAAACATATTATCTTCATTAGTAAAGTAAACCATTGTTAAGATGTAGATATTTAACATACACATTACATTTACAATATTTGAAATAAATTACGACAGTCACACTGAAATACCTTGTGTTTTGTTTCATGTTTATCTTAAGCAAAAGTAATAAATCACTCATAATTTTCTTATTTTTGGGAGAATTTGAAAAATTTAAAAACTACATTATTTAGAAGAATAAGTTGAATTGCATGGCATTCAATTTTAAAATGGCTATTGTTCCTTGAAAAGAAAATCATCCTTTGGAGTGTACATATTTGAATTAGATGGTTACAATTATACTATCCTGATTTTATGTTGTGGAAATCTCAACAGTTGTCATCAACGGACACTAGAGGGTCTCTCTCTGAAACGCTAAACTTAGAGAATCCAGATGGCACTCTACTCAATCATCAACATAAACAGGTATTCCACGGCAATAACTCTGCAGCCCTATGTAAGCACTTGTATCTACTCTTTTCCCTTGGTCATTCCATGCCAACCCAACAAAAAAATTTTAGTATTCAACTTGACCATTTCAGATTACAATGAAACTTTCAGGAATCATTTTCCCTCATGACATAAAGGAGAATATATTTTTAATTTTTTTGTCCCATTGGGTTTTATGTAACTAATTTTTAAATTTTTGAAAAATCATATTTTTTGGCCGGTGTAAACATTTTGTATCTTGAATTTCCCAGATTTTATAAGGGCAAGAGAGCTGCTTACCTCTCATTTTAAAGAGAATTTAATAAACTTTAATTTGATATGTAATTTGATTATACTTGATGAAACAAAATTTTTATTTTAAATTTTGAATTAAAAGATTATATAAATTGTAAAGTTAGTGTTTTTTAAAATTTTGAAGAAAATATTTATTTTTTTTTTGTAATATTATAAGCTTTAAACCCTGAAAATTTTAGAGTGCGATCTCAATGGGATCAGGAGTAGTGGTCCAAGTTATATAGTTTTAAGTACTGGTTAGAGCTACATTCAACTTAATTGTAAGGTAAAAAAAATAAAATACATTAGGTACCCATGATTATTACAAGAAAAACTTGAAATTTATAAATGAAAATATTTTTAGAAATAATACCATTTTACATGAAGGTGATGAGATATGCAATAGGTGCCGTAGAGCTATACTAAAGTCTCCAGAGATTTAAAGTGAACAAAATGCATACATCCAGACATCTCAGATGATTTTAATGTACGTAAAGTACCAGCTTTGTAGAATACATTCTCAACTCCAGGAAAAGTAGAGGCAATTGCAACTTTGAACAAAAGTCTGACTGTTATTGAAATATCGCCCATTAATACAAAACATTTGATTGAGAAAACATATCCAGAAGCAAAGATTAGAAAAGTGGCAAATGCTTTTTGAACAAAAATACTAGAATTTAATCCAGGTACCACTAATACTGCCACAAATTATGATAAAGAAATTATTATTCAATTGAAAGAGAAGTTCAGTGCTACTACAAACAAGTGTTAGAATGCAGATTCTAACCACACTTCCCAAAAACTCGATTCTAAAAAAGATATATTTGGAGTGTCCAGCTATTGCTAGAAAGGCAGAAAACTAACATGAAAAAGGTATCATGTCATCCCCTAACCCAAAGCCTGAAAAACATCGGATCCTGGAACGCTAGCACTAGTCAGAGAATTCTATCAAAATGATGAGCATAATAATAATTGTTTATTAACGGTAAGCAACAAAGTTACAATTACTATAAACAAATGTATAAAAAATATGTCTTAACTAATTAGATTTACAAAAAATACTACATATTGGAAAACAAATGAAGTTAACTGAATTTTCGAAGGAGTATAATGTTTCAAGAAAAAAATCAGTTTCGCTCAAAAAGTTGGAATTTTTATAACATCTTTGTAAAGGTCTTTGCATTCCATAATTGGTTTGATGTAAACAAACATTGAAAAATGTAGAGGATTGTCAAATGTCTGATAGAAAGACTTTGTTTCAATCAAAAAAGATGGCAAACGTGTCCATGTTTAACAGTATTTAATTCTAAGTTCATTAAGGGAATCATAGGTACAATTTAAGGAACTTTATCGTGATTAGAGAATTGGATTTTCTAAATTTTGTGAGCTTCGTTCCAAGCATTGTGTTCTTCCTGGGTCCAGCGGGATACATTCTGTGTGCATGTGCACAGTACATAAGATTGTCAAATCAATGCTGACTAATTTGTGTAAAATTCCTGAATTGACAAATGGTGAACTTCCGATTAAAACATACAAAGATGTAACAAGCAATATAATTTTCAAAACACCTACATCTAAATGTTACTTTGGAAATTGTGTTAATTGCCCAGGAAGTGATGATGTGAAGGATTGGTTTGAAGATGCTTTTGAACTTAATAGCATCGAAAATGTGAATTTCAAGCAATAGATGCAAATTGATAACAAGTGTGTCTTGGAAACTATTATAAAACCAAAAGAAGTTTTTTGATTATTTGTTTCAGTGTTTGCCAAAACTTTCATCTCTACTCAATAGTCTTCCTATTTGCGACACTTAAAAGAAACTCTACTTCTAAATCAATGCATTGTACTTTGTTATTTTGCTGAAAATTATACATTTGTGCTTGAAGATTTTGTACAAAGTTTTCATTGGAACTATGCTCAAGCAACAATACGCCATTTGTTATATACCACATCGATGAGGACGCCAAAAAGTTGGTTCACCTGTGCTTAGTTATTATTTCTGATTGTATAGCACATGATAAAGTTGCTGCTCATTTATTTCAACACCTCATGATTGACTTTCTTAAACATAATCGGTCCCACAAACCTGAAAAGCTGATTTGTTTTTCAGATGCAGCATCACAGTATAAAAACAAATCATACTTTCTCAAACTCTGTCATCTTGAGAAATATTTTGGCAATAAGGTAGAATGGAACTTCTGGGCATTGTCACAAGGAAAAAGTGCATGTGACAGTATTGGAGGAACTGTTAAATGACTAGTAGCATTCGCCAGATTAGGAAGGGTTTACAGTGATCAAATTATGACCCCTCACCAACTTTATAATCAGACTAAGAACAATATTGTCAACATCTGTTTTTTGCATTCTATTATATATGAATATGAGTCAGAGGAAAAGAACTTAACAAGTAAGTTTGCAGCAGCAACTACAATAAAAAGCACTTGACAATTTCATAATTATGGTCGTATGGATGGGACAAGAATATTAGTGAAACGCTACTCATTTTCACAGGAATCCAGTGTAGAAATAGTGTTAGCTGATGACATTGATGATGATGTGGACACTAATGACATTGTTGGATGAGGAAAACCAAGGGACAAGACCCAAAAATAAAAACCTAAACACACGCTATACCAGAACAAGTTATACTCTCATCAGTGATATCTTAGTGGGCCACTGTGCACCAGAATATATATAGCAGATGACTCAATTACGGAAAATATACAGAAATTACTTACATTACAGATACATATAGAGTAAGCTACAACAATACACGAAACACTCGATGCCTTAGTTTTCAAAAATCAACTTCAAGAAGTAAGATTGTCGAAGAGAACCAAAGAAATTAAAACATGGGAACAAGTCTTATTACATGAGCTTCCAGTTGTACTCGTGTTACACCTTAATTGCTTTGCCGTCAAATTAAATCGATGCTCTAAAATAATAAAGTCAATAGATTACCCAATTGACTTAAACATTGATCCTAAATTACTATCATCAATCAGTAGTTTACCATTAAGGCAAAGAAACAACAAAAGGTCACTACTTAACCGATGCATATCACATGGGTTACACATGCTGGTTACGATATGACGATTCAACTGTAAAAGCCGTAACTGAAGAAAGCGTTCATAATCCACGAGGCGATTGAACCCTATATCTATTATTCTATCGTCGTAACAGTACAAAATAATTTTAATCCTTCTTAATTGTATCAAAACTTTTATTTAAAATTTATTGCTTGTTTGAATATGATCTGTTGACGTATGCTAACAGATTATATTGTAGAAATTTCTCATTTTAATGTATTTATATAAATTATTTAATTATTGTTTAAAAAAAGTTTTTAAATAGCAATGAAAAACTTGTTTTTATGCAAATTTTAAAAATGAATTACATCAAAACTTAATAAGATGTAGTTTTTCTAAAAATATGTTTTAATGTAGACATTTTAGAAGAATGGTTACTGAATGTTTCAGATATTGGAAACGGTCAAGTTGACTGACTTGTTGGTTTGGTATGGAATGACCCCCCTGGGTTAGTTGGCAACTATTATCTTGTTGTTTGCTGTTAAAGTCCAACTGAAATTCTCCAGGTCAGAGAATTTCAGTGAGATACTTCACTGAGTTTTACTGTGAAATATCTAATTTTTTAGAAAGAAACTGTACATAACAAATTGTACAGTAATCCCACCCCTTTTAATACTTTCTACAATTGTCAGTCTTTATATCAATGTGACCGCTCTAATAAGTATTCTCAATCAGCATAAGTTTTCTGGCTAGCAAATGATTCTATCTTAGAAATTGTTCTGCAACTTTTTAACTCAATTAAATATTTGCAAACTGTAATAAGACTACTCTTTTATATCTATGGTAGAGATAGAGGTAGAGAACAGAAACTAATATGGTGAACTGTTATAAGTAGTCATTTACTTTTAATTGGTCCCGTAATGTTACTTTATTCTGTTTTATATAGGAACTGGGTCAATGTTCCTATATAAAACCCATATTCACAATGCTTTAAAGGCTTCTCAATATATTTCAAATATAGTAATGCTCTTGATAGATTTATGGCTTTCGTTATATCCCTTACTTGTATAAGATCAAACCTTCTGTACTGAAAAATGATTTAAAATTTTATATGTACGGTCAGTTCTCTTTACAAAAATGTGCAAATTAATTAATTTTATTTATTTAAAATATCATGGCACTACAGAAACATTGTTTCCAATTGGCCACCTTTAATAATATTATTAATAATATTAATAATAATAATATTAATAATAATAATTCATGACACACACTATCAAATGTTTTCTGGATATCTGTGTATATCACATCTATTTGTTTGCCACTTTCAAGTGACGAAATTAGAAAATTCTGATAGACTGCCAAGTTGGTACAAGTAGAGCGGCCCTTAAAGAATACATGTTGTTCTTCGACTATGCAATTTTTAAAGGTTTCAAAAATTTCATCAGAAATAATAGCTTCCATTAACTTAGGAATAGTGGATAAAGTGATATTCCTCTATAATTATCTATTTGGTATTTTTTACCTGACTTAAAGATCGGGAACAACTTTGCAATTTTCCAAGTTGATGGAAATTCCCCTACATTGAACGATTTTTGAAAAAGTTGTAATAATGTTTTACAAAGCGATTCTGCACACTTCTTCAATAGAAGTGGAGGAATACCATCAAGTTTCGCTTTTTTATACACATCATATTCAGATATCTTCTTCACTATCTCATCCTTAGTAAACTTATGAAACGACAAATTTACAGTACTCTTACTATAATGTAAGTGTGAGGTACCATGAGAAATATTTTTGTGGGTTGTGTAGCATGCTTGAAAATGCTTGGCAAATCCGTTAGCAATGTCAACCGGATTGTCATACTGATTAGTGTTTAATTCCAGCCTAGGGGGAATACCAGTCTCTTTACGAATGCCATTGATATAAGACCAGAAATGTTTCATATTCGAAGAGACCCCACTTTCAATATTTGACACATACACAAAATAAGACAAGTCGATCAGATTCTTGCATGTCCTACGAGCCGCAGAGTAATTCTGATAGTCAGTAGATGATCAGGCGGCTCCGTGGCGTAGTGGTTTGTGTGTGACTGCTACGCCCAAGGTCCTGGGTTCGAATCCCGACACGGTCCACTTGAAAAATGTTAGACGAGCATTTTTCACAAAAATACACCCTAGTTCGGATGAGAGGTAAAATGGAGGTCTCGTGTGTGAGTGTTGTCATGCACGTTAAAGATCCCTACCTTGCTTGGAACAGCAAGGGTTTGGCAAAATTCCAAATTTTCCAGGTAAAAAAAACTCGCTTCCTGGCCAATGTAGTACCTTCGGGTGGAGCATTGGGAAATCACATGTAAAGTCAGTAGATGATTCCGTTTGCTTAAATTTTTTATAGAATCTATTCTTTTGGTTAATGCATCTTTTAGTGTCAAGATTATACCATCTAGTATACTTATTAACAAATATTCTTTTTAGTGGAACAAACTGCTTTATGCCACCAAAAAGAGTTTCATTAAATTTGTCACAAGCCTCATCTATGTTAGATTTATATCATTAATAAAGCTCCAATCAAAATTTTTGTAAAAATCACTTAGTGCATAATAATTTCCTTTCTCAAAATAGTATACTGCATCTTCAGTGGTGTTAATAGTATCCTTTACTTTTACCGACTTAAATAAAAACTCAAGAGCAGGATGCTCCTTATCAATATTTACTAATGGAGAAATAGATTGAATAATCTTCACATCATCAAGCTGATCTGTAAAAATTAGATCTAAAATTCTACTATTATTGTTTCTTATATAATTATGTTGTTGAAATCCCAAAAAGAAAAACAATTCCAAGATTTCTTCCCCAGCATTGTTGTGAAAATTTCCCGGCATGAGAATCCTATCTTCCAAAATCCAGATAATTTCAGGAAGATTAAAATCACCCAATATTATAAAAGTAACCTCAGGAAACCGATCCATTAAATGTTCAGTCGATTCGGCAAGATGTTTGTAAATCTCAGGAGAGCTATTTGGGGCAATATAGACCACACCCAACATATATTGTAATGTACCATACTTGATGTGCACCCACAATTCATCTATTGAGGGCCGAGAAGAGGATTTAACAATATTAGTTGGATAAGAGGCTATAGTAACAATAAGCACACCACCACCTCTGTTACAACTTTGATTGGCATAATTACGATCTTGACGAAATACTACATAACTGTTATTAAAAAGTTCATTGTTACTGAAATCACTATTTAACCACGTTTCTGTAAGGACAATGATATCATAATTTGCACAACCAAGTGCTCTATTAAAGGAGTCAATTTTGGTACGAAGACCCCTGACATTTTGATAATAACATGTAACATTATTGTGAAGCGAATCAATGATCTTGTAACTCTTACCTTTTGCCATCTTGTGAATATCATTTTTAATAGTCTCCGTACTACTATAGGAAGATAACTTATGTACTTGCTGTAATGGCTAGGATGTCTTATATGCAACTTTAGCCCATTGGGGCTGCATGTTTTCTGCCATACAGGACATGTTCTATCATATGGTGAATGCAATGTAGTCATTGCTAATGAAAATCTGTGATTAAAATCTGCACAGTTTGGACAATTTTTATTGACTCCTTTGCAGTCCTGTATAAAATGTTGACTAGATCTACACTTTGCACAATGCTGTAGCCGCATACATACTTTAGCTGTATAATCAAAGCCATGACATCTATAACATCTGCGTAGATTAACCTATTCGAAAACGGAACAGACTGAGAAGTCTATACAAAGTGCACCATTGCTCATAATATTAGTATAAGTGGACGGATCAGTTTGTATTATTATCATATATCGGTTAATCATTTTTTTAAATGTGACCACTCTGATTTCTGCATCATCACTCACAAAATTATTTTGGTTAATAATTGCTGTTGTAGAAACAATGGGAACATTTACACTAAGCGTGAAACCCAAGATTATTTCCTTAGAGCAAGTGGACTGTGACTTGAGGGTAGTGTTGCGATAAAATACTCTTAGCGGTAAATCAAACAATGATCATGCACTTACCTTAATGTTCATACTGTTGGCTTCTACGGAAGTGGTTAACAGCATTCAAACCAGAACAAATCTCCGCTGACGGATTATGTAGAAGCGCAGTAGCACACACATTCACCAAAAAAAGTATATTGTTTTAATACATGACCGCACGGGCCGAATGCTTCGAAATGAGTGTACAAAACCAGTGCTAGATAAGACCGCCTGGTTTATCGCAAAACAAAACCTTGACTGTTGACTAAAATAACATTGAAATTAAGAGTGGCGTTCTAACCCAATTTTGAACATACCCCCCACCCAAAATAATTAAATTTTGATAGCTAAAAGGGGTGAAGAAAAGAAAAAAACGAAAAAAAAAGGGAAAAAATAAAAAAAAAATGCAAATAAGCTCTATTGGTGTAGTTGTGTAGAGATAAAACGAGAAAATAAAAGAAACTCTAAAGAATGATCAATTAATGTGATTGTTGATCACGTCATATTAATTTTAAGGAGGTGGAAGCGGTACCGCCTTATTTATTGGTCGTACCGTTTCACCTGAGGGTGTTTTCAACCGAACAACACGTACTATGCCGTCACTTCCAGGTATCAGCTTTGTTACCCTTGCTAAAGGCCAACATGCAGGGAGTGTACCTGGGGTCAAGTACAACACCAGATCGCCTTCCTCCAACTGTTTAGCCGGGGTAGTCCATTTGGGCCTATGCTGAGGGGTGTGGAGGTATTCATTTGACAAACGCTTCCAGAACCCCTGGATTAACTGTTGACAAAGCCGCCAACGAGTGAGTCTGTTAGTAGGAATGTTTGTCAAATCTACTTCGGGTCGTGCCAGAATAGGACCACCTGTCAGGAAATGTGCCGGTGTCAATGCATCAATTCCATCATCGGGCGAAGCTGGTAAGGAGCAAAACGGGCGAGAGTTTAAAATGCCCTCAATTCTAATAACGATTGTGTTAAATTCTTCTGCAGTAAATTGGTTGTTACCAATTATTCTCTTTAAATGGAATTTAACACTTTTGATTCCTGCCTCCCACAATCCACCGAAATGGGGTGCGTAGGGAGGATTAAAGGACCATTCAATGCCCTGAATAGCTAAATAATGTGCAATCTCGGGCTTAGACGAGTCAAAAAATTTTGAAATTTCAGAAATTTCTGTAGCAGCTCCGCGGAAGTTCCGACCTTGATCGGAATAAAATTTCGCCGGAAGTCCGCGTCTAGAAATAAATCTGTCTAGTGCGGCCAGACATGCTTGGGAAGTTAACGAGGTGACGAGTTCGATATGAATGGCACGCGAGACCATGCATATAAACAAAGCAATATATGCCTTCTCATACCTAGCTGTGCGCAGATTAGGTACTTTTACCATAAAGGGTCCGCCAAAGTCAATCCCCGTGTGTGTGAAACATAAGCTGGAAGATCCGCCATAGGTGGTTGGATAGGTTCCGCCTTATATCGGTAACATGTAAGGCAACGAAATATACGATTTCGAATTAAGTGTCGAATTGAAGGAATCCAAAATCTCCTATTTACGAGAGAATGTACCAGACGATTTCCACCATGGCCCGAGTATATGTGATAATGATCGCATATCAAGATGGCTAATCTGCTGTCCCGCGGAATTAGGTAGGGATATTTAGTAGCAATTGGGAGTTTCGACTGGCGCAAACGTCCCCCCACCATGATTAAACCCACAGGGGAGAGAAAAGGAGACAAATGACGATAATTTTTTGTGCAAGGTTGACCCTTTTCTAATAACAAAATTTCGTTTCGATTGTGCTCGTACTGAGAAATTCTTATAATAAATAACAAAGCGTCATTATATTCAAATGACGTTAAGTTGCCAGTACGCAGCTGATCGTTTGGAGCATCATGAATGCGCGCAAGGCAATTGAATTTGAATCTAAGTATATAGGCAAAAATTCTTTGTACTTTAACAAAACTTGAATGTCGTAGCAAAATGTCCGTAAATGGTTGAACATCAATTGCGGACAACAAGGCTTGAGGTGTCATAGGGTAGAAACGTCTAACCCTTGTGCAGGCGAGTATTCAAATGTACTACCTGGCCATTCAGAAATGTTCCGATATATGAAGTCGGGCCCTTTCCACCACAAATCACAACAAAGCAGTTCCGATGGCATTAAACCGCGACTTGCCGGGTCAGCGGGATTATCTGCACTAGGTACATGCCTCCAACGAGCTGTGGGTAGATTTTCGTGGATTTGAACAACCCTGTTGGCAAAGAATATTTTTAATCGATGCGGAGGGTTGCGAATCCACGACAGGGTGTTTACTGAATCACTAAAACAAATAGGTTCCTGAAGGTGTAAAGAAGCAAATGCTGGGGAAGTAGACTTCATAAGTTTTGATAGAAGACATGCCGCCCCTAATTCGAGACGTGGTATCGTCCACGTTTTTAGTGGAGCCCCGCGAGTTTTTGAAATTATTAAATTTATGAAAATTTGGCCATCAACCTCTAATCGTAAATAAATAACTGCAGCCATGCCAAGCTCGCTAGCATCATCAAAACCTACCATAAGACCTTTTACTTCACCTACTTTCCATACACAGCGCGGAATAGACACGTTTTCGAGAAGTGGTAATTCGGCTTGAATTTGATTCCACTTCTGTAACACTACGGCAGGGAGTTCGTCATCCCATCCTACCTTTAGTAACCACAATTGTTGAATAAGAGTTTTAAGTATAAAAGTAAATGGACTGATGTATCCATTAATGTCAAAGGTTCGCGCAATACGGGAAAGAACGCCTCTTTTCGATGGTGTATCAGAGGCATTTCGAACTTTGCATTTAAGTACATCTAATCTTAGATCCCAACAAAGCCCTAAAACTTTATTAATAGAATCAGGACTGGAATTAGGTAATTGTATCGTATCTGAAGAATTACCAATTACATTGGCATGTGAACTGGCCCATTTGCCCAGTTCAAAGCCACCCAGTTTTAACAAATCAATGAGTTCAGCTTTAAGAAGTAGAGCATCTTCGATGGAATCTGCTCCTGTCAAAATGTCGTCTACATATGTAGAAGAACTGAGAGCGTACGAAGCTCGTGGAAATTTAGAACCTTCGTCAACCAATAATTGTTTTAGAACACTAAGGGCAAGGTAAGGACTGCAACATGCACCGAAAATAACGCGTGTGTGTTCTAGCTCTGTTAAAGGTTCATTTGGATTAAACCTCCAAAATATGTGCAAGAATTTCCGATCATCAGGGTGTACTAAAATTGATCTGAACATTTGACGAATGTCACACGTAAGGGCCACTTGTGGAATTCTGAATCTTGTGATACCAAGACCTATATCCGTTTGTAGTTTCGGACCCGGCATTAGAATATCATTAAGGCATTTATTATTACATGCGGGCTTCTTTAAGACCCCGTGATGAGTCATCACATACGGGGATACGTCAACCGCAGGTTCAAGATGCTTCTGTGATAAATAATCACTAATGTTTTCCGCATACAATTTATGAAAATTTTCATCGCGTTTGAAACGCGCTTCAAGCTTTAAGAAGCTATTGATTGCATGTTCTCTAGTCGAACCTAGAGCTTGGGAAACATTGTCTTTAAACGGTAATCTGACCATATATTGACCTGAGGCCGTACGCGTAGTACTAGATTTGAAATGCTCTTCACAAGCATTCTTCTCCGGGGAGGGCAAAGGTGGAGAAAATATTTCTTCGGATTCCCAAAATAAACGTAAAGTTTCATTTAGAGATTGCGTTTCTACCATATTAGTAAATAAAGCGACGTTCGTAGGTGAAAGTATCATTTTAGGTACTTCACCCATGATTACCCATCCAAAAGAAGTAAGAAATGCCGCGGGTTTGCCTTTCAAGTATGAAGGCTCACTTGGCGTGATATCTAAAACAGCTGACACCCCTAATAAAATATCAACTGGTGCGGATACGTGGAAATCGGGAACAGCTAACTTAAGAGAGGAAAATTGTTGTTTTAACTGTATGGGTAACGTAACTGTAGGGAGATTCGTGGTAATCTTTGGTACAACTACAGCTTCACAATTTAAATAAAATTGCTGTCGTATAAGGAGCCGATTTTACAGTCGACTAGACCCTGAACTTTTGTTAAATGCGACTGTCCTACACCACGTATTTCAAATGGGCACTTTCTTCGTTTGAGGCCTAACCTATCAGCTAAATCGATAGTGATAAAATTCGAATGAGATCCTGTATCTAAGATTAGGCGACAGCGCTGCCAACTACCATCAGTCGAGAGTACTTGTACTTGTGCTGTGGCTAAGAGCGCAACTGGTCCGTTTTCGACAGCGCAAGAATGTACAAAATTCACTGGCGTAGGAACCTTTTCTATTACATTGGTATTGGCAACAATCTGTACATCGGCGTCTGTACATAAAGGCGTAGTATTAGAGCGGCTCTGTACAGCGCTAGGATTATCGAAATGTAGTAAAGAATTGTGCTTTTTACTACCGCAATGTAGACATCGAAATTTGGATTGACAAGAAGAAAGCGGATGCGGATTTAAACAAGCAAAACATCTACGGTTATTCTTGACTAATTCATGTCTATCTTTTGGTGACAATGCTAATAGTTTCGGGCATCTATTAAATTTATGCGCTTGCTTGCATGCCGGACAAGAAACGGAAGCCACTGTGTGTACAGTAGGACCCTTAGACGCGACTTCTTGCGAAGTCATAGAAATGCGTTTGTTACCAGCATTATTGTAGCGATCTCCAGATTTGTTTGCGGCACATGACGTTGGTATGCTCTTTGAAGCAGAGGTACTACCAACTAACGCTGAAATGGAGAATTTATTACGTAAAAACTGTATAAAATTTTTAAACGTAGGATATTCGTGTTCTAAATAATGCTCTTTTTCAAATTCTTGTTTTGTTTTGGAATCTAACAATCCAAGAGAAAAATGTAAAAATATATAATCGGCTAAATCGGGAAGTTTCATATCGGTTAATGCTGTAACATTAGCTTGCAGTGTTTCGCACAAATCATTAAGAGCTTGAAAAGAATCTGTCTTTAGTTGAGACAGTGTAAAGATTTTAGATAGATAATGATGAGCAATTAAGCGTTTATTTGTGTAGCGTTGGACCAGCAGGTCGTACACTACCGAATAATTTTCTGGTGAAAACCGCACACTTTGTGCTAACTTTAAAGCGGAATTTTCCAGATAGGATAGCAAGTATGAAAACTTTTCGATGTCACTCAACGTATTGTTTTTGTGAATCAAGGTGTCGTACAAAGATCTAAATGCGTCAAATTTTTCGGGATTACCTTCGAACTTATACAATTTTAATTCAGGTAGGCGAACATTCGAATCGCTGTTCGATGTTGTATTACCGTTAGAACTAACGTTCGTGGTTGTGGTGTATCGACCAGCAACGCTTAAAATCTCGAAGTATAACCCGTCAAAACTAGATTCTAATGATACTGTATCTGTTGTAAAGTTTGCATGTACATTCGATAAATCCGACAATGCGTCTAAAGTTTGTAGAAATTCATCTCTAACTGGCATTAAATAGCCAACACGACTTTTAAATTGATCTAATTTAGCAGGTAAATCTTTGATCAAATCAAAACAATCCTGTAATCGCCTAAATAACCTTTCTTTACGATTGTGTAATCTCTTAAATTCAGCAATACTTTGCTGATCGGGTTCCATATTAAAGCTGATAACCAGAGTTGAATGAAATTATCGCTAAATTATTTATTATTTACAATAACAATAACGCGAGCCGTAATTTATCATTTCGAACAATGAACCTGGCAACAATCACAATTGGCGATAAGGTGAACTATATTATTTTTCAAGTTCAAGAACAAACTTTGAGCTTTGATTAGAGTTAAGCACATGTATCAATGCAATTAGTGAAATTGAATATAATAGTATTTTATCTCTACACAAAATTTACATATGGATTCGTTCTCAGAAGTGACCACAAATGTTTATGTTGTAGAAACAATGGGAACATTTACACTAAGCGTGAAACCCCAGATTATTTCCTTAGAGCAAGTGGACTGTGACTTGAGGGTAGTGTTGCGATAAAATACTCTTAGCGGTAAATCAAACAATGATCATGCACTTACCTTAATGTTCATACTGTTGGCTTCTACGGAAGTGGTTAACAGCATTCAAACCAGAACAAATCTCCGCTGACGGATTATGTAGAAGCGCAGTAGCACACACATTCACCAAAAAATGTATATTGTTTTAATACATGACCGCACGGGCCGAATGCTTCGAAACGAGTGTACAAAACCAGTGCTAGATAAGACCGCCTGGTTTATCGCAAAACAAAACCTTGACTGTTGACTAAAATAACATTGAAATTAAGAGTGGCGTTCTAACCCAATTTTGAACAATTGCTTTAACTAGATTTTTATGACTGGTCTCTTCTTGTATTCCTATAATCTTGCTATGAGGTTTAAGCTTACTGGGAACCCTTATGTTATACGCATCTCTTAGCTTCGTTTGAGATTCTGTATTAAGCTTATTTAGATCCTCTTTAGTAGTACAATTTATTAATATGCCCCCACTGTTCATATTTTTAATTTTAGAGATAGCTTTCCTTAAATCATTCTTCTATTGTACATCTTTATTATGCCACCCTGAAAACAAAACTCCAATTCTTTACCAAATTTTGTCATAACACAATTCTTCAAACTCAAAACTTTATTTTTAAATTTCAGTTGCTCTTCATAGCTTTGGTACCGTTAAAAATTTATCTTTCATCTACTTTCATATTGTGATACCATTTTCCAAACATAAAGTATTGCCACTTCTGATTTTTTTTCATGATAAGAAGGTAGCATTTATATTATCCACTTCTCGCTTGCAATAAAAAAGGTTTCCTCTTATGTGTAAAGTTTTGTTTAATATTTAAATTCAATTGTCTTTATTAACCCCAGTGTTTCGTAACCAATGTCACATATAAATTATATCCTTCTGTATCTCTCACAGAATAAAAACTAAATAAATGTTGCCTACTTATTATTATATTAATAGTTTGAAAGTGCTTTTTTATATGCAAGTATTTTTATAATTTCTTGTTTAAACATATAAAATAGTGTTATACTTAATCGGAGAAATTTTTGAATATAAACCAATTTTGAAGCTAGTTTTATGTATTATTTGGTGGTTAATGAAATTGTTATAGACTGCCAGAGGATGGTATTGGAAAATTTTTAAAATATTTTTATCTAATCTTATAAGTTGTATATTTTTTTTTGTAGTGTAGGGGTTAATAATCTTGCCATTACACTCTTACAGGATTGCAAGTAGAAATTTTGAACATTTTCTATCCACCTGTTTATGAGCTATAATTTTTTTAGCATTGAGGTTTTAACTATTGTAAAATTTACTTTAACAAACTAAACCGATTCCAGAAAAAAATATTGTTTTAGATATTTTCAACCTCCGGTTGTTTATAGTAAATTGAATTTTCTTTGACTCTGAGTCTTTGCAATGTGGTTAATATAGAAAGTGATGAATGTGAAGTTAAGTAAAAAGTGTGGTTTTTAGCTAAATAACTTCACTAATTTGCCAAGATAGCTACTGTTCTAAATGTTGAACTAATACTGTGTGGTAGTAAGAACACTTTTCTGCTATAGATCTTTCTTATGCTTGTTAAAATCAACAAAAACATTTTTGGGTTTTCATTTTATTTACTAAAAATCGTTTTACCACAACAGTATTACAAATTGCACAATTGTTGTCTCTTAAATTTAAGGAAGTAAGTCATATCTAGCAACTACACCCACAATCCTTATTCTCAATCGTGCACTAATCATCTAGCAGTAAATTCACCCTTTTAAAAGTTTTTGTAAAAAGTAGCATAATTTTAATTTTTTTGTTCTTTGAAAATCATGAATTTGAGTCTATTCAAATAAAGCGGCACCGAAATTAATTTTTTTACTAAATTAGTTTTTAAATTTTTTATTCTATTACTGCAATTTCATCTGGATAGTTCAAATTAAGATTGTACCGAAATAGAAAACGGCAGACTTGTTAACAGCAGATCTGTAATGGCTATTTCTGTCATTAAGGTGTGCATAGCTAGACAGCAGACTAGTGGGGTACAAACTCAGTTGCTAGATGGAATCCAGCTGCATGCATCTTAATTGACTCTTTTACTTGCTAGTTCAATTTAATAATGGTAGTTTCACATTGTGTACAGTTGAATTAAATTTTTATCTGGTTACTTCGTTTTAAAATTCAAGAGTAGCAATTATACTGCCACTTTAGAATATAATATAGTTGACTTTGGCCTTTTGGCCTGTTTTTGTTGAGACCATCATTTGGATATGCAGGCTCAGACTCTCAATTAATCCAAATTAAATTTCACTTAATTGAGTGTGTTAATTTACAGAGTGGTAATCAACTCTCATTTTAATGATGTTGATGAGATGTTGGAATTATTATATTCTATAATGATTGCATTCAAATGTTGTTAGTAATCACTCGAGCAGTGAACCATATAATGATGTCCTTTTTATAATCAACATTAAAAGTAGGTAATCTTGGGAGTCTGCCTTGTAAAGCAAAATATTATGAAAGCACACGGTGTTGGGCACAATACAAATTTCTTGAAGTATAATATTAAGAAGTTTGATTAACATTGTTTGTTATTTAAATGTACTGTAAAACTGTTGGTGCTGTGTAGTTAAATTATATTGAAATATCGAGACGGTGTTATGATATTTACAGTAGAATGTTGAAAGCTACTTATCATTATCATTTCAGGGACTTTATAAATAAAAGCATCTTCTCATTTTATTAATTTGACTATCAGCCCTCAGATATTTTATTTCTAGCAATAAAAATATTTATTTTAAAGTATCTGAAATTAGATTGTGAATTTTGAACATTAACTTGCAGCAATGAAGAGATTATTTTTCATGATGTTATTCCTGCTTATGGCTAGCACGATGTCAAATTCGCTTACTATTAAAGAACTTAAGGCCCTCTTTGGCAAGAAGAGTTGCATTGAAGGTAGTAACTAATCTTTAATAATTAAAAATATAATAGTTCTGTGTACCGAATTTTAATAATATTTATAAGTTAAACTCGTATTTACTTACATTTTAAAGTTTTTGTATAGATAATTTAACCAACATGAAATTATTATTTACATGAACCATAGGGTTGTCACTTTTATTATTTTTTTTAAACATATATATTGGTTTTAATTTTTAAAGCAATTATTAAAATTCTTTTTACAACCATTTTTTTACAATATACTCAATTGGCTACTATTATTTTATAAAAAATATTCTTTTTTTTATTCCTTTATGTATTTAATACTCAAATAACCAACCAACTAATCAAGTAACCAACCGGCCAACCAATCAACCATCCAACTAACCAACCAACCAACCAATCAACCAACCAACCAACCATCCATCCAACCAATCAACCAACCAACCAACCAACCAATCAACCAACCAACCAAATATACCTATGTTGTAATGATCCACCTTAATTTACTTTTTCAAAAAGAATTTTGTTTATTTATGGCATAATGAAAGTCATAAAGGTTTTGTGTATAGGAATTTTTCGATGGAATGCCAATATTCTTATATTGAAGTTTTTAGATTTATAAAGTCGATTAAATTTTAAGTTATTTATGTCATTGATGCATTACTGGAAGTATTGTACTACTGTGAAGCCTAACTAAAACTTAGGGCTGAAATTTTTTTCTAAAGAAGTCTATAATAAAGTGTTTGAAATTTTTATAGTAGTAGCTGGTGCAAATAATAAAGTGTATAAAATGTTGCTTGGCATTGCTTTTTATTATAAACAAAATTCTGTTACATTTCATATACATAAATCATTTACTAATACATCAGCAGAAACTAGTAAACACATCAAACCACCTCCAGTTAAGATAAAAATTTACTATGAGCTGCATCAACACTTTGAACAAAAAACTGTTTAATTATCGAATTGTTGTGAAAGAATCAAGATATGATTGGATAAAATTTATTGTATATGTAATTACATGTAAAGTCAACAGTGCCAATTTTCATATTCACACGCTCTTCTCCTCTGTGCTACTACCCTCTCTCTTTCGTACTCTTTTCCTTTTGCATTTCACTAAAGCCATCTTTCTATTTGTGCATTAATCTAAGCGCACCCATTTCCATGTATGATAATTTTTAACAAATCTAATTCATTGACAAAAGTGTTACAAATAAACTGTTGTAAGAACCTGGAGTTTTAAATAAAAGCAAAGTATTGTATAGGGTGCATTGATTGTGTTGTATTATTGGCCTGGTTTATGAAAATCATTGTTATATAGGCATACAATCACTAGGTTTAATAGTTTCATTATCAATTAATTTTTTCATTTTGCACCAGTCCATTTCAAGTTATCCAAAAATTAAAATTTGACGTCCGCCATATCATATTTTAATGAAATATTGTATTTTTATCTTTCCATATAGATATTAACGTATACTAAATTTTATTCCTTTATCTTGATGGTAGTTTTTTTATGTGTACTTAAAATGTAAGTTTAATCAGTGTTTTGCCGTTTTCGAGGTCAACAGACAACCTATACTTTCACTGAAAAAAATTTCTATCTCTGCTACTTTTAATGCAAATCTTATCAAAGTTGCAATATTGTGAAGTAAACTGTGCTGATTTCAGAAAATTAATTAAATAAACCCTTGTGTTTATTTGTTTGTGAGAAATAAATTTTTTTAGTAATTTTTCAAGGCATTTTAGTACAAGAGTGTTTTACAAAAAAATCAATATCTCTAAAAGGTAAAGTGATAATCAAGACTTTTTTTTTTAAATTAGTCTATAATGTATTTGCTATTATTTCATTTAATAAAATATAGGCGTTTTATTTGCTTCATGGTATAAAACCACTTTACAAAATTAAAACGAAATTAATTTATCAGTATCATTGTTCCATAAAATTAGTCAGAAAAAATCAGATAGCCATCATTTGTTTCACAACATACAAAAAGGTTTAGTGTACAAATGTAGGTTAATAGTGTATTATAAAACATAGGCATTTTTTATACGTAGGTAAGGTAATAGGTGGGACAAGTTAAAACATGAATAAACAAGTCTGGCCGGCTCTTGCTATGCTCAGTTCTGAGTCAGTTTTATTAGAGGGAATATCAGTTTTTAAATTTCTACTTTTTATTCCGTTTTAATGTCTCAATCAAAAATAAAAAGTTCAGTAAATTGTAGGGTGGGAAAACTTTGGGAACTGAATGACATAAAAAAAAGTTATAAATGCGGAATTATTAAGGGAACTTGAAAAAACCTATTCAGCTAAGATGTGGTGTAGGTATTAACCTATTTTTAAATATTTATGTGCAGTACAGAATCTATTATTTAAATAAATATGAAGCAAAGGAGGGGAAAATAAATCAAAAACAAGAATACAAATAGGTGACGATAACTTACAAGCGGTTAAGGAATTCTGTTACCTAGGAAGCCAAATAACGCAAGATGGGAAAAGTGCAAAAGATATAAAAGATAGATTAGCACAAGGTTGTGCTACATTTAACAAGAAAAAGCAACTACTGTGTTCAAAGACAACAAACATAGAAACAAGGAAAAGATTGCTTAAAACATATGTGTGGAGCACAGCACTGTATGACTGTGAAGCTTGGACAGTAGGAGAAGCTGACAAGAAAAAGGTAGAAGTCTTTGAAATGTGGTGCTACAGACGTATGATGAGGATGTGGACAGACAAAGTTAAGAACGAAGAGGTTCTAAAAATGGTAGGGGAAGAAAGAAATATGTGGAAAACGGTAAAAAATAGGAGAGATAGGACGATAGGCCACATACTAAGACATGAGGGAATAGTGTGGGGTATATTAGAAGCAGAGATAGGAAAAGAGAAGTAGAGGTAGACCTAGGTTAGACTATTGCACACAGATAGTGAAAGATGTAGGCTGTAGGAATTTCAGGAAATGTGTAGACTAACTCAGAATAGAAATCAATGGAGGTATGCATCCAACTAGTCCCAAGATGGATAAACTAATGACGAAAAAAGTATAACTGTACTTAAACATGATGATTATCATAAGCAACTACAGGTATTGTTTCTACAATATTCTCGAATAATGTTAATTGTGTGAAAGGATTTACTGGAAAACTATTACTTTGGCAAATGTCTAAGTGTTGGGGGATCGTGGCAGTCACAGGCTGCTTAACCCCCTTCACATACCTTACATGTGATTTTCCAATTCTCCACCTGAAGGTACTACATTGGCCAGGAAGCGAGTTTTTTACCTGGAAAATTTTGAATTTTGCCGAACCCTTGCTGTTCGAAGCAAGGTAGGTATCATTAACGTGGATGACAATACTCACACACGGGACCTCCATTTTACCTCTCATCTGAACGAGGGTGTATTTTTGTGAAAAATGTTTGCTTAATATTTTTCAAGCGGACCGTGTCAGGATTCGAACCCGGGACCTTGGGTGTAGTCCCCTTCACATGCCACCGAATCTCGGTGAAATAGGGCATATAATCAGAAAACAATAGAAGGGGAACCGAGCTGTATATAGGCTGTGTGGGAATTTTACGGAACTGTGTAGGCTTGCGCAGAATATAAGTAAGTGGAGGTACGTGTCCAACCAGTTTTAAGACGCAAACCTAATGACGAAAAAACAAGTGCAGATAAATCTGATGATTATTATAAACACCTACAGGTGTTGGTTGTGAAATATCTCCAACTAATGTCGACTGTGCGAAAAGATATATTGGAAAAAATATTAAATCGGCAAATGTTCAAGTGCCGGGGGAACTTGACAGCCACAGGCTGCTTACCCCTGTTCACAACACTACATGTGATTTTCCAATGTTCCACCCGAAGATACTAACTACATTGGCCAGGAAGCGAGTTTTTTTTACCTGAAAAATTTGGAATTTTGCCTAACCTTTGCTGTTTCAAGCAAGGTAGGGATCTTTAATGTGCGTGACAATACTCACACACGGGACCTCCGTTTTACCTCTCATCTGAACGAGGGTGTATTTCTGTGAAAAATGCTTGCTTAACATTTTTCATGCGTATCGGGATTCGAACCCGGGACCTTGGCCCCCTTCACAACCTTACATGTGATTTTCCAATGCTCCACTCAAAGGTACTACATTGGCCAGAAAGCGAGTTTTTTTTTACCTGGAAAATTTGGAATTTTGCCGAACCCTTGCTGTTCCAAAGGTAGGGATCTTTAACGTGCATGACAACACTTACACACGGGACCTCCATTTTACCTCTCATCCGAACGAGGGTGTATTTTTGTGAAAAATGTTCGCCTAATATTTTTCAAGCGGACCGTGTCAGGATTCGAACCCGGGACCTTGGGCGTAGTCCCCTTCACATAGCACTGAATCTCGGTGAAATAGGGCATATAATCAGAAAACAATAGAAGGAGAACCGAGCTGTATATAGGCTGTGTGGGAATTTTACGGAACTGTGTAGGCTAGCTCAGAATATAAGTAAGTGGAGGTACGTGTCCAACCAGTTTTGAGACGGAAACCTAATGACGAAAAAATAAGTGCAGATAAATCTGATGATTATTATAAACACCTACAGGTGTTGGTTGTGAAATATCTCTAACTAATGTTGACTGTGCGAAAAGATATATTGGAAAAAATATTAAATCGGCAAATGTTCAAGTGCCGGGGGAACTTGGCATCCACAGGCTGCTTACCCTTCTTCACAACACTACATGTGATTTTCCAATGCTCCACCCGAAGATACTAACTACATTGGCCAGGAAGCGAGTTTTTTTTACCTGTAAAATTTGGAATTTTGCCTAACCCTTGCTGTTTCGAGCAAGGTAGGGATCTTTAATGTGCGTGACAACACTCACACACGGGACCTCCGTTTTACCTCTCATCCGAACGAGGGTGTATTTTTGTGAAAAATGCTTGCCTAACATTTTTCATGCGGACCGTGTCGGGATTCGAAACCGGGACCTTGGCCCCTTTCACAACCTTACATGTGATTTTCCAATGCTCCACCCAAAGGTATTACATTGGCCAGAAAGCGAGTTTTTTTTTACCTGGAAAATTTGGAATTTTGCCAAACCCTTGCTGTTCCAAAGGTAGGGATTTTTAACGTGCATGACAACACTCACACACGGGACCTCCATTTTACCTCTCATCCCAATGAGGGTGTATTTTTGTGAAAAATGCTCGCCTAACATTTTTCAAGCGGATCGTGTCGGGATTTGAATCCGGGACCTTGGGCGTAGTAGTTACACACATACCACTACGCCACGGAGCCCCCCACTGCTCAACCACTGAATGTCTGAGAAATAGGGTATATAATTGTAAAACAATAGAAGAGGATTGAACTGCGTCTAACAAGAAAGAACATCGCCTATTATCAAATACAACAAACATAGAAACAAGAAGAAAAATGTTCAAAGAATATGTGTGGAGCACAGCACAGTATGCCTATGAAATACGGGCAGTAGGAAAAGCAGACAGAAAACGGTAGCAGCCTTTTGGAATGTTGTGATTCAGATGTATGAGGATTATAGTATTGACAGACAAAGTTTAGAAAAGAAATAAGTGCAGGTACATGTCCAACCAGTTTTGAGACGGGAAACCCAATGGCGAAAAAATAAACGCAGACAAATCTGATGATTATTATAAACAACTAGTTGTTCGTTGTGAAATATCTGCAACTAATGCTGACTGTGCGAAAAGACATATTGGAAAAAATATTAAATTAGTAAATGTTCAAGTACTGGGGGAACTTGTCAGCCACAGGCTGCTTCCCCCCTTCGCAACCACTGAATGTCGGAGAAATAGGGTATATAATTGTAAAACAATAGAAGGTGACCGAACTGCATCTAACAAGAAAGAACGGCGCCTATGATGAAAGACAACAAACATAGAACAAAAAGTTGTTGAAAGCGTATGTGTGGAGCACAGCACAGACAATATGCCTACGAAATACGAGCAGTCTGAAAAGCAGACAGAAGAACAGTAGCGGCCTTTGAAATGCCGTGCTTCAGATGTTTGAGGATGGACAGACAAAGGTAATAACAAATAGGTTATAGAAATAGTAAGGGAATAAAGATATCTGTGGAAAAAAAATAGGAGAATCAGAAGGGCAGAATACGTTCTAAGGCATTTTTGCGGAATAGTATGGAATATATTACAAGCAGAGCAGAGATAGAAAAAAGGAGGTAGATGTAGACCTAGATCAGATAGGGATAGATGCCAACTGTGCAAATTTCAGGGAAAAGTGTAGGTTAGTTCAGAATAGGAAACAATGAGGGTACGCGTTTAACTATTTCCGGGACTAAAGACCTAATGATAATGATGATGGACTTTATTTATGGGTTTTTGGTTTTAATGACCTTTCGTGACCTCTTTATCATGTCAATTATATATATTGCTGTGAATTACCCTTAAATTGAGCCCCAGCATTGGGCCGTCCTAAAATTGCTGTGGAAGTCAGGAACAATCGAGTCCCTAAAGATATTGGGATCACCTTCGAGTCCCACGCTTGGGAAGTCTTAAATTTTTTTCCGAAAATAAAAAAAAAATTTCAATCTATGAGGAACGCCTCCTTATTTCTGCATACCACGGCTAGCTCTAAAATCTGCTTCTTCATAGATACTTACCATCCTAAGTTCGCTCTTTCTCACATATACTGCCAAATAAAGTTACCACTCAAATAATGCAACGAAACATGCAACCTTTTATTCATACAAATTACAATTTTCCATTACCAAGTAAATATTTACACATTCGGATATACAGCTTAATAAAATATTATAATCTCAATCATTGAATTCTTTTAAATTTCATGACTTTGATTTATTTCGACAGTTTTTGTTTTATTTGAGTAGATGGGCCCGTCTTGAAACCCTAACTTGACTTTTACTCTGGTCTATGGTGAGCTCAGTATAAACCCAGTTACTCTAAATGCCTAAATACATCGCATCTTTGTTTTTAACAACCCTAAAGACCCGTTTACTCTTTACATTGAAATTTTCTGTCTTTTATTTACACCTTTAAATAATAAATACAAATTGTCCTTTACATATGCCCTTCAAATGAGCTTTTATGTTCATCAAATACACACCCAATGTGTCAAGTCACTCTAGCACAAAATGTTCAAGCAATAGCAATAGAAATCAATTTCGTTACCTGGAGTAAGTTTCTTTGTCGTAACCTCTGAAGATGTTGTCCAACAAACCTCGTCTTTTCTTCCATACACCTCTGCTATGTGTAGATTAAACCCCTACTGTAATTGATTCTAAAAATTTTGTACGTAACGAACTTTGTAAAACGGAGAATTCTCACTCCATCGTGGCTTTAGTCCAAAAACTGGTCAACAACATACAACGGTCGCGAGCTTCTTTGAAATTTTCTAGCACTTAGCCAATCACAAACATTTCCCCCATTCTTATGTCCAGCCTTCAACTATGTTACCCTCGTCTAACACATATTTGTTGTCTCTTTCACAATCCCACTTAAGCAACACAAAATCGATATTGTGGTTGACCCCCAAACTTGTCGCGTACTTTAAACGAGTGTTTTAACCAACGTCTATTATATGTGATCTCTGTCTGCTTTATGCTATCGATATTCCGTCTCACTTTGCTTTCAAACCATCTGTTGTTTTCGTAGCTTTTGTATCGACCGTTAACTAAATTTCTACAGAATTATATTATAACGTACATTCATGTTCCTTGAACATGTTTGTTTATCTGTCAGGCTTTTCTATGAAGCAACTGTCCATTTGAAATCGTGTTTCCAAGTTGTTCAACTTATAGAATTTCTTAGGATTTGTAGGGTGTCCCAAATTGATGGGAAATAAAGCTACAACGTATTATAGACGTCAAAATAAGTCGATTGGACCCAATTTATTTTTATACCAAAATGAACCGTGTGTCCATGAGGAGTTCTAAGTTTACTTAAGAAATCACATTTTTGTATGCTGTTCAGAAATGTGTGAAACAAATTTATTGAAATGTGGCAAAAGTGCATTTTTAGGATTACCCTACCTTCATTAATTAAAGAAATCCAAAGGAAATTGTAGAAGGGTTAAAACCACCTTCCCCCCTCGCAATTTTTGTTATATTTCTTTTATGAGTGGTAATACGGTTCTAAGACTTTTTTAACAGAAATATTTGCCCATCATCTTGTAAAAAGTACGTATTTCGCTTATTTCGAGGGGATAGAATGTTTTCTCAAACATTGCTAAACGATATTCATAAACATAAATGTCTTAAAACACAATCGTATCACTTTAGTTTTTGGCATTTTTAACAGTAAATGTTTCAATAATTTGTTCACTTCAGTTTGCTATTGTACTATTTTCTTTAACGCAATCACTGTTATTACTTTAATTGCTATTAGTGTTGTGCAATTTTGGCAGCTAACAAATTATGGAGTTCACTTTTAATGAGCAGGTGGACATGCTATTAGTTCTAGAATTCTGTCAGGGTAACTGCCTCGAAAGTGTTCGCCTGTATCAACAGAAGTATCCAAATGGGAGAATTCCAAATCACAAAACCCTTGCCCAAATCGAAAGACATCTTTGAGAGATAGGAACATTGAAGCCAGTCAGAACTAACGCTGGAAGACCTCAACAAGCCCGAACACCAATTACGGAAGATGATGTTCTTCAAATGATTGATGACAATCCTTAGACCAGTACCAGAATATTGCAACGATTGACTGGGATTCCAAAAAGCACAGTAAGTCGGATAATTAGAGATCAATTACTTCGTTCAGTCCACATTCAGTCAGTGAAGGAATTACTGCCGCTTGACCATGGATCACGTTTAAATTTATCACAAATTGTTTGGAAACGCAGGGTAGTTGACAATGGATTCCACGCTAATATTTTGTTTACTGATGAATCTTGTTTTACACATCGTGGCATGACGAACCTGCACCATGAGCATATGTATGCAGATGAAAATCCAGATGCTATTAAAAGTAGACATTATCAACGAAAATTTAAAATTAATGTCTGGGTCGGAGCTATTAGCAATTTTATGGTTGTGCCATTCCGGTTACCTAATATTTTGGATGGCGCTAGTTACCTTTGATTTCTTCAAGAAAGTTTGCCAGAATTACTAGAAGACTTGCCCCTTAATGTTCGTCGAAACATGTTCTTCATGCACGATGGTGCAAAACCTCATTTTGCACGTGCCATAAGAGAATATCTTAACGAACAATTTACTAGTAGATGGATTGGTAGAGGCCACGAAGCACCCATTTAATGGCTTCCACCTACTTCTGACTTAAATCTTTGCAACTTCTTCATCTGGTGAGCGTTACAAACACAAGTGTACAAGGTTCGAATTAATAATCCCAAACAATTGTGGAACAGAATTCAAAATGCTGTAAACGCATTATGACTTAACGATGATGTTTTAAGATGGGTGCATGTCAATTTTATATGTCGCATTGACCTCTGCATTAATGAAGGTGGAGGTAACATTGAACACTTGTTGTAAAAAAAGTGTTGTCTTTGTGTTCACGGCCAATTGAATTTGTGTTTGAACTCTTCTCATGGACAAACGGTACATTTTAGTATATAGGTAAATTGGGTCCAATTGACTTATTTTGACTTCTACAATACGCAATAGCTTTAGTTCCCATAAATTTTGGGACACCCTGTGTGTGTATGTATATATATATATATATATATATATATATATATAAAGATTTTGTTTTTTGGTTCTTGGGATAAAGCATATATATATATATATATATATATATAAATATATATATTGCTGTGAAATGGGCCTTTGGTCACGGGAACTGGTACTTTCTGCTGATCATTCGAGCCCCACAGATTTGTCCGTCCAGATTGCTGTGATTCTCTTCTGATAATCGCCTCTTTACTTTCTTCGCCTCGGCTGCTCACCTAGTTAAAACTTTCATCCTCATTCATAAAAAAAAAAAACAAACACATTCCTACCACAAACATCAACGTTAACTCTATTTACATCAATATTCATAATACATTAAAATTTCAAAATTAAATTTCAGCATAAATTTCAGCATAATCAAATTTCAAGTTAAAATTTGTTATCATTTTAATTTGCATCCAGAATTAGAGTCCTTGTAGGATGCATACTAATTAAGTTAACAATATGTGCAGACCTTAGTCTGAATAAAAGGGAGCATCTCCCACCCCTTTACGTTAATTTAACAGGTTAGTCTAATTGAGCTCAAAGACAGACCCAAGTTTTCATCATAATCAAAAACATAAACCTGATAAATACTCCTTTCTACTTATACAAGAAAATTTTACCTTAAAATTAAAAATTTGTTGTTTATACAAATTTACTACTGTTCATTTTTATCAAACAGATTATAAAGATATTCAGCACACACCAAAACATCTAAGATCGAACAAAATTGCATAATTTACCTGAAGGTTACTGCACTCGTGGCTTCAATGTACATCGGACTTGCTCATCCCACCATTCCAGCTGGGTTATGTTTAAGTCCTAGGATTCCTGGTCGCCTTTAAAATTTTTCTACACCACCATTCGTCTAAATTGTTTCAGGGCTTCTCAGGAACTCATCTATGTATATCTAAATCTTGTTTTGTGGATCCAATCACGTTTACGAATAACACTTGATTACTCACTCCCGAAAAATAGCAAAGAAATTCATAATTCTTTCACGCTATACCAAAAACTGCCTACTTTTATTTATTTATTTATCGTTACAAATTTGGATAATTGGTACAGTAATACTCGCAAATATAACTAGACTTTATTATCTTGTATCTTCTCTAAGTGCACTAATAACTTTTATTGTAGCACATAATCACCACGTATTCTACGTAAAGTATCGAATAATCAAAAAAATAAAGAGCAAAACTGTTTAAAGTATTGAATAAAATCAAAAATCTAAGAGAGCCTACTTCTATTAACATGGGTTTATATAATGGCCCGCTTGCAAGTCGAATTTGTCCCGCAACGGACAATTTTTAGAATTTCGCATTCTATTTTCCCTTCCGACGGCTCGGCACAGCGATTCTACTAAAAATTTGCACACGGCTTGCAACACGTCCGAGAACAACTAATTAATTTTACACACCAACTGATATGCTTCCCCTCTCATATCTGCATCTTATTTCAACCAATCGTAGACCTAGTGACGCCTCACAAATCACGCCTTTATTATCAATGTCTCTGCTTTACGCGTTTTATCCATCCCTTTCTACCCTGGTCTGAGTGGTACAAATCGATATTCTTTACTATCTGTTATTTAAATCCACGTGGATTTCTACATGAGTAAAATAACCCCTCATCTAGCATTTCCTGCTAAAACATCCGACCGTTTCCAATATACGTAGAAGCTGCATGTTTATCTATTCAAATTTATTAGAATTTGACATTTAAAAGTTTGCAGGTGTGTGCTCCTAATGAACGTTTTAATATAATTCTCCGAGCTTTGTTTCATGGTATTTTAACCTTCCTTTTAGCTGTTTGTTACCAACCTTGGATTTTCACAGGCTTTTATGCTTATTATATATTACTAATGGTTCAATTAACTCCAATTAAAATAATAATGAATGGCATTGACTTCTACTCTTTAATTTTTAGCGAATACCAATTAAATATTAATTATTATTTGTACACTTTGTTTAATACCCGTTACTTAAAAATTGAATTAATTAATATAAATTTCGCACGTAATTTCTATTTGTTTCTTTATACAGGGTGATTAAAATTATTTGATGTTGTTTAATTTTCTACCCTGGTCTAAATTTGAGTATTTTCCCCCTATTTGAATTCAAATAATCCCACTTATTTGAATTCAAATACGAAACCTCTAGACTACAAAAAAATTTTTACACAAACAATTTTCTATCTCACTCTACACTTATCTTTCTAACTTACCTAACTTCTATCCAATCCTAAAAATATTTACACCTATCCTATATCCCTATCCTATTCCTAACTCGCACCTAATTTTTTTTTAGACTGAAATTATCCCTAACTTCATCCTACTTATCCATCTAATCTTATATACATCCTATATACCTATTCTATTCCTAACTTTTAACCAATCTTCACTATGCTCACTTACACCTACCTAATCCTATATACCTATCCTATTCTTATTCTATGCCTAACTCTCCACTAATCTTATAAGAAATATCTACACTTAACCTATCTTATTTTCTTCCTACCTTTAATTTTCCTTCTCATCCTATATACCTATTTCTAACTATCTCCCATATTTATCCTATACCTAGCTTTATTTTCTATAAACACTTACTTCTACTCTTCTATATACACCTACTTCTATTGTGGTGCTGGTTCTCCTGTATAAGGGAATAGTAGGTTGACGTGAAACCGTCCCCTCTCATTTCCCGTCCCTACTTCCCTTAACAAATACGTGCACTCCCCTACTACTTCATCTATCTCAAAGGTCCCTCATAGTGCAAGTGTAGTTTACCACATGTCATTTTATCTCTCTTCCCTACTCTCAAGCTTTTTACTATTACTTGGTCTCCCACTTTAAATTTTATCCTCTTTCTTATTCTCGCGTTCATTTAATTTTCATTTCTTATTTAAATCTGACTCTTTTCTTGATCCTCCAAGTCTTTCTTCTTACCATCCTAATACTCTTCATCCCTATTTCTTCTCCTTTTATATCTATATTTATCATCCCTGTTATCTCACATACAATAAACTTATCATCCCTATTATCCTGACTCTTAAATATTGCTTCTTCTTTAGTCCCTACACTTGTCTGTTTCTCATTTATTATTATTTCCTTTTCTGCAGACAAACCAAACGATACTACCTTAAAATTATAGATCTTTCCCTCTACGGAAAATCCTGTGTACCTTCTAGAATTCTTGTGTAATGGAATCAGCCAGAATGAATTCCTTAAATCTAATTTACTAAAAACAAACTTGACACTTAACCTCGTCAAAAGTGTGTCCATGGATGGTGGACAATGGAATTGCGGTTTGGTCCGTTGATTAATTTTTCGTGCATCTAAACATAAATGAATACTATCATCCTTTTTCTTAACCACCACCAACGGATTTATGAAATGAGTGTTTGAGACCTCTATTATGCCATCTTCCAACACGTGCTCATAGCCTAACGATGTGCTCGCTTCTACCCCCACTAATTCTGCATGTTTTTGTAATAAAGCTTGAACCTCTACTATCCTATCCTCTGGACATCTTATTGTGTTGATCTGTTTACCTCCATCATCCTCTACCTATACTACATTAATACTCAACCCCGTGTCATCCTCTGTGACTTCATAACTGCCCTTCCATGGCACTACCTTATCCTTAATCCTTACTACCTTCCTTTCCATATCTATCAAAACCCCTAACTGCATCATACAGTCAACACCTAAAATGCTCTGAAACTTCAGTCCAGGTACAATTACAAACTCCTGTTCACAGCTTAAACCTCCTATATTTATCCTAAGCACCACAACACTATTTACTACAGCAAACTTCCTTTTATTTGGAGCTACTAAATGGCTACGCTTTATAGGTATAATTCTATCACAAACCTTATCCCTAATTTTGCTGACGAATTCCTCCGATATTAAACTCGCCTCTGCCCCTGTATCAAGTAATACTTCTACATTATTCTCAAAAATCCCTATATTAATAATTGGCAAACATAATTTTTCTACAGTTTCTGGCTCTACTTCCTCCTCAATTTTGAAAAATTCACGTGGATGTTCATACACATTTACACAGAAATCTAGTGGTCTGTCGCGTTCTAAAAATCTTGTCTCGTCCTGTTTTCCGGGCTTGGTCCTGGTTGTCCTTCTACAACCTGTGCGTACGTCCTCTTCGTATTAATATCCGTGTCCCTGTCTCTATTCGGCGTGCCCGTCACTGTCCTGTTTACTTCCGGTAAACTGTTCTGTCTCGTGTAACTAGGTCTTGGCGTCGGTCCCCTAGTCGCACTATTGCTCCTGTATTCCTGTCCTCGTCATTTCCAATTCGGTCGAAAATTTCTGTTATAGTCAGGCCGTCTCGGAAAATTCTGTGTCCTGTTGTCAAACCTAACCGTGTTAATGTTTCGTTCAAGTATCTCTCTTGTCTGTCCAACACATACATCGTCATATCTCTGTAAATACTCTAAAAATGTCTCACGTTCTGTAATGTTTTGTAAGGCCACGTGTTGTCTGATTTCCAGTTCAAAATGTCATGATAAGTACTTGATTATTTGTCTGTCCGTCAATGGTGGATTAAGTTGTTTGACCACACTGTATTTGCGGATGGCATATTGTTCCCTAGAACCTGCAAACTCTCTCTTAAATTTTCCTGTAATCAAGTCGTTCCTAATCTGATGCTGTTTGTGATCACTCCAGTAATGCTGTAAAAATTTGTTTTCAAAGTCTTGATACGTGTCTATGTCCTGTCCTACTAAATTATACCATGCTTCCGCATTGTCTTTCAATAAAGCCTTTATCGTATTTAGTTTAGTCTGTTCGTCGAATAAATTTCCCACTAGATTTCTTACGCTATTAATAAAGATTTGTGGATTTACCCTGTTATCGCCATAAAATTTCATATGTTGGTCCAATGATACGCCACCTGTATAAAATCTGGGACCATCTCCCGTTAAACTTGACATGTTGTATTTGATACTACTAACTTCGCGTTCTACCCTGCCTAACTGATCCCTACATGAGTCCGTTACTTCAGTCATTTTTATATTTATCTCTTCTTCACAAAAAATATGTACTTCGGACCTTAAATGTCCCATTTCCTGTCGAAGACCTGTAATGTTTTTCTCATTTCTATCAACCCTACTTTCTACTTCCCCCATTTTCACGGTAAGACTATTTTTAAACTCTGTAAATTCCTTAGTAGATTGCTCAATTTTCCCGCTTATCTGCTCTAATTTTCTGTTGGACTCCTCCCTCGCTCTATTTGATTCATCGCTTAGCTGTTCTAATTTTCGGTTGGACTCCTCCCTCGCTCTATTCGATTCTTCCCTAGCTAATCGCATTTCCTCTAACATTCTCATCATTAACTCATTTCCTGTTTCTCCTGACTCCGTCTTAGACTGATCCCTACTACTTTCTGCTTCTTCCTCCATTTCTGCTTCTGTCGCCTTAAATAAAGCACTATCACTGCTTCCTATTTCCACCCCTTGACTTCAAAGCCACTCTTTTCTCTGCATACGTCACAATTTTTACCTCCACACATGCCTACACACTTCTTTCACACACCTACAAAAAATATTCACATTCAGCTCCTAATTTCAGGGTCGTCAGTTTCCTGAAACAGTTACACACTATCTGGAATTCGAGCCCTCACGTTCTGGTTGCCAAAATTGCTGTGAAATGGGCCTTTGGTCACGGGAACTAGTACTTTCTGCTGATCATTCGAGCCCCACAGATTGGGCCGTCCAGATTGCTGTGATTCTCTTCTGATAATCGCCTCTTTACTCTCTCCGCCTCGGCTGCTCACCTAGTTAAAACTTTCATCCTCATTCATAAAAAAAACAAACACATTCCTACCACAAACATCAACGTTAACTCTATTTACATCAATATTCATAATACATTAAAATTTCAAAATTAAATTTCAGCATAAATTTCAGCATCATAAAATTTCAAGTAAAAATTTGTCATCATTTTAATTTGCATCCAGAATTAGAGTCCTTGTAGGATGCATACTAATTAAGTTAACAATATGTGCAGACCTAAGTCTGAATAAAAGGGAGCATCTCCCACCCCTTTACGTTAATTTAACAGGTTTAGTCTAATTGAGCTCAAAGACAGACCCAAGTTTTCATCATAATCTAAAACATAAACCTGATAAATACTCCTTTTCTACTTATACAAGAAAATTTTACCTTAAAATTAAAAATTTGTTGTTTATACAAATTTACTACTGTCCATTTTTATCGAACAAATTATAAAGATATTCAACACACACCAAAACATCTAAGATCGATCAAAATTGCATAATTTACCTGAAGGTTACTGCACTCGTGGCTTCAATGTACACCGGACTTGCTCATCCCACCATTCCAGCTGGGTTATGTTTACGTCCTAGGATTCTGGTCGCCTTTAAAATTTTTCTACACCACCATTCGTCTAAATTGTTTCAGGGCTTCTCAGGAACTCATCTATGTATATCTAAATCTTGTTTTGTGGATCCAATCACGTTTACGAATAACACTTGATTACTCACTCCCGAAAAATAGCAAAGAAATTCATAATTCTTTCACGCTATACCCAAAACTGCCTACTTTTATTTATTTATTTATCGTTACAAATTTGGATAATTGGTACAGTAATACTCGCAAATATAACTAGACTTTATTACCTTGTATCTTCTCTAAGTGCACTAATAACTTTTATTGTAGCACGTAATCACCACGTATTCTACTTAAAGTATCGAATAATCAAAAAAAAATAAAGAGCAAAACTGTTTAAAGTATTGAATAAAATCAAAAATCTAAGAGAGCCTACTTCTATTAACACGGGTTTATATAATGGCCCGCTTGCAAGTCGAATTTGTCCCGCAACGGACAATTTTTAGAATTTCGCATTCAATTTCCCCTCCGACGGCTCGGCACAGCGATCCTACTAAAAATTTGCACACGGCTTGCAACACGTCCGAGAACAACTAATTAATTTTACACACCAACTGATATGCTTCCCCTCTCATATCTGCATCTTATTTCAACCAATCGTAGACCTAGTGACGCCTCACAAATCACGCCTTTATTATCAATGTCTCTGCTTTACGCGTTTTATCCATCCCTTTCTACCCTGGTCTGAGTGGTACAAATCGATATTCTTTACTATCTGTTATTTAAATCCACGTGGATTCCTACATGAGTAAAATAACCCCTCATCTAGCATTTCCTGCTAAAACATCCGACCGTTTCCAATATACGTAGAAGCTGCATGTTTATCTATTCAAATTTATTAGAATTTGACATTTAAAAGTTTGCAGGTGTGTGCTCCTAATGAACGTTTTAATATAATTCTCCGAGCTTTGTTTCATGGTATTTTAACCTTCCTTTTAGCTGTTTGTTACCAACCTTGGATTTTCACAGGCTTTTATGCTTATTATATAATACTAATGGTTCAATTAACTCCAATTAAAATAATAATGAATGGCATTGACTTCTACCCTTTAATTTTTAGCGAATGCCAATTAAATATTAATTATTATTTGTACACTTTGTTTAATACCCGTTACTTAAAAATTGAAATAATTAATATAAATTTCGCACGTAATTTCTATTTGTTTCTTTATACAGGGTGATTAAAATTATTTGATGTCGTTAATTAATTTTCTACCCTGGTCTAAATTTGAGTAATATATATATATATATATATATATATATATATATATATATATATATATATATATACTGTGTACGGGTAAGTGTAAACATGGGTAAAAAGGACAAGAGTTTATTTATTTAATGACCCTGTAAGTAAAAATCAATAATTTATTTGAAAAGCTTCAATTTGGGACAAAATTACATGTTATAATGTAAGTTTAATTTGTATACGTCAAGTTAAACAACGTACATTTATTTAAAAATTATAAATTAAAGCATTCGTAGAAAAGCTACAAAGTAGGAAAGTATAAACAAGCTAAAGCAGTCAAGGTTTTCAAGGAATAAAAGCTGGGGTAAATAAATAATTCCTATTAAGACTAGAAACGTTGAAAACAACAATTCAGAGTATTGTGCTAACGGACAGACTCAAGGTTTATAATGACAGACAACTATTTTAAAAACAGATCGATAGGATTAGGCGACAGAGAGTCTTTAGAGATGAAAATAACAGATAGGCACGTGACAAACATCTTTCAAGCGCGTGGTAAACAAGTATATTTGTAGAGGTTAATCGAAGGGCGCAGATGCAACAGGTTTGTGTTACACGATATCGATTTTTCAAATGGGATGGGAGCTCTAACCGTAGACAACATGGTAATTGTGGGACAATAAGAAAGACAAAGACAGGAAAGGTTGTTATAAAAGCAGGACTGCAATAACGATATAGACGTGCATATAAGAGGCGTGCATTAGATTTGTTTGGAGAGGACAAAATTCGCGGTAAATTTAAACGGTTAGAAAACGTATGTAGTTTTTCGTGGTAAAAGCGATGTGGAGTGGACGATTTTTCGGTTTCTGAAAGTTCGTTATATGTTTATACGGGAAATTTGTAGAATTAAGTGGCAGTTTGAGAGTTTTAAAAGAAGGGGTAATGAATATACGTGCAAACTAAGTGGGGTTTAGAATATATAAGGAAGGCTGAAGTTAGATTCGCTCTGTTTTCGCTTTTATATTTCGTTTTTATCATCTGACTTCCCGATGATAATTTGAAGAACATCCTAGCTGTTAATACTGCGTACAGTGCAGTTCGCCGAAAGTTATTACAAGTATTTATAACACACAAGTGGGTGCAAAGTAATTAACAGGCTGAATTAAAATAAATCATAGTAATTAAAAGCTGGATGCTGCGTAAGTAGAAGCATTTATAGTTTGAACGACGGTGCTGGTAGCACATTAACTAGATGAAGAGGTCTGATTTGGTTATTGTACGTGCAGTCGGACCGAAGGTGACTTCAGTTTGGTAATAAAGATGGAGCAATGCAGGTCCTAGCAGTCTGGTGAAAGTTCATCTATGGAGGTGGTTCATCTATGGAGGTGGTAATCGGAAAGAACAATCCAGGTAACGATTTTTGTTATTGAAACTGTTGTGCTGGTGCGTAGTTATTTTGATTTATGAGTGATTTGGTTATTATTTTTGTGGTAAAAATTTTTATAAACTGATATTTAATTTTATGGACACATGTAAAGAACAATTTTCTATTATTAATCTGAGGGTGTAAATACATGAATAATATGTTATCAATGTAAGAAGTAAACGGGTCTTTGGTATAATTTGAAAATGCAAAATTTTATGCACAGGAATTAACAAGGTTTGTACTGAGCTCAATGTAGACCGGGGAAGTGAAGTAAGAGTAGAGGATAGGCCCATCTACTTTTAATAAAATATGAAATGTTGAGGTATATAAAATTTATGGGGATTTTAGATTGATGTTTGTCATTTAAATAGAAGTATGAAATGTTGTAACGTGAATATTAACTGTAACTTGAAATTATGAGAATTGATCTTGTATGTTAGCAGAATAAAAGGGTTATTTATTTTGTCGAAATATTTTTTTTATTATTAACTACAAAGGTTGTTGGAAGAATGAGTATCCAGGAGGACGCAGTGAGCAGGGCTAGCCGAGGTTTCGAAATTTGGAGAGCATCTTCAGAAGATACCTAACAAAAGAGGTGATTCACAGCAATTTTAAGATGCCCAACATTGGGGCACGATTTTTAGGGCTTCTTTCCAGGAAAACCACAGCAATTTTTATGGAGCCCAACGAAGGGGCTTAACCACAGAAATATATATATATATATATATATATATATATATATATATATATCGTGTGATCCAAAAGTCCAGTTTACCTAGTAAGAAAACATGCGTATTACATTCACTAAATATACTAATGAAAGTATTCCGCCGAATTGTATATTCAATATACCTCAATAAACTGACTTTTGGAACACCCTGCACAGGACCTTTTGTCTATTGATCTGCCAGTTTATTTAAAGTAAGAATTCAAAGTTGTTACGTTCTGTTTCATATTTAAAAAATAATTCATGGGTTCATTACTTTAGAAACCCTTTCGGTTCCCACTTATTTAAATTTACGTTTGCTACATTTCTAGTCGTGTAGATAGGCGACCAACTGTACTCATCTTTTATTTAATTCGTCTGCATGTTTATGTTTATACTCTGGTTCCTTATCGTACACGAAAACTTGAGTGTCCTTCGAGTATCAAATAGTTTTTCCTGGCATTAATAGTGTTGGATTTTAAAAACAGTTTGTGGCATAATATGTAATTCTATTTTTGATGTAATTCAAAATGTACTAGTTTGGTGTTGTTAGAAGTTTATTGAGCGAGATAGAATGTAGTTTGGTGTTGTTAGAAGTTTATTGATCGAGATAGAATGCATGAATATGTAGTTACAGTTGTCGTTCACTTTTTTAAAACAAAAGTTATAATTTTCTTTATCGTTTTTTATCTTATGTGACCATTGACAATTTTAGCAACCTTTCCATAAACAAGTGTTTGTTTGCTGTTCTAAACGTAGAAACAACTGTAAGTGAAATATGATATGATGGTCAGTGTTACAAAGCAGTTTTAATCCTACAATAAAGACGGAACTTGAAGTAAAGGACAGCGTTTAAATTGGTGGATCACTTATAGCCTATCTATTATTATTAAGGGATTTTATTTTACGAGAATTTCCAGTAAGCGAATAGAGCCCACGGCAGGTTCTGATGGAAAATGGCCCGAAGTTGGGGAAATCTCAAAGGCAAAGTGGCTAGTCGAACTATATGCTCTGGGTGGAACATGAGCTGTGGGTCGGGGTTGGATTGCGACCAAAAATATGAAGAATAAGGCGCCACCGAATTTTTCTATACCAAGAAGACTTACTTAAGTCCCTTGTACAAGGCGAATGCGGAAACCATTATTCAATAACAGCTATACAGTTTATTAAAGACAACATAATCCCTAAAGTTTCTTACCTTATGGCTCGACTTTGACCTTTATACTTCACTGCTACACCTGTGAACAGATTAAACAAAGAATAGCACTGTTTGTGCATTTATACTCAAAATTTTTAAATTCAATTCGAATCAACTTTCATTCATTCTAATTAAAAAGAATAGTCTTGATCAAAATAAAAATCTATTCCTCTTGTATTCAGTTAACGTGCTTTTACAAAACATCTTTTCATTTTTTATATAATTTTGATTAATTTAATTCATGAAAATTATTTACAAAGGCACTGGATATAATCAGTACCATTCAGTTTAAAATGTGGTCATTTCTATAAGAAATATCTAGCCAAATTTTATTTAAAAATGATTAAGCCTGAAGTTGCTTACTGAACAATTACTTACAAATAACAATATCTGTTGGTTTGAGTAGATCTACCATAACCTCACAATAAATTATTCCAGTCAGCTATTACTGAAATAGTAAACATAGAAGTTTAATTTCTAATTTTTCTTAAATAGGAGAATTTACTTTCTTTATCACATAATGACATCTTCCGTAGTTTCAGTGTATTAATAAAAGATTTAGAAATGAAAAATTTACAGGTTCCTGCTGCTTAATATTGAAAATATATATATAGTCTGTCCTTGACCTATTTTGAAGTTCAAATAACTTGATTAAACAAAAAATTATCTATCTACTATATCCATAATTCAGCTAACATACGAAAACAAATTTACATACCAGATGTTCATCTGACAGAAAAATACCTGCTAGACGTCTTGCATCAGCATTTAAATAAAGAAATCTCCAAATCAGTACAAGTAAATTTGCTGCTTACTGAAGCTCCAAACTACATCACGGCATCCATTTTTAAGTAATTGATACTTGTCATATCCACACTCGAACAAAGCGTAAATTCTTATATTTTCTTCTGGTGCATTTATTAAATTTACGTTAAACAAAACTTCTGTTAACTAAAGGTTGCATGTTTTTTCAAAGCTAAACATCATTTCCAATTTTCATATCATTTACAAACTGCATATTAATTAAGGTTGCGTTACGTATAAATTAAAGTTACGAATATTATTTCCAAGTTATATATTATATCAAAAGTTGAATACTATATCGAAAGTTGCATGTTAACCACGGCCCTTTAACCAAAATAATTTCTCGTCATCTACGAGCTATGTTCCAGCAAGTGGACAACAAATAATGCGCTTCGGAGATGACATTCTTTCCTAAAAACAACTTAAATTGCACGTGTTTCCAACACGTAGATAATTCAAACGCCATTGTCCTCGGGTTCAAGGAACAATTCGACTTGTTCTCACCACAGCTGTATTGGAAGTGCTCATGTCACGCGGGTTACCGCCCGGCAACAAGATAACCTTACAATTGTCTAACAGAGGGAGCTCTAGGAATGACACTAATTGAAAAGTATCTTTTGTTACCGTATAAATTAAATTTTAATTTGAATTGAGAGCTAATATTTTATTGGACAATAGGTAGTATTTATTTAGTGGATTGTGTAGCATTATTATGCATTATACTGTTTTTTATTAAATAAATAGATTAATTATATGAACACATCTTGATAGGAAATAAAATCGTTACACTGCCTCTTTCTAAGAGAAAAAATTCGAGAAAATATTTCAGAAGAATTTTTTTTTATTAATTTTATTACTAGTATTTACAATTTATTATTAGTTTTTACATACCAAAACAAAAGTAACTTCTGAATCAACTAAGATACTGCATGCATGTAAATGAGTGACCAGTAACTACGCGTACTACACGCCAAAAGGGGACAATTTCGGGAAGTCACAATCGGTAATGTTTCACTATTAGTTAACACATATTCGGGGTTAATTTATCACTCATTTTACACACAAAACTTAAGAAACGAAACATAGAATACTGCCGTATTATAATTCACCAATAAAGACTTAACTTATCATGACAAACATACTCTTACTTTACTGACCATAATTTACATACTTACAAAAGAAAAAGGACTCCCACTACCATTGGGATCCATAACAAACATATTTCCAAAATAACAAACATGTCTCGAAATCATGAATGTTTAACAATCTACCGCATGCATATGCTAACAAAAATGTAGAAATATCTCTACCTATGAAGAGACAAGTAAAACGTCACCACGTCTTACTCCTCAAAAAATTTCACTCACGCATGAATGAACAAAATAGAACATTGCTAACTCACACAATATTCATAATAAACATAACTATTTTAGTTACTAACAATATTGGTCTCTTACCAATATCTAACTTGGACTCAAGCTACTTGAAATCCAATATAATCTCAAGAAATACAATTCTCTTCAATTGTCCTCTTGACTACAATATTACTTTCCAAAAACATTTGATCTCCACAGAAATTTTGAGAAGCTATGTTTCGGACTGATATATACACTATATCCAACTCATTAACCAAACTAAACGAATTAAATGAAACAAGTGAATTATTTTATACCTAATTCACCATAGATTAATATGACCATACATACATAAATCCAAAAGAAATTTTCAACTAAATATATACAAAATTTATCAAAATTCATCGCCAAAAGTATAAACAAACATCCCTTACTGACATTTGACCTTTATGGTAACATGCAACTTATAACATCTCAACTTAAACAAATAATTTGCAACCAACAATTTCAGCTCAAACTAATATTAACTTTACTGCACTACAATATTTCTTTATCCTTCTTTACTTCATATCCAACTTCTAAATTTTAGATTACCAAACAGTATTCCAATACAATAAATAAATTCTTTACCAAAAAGATATGACAGAAATAATTTCTACTATTAACCATTAAACATTTCAACATTACTAATTAATGTTCAGAAACATCACCTTTCTCAATATCATTACTGAACTCTGAATAAGGTTTTAAGTCCTTAACATGCCATCTGCCTGCCTTTGAACCATCTTCATAATTCAATTCATAAATCAAATTAGAAATCTTCTTTCTAACGATACACAAAACGTATTTTGGCGCGAGCTTAGCAGTAAACTTATCACTTGCTTTCGAAAGAACTTTATTTGACCTCCAAACTTTGTCACCTACTTTGAAAGAAATGTTACGTCTCCTTAAATTATATGAATTACTAGACTGCATGTAAGATAAATGTAACCTTTTCTGTACGTCTATAAAAATATCAAATAGTCCTTGATGATCTAACACATACGAAGGTCTATCACCAGAAATAATATCTATATCAACTGAGGGTTCCACATCAAGACCATAAAATTTTCCAGACACGGGAACATGTCTACCAAAAACTAAGAAATTTGGCGAATAACCAGTGGCATGATGTTTTGCAGAATTAATCGCATACTGAATCTGGGGTAACTCAATATCCCAAGTATCATGTTCTTTAATATACGACCGTATAGCTGTTCCGACGGTTCGATTTATCCTTTCCACAAAATTACATTGGGGAGAGTAAACTGCATTAAACCAAATTTTTTTAACATCATATTTTTTACATACTGCCTTGAAATTTCTTCCACTAAATTGTGAGCCATTGTCACAAATAATGAATTTGGGGACACCATAAACTAAAAAAACTTTTTCCTCCAGTACACGTTCTATTAAATGCGCTTTTGCACTACGTAACGGAAACATTAATGTAAATTTTGAGAACCAATCACCAATAACTAATAACCATTTGTGTCCAACCTTGGACCGTGGAAATGGGCCCATGAGGTCTATTGCAATAATCTGAAAGGGGAACTTCACTTCTTTTTCCTTTCCCATTAAACCAAGGAGTCCTCTATTCGATGCTTTCTGTGCACCACACGTTAAACATTTTTTACAAAATTTCAACACATCAATACGCATTTTTGGCCAATAAAAATTCTCTTGTATGCGCGCCAATGTTTTAAAAAAAACCAAAATGTCCGGCCACTGAAGGGTCATGATTTATCCGAATAACCTCTTCCTTTTGTGATCTAGGAACTAAATATTTCCATTCCCTTACATTCGACGAGAGTGGTAAATTTGAAGAAAGAAATTTAAATACATGATTATCTTCCACTTTCCATTGTGGGTAATCATCAGGTGAAGATAAAATCTTATCTCGAAGAGACACATACTAGGGATCCACATTATCTAACTTGATCTCAACTAAATTATCCACATGATTTACGACTGGAACTGCACGACTAAGACAATCTGGAACTACATTAAACTTTCCCTTTCGATGAACTAACTCAAAAGTATGCTGTCGTAAACGGACAGCCCATCTAGCTAATTTACCGGTTGGGTTTTGTATATTATTAAGCCATAACAATGAAAAGTGATCTGTGATAACAGTGAAACGGGTACCTTCTACCCAAGGTCGGAATTTTTCTATAGCGAAAATTACAGCAAGACACTCTTTCTCCGTGACTGAATAATTTCGCTCTGTTCGGGTAAGTGATTTACTGGCATAAGAGATAACGTGCTCTACATCATCGATTTTTTGAACTGAAACTGCTCCGACCCCTGTATCACTGGCGTCGCATTCGACAATAAATGGAACTGAATAGTCCGGTTGTGATAACAATGGAGCGGAAACTAAAGCCTGCTTGATCTGTACAAATGAGTCCTCAGCCTCGGACGTCCAAACAATAGATTGACCCTTTTTTCTTCCTTTTACTAAATCACTGATCGGTGACACTAAAGATGAAAAGTTTTTTATAAAACGACGATACCAACTACACATTCCTAAAAAACGTTTAACCTCAGTAGTGGTCTTAGGTCTAGGGAAATTTACCATAGCAGAAACCTTTTCGGGATCTGTACGAAGGGAATTCGATCCAACAATATAACCAAGAAATTTCAACGATTTCTTAAAGAATTCACACTTTTTCAAGTTAATCGTAAGGTTTGCCTCCTTAAGACGTTCCTTCACCGTTTCTAATAACTTCAAATGTTCCTCAAAAGATGCTGAACACAAAATAATGTCATCTAAATAACAAAAAACATGTGGTTCAAACTTCGGTCCAAAAATTGAATCAACAAAACGCTGTTGCGTCTGAGCAGCATTCTTTAATCCGAATGGCATGGTAACAAACCTATATTGTCCTCTTGAAATAACACTAAATGCTGTTTTATCCTTAGATGTTTCGGAAAGTGGGATTTGCCAAAAACTCTTTCTAAGGTCTAGACTAGAAATATAATTTGCACCTCTAAGTAAATTAATAATCCTATCGATATTTGGCAATGGGTAGCTATCATGTTTAGTAATATCATTGAGCGCTCTTCAGTCAAAACAAAATCTGTACTCGCTGTCTTGTTTTTTAACTAACAGTACGGGGGATGACCATGGACTTTGACATTCTTCCACTACTCCTAATCTCAACATCTCATCTAACTCTTTATCTAACATCTTACTCATAAAGGGGGACATGACGTATGGTTTTTTACGAAATGGTTTTGCATCACCAGTATCAATATCTAAAACAATTTTATCGGTACGCCCTAGTCTCTCTTCACTACTAATTTTATTGAAGGATTCTATTGCTATTTGTGCCTTTACTCGCTGCGTTTCCAACAAATCATCTAAACTAAGTAACTGATTACTACAACTTAAGGGTACTGACGAATGACCTATATACGAAATACTATTGTTATCATAATCTTGAATATGCTATGTATTGTTTTTGAAATCTGCTATTAAACCAAAGGATTTAGCGAAATTGCTACCAAAAATAAATGTGTGAGGAAGAGATGGTACAACCAAAGCGTTAACAATACGATATTGTCTTCCAATTCTAATAGGTAAATCAACTGAACCAATAACTTCTTGAAGAGCACCATCTACAGTGGAAACTTTTCTCTTTTCAGTTTTAAAAACTTTTAAATTTAATTCTTCAAGAACAGAAAATGCTAATGAACCAACCACGGTAGTAGTACAACCAGAGTCGAACAAACCCGTGACGTCTCTATCCAACAATTTTACCATAATGTACGGACGATTGTCCTGAGGTTTCCTTACAAATAACGCGTCAGCTTTTGGCTTGACGTTTCGTTGACAAAAATCTTTAACGATTCCTAGCCATCTTGACCAATCATCTTTATCAAAAAAATTTTCCTGTTCACACAACATAACCGTAGCCTTTTGCATAGAAGCATGATGCCGGCCACTCTGCATCTGCCTACCTAACGAACTTGAACACGACGGACAAGTTATAGACTTAACTCCACTATATCCGCAGCTATAACAAAATATTTTACGAGGAATCTTACACCTCCCAAATGTATGACCTTCTTCCAAACAATTCCAACACGTAAGTTTATTTATTTTATATTTATTTACAGGGACTCTACTAGAAAGATTATTATTATTACTATTATTATTACCAAGAGATTGTATCTGAGGTGGAAATGATTGATTATAAAAACTACGACCAGTTCGCGCTGAAAAGTTTTTAACAGGAGCTGACCACTTATTTTCAACTTGAAATTTTGAATTTCTTAATGCTTTCGGAACATATTTCACTGGACTTTGTACTAATTTATGCTTGGATGCATAAGCTTCTTCCAATTTCTTACACAACTTTATTAACGTTGACATACTATCAATTTCCGTTAGAGCTAATTGACAAATAAAATCAGGTAATAGATTCTTTTTTACCATTCTAACTTTTGTGCATTCCGCAGGTGATTGTGGTAACCTACTAAACAAATTCTCCATATGAGCTATATGTATGACTACAGATTCTCCTTTATGTTGATGATGCGACCTAATTTTTTCCCAAATCTCGTCCTCTGAGTGTGATGGTAAGAAATCTTCCTTTAATCGAATAACCAAAGAACTCCAGTTTGTTAAAGAGCTTCTAACACAAAGATACCATTCTAAACCGTTACCTGTGAACAATTCTACAGAAGCATTGAATAAATCTTCTTCAGATACTTTACGCGAGTATGCTAACTCAGCTACTCTGTCCAAAAATTGATGAACTTGTCTTGGATCTCCAGAAAATTTTACTGACCAGGAACCAATTGGAATAGGGGGTACTAAATATGAAACAGTGTGGATAGGAGCACTGACAATAGCTGGAATGGTTTCTCTCATAGAAAATTCACCATATGCGCTTACATCTTCATTCTTCTTAAGCTTTTCATGTAACTCTGCCTCCATGGTAAGAATAGTTGCTAACGATTCATTCTTAAATAAAGTAACCTCATCCGAATTATCTAAAAGGATTTTCATTCTCCTAACTCGACCATCAAGATGTATTAATCTCGACTGTATCCTCTTAAATGTAGGGTCTGCTAACTCACCTTCAAATTCTAATAAAACATTTTTTACTGATTCTATCGAAACCTCAATCTCATCACGTTCATCTGAGTATTCTACGACATATGCGGAAGGATCAATTAAACGACCAGGTACTGTTGTTTCTTTAGCTAATAATCGGCCTAACATTTTCCTCTTATCCTGCATCGGTCTGCTGCTAACAACTCCTCGGATTCTCAATTCATAATCCAACTCATCTCTATGCAAATAAACTACTTGATAAGTTTCAGCCATCATGAAATAGACTAGCTAACTAACTATAATTTAACTCAATTAAATAATCTGCACTAAAACTTCAGTCGAACAACATCAATAGACTAAATTAATCTTAGGGTAAATGATTTACGAGTCAACAAGTGTAAACAAGCAAAGTCAATCGAAGCCTGCACATTATGTGCTTATACAATTGGTACAGCAATCGAGCCTATACGTTGGGCGCTATTTATAGCCTATCTATTATTATTAAGGGATTTTATTTTACGAGAATTTCCAGTAAGCGAATAGAGCCCACGGCAAGTTCTGATGGAAAATGGCCCGAAGTTGAGAAAATCTCAAAGGCAAAGCGGCTAGTCGAACTATATGCTCTGGGTGGAACATGAGCTGTGGGTCGGGGTTGGATTGCGACCAAAAATATGAAGAATAAGGCGCCACCGAATTTTTCTATACGAAGAAGACTTACTTAAGTCCCTTGTACAAGGCGAATGCGGAAACCATTATTCAATAACAGCTATACAGTTTATTAAAGACAACATAATCCCTAAAGTTTCTTACCTTATGGCTCGACTTTGACCTTTATACTTCACTGCTACACCTGTGAACAGATTAAACAACGAATAGCACTGTTTGTGCATTTATACTCAAAATTTTTAAATTCAATTCGAATCAACTTTCATTCATTCTAATTAAAAAGAATAGTCTTGATCAAAATAAAAATCTATTCCTCTTGTATTCAGTTAACGTGCTTTTTACAAAACATCTTTTCATTTTTTATATAATTTTGATTAATTTAATTCATGAAAATTATTTACAAAGGCACTGGATATAATCAGTACCATTTAGTTTAAAATGTGGTCATTTCTATAAGAAATATCTCATCATCATTAGGTCTTCAGTCCTGGAACTGGTTAGACGCGTACCATCATTGTTTCCTATTCTGAACTAACCTACACATTTCCCTGAAATTTGCACAGTCTGCATCTATAACTATCTGATTTAGGTCTACATCTACCTCTTTTTTCCTATCTCTGCTTGTGTAATATATCCCATATTATTCCTCAAAATGCCTTAGAACGTATTCTGCCCTTCTATTTCTCTTATCTTTTTCCCCAGATATCCTTGTTCCCTTACTATTTCTATAACCTATTTGTTATTATCTTTGTCTGTCCATGCTATCGTCCTCATACATCTGAAGCACAGCATTTCAAAAGGCTGCTACCGTTTTTCTGTCTGCGTTTCAGACTGCCCGTATTTCATAGGCATACTGTGCTGTGCTCCACACATATGCTTTCAACAATTTTCTTCTTGTTTTATGTTTGTTGTCTTTTCTCATAATCGCGGAGCTTTCTTGTTAGATGCAGTTCAGTCACCTTCTATTGTTTTACAATTATATACCCTATTTCTCTGACCTTCAGTGGTTGTGGCTGCCAAGTTCCCCCAACACTTAACCATTTACCGATTTAATATATTTTCAAATATATCTTTTCGCACAGTCCTCATTAGTTGCAGATATTTCGCAACCAACAACTAGTTGTTTATACTAATCATCAGATTTATCTGCGCTTATTTTTTCGTCATTAAGTTTTCCGTCTCAAAACTGGTTGGACATGTACCTGCACTTATTTATATTCTGAGCTAGCCTACATAGTTCCCTGAAATTCTCACACAGCATGTGTATACAGCTCGTTCCCCTTCTATTGTTTTCTAATTTTATGCCCTATTTCAGCAAGATTCAGTGAAGGGGGTTAAGCAACCTGTGGCTACCAAGATCCCCCAACACTTAGACATTTGCCAAAGTAATGGTTTTCCAGTAAATCCTTTCACACACTTACATTATTCGAGAATATTGCTCAGCCAATTCTTGTAGTTACTTATAATACTCATCACAGTTATTTTTTCGTCATTAGTTTATCCATCTTGGGATTGGTTGAATGCGTACCTCCATTGATTTCTATTCTGGACTAGCCTACACATCTCCCTGAAACCCCTACAGCCTACATCCTTTACTATCTGTGTGCAGTAGTCTAACCTAGGTCTGCCTCTTTTTCTCTTTTTTCCTATCTCTGCTTCTAATATATTCCGCACTATTCCCTCATGCCGTAGTATGTGGCCTATCATCTTATCTCTCCTCTTTTTTACCGTTTTCCACATATTTCTTTCTTCCCCTACCATTTTTTAGTACCTCTTCATTCTTAACTTTTTTCTGTCCATGATATCTTCATCATACGTCTGTAGCACCACATTTCAAAGGCTTCTACCTTTTTCTTGTCCGCTTCTCCTACTGTCCAGGCTTCACAGCCATACAGTGCTGTGCTCCACACATATGTTTTGAGCAATCTTTTCCTTGTTTCTATGTTTGTGGTCTTTGAGCACAGTAGTTGCTTTTTCTTGTTAAATGTAGCACGACCTTGTGCTAATCTTTGTTTTATATCTTTTGTGCTTTTCCCATCTTGCGTTATTTGGCTTCCTAGGTAGCAGAAATCCTTAACCTCTTGTAAGTTCGTGTTACATATTTGTATTCTTGTTTTTGATTTATTTTCCCCACCTTTGCATACTAGAACTTTAGTTTTAGCTTTGTTAATTTTCATACCGTATCTCTCTGTTAGAACCGTTTCCATTTCATTAAGAGCAGCTTCTAACTCTTCCTTACTAGCCGCTAATACCGCTATATCATCTGCAAATCTAAGCATATCAATTTTTTGTCCCTGCATAGTAATTCCAAATGTCTTCGTGCATTTGACAGTATTCATTGCGTCTTCTATGTACAAGTTAAAAATCAATGGGGATAGGGCACATCCCTGTCTCACTCCTTTCCTAATGTTTACTTCTCTACGTTCCTGCTCTAATTCTATTACTGCTGTTTGCTCTTCGTATAAGCTATGTACTATTCGTCTATCCCTATAGCTCATTCCAATCTTTTTGAGTATTTCAAACATTTTTTTCCATTTTACATTGTCGAATGCTTTTTCCAGATCTACAAACCCTATATACACGCTTTCCCCTTTTTCTATTGTTTTCTCCATTATCACTCTCAGAGCTAAAATAGCCTCCCGTGTTCCCATGTTTCGCCTAAACCCAAATTGGTCTTCTCCTAGTATTTCTTCAGCCCGTTTTTCCATTCGTCTTTGCACAATTCTAGTTAATATTTTTGACACGTGTGCTGTCAAACTTATTGTTCGAAAATTTTCACATCTATCTGCACCTTTCTTTTTTGGTATAGTTACTATGATGCTACGTTTGAAATCTTTGGGTATCTCGCCTGTCTCATACATATAGCTTACAAGTTGGAAGAGACGTTCTGTTACTGCTTCTCCAGCGGCTTTTAGAGTTTCTGATTGCACATTATCTGTACCCGGCGCCTTACCATTTTTCAGACTCTTTAATGCTAATTCAAACTCCTCTCTAAGTATAGGATATCCCAAGTCATCATTTTCAATGTCTGATTCCTGTTCTAATGCAGTTAGTTCCTCTCCTGCATATAAATTCCCTATATATTCTTGCCATCTACCCACTTTCTCTACGTTTTCTATGATGACGTTTCCTTGTGCGTCCCTTATATTTTTGCTATACGGTTTTATATCCCTAAAATTCATTCTAATTAATTTGTATGCTTCGTCTGTCTTTCCTATTTCCATCTTCGTTTGTACCTCTTTGCACTTTTCATCAATCCATTGTTCTTTAGCTTTCCTGCATTTTCGAATAATTTCCCATTTTATAGCTTTGTATCTCTGTTTTCCTGTTTTGTCTGATTTATTTTTGTATTTTCGTCTTTCTTCTATTAAATTCAGGATATCCTTTGTTATCCATGGTTTCTTATTTTCTTTTTGTGTATACCCCAGAATATCTAGCCAAATTTTATTTAAAATGATTAAGCCTGAAGTTGCTTTCTGAACAATTACTTACAAATAACAATATCTGTTGGTTTGAGTAGATCTACCATAACCTCACAATAAATTATTCCAGTCAGCTATTACTGAAATAGTAAACATAGACGTTTAATTTCTAATTTTTCTTAAATAGGAGAATTTACTTTCTCTATCACATAATGACATCTTCCGTAGTTTCAGTGTATTAATAAAAGATTTAGAAATGAAAAATTTACAGGTTCCTGCTGCTTAATATTGAGAAATATATATAGTCTGTCCTTGACCTATTTTGAAGTTCAAATAACTTGATTAAACAAAAAATTATCTATCTACTATATCCATAATTCAGCTAACATACGAAAACAAATTTACATACCAGATGTTCATCTGACAGAAAAATACCTGCTAGACGTCTTGCATCAGCATTTAAATAAAGAAATCTCCAAATCAGTACAAGTAAATTTGCTGCTTACTGAAGCTCCAAACTACATCACGGCATCCATTTTTAAGTAATTGATACTTGTCATATCCACACTCGAACAAAGCGTAAATTCTTATATTTTCTTCTGGTGCATTTATTAAATTTACGTTAAACAAAACTTCTTTTAACTAAAGGTTGCATGTTTTTTCAAAGCTAAACATCATTTCCAATTTTCATATCATTTACAAACTGCATATTAATTAAGGTTGCGTTACGTATAAATTAAAGTTACGAATATTATTTCCAAGTTATATATTATATCAAAAGTTGAATACTATATCGAAAGTTGCATGTTAACCACGGCCCTTCAACCAAAATAATTTCTCGTCATCTACGAGCTATGTTCCAGCAAGTGGACAACAAATAATGCGCTTCGGAGATGACATTCTCTCCTAATAACAACTTAAATCGCACGTGCTTCCAACACGTAGATAATTCAAACGCCATTGTCCTCGGGTTCAAGGAACAATTCGACTTGTTCTCACCACAGCTGTATTGGAAGTGCTCATGTCACGCGAGTTACCGCCCGGCAACAAGATAACCTTACAATTGTCTAACAGAGGGAGCTCTAGGAATGACACTAATTGAAAAGTATCTTTTGTCACCGTATAAATTAAATTTTAATTTGAATTGAGAGCTAATATTTTATTGGACAATAGGTAGTATTTATTTAGTGGATTGTGTAGCATTATTATGCATTATATTGTTTTTTATTAAATAAATAGATTAATTATATGAACACATCTTGATAGGAAATAAAATCGTTACACACTATGATAAGAAAATGATTTCTTTGTTTATGTTTATATACATAACATTTGTTTTATAACAACAAATCAAGGTGTTGTAATTTTATTTTTTTGTAATAAGCATTTTGTTTAACGGATGACTGTAATGAAGACTGAATCAATCACAGAATACTATAATTAAAAAGCTTGATCATTAAGGTGAATCTTCGTAGATGAAAAATGTGACAAACTTCTACTTATACTTTGTGATAGAATTATTAATAATTATATTATCTGCTCCATGTGATATTAAATCGAATAAATGTAGACAATTAGTTGAACTTTCTTTAACAAACATTTGAAAAATCTGGCATTATTACTTCACCAAGATATACAGTTCATGCACAATGGAGCTCTGTCCACTTTACTCAAGTTATTAGATGCCATTTATATAAAGAGTATCCTAATTAATAGATCTGATGGGGAATGATGCTTCCACAAATTGGTCAGCATGAACATTAGTCTTGATCCATTATGATTAAAATTTTAAGTTCATGCATCTCCACTTGATAGTGAAGAAGAATTATATAAATGAATTATTAATGCAGATAATTCTTTAAAAAATAATGCACAAGCAAGCAGAGGGTCCAGTTTAACTTGCTACGAAGAATTAATTTGTGTATTGAAGACAAGGGTGATCATTTTGAAAGTTTATTATAATAGTCTAACACATGTACTGTGGTGTTAATTTTCAGGAACAATAATAATTTTTAATAAGAATTGATGAATTTTGAAGGTCTTTAGCGCCTATATGAAACAACTTGTGTAATAGATAAGTTGGCCTAAATCAGTCCATTTTGAGTCTAAGAATATGTTCTTAAGTTGTTTGTGTTTTTCTAGACATTCTCTATACACATGTACATGTGCACTTCCCATGAGCATACACACACAAACATGTATACACATACATACACAAACATGTACACACACACCTATGCATGCACATGCGCGCACACACACACATGCATGCACACACACATACACATACACACACACACACACACACCCACCCACCCACCCAACCCATGCACATGCACGTGTGCATTTGCATACACTATTTCACCTAGCTACTTTAAAGGGCTGACAATTACACAGGGCATTTGTTTATAAGAAGTTTTTGTTTATTTTGTGCCTAAAAATACATTTTTCAAATAATGTGTGCAATTTCAAAACACCCTGTAATGTATAATTTTTTGAGGTTACTACACATCCTGTTGAAATAACTTTAAATAGACTTACCTATTGTAAAAAATGCATATAGTTAATATTATAACTAATGGCAACCTTTTAAGTATGACAAAATTGAGGGGTTTTCGAGTTTAATACTTTTACTTTTGATTATATGTAGTGTGGCGGATAAAATGGATTATATGTTAATAATTTAGATTTATCCCGAAGGTGGAAACAACAGTTTAAAGGGTGTGTAATGTGGTCTTTCGTATTTTATTTGATTGCCATATTACTTCTTACCCAAGCTAGTTAAATTTAAAATGAACTATACTTACTACTTATTGACGATAATTAACATGAGGTCACTTAGCATCTCACATTCTATTTGTGTTCTGATGTTCTACATTTCTATATTTGTGTACTTATTTTATTGTACTATTATTAGTTTGACATTTCACTTATATATTCTTAAAGTAGGTAAATACCATCATTATACAACGCTGACAACTTTTAACTATGTTGCATTGCAGTTCTTTGTATTGTAATTGGAATGTGCAGGACAATATTTCTATGTTGCTGGATTAAATTGCTTAATTTACCGTTTAGTATCCTGCGCGAGGTGAAAACTCCCTACAGAATGATTTCGCCTTGTAGTACAAGTCAGGAACAATAAATTATTATGGGTGCTGAAAGTTTAAATGGTTAAATTGTTTATAAATTTCTAACAATTGCATTTCTAATTATAGATTAATGGTATATTAGTTTATAAACTAGGATGTACAACCATCTTATTCATAAATGCTGACTATAATTATATTGAATTTCATTCATTACTAACCTAATTAAAATGTTTATTCACTTTAATTAAAACTACACTTGGAAATGCTTATTACAACAATTATGTTTCTGACCTAAACTTAACAATTCTATTCATATTAATTTTATCTAAATTGTCTTTAAATTGTTCAGTTAGGTTTATCACATAAGATAACAGTGTATGATCCTTTAAAATAACTGTCGAGTTTTGACCGCTTCTCCATTGCTAACAAGACTAAATCTCCAAATCTTGTGATGTCAGTAGTTTTATTTCTATCATACTGTATCTTTCAGTTCTTTTTTTTGCATTTTATATATCATTCTGCTCTTTTCTTTAATTGGGGTATATTAAATAAGTAGCTTGTAGTTCATGGTATTCCAATTGGAATGTGGACAACAATATTTCCATGTTTCTGGTTAAATTACTTAATTTACCCTATAGGTGCACCGGCTAACTAGAGCGGTGCGGGAGTGGATTTTTATGGGAAGAAAAATCTAAAAATATAAATTAGAATAGTTGAGTCACAAACACTACATTACAATGGACGCTTGCCTTGAAAGGCTTTACCTGTTGTCATAATTAGTGACCTATCCGTCTTGTCTCAGCATCTCTTTCAATACTCTCCCTACATGGAAGACAGTTATTCTGAATAGATCTCCTTTGTTTTTGATTTTGTAAAGCTGTCACTACATACTTTACTTTTTCTTAAAAAATATTAAAATGTCTGTTGAATTTGGTCAAATCAAAGAAACTTTAAACATAGGGCCTCTCCCAAATATGACTTCATCACTGGGATGGCTGGATATCCTTTCACACATATATCAACTTTTACCTATTTTATAAGTAAGTTCAAACTTACTTCTCACCTTTATTAACATTAAATCTATGAAATACAAGTACACGTACATTGATGCTTAAAAAAAAGAAACAATTCTAATGTTCTAACATCAAACTGTTCAGACATAGACATTACTAACAAGAAAGCCTTAAAAGAAAATTAAATAATACTCCTATCATACCGATTTTCCTAGTTTTGAATATTGATAGTTACATTCAGAATCTTCTTTCTGGAAATGTTAACTTAACAATAAAAACGTCAGTGAATACATCTGTTCATACCCGCATTTGATGGTCCTTTAATAATACAAACTTTTATTCCCTCCATAATTGACTCTGAATATTACATACTGAAATCTATATTAAAAATTAACCTACACATCTTAATTAATCATGTGAAAATGTTCTAATTGCATTTTCTAATACTATATTACTTAAGAATAAAAATTCTGGTTCCAGGTGGCTTAGTCCGTTAGCATACAATTGTCCTACAAAATAATGCGTTAACATTGTGTCAATTTTCCAATTAATCATTTACACTTCACATATGGAATTAAAAAGTGTATATATATATATATATATATATATATATATATATATATATATATTTCTAAATTATAAAAAGTATATTTACACACCGTTCTGTTGTACAGCCCATTTTTACCAAAAAGGAAATTATAAGGACGTCCAGGAACACCAATGGCTCACACCTTCTAGTTCATCAACTCATGTAACATGAAGCAAAATTCTCAAACTATGATTTAGTGAACTCGCAGGTTCATCACACTTATATTTATTTATATTCTTGTAATTATCATTTTATGATTTTTCACCAGTGCGACTTTAAAATCCATAATCACGTAAACAATATTTTTATTGTCATATCCAAAATTCTGTTTCTTATAGACCCTTGACTTTTATACAAGGAAAAATAAACTGTTTGAAAATCGTTCTAACAGCCATAGAAAATAAATACCAACTTGACTACTATTAAGTATGAGGGTTCTATTTTTGGGATTTAAAATATTAAATTTGAAATACATTAATATTCATGGGATGTTTCTTATAAGCTATGGGTCATATTTCATGAGTACTTATACCTGAAAGATTATGAAAATAAACCTGAAATTCCTGAAAATTTAAAAAAAATTAAATTTTCAACATTGATTTTTAAAAATTTTTAAAGTTGTTTTAGATGTATTTTTACATGCTGAATCCAAAAACCACATTTAAACTGAAAAATAACACACTTTCAGCGCACCAAATACCACCATATATTTCCCCCTATTTGAATACAATGGAAAACTAAATCTGGTTTTACACTTCGATTCAAATACTCTCTAAAATTCCTTACTCCCTAACTTCCTGTCTATACCGAAACAATAAATTGATGTGAAACTTTCTTTGCACCATCTGTGTATCAACATCTTGTAGAATATACGTGGATTCTTCTACTACGTCACTAATTTCAAAAGGACCAACATAAGGTAAATGCAGTTTTGCACACGTTAGCTGCTCCCTTTTACCCATTCTCAAACTTTTAACTACTACTAAGTCACCAACTTTGAATTTTACTCTTTTCTTAATTCGCACATTCATCTTTTTCACATACTTTTCAGAGCGCACTCTTAATTTCTCTCTTACATGATTCAATAGTTGCTGAAACTCATTATTCTTACGTACAATCTGCCAAGGCCTTTCAGGGTAGGATTGCTTTATGAGCATAACGGGGCTAGTTTCAGTCATGGTACGGGACGTTTCATTTATACAGGACTCGACCTTGGACAAATTGTCCTCCTACAACCTATGATTTCTATGCGATGCTAAATGTAAGAATTTTACAGTTTCTTGTATGTATCTTTCAGCCAGATTTGCTTGCGGATGTCGGATACTGCAGACCACTTTGATGTCTTATTGCTCCCAGTGACTTACAAACCTTTGATTATTGAAATACCTCGCGTGTCGGCCAACACACGCTTAAATCGACCAACCTCTCTACAATATTGTTCCAACTTGTTGATAGTTTCAACGGTATTACATTCCCTCGTAGGGTATAGCTTCGTGAACTTGGAGAAAATATCAATTATTATTAAAACATGCTTATTCCTTTTTCTACTCGTCGCGAAATTGCCTGATTAGTACGATTTTTATATTTCCCAAGAATACATAAGTGACATGAGTTAATTACACATTTAACTATGCTAATGTCCTTGACTGTAAAGAATGTCTTTCCTAAAAACCAACCACAATTTTTGTATTCCTATATGACCATATCTGAAATGGAGATCTCGAACAATTGACCTTGCCTGCTCCCGATCCACCACGTATACACATCCTGCTTATTAATTCATTTACATAATTCATTCACCATTGTATAGTTCTTGAAATTGGGCTCAATCACCAACCTCCTCTTAATTACCTTCAATTCCTCACTTTACTCTTGATTTATTAAAATTTCATCATGCCCATATACAGACTCGTCCTGTAAGAAATTATTTATCGCTATCAAAATATCACATGGTTTTTTGTTCTCGTTCTCCCTATTCCTGCTGAAAACATCAGTTATAAAATTATTTTCACCCTTAATATATTTAATATTGAAATCAAACTCTTGTAATAATAAGCTCCATCTATACACCCTGTTGTTTGCAAATCTGGTATTCATGAATGCACATAAAGCGAAATGGTCAGTCTCTATAACAAAATGCCTACCTAATATATAAAATTTTAATTTACTAACACCAAAACTACAGTAGCCATCTCCTTTTCACTTATAGTATAGTTTAGTTCATGCGGCTTTAGTGTCTTTGAAATAAAAGAAATAGGGACTTCTTCACCATTCTGAGCTTGATATAGTTCGGTGGCTAGAGCACAATCAGCTGCGTCAGTACGTAATATGAAGCCTAAGTCAAACTTTGGATGCGTTAAAATCAGCTGTTTATGAAACTGTTCTAACAGAGTTAAATATGTGGCCTCCTGACTTTCGGACCATTTCCATTTTACACCTTTTTTGAGTAGTTGGAACAGCAGAACCGCCTTTTCTGAAAATTCCGGTACAAACTTCTTATAAAAATTAAGAACGCCCAGAAGCACCCTTAATTTCCTAACATTATTCGGTCTTGGATACTTTAAAATCTCCGACAATTTTTTTTTATCAATACACATGCCTTGGTTATTTACCACATAACCTAAAAATTTAACAGTTTTGAAAAAAAATTCGCACTTCTCAATATTTAACTTTAAGTCTGCTAATTTAAGCTCTAATAAAATCCTCTCTAGATGTGAATAATGTTGCTGTTCTGTTTTGCTGAAAATTAAAATATTATCGACGTAATGAATGCAAAATTGTTTATACGCCCCTAAAATTGCCTGCATGGCCTTAATTAATGCTGCACTTTAAGTAGACAAACCACACGGTACCACCTTAAAACTATAGATTTTCCTTCCACTGAAAATCCTGTGTATATTCTAGAATCTTTATGTAACGGAATCAACCAGAAAGAGATCCTCAAGTCGAGCTTGCTGAAAATTAATTTATCACTTAATCTAGTTAAAAGTGTGTACATGGATGGTTGACAATGAAATAGCGGTTTAGTCCGTTGATTGATTTTTCTTGCATCTAAACATAAACGAATGCTATTATCTTTTTTCTTAACAACTACCAACGGGTTTAGAAAATGTGTGTTAGAATATTCAATTATGCCGTCATTCAACATTTTTAATAACTCGTAGTTTACTTGCTCCCTATATGCTGCAGGTATGGGATATATCTTAGAATTAAAAGGCTCTGAATTATCAACCTCTAAAACATGTTCATAACCTGGCGCTGTGCTTGCCACTACACCTACTAATTCTGAATGTTGCCTTAAAAGTGCCTGAACTTCATGTAATTTATCTTCTGGACATTTAATTGTATCCAACCCATCTCCTCCCCCTTCATCTATTTCCATTAAATTAACACTTCAACACGCGTCATCTTCAGTGACGTCATAACAATCTTTCCAGGGCAATACAACATCCCTAACTTTTATTAACCTTTTCTCCATGTCTATAACAAGACCTAACTTTACCATGCAATCCATCCCTAAGATACTTTTAAATTTGGGTCCTGGAACAATCACGAATTCATGCTCACAACTTAACTGACCAATCTGTACTTTTTACACAACGACGCTATATCTGTTAAATAAAATTTTCATAAATGCAACATAAATTTCTATAGTTTCTTTTCCACCTTGATTTCTACCTTTAATTTGTGTCCTAAGTTTTTTCTGATAATCACTGGGTAAAAAATTAAGTTTTAAATATTCACGTAAGAAATCCCAATTAGAAACTTGATTTTTTATACTTTTGACATATATAAGAGCTTCACCTTGGAATAATTCTATTGAACTTAAATAACTGTTGTTTACTGACATTTTTAGATTCGCTTAATTCCGCAACACGTTCTAAGAATGCATTTAAACCTAACACATCAGATTCACCGTTAAATTTTAAACCGAAATATATATTTTGGAATTATCCCCTAAACTCAATCTTTTTATCATTTTTATTGCTATATCACCACTGTTGATATCACTTTTTTAGTTTGTAATTCAGCGTCACTATTAGGATTTTCAGAAACTCTTACTTTATCATTGGATAAGTCAGCAAAAGTTAAATTTAAAACTTCTTCAGATTTATTTTTTGTAACGTCTAATCTCAATTTCAGAAATATAACTCAATAATAATGAAAAAATTTGGATTTTTCATCTAATTCTTTTTTATCGGTAGAACGTATTTGTTATATTCTATTTAAAATATGGCATAATTTTGTTTCAATTTTTGTAATGGAACTCTGTGTAATAGGTTCTGATAACCAAGTATCAATTTGTTTTAATTTTTCTGTTATACTTTTTAATTCATCACTAACCGCAAAATGAACTTTGCATTTAAAAATTTTTCCCCGTTTTACTAATTCTAAAAGTTTTCTTAATAAATTTTGTAATTCTTTTACAGTTAGCTGTGTTTACTGGCTGAACACTTCTACAAAGTAGTTCAAAAATAACTTCCTGTTTGACCAATCTATCGACTGATGTTACTCATTTTTATTTTTTAAATATAATAAATATAAAATTACAATTTTTATCTTTTAAAAAAATAATAAGGCAACTGGCATATATCTTAAGGAAAATAGTGTGAAGCTGTCCATAAAAATATTTGTAGTATAATTTATAATTGTTCTATATTTCCAAACAAAATTTTATATAATGGCAAATAATTAATAGGAGAAATTTTAAAGTATTGGGATAAATATCAAAACTTTGGGCAATAAATATTGTAAAAAATTTGAATAAAAATTATTACTTAATTTTGAGAAAAATATTTGGTAGTATACAAATGTTAATAACAAAAATGACTTAAATCAAGGGATTTATTTTATTAAATTTAATAGGGTTGATTTAATTGGGTTGGGCGCCAAATTTACTACGGACTTATGCTTCCAAATTTACTACAGGGATTAAGTAGTAATTTACGGAGCAAATTAACTATAGTAAACTTTCTTTATAACGGGGGATTGTGTTATACTAAATTTATTACGTTACCGAAGTAGGAACAAATTCCAAGATATTATAACTAAATATACTTGAAGAGGCTGCTTCACAATAAGGTAGGGAAATAATACCGGAACAGATATTTCAAGGGCAGCTCAATGCACTTACCTCAATCCCAGAATAGCTATAAATACTTACGGTATTCCTTCCAAAGTTGAGAGCATTGTGGACTCTTAGTCAGAACAGGTTCATCAGCCTTTCGCTATATTAAACTATTGTGGATTGATAAGACTGACGTATACCAAAACATCTATTGGAAACGCGTTCTAACTATCTGCTTCAAGTACAAGTAAACTAAACGTAAAAATAGTTAACAAACAATTGGCCAAATGCATGCAGATGGCTTACATCAACTAAAAGAAGAAATGTGAATAAACATTCATTGTAACGCTTTTAACATTACAAAGCATTGTTTAAATATAAATAAATACCAGTCAAAGGAATTTTACAATCGTAACACAAATATTCAACTCTGGAAGAATAAACAATCTCCAACTTCAGTCTTTGAAGCAACATCATTAAGTTGTCCTTTAAATAGGCTGTAGGATAAAGAATCTGCAACACTTTATACACTTCAAATTTAACTTCTACTCTTCTCTTCATCTGCGATAATACTCCCAACGCAAACAACAATACGTTCAATACTCTAATTACAATGTACCAACATATGGCTTCAACCTTTATACTCGCAACATACGATTCCCAACCAAACATCATCAAACAGTAATACAATAATGATGAAACTAAAGTTAACATTAAAATAAAAGTATAAGGGTACTTATGAACGTGAAAATTAATCTCAGACATTAATCACAAGTATGTACTTACCGCTGCTCATATGCACACAGACAGGTGGTTGCGTAAATTCCAGCAACAAAAGCTGAATACCAAAATAACAATGTATCTCGATACGTTCTGGCTTCTTCTATTTAAATCCCAACAAACTACCGTTGTATGATTATTCATAAATTGAATAATATTACAATAATTACAGATGATCTTGCAACACACTAGTTCTATTGTGCATAACGGATCAATTCAAAAAGAAAGGACGGATCTCGTTATCAGAATTTGACAGTTAGAAATCAACCTTTCCCCTACAAAATATAAACATAAGTGGAACATCAAAACATTCGTACTTTGACATGGCGAGTAAATCTTATGAGTATGAAAATGTACTTCTTGATATCGAACAGCTTGTACTCTTAAATAAATAATTTATCAGTTACAAAAATGAATGAATTGGTTATCCACAACTAACACAAAATGAATAAATCACAAGTAAAATACAACACATCACTGCTAGTTATATCTAAAGATGCATTGCGTGTGATTTAACAATTATTAATATGACAACGACATATATTTACAAATGAATATATTAGTCTTTTAGTTTGAATGAAATCAAATAATTATTAATTTAGAAACTAAAAATATTCTTTTACTATTAAATCTTTTATTAATCACAATCTTAAATGCTTGATAATATATGATATGTAATAATTTTGTGTTGATATTTACACCTAAATATAAACAGAGTCGATTTAGCTTCAATTTAGTTGAACGTCATTATATAGTTTCCCGTACTTAGAGTTGATTTACTTTCGATTTTAATTTCCTATACTTAGAGTCGTTATATGGTTTCGATTTTAGTTTTCCATACTTATAGTCAATTTATTCACGATTTTAATTTCTCATACTTCGAGCCCTAAATTAATAAATTGTAAACTTCATTTATATTAATTAAATCTAAACTTACGTTTTATATTAACGGCAGAGTTTTATACACACGTATTTCAATCGCGCACTTTTACTGTTTTCCACTTGGAATTTTTAATTAATATGACTTTCACTTATAACTTTCAATTTAACTTCACTAAATTGAAATTTACGCAATACTTTTGTTTCGACTATTACAGTCCGTGCGTCGATTATGGAATGAATGTCCTTTATTTGCTTAGGTTTGTCTTATAGACAAATTCGTTCCCTCCTTTTATCTTATAACCTGTTGGGTTTTATTTGGTATTGCATGTTATAGACGCTTGATTTTGCACGTACATCAGAGCTTTGTATTATGGAATTTGGTACTTTTATAACTTTCAACTGCACATAGTCTTAATTTTAGTGTCCATACTTTGTTTACATATGCTGGGTTTTATTAAATGAGGCAGTTCCTACATTTCAAATGACACACATGCTTTTGCCTCAATTCTTTATATTTTATGAAATATGCCCACTTTTAAATGTTTGCCTATACAAACTGGTATAAATTTATGCGTTTTATTGACATATTTTTTACGCAAATGCATCTAGATCGAAAGAAATTTCATTTTATGTTTATTTTTAAATATGCCCAATTTGTAGTTATTTTGAGCTTAGGAATGTTTTAAAATGGATTTGGTTGCGTTTACAATTATTTGTTTTGATGAATGTGGAGTTATTACTGAATGTGCTTCATTGAATTAACTGTAGCTGGTTAGTGATTTTATACAGGGTGATTTGTATCTGCTTTTGTATAATGAACGAATTATTTACTTTTTATGATTTAAATGTTTGATTTTCTTCTTCATTAACGTTTGTATTTAATATATTGGGTGTTTTACTAATTTAATTCTGGATCCTAATTTAATATTTCATCGAAATAACCATGCAAGAAAATGTAAATTACCAAAGCTTCTATGTTTTCCAAACTGTTTTGATACTAAAAACTCATTTAATTAACTGAAATTAATAAACTTATTTCCACTATTTAACGTTGATCTACATGACGTGCTAGCATTACAATGTATACAATACAGTGTGATAAGGGTTTTAAATACGTATTAACTTGTAAAATCTTGCAGTTATTAAAAATACGTTATATGTCAGAATACCAATCAATATTTAAATTTAGTTATATTAGTTTCTTTTTCTTTAATGTATTGGGGTTGTAGGAAACCTTTAATTTTAAACCAATCATTATTTTACAGCAACGCGATGTATCGTGACTTCAGTTTTTCGCATTCATTTTTCTTAAGGTTTACTCTATTTAGTAATATTAATACTAAAAAATGTCATAACTACTATCTTTTGTTTAGTCATCCTAGGAACCAAGTCATGGTGCATTCCTTTTTTTTTGGAATATTAGCAGAAAGAACAAAAGCGTCGCTACTGGCACTAGGAGCTAAAGCAAGATGATATATTGATATATCATCTTCTTCAGAACTGTTGTCAGTATCATTTCATTATTATTTTGGTTATCGTTGAGTAAATCTTTTCCATATCGATATTTATTTCATTTAATTATTTCTCTTTAAATTCATTAGCAACACTTTTCTCCACCAGCATTAGTAATTTTGATATCTTATACGTTATATATATATTTTATCTGGAAGTTTATATAATCTTTTATGAAATCTTAGCGGATGGCCCATAAATGTGGCCAGTTGCTCAATTTCGTTATCGAATAAATTAAAAAGCTGTGAAGTAGTAGCCAAATGCTTTCTTAGAGGAGTGGCTGTCACAGATAAATTTCTTGGTACGATCCATCAAAAAAAGGTTGACCGATCACATGTTACCATCACAGATCTTTGTAATATGTGAAATATAGCATGCACTTTCTAATTATTTCTGATTCATTATGTTAAACTGTTATAAAAAATTAGCTAAAATCAAAATTAAACTTTGTTTTAGAACAATTATTTTATTGTTTTAACAAATATTTTAACTCCTAATTTTATGTTTATTCGAAGCTAACACCAACAAATATATCATTCTTATATCATTTAAAATGTGCTATTTCTTTATTATCATCTTATCATACTATTGGTCTCGTTTGTTAACAATTTTTACTAATTAGTTGCTCAAAATATGTGGTATTTTTACAAAAAGGAATAGAAAGGTTTACTTATTCTATCCAAATTTTTGTTTCCAAAATATATGTTGTTATGAAAACTATGAACATCAAATGTCCAATTCAAACCAGTGCATGTGTTCTTACCAGCACTTGTAATTTCATACATAAATGTAAATTTTTTATTTGACATTTAATGTTCATCACGTCTCTATGGCAACTGCTACAAACCTTTTAATTTTTTGATAAAATATGAGGATATATTGAGTAACTAATGCATAAAATTTGTTAAGAATAAAATACTTAATAACTTGTATTTGAAACATTTTTCTCTAAAACTTGTATTGGAGATATGAACTGCAATTGGAAACCTAACACGATAAATTTCCAATTGCGACATATGATATAGAATAATTAGTTAGAGCTTTATGTACATACTATTTTGACTTACTCAAAATTTTTAGTAATTTATAGTATTATCAAATGTCAATTGTAAGCCATTCATTTCTATTTTATTTTATTCTTTTCTATATTTTATATTCTGTGAAATTCTAAGGTTATGTATGTGTTTGTCTTTGTGATGTGTCCAACATTTTGCTTGTGAAGTCGTTTGCATGAAATGTACCAACATTTACCTCTTTCTTTTTTGTATTACTACTTCAAGTTTTTAATATGCGAATGCATAATGTTGTAAAATTGTCCTTCACTGTAGTATTATTTCGACATCAAAGTAAAGTGTTCCGGTATCGTATAGATGTGTATTATGATAGCAGAAGTATAAGACTAAATAATAAGAAATAAATGTTAGTGATTATGTGTGAAACGGTATGTGCCCTCATTCAAAAACTTAAAAGAGAAGAAGAATCAAAAGTGATCAAAAGCTAATGACATACAATTTGTATGCATAACATGCCCAAGTAGAACAGCAACTGTAAAGCATGCTGCTATAAAACTTGGCATTGGTCAAAGCGCTGTATGGATAGTAATGGATAACTCCATATCATCGTGTAAAGTCTGAGAAAATCCCTACCCAATGGTGCATAGAGATAGATATTATGGATTGGTTTGTAAATAAAGAAATTAAAATTGAAGATCATTATATAAAGCTTCAGTAATTGGAATTGGTTAAATTGTACTGCATTTTGCATCTCAACATATGTTACTGCTGAATTGGTGAAAAATTGAACTGCGATTATCCCTCGACCATTGCAGTTTAAATCCTATAGAATAGATATGGGCTAACGTTAAAAAATGTTGCTGCACATAACACTGCATTCAAATTATATGATGTAAAAACTCTGTTTCAAGATACCATCACAAGAGTAACTTCTGCTGTGTGGAAAAGGTGTGTCGATTATATTATCAGAAAGGAAGAAAAAACAGTTTGGAATTTGGCATTGCAGATGTGGTTGAAAAAATAGTGGTAGGTGTGAATTCGAATTCAGGTAGTGATTCAAGTGATGATATGGTTCCATTATAAATTGCTTATACAGTAACAGTAATGCCTACTTTTTTTTTGGTATTTTACTATAAAGTTTAATCACATTGATCATAATTCTATACATTGACATGGTCTTATGCCATTTAATTATTTACTGTAAATGTAGTGGAAATTTCTTAAAAGGGCGTAATATTTTATTGTTAAAAAATGTTTTATGTATCGTTACTATTAAAAATTTTTATAAATAGTGTTTTTTTGTTTGTTTATGTTGAATGTCACATAAATAAGGTTAAGTAACTATTTTTAATTTTCCACTCATAATATTCTAGTGCTGTAAATGGCCCTCAGTACAACCTGTCCTCTACTTTATTCTCTTGTGGAACGGATTATAGTATGTTTAGAAAGATAAGGTAAGTTTGTATAGAAAAGATACGTTGATCGGTTGATGAAAAGAAAATCTTGAATGTTGAATGTTACGTATTATTTGATTTAGGAAAGAATGACCTATGAATGTGAATTACTTCTGTTTATATACAAAATTATCTCTATGTCATTTTCCAGAGTTGTCTCGATTCATTTGGAAGGATTAGTTACCGCTGATGCAAGAATTTACACCGATTTCGCGGTTTAACGATCTAATTAGTGTCAATTTACCGCGGTCGATATGATTTATGAGTATCGTAAAAGCGTCGTTTATCTTCTTCTAATGCAGAGTTAATGTTCGCTCTCTCTTTCTCTTTTATTGTACTATGAAAAGCTATTAAAAATATTTCTTATCTATTTTATTGCATTTTAATATCCGCGCGAGTTTCTTGAACCGGCGTTTATTCAATAATTAACTTATACAATATTTCTTAGTAAAAATTACATATTAGAAAATTCTAGAATTAATGTTTTATTTGAAACTCTTAAAGTGAAGATAAGTTTAATCTACACATAATTAATAAGGGCTCCTTTCTTCTTTGCAAATGTAATAAGATTTGCATTAAAATGTATTCTAACAGGCTACGGGTGCATATTTTAGAGAAGATAGCTTAAATTTAAGTTATTTCCAATATTTCTCATGAGGGCTTCGTTTATACATGCAATAAGATTTGTCCACAATGCGAATATTTTATACACGAAAATATGCTTTGCTTTTATGTCTTAAATGAACCTCGTTTTTAAGGAAACGATTAATTTGCACAAGGTATCTCAATCGGCTGAAAACAATTGATTTAATAATGGGGCATTTAAGTTTATATTCGTTTCGCCACCTCTGCAATGACTGCAATACATGAAATTTAATTACATGAATGGTTTTGTATTTTAATGGCAAAGAAATACGCTTATATTTATTCATGGTAGAACAATTAAATATTTGAAAATTTTAACTTCCCCGTTTACTTACATATATATATATATATATATATATATATATTGCCGTGGAACCTCTCTAAATCGAGCCCCAGTAACAAAAATATTAGAAAATTTTATTAATTTACCGAAATCGAAAATTGCACACAATAAATTAATCTTTCAAAAAAATAATAATTTCTTACCCAGATTCTTCTCTTCATCACCTTAATTCTTCAACCGCTTCCTGGCTAGCTCAGTTGGACCTCCTCTTGGATACCTAGATTCACTATCATACTCTTTATCGTTCATGCACACTCCCAATAAAACCACAAAACAATACAACAATCATACAATATTTATTTACCACTATTTACAAATAAAACTTCAAGATTATTTACATTTCGGTGCTCAAGTTACACCTCAATAAATTCTATTTTTGTAAAGTCCAGAATTTTAACTAGAAATATTAAACACATAAAATGTAACCGGAGTAAGTGGGCGCTGAATAATACCTTATTTTTCGTTCTTTATTTATAATTAATTTTAATTAGGACACTCTGGTGTATGGTGAGCTCATTATAACCCAGTTTTTTTTATGATTAATGTATGCTTTTTACTTAGCATACGCTTACTGCAAACAAAAAACCCATGTACTCGTAACAATAAAAATTTAAATTCCTGAGGAACGTTAATAAGCTTTATACACCTTTAGATTTCTATTTAAATACCATACTAAAAGTTAGTTATATGTATTATTTTCAATAAGCAAAATAATGCAAAATACATTCATAGTTCATTCTCACACATCACAACAATAGTCATAGTTTATAAAAACAACAAATTCTAAAGCGTTACCTGAAATTTCTTGAAGATCTCTACTCCGTTGACGAAGTCGTTAAGTTGTTTTTCGCTTTCGGTTTCGTGGTAGATGAACACCATCTAAGTTGTGCTGCATGCTCTGCCTTCACGATGCATCCAAATCCAATATATTACACTTCTTTCATAATTGCGTACTTTAGTTTAATTTAATTTAATTTACGTTTCATTACTTCACTTCACGAGCTTATTTAAAATAAATGTTGCACCTCAATAAAATTTTAGACTCGACACAATCCGCGTATCAAATTATGAGGCCGACACAGTACTATTTAATTTAAAATAATTTTATATACTTACATGTTCGTGGTGAATTTCTGTTCATAGTCTCAAGCGATGAAAGTGCTAAGAGAACGAAGTTAAAAGAGAGCGATGCTAAATCTTTTAGAGTGTTTATATAATTCCAATGTAACCTCTCCATATCCTCCTAACGCGAAACATTTAATTTAAACTAATACTTCTTAAAATTTTGGTTCAACCGTTTTCGAAATCTTCGAAATTTAACTCGTCGTTATTATATTTTCCGAAAAATTAACATTCAATATTCCCGTGTTTGTCTGTTGTACAACTAACTATATCGACCAATAAGATATCCAATGACGTCTTGAAACCCCGCCTGTATTAACGCTATTCCTCTCTTATGCACATTCTATGTTTCCTTCTAACCTTGTTTGAGTAGTAGAAATCGATATTACTGTCCGCGTTTCAAATTAACCCATGTGAACTGAATACGTGCGTTTTAAAGTGGACTGTTATTATGCTTGTCTTATTCCAACGTATTTCCTTGATCGTCTATCCCTTTTGCACTCTAAGGAAACTTTTAGTTAACATTTACGCGAATCGTCCGACCGTTTACCCGATATACTTTGAATTCTGTCTTTTATCTACACAAATAAGGGGAACCTGACATTTCCAAAACCTGCAGGTGTTCAATTAACAAACGTTTTAACACAACATTTCTAGGAGGTTGCGTTTCAAGGTATTTTATATTCAATGGTTGTTTATGTGTTAGCAAAGCGTTTCACCTTGGTATTATCGATTTTTCATGCTTTTATGCATATTAGACGTAATTACCCGTTCAATTAAACTCAATTAAATCAATTAATAATTTGCATTGGCTTCTACAATTTATTTTCTTTACGGCCTAACTAAATTTTAATTACTACTTGTAAAATTTTATTAATACTTGTTACTTTAAAATGAACTAAATGAAATAAATTTTGCACGTAAACTCTGGTTATTTCCTCTATACAGGGTGTTTGAAATTGCCTTGTTTATACTTAAATTTAACCTTTTAAAACCACTACAATATATATATATATATATATCTATATATATGACAAGGGGTCACGAGAGGTCATTGAAACCCAAATTCCACAAATAAATCCCACTAAAAATATAACAGAATCCCGAAAAAAACGAAAACTTTCGTAAATTCATGGTTATACTCTGTAACATACAAGCGTACTTTTATTCATTAAAGTGTCATGCAAAGACGCAAATTGCGCGTGTATAAATAAACACCCTGTATTATATAAGCGTATTGTAAATAAATAGCAAGTAACGTAAGTTGTAAAAATAATTAATTGTAAGATACCGTAAAACGCATTTCAATGCTAATAAAGCAAATCGATGCATATAAAAATATTCTTTAATTTGCTATAAATGGCATAAGAAACTACAATCAATGTGTATTTAAAACCCCAAAATTAACAGTAATTTTGTGTACTGAAACACAAAGAGCAAACATTTGCAATCCCTTTTACATTAAAAAGCAGTTAAAGTTTAAATTAATTACCCTGTTGATTACACAAATTTATTTTAAATAGAGAATTTTCTGGAATAGACTAGGTTGGGAAGGAAGTTTCGGGAGAATACGTCAAATTCGTATAAACTTATTAATAAATAAACATTTTATTCCTAGAAGCGGCAGGAACACGGAAAACCCATAAAAATTCAAGAAATATCAGGTAGGAATTGATTATTTTTTAGCACTAGTATGCGACGTTGCAATAATAATATATGTTAAACAGCGACAAATAGCGCGTCACTAGTAACTGGAACCAGATAACTAGGTAATAAAGCGCCTCAAATTTAGACGCTAATTGATTTTTCTAAGAGACCTTGCATCATAATGTTCCAGTTTTTTCTACTAGCTTCTGGATAAATTTGAATATATAAGGTAGCGTTTATCAAATGGATTCATTAATTTGATTCGATTCATTCGGGTGCAAAATGTTATTTTAAGTCGCGAGCAGTTATTATGCGTAAATAGTATTTGAGTATGCAGTAAACATATTGTAATTTAATGGTGGCGAGGTTACAATGAATAGAGAAGCAGTGTTTTAAACATAACTTACAATAAAAAATGAAAATTATTAATTACAAGAGGGAAAGTTCTTCAAGATAACGCTATTTTTAAAGATTTTATTAAATAATCGAAAGGAAAGTTAATAAAATATGTACTTTGATGATTGTCGTTTGAAATAAGAATTTTTTTATGGAGAATCTTGTAAGCTGATTTGACGTCAATTTAAAATAAGAAGATATTTTATTACGAGGAACGTTTTTGTTAATTCTGCAAGTATCACTTTTAGATTTATTTTTAACTGATTTATAGTTAATGTAAGGTATAATAATAAATGTTATAATCACATAATAATGTAAAGGGTTTTACCCGGAGAATTTGTGATCAGAGTTTGAAATACTCTGACCTTTTATTAGATTATCTGTCAAGGATTTTTTTCTTACCAAAACAAATACTACAAGCGTGAAAATAATCATAACCAGGTAAACCATCCTCAAAAGAATAAGTTTAATTCTGTAACTTTAAAATGAGGTAAGCAACAATTTTTGTTTGTAATTAATACTTCTTAAAAATTATTCTATGTTTGTAAGAAACAATGTTGTAAATGTCCTAAATGCTTTTGTATGAGAGAAAATATTTAATACTGTATAAATGCTTTGTAATATTGCTGTTTGATTTCATTTTAAAAACTCCATCAGTTCTGTTGAGCTAGCCAGGCAAAATTTGAAATGAAGGCAAGTGAATAATTTTAAGTTTTACAAATTGCAGTATCTGTTTCATATCACCCTTTTAGTAACGCCCCAAAGCGAAGTCTTGTCACAGCACTCTTTTAGCGGCACCTCAACATGCGGCCATTTTCATATCATCCTTTCAGCAATGCTCTCAACGCCGGCTTTATCAAAGCACTCTTTTAGAGCCCTTATGGATTATTAAATATATTAAAGTTCCTTTTCATTGTACGATTAAGTGTCTTAGTGAAATATTTAAACCGTTTCGTTGTGAAATTGCTTTCAGTAATCAAAAAAATGAAGATTTGTTAAGGAACCCTAAAGTCGAAAGTGGAAAGATTGCTAAAGTCGGGAATTTATGAGATGAGTTGTTTGAAATGTCACAACAAGATTTAAAGAATACATTGCTCATTTCAAATATCGAAAATAAGAAAGATTTTAAGTTGTTAAGCATATTCTAGAAATGGGCCTTCCAGTTAAAGAAGAAGATGTTAAACTGTTAAAAGCAATACCAATGAAGTTCTTTTCTAAATCCAATAAAATTAGCAGAGAACCAAAAATTATTTCAAATATAAAACAACACCTGGCATATATGCAAATTAAACTCTTTCTTAAATTTAACACCTATTATATAAACACATAAAAGTTTTTCTGATTCAAATAGCATAATTTGATGACTTTTCAATAGAAATGATTAACACAAACATTTTTATCATTTAATACAACACAACGGATTATGAATTTTTATATGTAATAAATTTTAAGCCTATGTAAACAATTTTCATTTCAAAGTAATTCAAAGTAAGAAAAACACAACTTCAACTTCTACTATAATCTTTGAAACAGACCCTTTACCCATGACTACATCATAAAGAAGGAAAAAGCGGTGATAGGCTGGTCAATGGGCAGCGTTTACAATCATATCAGAATATCACAATTCTTCAAATTCTTAAGTTCAATCACATAGCAGAAAACTGTAAGTCGGAAACTTCATGCTCGTTATGTTCAGGCAACCATTCTCACAAAGACTAAGACTAATATTAAAAAATGTGTTAATTGCTCCATAGCCAGTAAGAAGCTGAACATGGACATAGACAGTTCCCATGCAGCTGTAGACAAAAATGTCCCTACTACAAGCAGATTCTCAAACGCGAACTAGCTGGTATTGATTACTACACCCCAGCATACCAATTATTGATTGATAATCTGAAAAACATGCATGCCCACTTGTATCATACCAATTCACTTAGACATAACAAATTCAAAATATGTCTCATTAACATTAGGTCGTTGAACTCTAGTTTTGGTGAATTTTGTAATTTTGTTGCAAATCAGGGCTTTTATTTAATTGTTGTCATTGAAACGTGGCTGAATAGCAACTTTCCTTCATCACTAATACAGATTCAGCAATATCAAATTATGCGAGCTGATCGTCCCACAAGGGGAGGACTTTCAATTTGTTGAACATCCTATACTTGAACAAATATGGCTAAGTATTTGTATAAATAAACACAACATTGCGGTAGGAGTTACGTACAGATCTTCTACAATGTCTATTACTTGCTTAGACGAGCTTGTGTTAGTACTTTCGAATGTAACAGCCAAGCATGATAGTGTGATCCTTCTTGGGGATTTAAACATTGATTTTTTGAAACACTATGGAAACAATCGTAAAATCAGTTTGTTATTTATGGCCTATAATTTAGATCAGTCTGTAAAAGAACCAACAAGAATATTGGATATTTCAGCCACCCTTATTGATATAAAATGCACATGCTCCAACCTTGATGTCTTTAAAAGTGAGACCATTGACGTGGGAGATATGTCCGACCATAGAGCCATGTGTAGCGAATTAGACCTAACTGTACTGAAACAACCACGATAAACTGTTAGTGTTAGAAATTTCAAGCATACGAACTATGAGGACCTTCTATCTGTTGCTAGTGCTCTTACTTCAAGAGTAATAGAAGTTGACTCCCTAGAAGACAAAGTTAATAATTTTGACCAGGCAATGGAATTGCTATTTAATTTTCATGTCCTGCACCGGACATGCACTAGAACTAAGCGTCAAGCCGAATATATTACCCCAGTAATTAAATACATGAAACACTTCAAACTTCTGCGTATAAACAGTACATCCAAACACGAAGCATGTCTAAACCACAATAATACAAACATCTGAAAAATTATATTACTACTACCATCAGAAATGAAAAGAAAGCTTCCCTCAAATACCAATGCCAAGTCAATAAAGGAAACCAACGTAAACTCTGGCAAATCTTCGACCATCATCATATCCATTCTAAAATTAGTAATCAAATTGCCCAAGAAATTCAAAATGCCACTGAGATCAATAAGTTTTTCATACAATCGATACCAATACCTGATGTATCTCTTGCATTCATTAATTTTTACACATCCAACTGTAAAGTTGATAAAAAGCTAACACTACTTGAGGCGACACATGAAAAAATCCAACAGGCTATAAACAAAATAAAATCTAATGCAGGTGGCATGGATAGTATGAATAATAAAATGCTCATCTTAATTTCACCAACTTGCATCGATTCTATTACCCACATCATAAATCTATTTCTGACATCAGGACAATTTCCAAGTCAATGGAAGCGTTCTATTGTCAGACCACTAGCAAAAGTTACACGTGCCACGAAATATGCAGAATTATGTCATATTGGTCTACTGCCAATTCTTTCTAAGGTAATCGTAATTATAATTCATACCCAACTCTTAACCTATGTCCAAACCCATAAAATTTTGTCAGCCTTCCAATCAGGGTTCCGACCAGGTCATAGCACCACCACTTCTCTCGTAAAAATTGTGACAGATATTACACAAAACATCAATGCCTCTATGATAACTTTTTTTAGTAGTTATTGATTTTAGTAAAGCATTTGATTCCATACATTTTGATTTGCTTCTTGCTAAGCTACACTACAATGGCCTAGATGCTAGAGCATTGAAATGGTTCAAAAGTTATTTGCATGGAAGGGAACAGTTAGTGGAATTTAATAAGTCAGTCCGAGCCCACGCCAGTGTCCCTGGGGGTACCCCAAGGAAGCATCCTAAGACCCCTGCTATTCATGATATTTACATTGGATTTACCATCGGTATTGTCCCCAAATTGCAGATACCACATGTACGCCGATGATGTGCAACTATACATTTCATGTGATATAAGTACTATCAACAACGCTGTTTAGCAGTTCAATAACAATCTTGATGCAGTGAGCAGATGGGCAAAAGATAACCGACTTATTTTTAATGCATCCAAAACTTCAGCTATATGTATCGGATCTAAGACTAACATCGGTAAACCAATGAGACATCAAATTATAAATATCACAATAGACAAGTGCACCATTCAACTACAAGCATATGTCAAAAGCCTAGGAGTTGTTATTGACTCATTTTAGCTTTGAGTCACACATAAACAGCATGATTGGTCTTTGTTACCACAAAATTCAGACCTATACAAGTTCAAACACATTCTTGATGCTCAAACCAAATGGAGACTCTGCAATAGCGTTATTCTTTGTCACCTGGATTATTGTATCATAGTATACTACCATTATTTGACAAATCACTTAAAAAATAGGATTCAAATTGTACAGAATATTTGTTTTAGATTTTTATTTGCTACTCCACTCATGGATCACATTACTCCTTATTATAATTCTAGCCAGATATTAAAATATGACAAAAGAGCAGAGCTTTCCCTTACACTATTTATTTACAAATTACTGGTTACTAAGACACCGGAGTACTTAATTGTCTTTTTCCAAGCCAGGTCTACGGTGTATGGACTAAATTTGCGTTTTGTTAGTGCTTTGTGCATACCAAAACATATCACTACCAAATTTCGGCACAACTTGGCCTATATAGGACCCTACATGTGATTTTCCAATGCTCCACCCGAAGGTACTACATTGGCCAGGAAGCGAGTTTTTTTTTACCTGAAAAATTTTGAATTTTGCGGAACCTTTGCTGTTGCAAGCAAGGTAGGGATCTTTAACGTGCGTGACAACACTCACACGGGACCTCCATTTAACCTCTCATCCGAATGAGGGCGTATTTTTGTGAAAAATGCTTGCCTAACATTTTTCAAGCAGACCGTGTCGGGATTCGAACCTGGGACCTTGGATGTAGTAGTCACACGCATACCAACTACGCCACGGAGCCGCCGCCTATATAGGACCGTCGGTAGCTAACAAACATAAGGCGATCCTTACGCACTCTAGCTGTCTAAGAGTACGAAACCATGTGCAAACCACACTACTCATCGAGCAAGCAACATCGTAGTGGCCTTACATCCCTTTTGCCAATTATATATCACAGTTCATTATTATTTTTTTGTAATAGTTACAGGTAGCCTGGATGGGAGGCTAATATCAGCTATGCTGAACTTCTTTCCCATTAGTTGTATATTTTATTATGTGTATGTGTATATCAACCAATAAACAATAAATAAATAGATAGAAAAAGGATTTTCAACAAAATCTTCACAGAGTCCAATAATTTTTACTTGGCTAAATATTATTTTTATAAGTTTATGTTATTTAAATATTAATTTTACTCTTCATTTGTAAAGAAATTGTATTTAATTAAAGCATATAGCAAGTTTATATTGAAATAGCCAGTTACCTAATAGCAAGATTGTTTGTTTTAATATTTGATAATTTTTAGATGATTTTAAGAATGGATTAATTATTTAAATAGATACTAAAGAATACTTGTACTGTATGCCGCTTCACCTTCCTGATTGGGACCAATACAAATGTTACCAGCAATGGTTTTCTTTTAGGCTCTGCATTTATCCTATTGATTCCTCGATGGCTCTGCTAAATTCTTCAGGATGTTATCTGAATTCTAAGTTCCCAACACCAATTACTTCTTGCACCTAAAACGGCTTACTCCTAGTGTCTTCAAATTGGGTTGTACATCTTTCTTTTTACTTTGCAATAGTGTAGGTACTCTGTGCTTATAAACACTTGGACTTTAAACGCTTTATTAATATTCTTTTAGGAATAAAACCACAGCTCTCCAAACAAGTACTATTTTAGTCAATAGATTATGGTCATTAAAAAATAACATCACTTTGGTTTTGTAACTTGGAAACCAATTCCTTCCTACCTACTATTATTTTTCTTTTATATAAATAAATACAATTTAATCACAATTGAACACATTCAATAGTACATTAGCTTAGTCTTCACTGCATTACATGACTTTTGATTGATACAAATAAATATTGCATTGTATAACATTCATTAAGCTTAAAAACATATTTAGACAACCTCTTTTTAGGTTTCATTCTGAAATGTGGAATACGAGATACAAGTAATCCTTAACAATTCGAGATTCGTGCTAAAAAATCAGGTTAAGCAAACCAGATTCATAGAGTTTGCTTTGGACAGTAATAATCATGCAAGACTGAGACAAAATATTCAAAATTGTCGAAGGGAAAAAAAATTATACTCAAACTTGCGTAATACGAGATCTGTTTCGAGGTTTGACCGGTGTTGCCGTTGTTGATCTCTAAATGTTTGCATTCTACCTATATACATATATAAGGTTAAAAAGCAACACCCAAGTCGGTTCCACCACAGACTATGGAATAACCAGAATTTACTATATTGTGTTGAATGTTGTACTGAACACTTATATAAACATATATATTGAAATAGAGTTATTTTTGTTAAACTTATATATTGAAGTATGTTCTTAGTCTGGGATATTTATTATTGTTATTGTAGGATTGCACATGACCTTGAACACTAAGTAGGAAGTTAAATCTTTATGCATAAAGAGCGACGTTTAATAGGTCTTAAGCAAATTAAATTTCCTGAAGATATATAAATGTTTAGTTGACCTTGAATATATTGTTTTAAGCATTAATGTTTGGCCATTTAAAAAGAGTGACTGTGATTAGTTGTTATTGCAGTATCTGCTGCACTGAAATTTGTTTTATTTGTGACATATTATGCATTGGTCTTTGAATTGACCTCGGAAATTAAAATTACTTGGAATAAGAGTGCTGATTGTTTATTATGCGAGTTTATTATGTTAATTTGTAAAGGGCATTGTTTGTTATGGAAAAATATTCTAAAAGAAAAATTAAAACTGATTACTACAATACCAACTGAACATATTTATAGCTGAACCAGTCAGCATTTGTTATGTAATTGCGTAAGTGAAATATTTGTTTGCTAACATGTAATAAAAACTAACCAAAAAATATCACACCTGTCAAATGAACTCTTACAATATATTTAGTAATACATTTTAAAATGTCAAGTATGATTATATAGGATATTTATCTTATTTCAAATAGGATAAACCTGATCTGCAGTATAAACTTACATACTCAGAAACTAGTGAAAAACAAAATGATTAAGACTAATATTTAAATCAAGTAATTGTGCACATTCAGTAGCTAAGAAATGAGCTTGCATACACGAATTTATTGAAAATCTAGCGATATTCAAAACATTAGGGTCGCGCTCAGTGGATCAGAGAGCTTAGCGTATGATTGCTGATCCCAAGGTCCTGGGTTTGATTTCTGATACTGATCACTTGAAAATTGTTACATGGCCATTTTTCACAAAAATACGCTGTCGTTCGGATGAGATATAAAATGTGTGTCTCGTGTGTGTATATGTGTGTTGTCATGCACATTAAATATCCTTACCTTGCTTGAAATACCAAGGGTTCGACAAAATTCAAACTTTCCGGATAAAAAAAAGCTTGCTTCCTGGCCAATATACTACTTTCAGGTGGAGCCTTGGAAAATTAAATGTAGGGGTATTTACAATTCCCGCTTGAAAAATGTTAGACGAGCATTTTTCACAAAAATATACCCTCGGTCAGATGAGCGGTAAAATGTAGGCTCTGTATGTTACATACAGAGTCTACATTTTACCTCTCACACACGTTAAATATCCATACCTTGCTTGGAATAGCAATTTAATTGCAAAATCGCATTTTGAGAATACTTAATTTATTAACGCAAGCTGTTTGAGTGGGTTTGAAATCTAAAATTTGTTTGAAATAAATCACAACTAAAGTACGTTGATTTTGATATTTATCATTAAATGCCTTGCAAATAATTGAATAATTGACATCAATTGGACTTAAACTATTACAAATACTAGTAGCCTTACTGCATTATTGACCCACTAAATAGTTCACCTTATCCACATCATTTATTTGATCATTATCATGAGTAAGACTTCGAAACAACTCAACAAAAATTGGCCGTTAAGAAGAATCACTGGAAAACCTTAATAGAGACTACTTCGATACATGTGGGGCGATAGAAGGGGATTTTTGTCCTATATTAAATTAGCACCTGGTATATTAGTTGAATTATTACCCAAAAAGCATAACTTAATTCATGGATCTTTTGCCACTACTAAAATATGACAGTATAATTCATTAAATGCATCCAAAGACTTAAAGTCCAGAACAAAATCCTTAACTAATTGCATTTCAATCAAATTAATTTTATCCATCACATCAGCAAAATTAGATTTAATTTATTCCAATGATTCTAATTGACTAATAGACAATTCCAACCATTGTCTATTTTCTAACTCTGAAATGGAATTATATACCATTTGTATTTTATGAAATATATAATTCCTTTTTATAATTAAATAATTTTAATTTTGCTTCTAAAGATTTTTTATCATTTCGTATAATTGAACTTAATCTGTATATGCCAAACAGATAGCCAAAACCAATATATTCATAATTCAAATTATACCAACTAATAAAATTCAATTTTGCAAATGTGTATTAAACACAATGCTACATGACATTTATTGATTTATTAAACAAGCTAAGATACAAAATCAAACACGTGATAAACAACTTCTCAATAACAATATTAACCAATTACAAATAACAAGTGTGTACTAAAATTTTAATTAAAAGATTCCAGTATGTGCATAATAAAATATAAACATCCTGTTCGACGCACCAGAAAATATGTAAACACAGGTGAATGCAAAACAAATAAATGTACCATAATTACTGTGGACTGTGATTAATTAACATTAACAAATTTACGTACCCAACTTGAGTGCCAATGAATCGGGATAAACGAATAGAGATAATAGAAATCCTGATAAGAAAAAACTTTAATTAACACTACTGTAGTTAAACTCAACCGTATTTTTTTTAATAATCAACCAGGTGTTTTTATCAGCAGCTGGTGACTTAAATATTAACCCAATGGCTCAAATAACACCTATTAATTCTCAAAATAAAATAACAATCTAAGGAAATTAAGTTTTATGGTATAGTACAAATAATATATACACCAAATAAACCAAGATATAGGACAACATAAATCCTTAATGATAAAAGTTTATATAGAATAAAACAATACATGAAGACATACCTTGGATTTTTATTTACAAACCTAAGGTACTTTAGGAAACTGTCATCTTTTCCTGAATACAGTTAATACGGTTGCCAAAGGAAAGCAATTATATTTAAAACATAAGGTGGAAATAAAACAAAAACGGAACGCAATTGATTTCCTTTTTGTTAATAACAAATCAGTTAGCGATATTTTCTTAAAGAAAATATCTTAAATAAAATAACGTGGTTTTTCAATATCCCCATTACTAGAAGATATTCCTTTAATCTCAGTTAATATGACCGCTTGGAACACCTTCATACGTGAACGTCGCCACTTATTCCAGATTTACAAGGTCTATTTTTGCATTTCTATTAATATTGGTTCTAGCATTATTGAAATTTCTTCGTCTTTGAAGCATTATGTATAGGCATGGGCATTGTTTAAGAATCATGTAAGTAAACCTTTAAGCTTTTACTCGCCATATTTTTTTATTTTTTTCAGAAAGCATGCGAGTACTAACGATGATATTTGGCGCATTAAAAAGCACTAACAAAGCACTATCCATAGCCATGTTTGTTTTTTAAAACTGAAAGTAGACTGTTGGGTTGCTATTCCCACTAGTTTTCTGTTTTTTGAAAACCATTAGAGCATCAACGATGAGCTTTGGAAGAATAAAGAGCATTAAAATCATCATCCTTTATAGTTATTTTACGAAGTCGGGGTGAGGTGTGTGCTCTGTGGCATTTTAAAAGGCGAATTGTATTGGTACAAGCAGCAAGTCAGTGATCTATATATAATAAAGCCGTTTTCATAATTATAATTATCACAAAAATGTTGAACTACTTGTGGCCGTTTTTGTTGAAAGCATGTTAAATTTACAAGCAAAATTAGGAAAAAATTATCACTTTAAATAAACATTCTTTTTCAAAAAGGATCTGGGGAGAAAGTCACTTTTATGATAGCCTGCAACAGTGTCAAAGAAACCCACATTTTATTTAAGCTTTAGCGGAATTCTTTGCATTTTCTGTCGCATTTATAATCCAACTATAACTTTTTATACCCTTATAATTATCAGCGTTAGTTCCTTTATTTTAAGAGTAAGCTATACTTTTTTATGTAACTGCTAAGGTCTGTATGTTATTCATCTACGTTTTAAATTAAAATGTAATGTGGGGCGCAACTAATGTTTTAAAATCATACACATACAAAAGCTAACAAGTTAAAACATCAACCTAGACAGATTCATGTGACGTTGTTGGTATTCGGTAGGAAACTTGTGTACCCTTTGCGATATATACAGCAGAAAATATGAGAAATTCAAGTATCGGCTAATAATGCACCATTGACATGTGTGCAATGTGTTTAACCAGAAAAACATTTATTTTCGTTCTGAGATTCGGAGTTCTGATCTCATGATCTTGAATTCCGCATGTATATAGCAAAAATGATCTCGAAGTCCGCAGTTAGGAATATATATATATATATATATATATATATATATATATATATGGTCTTCAATTACTAGTTTTGAAATGGTAATTCAACTTTACATAAAAAGTTGGATTTTCATTTCATCTTAAAACTATTAATATATATTAATAAACATGCATTTGCATTCCAAATGTGGATTATTCTTCTTCTCTCTCTCTCTATATATATATATATATATATATATATATAATATATATATATAATCAATTCTCAGATCTCTCGTATATTGTTAGGCTTTGCCTGTTTTCTTGTAATTACTTAGTATAGCTGTTTATTCATTTAGCAAGGTTTTAAATATTGTGTTAGATAATTATTCACTGCAGTTTTGTTTTTTCACAAGTGCTCACATAATTCCCGACAGAATTAGTTTGATGTCCAATAAAGCTTTTATATTATTTACCCGAGAACTATTAAAAGTCCCTGAGACGATATCTTAACATATTTATGCATAGTAAACATTGTAACTCTACAATATAACTACTAATTTGTAACCTACTCAAGACCAGATCCAGGAAACGGGGATTACTTTTACTTTTAAACTAAATACAGTAAATTTAATGAATATAAGAAGTAGAAACGGGTTATCCAATAATTGGAAAAGGCATGTTACGATTTAATTCACTAAACATGTAACAAAGTATAACTTTGACTGTAGCAATTATGGAAATTTGAAGTGATGCTTACAGTAATGTTTTACAAATAATGTATGTTTAAATATTTCAATATTTATTATAATGACTCACACAGATAACAAGATTCAATTATGGAGTCACAAAAAAATAATATTACAATAATAAAACAATATAAATAAAAACAAGGAGGAATGGATAATAGTATTATTAGCATAACAGAAGAAAGAAAAATGAGAAAACAGTGATGATATTAGTAGAAAGCATCTAAGATGACTTGACGGAAATATGAGGGAGGAAATGAGAAATCTAAATCGGCAGAATACTTATTGAAGGCGTTGGACATTTAACAAATAATGAGTTAATGCATGCAAAATTGGGGTAAAAAATGGAGCAGTTTCTACTGGGCCTCGATGGTACGTGTAGGTTAATAAAAGATAGGCTAACAGGGTCATCAAGTAAATAATTTAAGAGTTTGTGAAAGTGAATAATGTCCAATAATGCCCTCCGTTGATGTAAGGGAGGAACATTAAATTCAGTGGTTAGGTCTAAGTAAGGATAGTCATTCAATGGGTACAAATGATGTTTTTTACGGTATAAGAATTTTAGGAATTTACGTTGAATTTTCTGAATTCTAGTGATGTACTACATATTAGGAAACATAGAGTCCGCAGAGAGCGTTTGACAATGTTAGTTATATGACAATTAAAAGAGAGAGTTTTAGTAGGGTAGCTAAGCCGGTTTGGCAACAGAGATCCACAGCAAGATATGTATACGCCGGTTCGAGAACAATATGAACAGCTAAGCCGCTTTGGGAAACAAAACGTGCAGCAAGATATGTATACGCCGCTTTGAGAACAAAATTGTCTTTGTGTGTAAATTTGTTGCGTCGGGGGTCGTTAGGTCTTTGGGTGTGCGTTCGGCGGGGTCGTTAGATTTTGTCGTGGGGTGGTGCGCGTGCGCTGGGGTGGAGATATTTTCTTAAGAAATTTTTAGCAGCGTTCCCGACGTTAAATATTAAATATTAAATTTTAAAAAATGTTGTGTGTGTAGAAAATGGAGTTCACGTGTTGGTTCGTATTTTTCTGGGGTAGGTTAAGCTAAAATTAAAACGCCGCTGTGAAGAATTTTTAATATTAGGCAAACGCGTGCAAGTGGTAAAGAGTGTTTTAGCTCTCCTCATAAGCTGCGTTTTGTACGAAGTAGCAAATAAAATTAAGAAAATATACGAAATGTTATATGATGGAGGTCAAATTTTAAACTTTTGCAGGTAAAATCTTGTAAAAAAGAAGTCGTTCACATCTCGCAATTTCAATGTCACGATAAAATACTAAGAATTTGCATGCAGTCGAATATAACCTCGTGCTTTTATCTGGTAATATATATGTAAATCACGTCGACATTCGACTTTTAATATAATGTATTTAATTAACATAAGGTGTGTTGCAAAACATTTCAAGACAGGTATGCCGTATATTTCCTTATTGGTATGCAAATTATACCACCTTGCATCACGATTTATTTGACTTTTAAATAAAAATTAATTTAATCTTATATCAAGGATGTCTTGCTTACAAAGAAGTCGTTCACTTCTCGCGATTTCAATGTCACGATAAAATAACAAGAATTCGCAGTCGAATATAACCTCGAGTTTGGAATTATAGCTCTCTGGTAATATATATGCAAATTATTCAACTTTTAATATAATGGATTTAATTAACATAAGGTGTGTTTGCAAAAACATGTTAAGACTATTTCCTTCTTGGTATGCAAAATATACCATCTTTCATAACGATTTATTTGACTCTCAAATAAAAAATTAATTTAATCTTATATCAAGGATCTCTTGCTTACATTTTAGCAATTTGAATATATTTAAATATTTAAATGTAATTATACATTTAATTTATGTGGCAAGAAAAATTCTTTTACTTTTAGCGGTTTGGTGATTGTATGTAGATGACGTATTAGACATTGTATATATATAACTCGTTTAATTGCACAAACGTGATAAAAAATTTGTAGGTTATGCAAAAACGTGCATGTAGTGAAGAATTTAGCGGTGATCTTTAGAGCTTCGTCATTGTTTTATTCTCGTTGCTTTAGTTAATTAAAGAGAGATTTTAGGTTAAGCAAAAATAGGAAATGTGGTGGATGACATAATCACTCTCAAAATGATGAATGGTGGGGGAAGGGAGCTTCTAAACGTGCCCTAAACGGGGCTCTGCCCCATTATTTTTGTATTAAATATCAAAAAGAATAGGAGAAATTATTCGACTCGTATTTTATAATGGTTTTAATTTAAAATATTGTGTGTGTGCAAAAAAACATGTTAAGACAGGTCACTCGTTATTTTATTCATGATTGCACCACCAAAATAATTTATACAACCACACTGAACTCGTACCCGGATCTAAAATTTAACCTTTAAATGTATGCAAATAATGTCGTTATTTAAAACGTGGTGAAGAATTTGGATAGTGATGTAATCATTCTCAAATGCGGAATGGTACTCCATAAATTCTAAAAATATATGCATATCTATGGCAGGCAACCCAGCATACACCAATTATATATTCTTAGTGTAAAATTTTATTGTTAGGTGAATAACCAGCAATTTATTATGTAATATTTATTGCTACAAGCATGGTAATAATAATTTGCAATGTGCAAAATACCTCTTTTGTTGTTAAAAGACCGATTTAATTAAACACTATAAAAGATTGTGAATTATTTATTCTAGTTAAATTTTACAGTGCTAGAGACACTAATTATTATTAGTACTAGATATAGGTATAACAAAATTTGTATTCCAGATGATAGTATGTTCAAAGGATATTATTATTTAAAAAGACTCTGTAAACATGATTAGTGAAATTATTAAAGTTAAGGAATGTAAAGTAAAATTTGTCCATAAAAGCAAATATGTTTTCTAAAAGATATGCATAACTTACGGATCTAAACGTTTCAACATCTCGCAAACTGAGATAAATATTACTTATTTCTTTGCAAAAACGTTCATATAACGCCCTTTAACAACCGCGTTCAGTAAAGTGCATGGTAGTTAATGACCTCGGCGATTGGGCTATTTATAGTATAAATATAACAACATATCTCCATATGTAAATTATATGGTTCTGGTTTATACCTAAAACAACTATTTTGCATTATATTTTGTTGATCCTGGCAGAATAAATTACAAGTATAGCTACATTGTCAATACATTTTTATTTTCAAACTCGTTTTAATTATTGTAGAATTTAGTGCTTATAAATAACTTACTTTAATTCAATAAGTTATTCTTAAATTAATAATTATTGTCAAGAGAAATATATACACATATGGTAAATAATTGCAAGAATGTCTATAATATATCTGAGTTTTAATTCTGTTAAATGGAACATATGGCAACAAGGTAACTTCAAAACATTTTAGCATAATTGTCAATTACCAAAATTCACAATTTTCATCTTATATCAACAAATGTTATTAAATTGATGCTAAACAATAAAAATAATACCGTTATATTTCAAATCATTTTAATAGAATTACGCAATGTTAAGTCGTTATTAAAATTAATTTAAACAGAGTTTTTATTGTTATCTGTTGTTGTCTGTTGAAGAATCGTAGCAGAATCTGAACTATATCGCTTTTACAAAGCATGTATTCAAGATCACATTTAGTTAGTTTCAAAAACTTTTCATCATTGTATACGACTTGTTTTAACTTGCAGTAGGTATCAATGACCGAATCAACATTACCACCCGAACATGGTTGACAACTTTAAATTTTATTTTCCTATTACTTTCAAGGTATTAATCATTGGTATATATATATATATATATATATATATAGATTTAGCGACATCAGACAACCTTTTCTTAATCTTCGTTGGGAATTAAACCACTCATAGTTTTAAAATCATCTTTCTTTACGTTTCGATCCATGACCTAGGATCGTTGTCAAAATTGTCAAAACCACAACAATCATACAGGAGTATTTATCAGGCAACATATTTCTCGCATGGCTATGACAGCTTTTGTGCTCTATGTAGAGTAATGATTAACATTATACTCTTTTGATTAATTTGCAATTTACCGGGCATGCATCCTTCGTTAAAAGTAAAGGATATTCCCATAGATAATTTGAATAACAATCTATCACCACCAAAACACCTCTAATTGGATTTTCCTTAAATATATTGCTCAAATTCAACAGAGTCGCCTTGCCAGAGATCATCTCAAGGTTGTTGATTTATTAATGCTGTTACAAAAACTAGTGGGGGGTTTATCAGACGAATAACTAGGTGATGCTCAGTATCACAACACTTTAGCATTACCTATTTTGATGAATGTGCCATAAAAGCTAGGTACTTGGATAGATCTCGCAGTGAGTGGAACAACAACGATAGTGGTGCGAAGTTTTCAAGTTAACATGGACAATGTACTGTACGATTTGTTCGAGAGTGAACAACGCATTTTACACCAACATCTGAAACATGCCATAGTATTGAATGATGTAGACAAAATCAAACGTATACTGTTCAGAGTAGGTGTTCATGTTCCTTTAAAGCCTTCAAATGGCTAACGCTGACCAATGATACATCCATTGATGTAATGGGCATGCTGTTTAAACAACAGAGTAGGTGCGATCAATTTGTATCAAACTTCATTGATGCTTGCAACGGCAAAACAGAGTTAAAATGTCATCAGGTGCGCGGTGTACTAGACGCAATAGAGAGTAATTATAGTTTGAGCGATGTATATTTCCTTGAAGAATTACTAACCAACCGAGCTGTATTGAGTACGAAGGCATTTCCTATCATGAATATAAAATGCAACTATAAATCACTGGTCACAGCGATTGACGATATGATTGTAGATGTTGTATATTTCGCACAACCTATGGTATTAAAAAAAGTATTGAAGTTAATTTTAAAGTATAAGGTAAATTATAAGTACCAACCTAATGTAGTTGGCCCTCATAGAACAACATATAACTGGCTCCTCAAGAATTTGGCAATGGAAGGCTCAAAACAGCAACCAGGATGGACGTGTGGTCCGGATTCGGGAAAATGGCCATCAAATAGTATAGATGATTATAAAAAAGTGTATATGCTATTAAAGTTATTGTTTTAGTTTAATACTATTTTTTGTATGTAAATTATGTCATCTTGGTAATCCTACCTGATGCGCTATAGATAGCACTTATTAGATATAATGGAGGATGCTATTGTACGTGTCGCATACCTTTTACAATAAATATATATACCTCGAGTGTTGGTCAAGTACGGGGAGAAATTGTTAGCTGAGAAGGTAATGTGTTTTTACCTGCTTGTTATTTACACATATTCACGGACATCGAAATACTCAAGTTCAACCAAAACAGCGAAAATCAACCTACATCAACGTTTTGCGCTTCGGGCATGAGGAATTATAAACAACTTTCTTGACGTAGAACTAGTGTAGTAATTAGTAGTACATAGATGTAATTTGTGTGTGTGTGTGTGTGTGTGTCGCTATAATAAAGCATATAACAGTAAAAAAATTTTTATTGATGAATGACATATGATGGTAAACAAACACGTAACAGCAAATCTACAAAATATGATTTTTGGATATCCAACTATTATGGCTAGAATCTAAATTTAACCATTTCACATATACTTGATTTTAACTCTCTTCAATACTTTTTCCACTAAATATACATCCGGATAGTGTGTTCGTTGAAGTTCTTCTGCATAGAAGCCGCCTAATATTGGTTGTCCTCGACTATCGCGCAACAGGTACGTTAAAGGATTAGTCAAATGCACTTTGTACACCGTAAAAATTTCGTTAGACCAATTTGGTGTGTATCCTTGGTAAATTGACTTCTATGTTTACTAATGCGAACATGATCTCCAACAGAAAATTTTTACTCTTTAAGTTAACTGTTTTGATCGTACTGTACACTGTATTGAAGAGTTTGCGTTCATTGCGTTTTGACACATCTACAGGTCGCATGCCGATTGTTCGATGTTTGGTGTTGTTATATGCAGTCACGAGTGAGGATAGTATATTCAGCCATCGATACGAACCATTCAAACTAAATTGTTTCCACATTTTGACTTTAAGGTACGATTAACGCGTTCTACTACGCAAGCTTTTTATTGCTGTACACACTATAATGTGTAATCTCATATTTTTCCATTAAAGCCTTAAATGTTGAATTATAAAATTCTTTTCTCAAATCCGTTTGAATGTACCGTGGAATACGATGGTCTTTGTTGAAAATTGATTGAAAAGCGTTTGAAACAGCCTTACCCGTCTTGCGCTTAACCGGTACGGCCCATAAGTATTTAGAAAATACATCGATAACAACTAGAATGTATCTAAATCCTTTATTTATCTTTGCATATGGGATCATTTCCACCAAATCGGCTTGAAACAGCTCGTTTAATCCTTTTGTGATTACATGTCTTCTAGGAAAGTTAATGCGAGCAGGCTTATGTAACTCGTGGACGATTTGCTCCTTTACAGACATATTGCTAATATATGTGTGTGTGTATGGTTGACGGCTATATGCGTGCGTTTTTAAGTTTCTCTTGCAACTGTTGAATATCTGCTTGAATTCGTGCAATGTCTATTCTAAATTGTGCTTTCACTTGTTGAATAGCAGCGTCTAATGTCTTATATATGCTATTCATAGAATCATCTATCCGTTTGGTTACGATTTGTACAACATTAGCGTTCACAGTGGCTGGAACAAGGATACGCATCATCTCTTCAAAATGGTTAAAGTCTGATCTTGTAACATACTCGATCGAGAATTGTGTTATCATACTGTTTGTTGTCTCCTTCACAAGCGTGTCTATATACTGCTGAATAGTGGAACCACTTCCAAGCGTTGGTTCGCCCTCTTGCTGGTGTAGCGTTGCTAACCGCGATTCTAAGTACGCTTTCGTGACTGCATCATCATCTTCTTGTGGTGTAGCGACGCGCGCTAATCTCATGTTGTCAAAATCGTAGTAATCATCATAAGAAATATATGAAGCACAGTCAGACGCATGTCCAAACTTGTCGATAACCATCGTGATAATGAATAACAAGTCGCACAATCTACGCTATTATACGCAATTCGCGTAATTCTTCCATAATCGATGTAATTTCGTTTGTGTGACCGGTGTTACCTGCATCTTGCGAGGCGACCAGAAGCTTGAGCCGTTCGCACAGTTCGTTGGGATCATCAAAGTATACATACTCTAGTGGCTTCTCGTTATAATCCATGAGTAGACCACGACCACTCGGGTTTATAGTTTGCTGTCGTAAGCTATACATTGCATTACTTCTTTTTAATGTCCGCATAATCGTTAATTTCTTTAAGTGAGAATTTACCCAAAGGATTGAGAAGGAACAGCTGCTCGTACAACCCTTTGCTACCGTTGTAGCAAAATCGTTCTACACACCTTTTCACCAATCCCGAAGATAATGTCCGAATCACCAATCATTAATTTTCCTGTCTCCGGATTAAAACGTACTTTATCCCTGCGCAAGTGCTCCGTGTCATTGTTATAAATACCAGTAAAGTTGGAAAACAGATTATCGACATAGTATCTTACCGATGGTAAGAATCGTTGTAAGTAGGCCTGATGTTCTTCGCTGTTTAGGTACCGTTCGTACTCTGTATGGGTCTCTGGAGTGTTGCCGCTACTCCGATTCTTCGAAGGTGGACTCCACAGACTGGACTGGGCTATGAGGATTGTGTTCCCATGCCTCCTCTATTGGTGGTGCGGCGATTGGTGTTGAACTGCGCACCTGATCGAGAAATTTAGGGCGTCTTTAGGAGTAGATTGTACGTCATGTTGTTGTGGTAACCAGTGCTGGCTTTCGATCTTGGACTCCTGTTTAATATCTTTCAGCAGACCGGTCTGAAGTGTTTGTAAACGTTTTGTAATAGGTGCATAGACTTTACTTAATGCAAGCTCCTTTTCAACCACACCTGCTTTTAGCGCTTGTAATTTCCTCTTGACTGCCTTTCGTACTTTTATGAGTTCTTGTTTGGTTTTCACGTCGTCTGCCATCGTCTAGAAACGGGTAGGAAGTGATATGCTATTTATGTGCTTTATAAGTATATATAGGTGTCAAAACCTTTTCGGTAACGACCGCTCTGCAAATCGCCATCTTTATTGATCACCAGGAACCCATACCGATCTCGCCAGCATACGCCGCACAATTCTTTAAACCGGTTAAACGACATATCCGTGTTTACATGGTCAGCGTATACGTGTTTTAAATTGAGTTCGTCTTGTTTGAATAGCACTAGGACATTAGCATTGTCTCTAATCAATTGTTTAGGTATTTTGGAATAGGTCTGACATAGATAAAAACAATCAATGGCCTTATGTCGACCTAAAGAAAATATTCTCGCATTACATTTTGTTTATCGCACGACACGTCATCGAAAATAAATATCGAATTAGGTTTTGCATCCGCTGGAGTAACAATTGCATCCCATTTGTTAAACGCAAAATATCCTATTTCTTTTATTGGTTGTAATAACCTCTCTAGGTACTGATACTTTGGTTGATACAAGGATTTTGAGTAGAGATAAACGTTTTCAAAGCGTACACCATTCGGATGTTTCAAGAGACCGATGACTACATTAGTTTTACCACAATTGGATGGACCTGTAATGATACACCGTATTGTTGATGGTAATAGTAGTCCATGCTTTTGCACGTTAGTGTTGTTGCTGCAGTTGTGGTCCGTAATTGGCAACGCCAATTGTTGCTTTACCAGACGCATTATATCCATATACTAAAACGTAATTGCAGTATGGTAAGCATTTAAGCGAGTAATTCTACACGCATGACCAGTCTCCTTTAAACCTTTCGACTGACAAGATTAATGAAATCCTATCGTGGCTACGGGTTACTCAATAGTGCTATCAATCGTTTACCGGTAGAATTACATTTACCAGGCTATCGCTTCTGTGGACCGGGTACTAAGCTTCAGAAACGCCTCGAGCGTGGTGATATAGGTCGTAATCCCTTAGACGAAGCCTGCAAACTACACGACATCGCCTACGATCTTTCTACAGACTTAACAACCCGACACCAAGCTGATCGACGTCTTGCCGAAACAGCACAAAAACGTCGTACTGCACCCGACGCTTCGTTAGGTGAAAAACTTGCTGCGTTTGCTGTTGGTTCTGCAATGAATGCCAAAGTTAAATTTGGTATGGGTTGTCGCAAAAAAACGATAAGGTGTAAAGGAAAACGATGTGGTCAGCGTCTACGTACAGGAAGTGGTATACCATTCAAGCGTTTAATTCGCACAATTTGGGAACGCATTAAAACGTTCGTCCGACTGATCTTATTAAAACTGCTAAACTTGCAGTGGCACCGATTAAAGAAATAACAGATGAAATTCGTGGCATCCCACGTGTAATCCCTGTACCCAAAACTGGTGGTTTCCTACCTTTGATACCTATTTTGCAGCCCTTTCCGCAATTGGAGCGTTGTCGGGTGGAGCAGCTGGGATTGCAAAAGCTGTCAACGATGCTAAACTTGGACAACAACAATTAGATGAAGCGAAACGACATAATATGGCACAAGAGGCAGTGACACTTGGAAAGGGTCTCTATTTGAAACCTTATCGCCGTGGACATGGACTGTACCTAAAGCCTTTTCTTACACACGGGCAAGGTTTGCGTAAACAAAGACAACAAAAAAAACTCAACGCATTCGTTAAATCTACCTATGCGAGCGTTGACCAATGTTGACTTGAACAAATACATAAAACGTTTACCAATATCCCACTTTCGTGGAATATTCATGCGCAATTCACTTCCAAACACAATTCGTTGGCGAGAATGTGGTATTCTTAATCATGATACTACACGTGGTGTGGGAACTCATTGGACCGCGTACAAAAAGATGGTTCAAGGGCAGTCTATTATGATAGCATTGGTAATCTACGACCTCCGAGGGAACTTGTCAAATACTTAACCTCATCAGGACCATGCACTCTCTATTATAATTATGAACAATTTCAACCGCTTAACACTGTTACCTGTGGACACTTCGTATTGAAATTTTTACTGCAAAATAGTCCTCCGCTAAGTTTCTAACAACGTTATATATTATTTGATTTTAGTGTATTTTTAACTGTTTTGTATAAAAGTGTTTAATTAAAACCATATATTGCAAGTGTTTCAGGAATTTGCTTTTTATTACCCCATCCCAACTACGAATACGACTAGTTGTTAGTTTATCGTCAACCACCGAACATGTACACATTTACTTTAACTGGAACTGAATCTACGCTCACCGCAATCATCAACCCACCAATTGTTCTCGATGATGACCATGAATACGTTATTGGTCTTACAAACTTTGATACATATTTTTCAATTCCCAATGTAACGGAAGCGAACAATAAATTTTACATTGATGACATCGTGCTTACTTTACCAGAAGGAACTTATGAAGTGGCAGATATTAATAAGTTCGTACGACGTAATCTGAACGATCCCCGTGAACGCACTTCATCCAAACGTTATCTTATTGATATTCGAGCCAATAATAACAGTTTACATACAGAAATCAAAGCATCAGGTATAGTGGACTTTACACAACCAAATTCACTTGCTTCGTTGCTGGGTTTTGAGAAACGTAAACTACCAGCTCTCACTACTGCTATTTCGGACCATCCGGCACAAGTCTTTCCAATCAATTCAATATGTATTGAATGTAATCTTGTGGTCGGATCGTATCGGAATAGCAAACCTGTACACATTTTGCATCAATTCTTTCCTGCAGTTGCTGCAGGGTACAAGATTATTGAAAACCCCGTGAACGTCACCTATATGCCACTTAATACACGAATCATCGATCGCATCATTGTTAAAATAGTTGATCAAAACGGTAATCTCATCACTTTTCGTCGGAAACCATCACGATTAGACTTTATCTAAAGCGTCTTTAAACAATGGTTTTGCGCTATGAGCATAAACCACCAAAACCTATTAATAGACGCATTATCAGCACCTTTACCAGTTACAAGACACCAGTGCACCGATTAACACCGGAAAACGTTAAATTTCTGCAAACATTAGGACTCAAAGTGCTACATAGCTAAAATGGATAGTAATATTTTAAATGTTACGCAACGTGCTATATTTGATACAACCATCATCAATGCCGACAAACATATGCATACTCCGTACTCCAATACCACGTATGAGAAGAACGATGTTATACGGATTCCAATAGAAAACGAAGATGTCTATACACTACCATGGGACAGCGTAATTTATATTGAGGGTACAATGAATAAGTCAGATGGTGGCGTTTCGCTTACCGCCGATTTTGTCAACAACGGAGTTTTATTTTTATTTGATGAAATTCGTTATGAACTTGGTGGAAAGACTATTGACCGCGTTCGTAATCCAGGTATAACTACGACTATTAAAAATTTCCTATCCTACGATTATAGCGAAAGTCGTCGCTTTAGAAACGCCGGTTGGTCCCCATCGATAAGCTTGATCTCGTTGATGCTAATGGTCATTTCAACGTATGCATTCCCTTGCGCATGGTTTTAGGATTTGCGGAGGACTACCGAAAAATTCTTTTGAATATCAAACAAGAGCTTATTCTTATTAGAAGTAGTGCTGACGATGCAGCTATATCGAATTCTGATACCAAAGAGTCAATCAAAATTACTATTACACATATATCATGGCGGATTCCACATATAACCGTTGCAGATGCAGAGCGCTTAAAACTACTCAAACATATTCAACGCAATGCCACCATGGACATAAGCTTTGCAGTTGGGAACTACACGAATATCCAGAATTACATACAACACACACGCATACGTGGGCCGTGAAGACGGCTTCTCAAGTGGAGAAACCACGTTTTGTTATTGTCTGCTTTCAAACCGATACATCGCGCAAAAGGGGCGCAGTCAGTTCGACCACTGTAAGTTGACCAATATGAAATTACATCTGGGTTCATCTATGTATCCTTACGATAATCTTAACATTGATTTCGATACCAATCGCTATTCTATACTATATGAGATGTATGCACAGTTTCAACAATCGTACTACGGGGTATCAGCGAGCCGATATTAACACCCAATGAATTTCAAACGCACGCTCCACTTGTAGTCATCGATTGTTCCCATCAAAACGAAATAGTGAAAGTGGGAGCGGTTGACGTACGATTAGAATTTCAAATGAAAGAAGCGCTTAAAGCTCACACTACAGCGTACTGCCTCATTCTACACGATCGTTTGGTCCGCTACAATCCTGCAACCAATATTGTGAGTGAAGTCTAAAATTAATAGTCCATTAGTTGTCGACGTTCAAAAGTTTAAAATTGCACATAATAACTTTGTGTTTAAAGAAATGGCTGTTTTACAACTATCCCTATCGAATGGAGTTGCAATAACATATGTGCTGAAACCACCATATTCTTGGAACTGTCTATCAGCTCGCTTCAAATACCAAAAGATATGGTTAAGCAACTTTCACGGTATATCTTGAGATGATGGCAATTTACAATGAATTTCCACACCTAAATGTTATTAACCTAGAAGATTTAGGGTGTACTCCTCTACATAAATTAAAGTATTACACCAATTCACACAAGTGTTTCTAGCATACCACACAACATTCGTCATTCAATTGCGGAACCACAGATGTAATTGTACTCAAAAACTGGTTTGTACATATAACCAATTATTCATTTTAATAAAGAATAATGTTTACATTAAGTAGTGTTTTTATTTGTATATTTTATACCTACATACATACATATTCCTTGAGACTAGTAAGATGTGTTTCAAAAATGTCTTGAAATAAGTTTAATTGTAAAACTTACTAACGAATCTGTAAGTATCATATTGAAAAATTCCTCTTAACGGATATGTATTTTGCATTTTTATGCAAACTTTATGTTACAATAATACAATTAAAAATTATATTCTACTACCGAGGTATTAAATTTTAAAGTATGTTATAGTTGTGTAAACATAAAATGCATTGCATAGGTTTTATCATCAAAGTAGTACATTTTATTTAATCCCACCTGTAAAATGATTAATTTCTTAAACCTAAGTTTCATAAAATTTATTCTCCAAAGATCAACCAACTATAAACCAGAACTATTAAATTTACATAAATTTCGGTGTTATTTTAATTTAAACTATGCTCATAAAAGTCGTTTATATATATAGCACCAACATTGTTACTACCTATGAATATCAAATCTTTAAAGGAATTTATAGTCATGATTAATTAATAAGTGGTCTTTTCATTTGTACACATTTTGTATATGTTGTTTTAGTTCCATTGACGACCTATTATTAGTAATCTGTTTATTATTTTATTGACGATATAAATTTTAAGATTGGAAGGAACGATAAGAAATCTTCCTCTGACATTTATATGCACTCCGCATAGTTGTTTAAGGTAGCAAATATAAATAAGCTGTTTAATGTGTTGTAGAAGAATTTTTACCATTGTATTATCGGTATGTATAAACTTACTTACTTAATGTGTTTTAACGGAAGTAGAAATTATGAATTTTGGTAATTAACAATTATGCTAAAATGATTTGAAGTTATGCAGTTTCCATATATAATTTACATATATCGGTATGTTGTTATAAATATCACAACCTCGAGGTCATTAACTACCATGCACTTTACTAAACTATAATTAATAAAATCCCGTACATTTAACTAAGATACATTTTTCTTAATGTGGAAGTCTTATCTATATTTTATTCAAATAAGAATCTGCTACCGCCACCTACAAAAGATAGGGACAATTAAAGAATGTAAGTTTTGTAAATAAAACATTAAAATATTGTGTGTTTCTTTTAATATTATATATTTAATACAAAAATAATTTTTGAAATTCTCGGAGATTCGTCAACACGTGCATGTTTTTGCTTAACCTAAAAATCTCCGAAGTATTCAATCACCTAATGCGTGCAAAGCCTCCGTTCAGAACGCCTTATGGAGTACCATTCCGCATTTGAGAATGAGTACATCCCCATCCAAATTCTTCACCACCTTTTAAATAACGACATTATTTGCATACATTTAAAGGTTAAATTTTAGATCCGGGTACGAGTTTAGTGTGGTTGTATAAATTATTTTGGTGATGCAATCATGAATAAAATAACGAGTGACCTGTCTTAACATGTTTTTTACATATACACACACATATTAAATATATATTGAAATTGCTAAATGTAAGCAAGAACACCTTGATATAAGATCAAATTAATTTTTTTATTTGAGAGTCAAATAAATCGTGATGAAAGGTGGTATAATTTGCATACCAAGAAGGAAATAGTCTTAACATGTTTTTGCAAACACACCTTATGTTAATTAAATCCATTATATTAAAAGTTGAATAATTTGCATATATATTACCAGAGAGCTATAATTTCAATAAAAAAACACGAGGTTATATTCGACTGCGAATTCTTGTTATTTTATCTTGGTAATGAAATCGTGAACATGTTTTTACATGCAGACTTTATAATTTGATCCATTATATCACATTTCGTATATTTTCTAAATGTTATTCGCTACTTCATACAAAATACAGCTTTTGAGGAAAGCTAAAAAATTCTTTACCACTTGCACGTTTTTACTTAACATAACAAAATTCTTCATATAGGTAAAATCAACACTTCGCTATGCTCTCGGCTACCTAGTTTCGGCTACTTTTCCAAGGTCGTTGTGACGTCATAGCCTTTTATAAATAAAGAACAATGTAATACTATTTTAAAATTTTTATTCTGGCATTATACATAACAAAATTTAAAAATATTTAATGCCAAGCATGGAGCCATTTAAACTTAATTTTAATATAAATTCGATTGTTTAACATGGCTAACAACCAATGCAAGAATTAAGATATACAACAAATTTGTGTGTCAGATAACAAATCCTGATGTTAATAAACAACTTGGAAATTATATACTAGATTTTTACGTTGTCCAGATGCACATTTAAGAGCAACATTCGCTAATCCCTTAAAAGACTGTTTAACCTTATTGGAAGATAGTAAGTTATACTTCCTAAAGGCGCCAATGTACTCGGTATCGCTAAAATGTGGAGTAAGTTATCGGACAAGCTTCAAAATAGCTGCTGTTTAGTGTATAATAACCTGCTACAGTACATGTATTGGGGAACGGCAATACAAAGAAATTGACGGGCTTGCAAATTAAGTTGTCAGAAAAACCAGAGAAAAGGGAAAAATTGATAAAGTATGTGCTTTCAGCTTTTAGTTTTAACTATTTACCTGTAAATTATTTGGAGATAGTAGAGTAGGAAAACAGCCAAGATAAAATAAAAATCTTACACAAGTGCTACATTAAAGCAGGTAACATATTTTACACAATCTGTAACACCATATTCTACAATTCCAAAAGAAATAACCATTTCGGTATCGGGGTTGATAAGTACGCCTAACATTCGCCCAGAGGTTGTACGACAACGCGTAAATATTGGCAGTAAACTCTCTCCGTTGACGCTGCAGGAAATTGCCCAATTATGCACGCCATACTCTGTAAGTGGAAGAAAAAGACAGCTGGAATTAGAGGAAATGCATGCAAAAAGGCGAAAGTTGGACTAAATAGAAGACACTGCGACAATACGCGAACAATACAAAGATGTGTTAGACAAAGAACATCTTATTAGAGAAAGAGGAAAGGATTAAAAGATTATTTTATGTGCCGATGGACTGACTTGGATACATCCGCGTTCTACAAGCTGTATGTATTTGTGGTTAGTAAGAAAGACTCTTTTTAGAATTTTAGAATAGTATTACATTGCTCTATATTTATAAAAGGCTATGACGTCACAACGACCTTGGAAAAGTAGCCGGAACTAGGTAGCCGAGAGCATAGCAACGTGGTGATTTTACCTATATGAAAATGAAAATAAAGAACTTTTAAATTTTTTGAATAAATTTTGGTAGGAAATATTTAATAAATAAGTATATGTTAATGAAACACATATTTTCTAAATGATATTGGTGCTAAGGAAAGCTATTTTTATTAAGTTCTATAGTTTGAGAGTGACGTAAAAACCTTGATGCTACACCTTGAGTTGTAAAAGTTAATACATAAGCCTTGATATAAGATCAAATCAAATAATTTGAGAGTCAAATAAATCGTGATGAAAGGTGGTATAATTTGCATATATTTTAAATTCATACGGGTATAATTAAAAGATTATATGTTAGATCCGACTGCAAGTTCAGTGTACTTGTATAAATTATTTTGGGATGATGTAACCAAAAGGATATACGACATACCTGTCTTGAATGGTTTTTGCAACACACCTTATGTTAATTAAATACATTATATTAAAAGTTGAATAATTTGCATATATATTACCAGATAAAAAACACGAGGTTATATTCGACTGCATGCAAATTCTTAGTATTTTATCGTGACATTGAAATTGCGAGAAGTGAACGACTTCTTTTTTACAAGATTTTACCTGCAGACGTTTAAAAATTTGACCTCCATCATATAACATTTCGTATATTTTCTCAATTTTATTTTCTACTTCGTACAAAACGCAGCTTATGAGGAGAGCTAAAACACTCTTTACCACTTGCACGCGTTTGCCTAATATTAAAAAATTCTTCACAGCGGCGTTTTAATTTTTAGCTTAACCTACCCCAGAAAAATACGAACCAACACGTGAACTCCATTTTCTACACACACAACATTTTTTAAAATTTAATATTTAATATTTAACGTCGTGAACGCTGCTAAAAATTTCTTAAGAAAATATCTCCACCCCAGCGCACGCGCACCACCCCACGACAAAAATCTAACGACCCCGCCGAACGCACACCCCAAAGACCTAACGACCCCCGACGCAACAAATTTACACACAAAGACAATTTTGTTCTCAAAGCGGCGTATACATATCTTGCTGCACGTTTTGTTTCCCAAAGCGGCTTAGCTGTTCATATTGTTCTCGAACCGGCGTATACATATCTTGCTGTGGATCTCTGTTGCCAAACCGGCTTAGCTACCCTACTAGTTTTATCAAATATAATATTCAAGTCATTAATAGTTGATATACGGGAGACCGAACGGGAGACTGAACGGGTGCCTAGGTAATAATTAAAGAGTATTGGTGTAGTATTATTACTATATCAAAATTAAAACATAATTTATTTGAATCACACCATTGAAAAGTAATTGGGAATTATCAGTTTTTAATAATTCACAGTCGGTAGTAGAGTTAATTTTTGTAAAGATTTTTAAATCTTCGGCAAAAAGAAGTTTAATATTTGAAAATATTTGAGTGATGTCATTTATATATAGGAGAAATAAATGAGGTCCAAGTACAGATCCCTGGGGCACTCCACTGGTTAGGGAAAAGTGTTTGGACTAGATGTTATTAAATTCAACGAATAATGAGCGATTTGTCAAATAAAACTTAAAGAATGTTAGCAAGTTGTCAGAGAAATTAAACTGATGTAGTTTGTGCAATAAGATGTTGTGATTGAGGACATCGAAAGCTTTAGTGAAGTCAAAATAGATAACATCACACTAGGATCGAGTATTCAAACATTCCGATATGAACTGTGTAACAAAACACAGGTTAGTAACTGTAGAGCGCCGCTTTATAAAACCATGTTGGTATTCGGACAAAAGTTGCGAAACTTGAGGAAATAGTGATTCAAAAATAATTATCTCAAAGACTTCGCCGACGTTAGAAATAATAGAAATTAGACGATAGTTTTGAATAATGGATTTATCGCCTTTTCGAAAATTGGTTGCACACGAGATGATTTCCAGATATTAGGAAAAATGGATTTAGTTAAGCACAAATTAAAGATATGAGTCAAGGTACGACTAATTACACGAGAGGTATCTTTGTGGACTACTGCAGGTATGCCATCAGGCCCATAACAAAATGATGTTGGTAATTTTTTGCTGACTTGTATTCTGATTCAGTAATTGTAGGAATGTCTACAGAGTAGCTGACATTTTGAAAGACTGTAACGTTTTGAGGAGTGCACAACGAGAAGGTGCAACAAGAAGCGAAGAATGATGCAAAAGCTATAGCAATGCTTTTTGAATCAGATTTTTCATATTCATTATATTTAAATACATTAGGGTAAGATGAATTTGTTTGTTTTTAAAAAAAATCCAGAATTGCTTGGGATCCGTTTTTAGAGCAGCCTGGATACTATTAATGTATTCTTTATAAGCTTTTTTTGACTGAGAGCTTCAGGTTAGCACGAAGTTCCTTGAATTTGTGGTCGAAAATTTAAGAATCGAGGCTAGACTTGTGATTACGAGCCAGAGAATGATATAAACTTTTCTTTTTAAGACCAATAATAATTTATTTAGTGTACCATATTGGATAAGATGATTTGTAACCCTTTGTTTTAGGGACGGTAGTCGAAAAAATAGGAGATAAAGTATTTGCAAGCAAGTCTGTAGCTAATTGGGCATCATTACTAGAGAGAATGTTTTGCCAGGAGGATTTCCCAATAAGATCATACATAAGATGAAAGTTAGCTTTTTTAAAATTAAATTTGGAAGAGTGTGGTTTATTGAGTATATAACAAAGAATAGAGTGACTGGTACATAAATATAAGATAAGATCAACCCTGGATGGTGAGGGTCTTCAGGGACTAAGGGTGTATTAGACCTGACAGTGTTGGCAGATAGGTTTTTTGAGAGAAGGCACACAAATGATGGATCAAGCAAGACGCCTCAATGGTTAGAAATAGAATGTTTGATCAAAGTTGTGAAAAGATTGAAAGTTATGCAATAGTTTTGCATTTTTTGATACAGTCGCATTACCAATATTGACGTAATCACGCACTTTAAAATCACCTATAAGAATAATATTGTAGGGTATTTTACTAATAAGGGCATCAAGGCATTCAAGCACAGTACTAAGGGAGAAATAAATGGCAATAGGTAAAGACAAATAATTACATAGCAGCAATTGAATAGGGTGATTTTAACAGCTAAGATATCTACAACCGGATGTCCAAAAAAAGCAGTTCCAAGGTCAAGGAGTGAGGATGTAAGTTTACTATTACAGGAGATTGTCACCTCTGGTGTGGTTACAACTATGAAAATCATGATCTTTTTTATAGGAATTGAAGCATTCATTGAAAATCTCAGCAGAGCATATATTCTGGTTCAGCCACGTTTCAGTTAGAATTAAAATATTGGCATCGAGTAGATTGGCAGTATGGTAAAGAGTACCCAACTTAGTACTAAGACCACGAACATTTTGATAGTATATGTTACCAAGGTGTTTGCTATTTATTTTACTGGGAACGAAAGGAACGTGGGTCATGAATGTCACCTGTCGAAGTATTTTTGTGAACCAAGTTAAAAAATTTTGGTTGGTGTAGATATAATAGGCGATGTCTTGGTCATCTTAGAAGTTAATAGTGGGAGTATCGGTTTAGTTTGAATACTGTATTTGTTCTTAGCAAAAAGAATTGAGCAGATCAGAGAACAAATCTTATGGAGAAGTAGTGATTTGCCAGAATGTTGATATGAAAACCATGTTTGAAATAGTTAAGGTCGGTCAAGATATCCAAGGGATCAATAAAGGATGCACAAGACTTGAAGATAGAGTATAACGATAGATTATTTTTGAAGATAATGGTATTGAAATCAAAGGTATTATGCCAATAAGGAGGAAAAATAAATATAACATTTGTGTGGGCCAAGCAGTTACATAAGGTACTAAGAAATTTCCTGTTTGAGATATTACCTCTTAGGACATCATTAGAGCCAGCAAAAATAACAATGAAGTCCTTAACTGAGAAACCTTTAAATAATAGGTCAACGTTTGCGACAAATTGTTCACATGATGCATTAGGTTCGAAGAAGACAGAAATGTCAAAATGCATCTTATTAAGCAGATTGTTAAATAACTGACCAAGTTACGACCTTGACTGTCACTTAAAAACAAAATCTGAGGTTTAGAAGATATGGAAGTTGGTAATTGTGGAGTAATGTCCAAAGCCAGGGTAGAATTTACGACAGTAGAACTTTTAATATAAATGGGCGAATAACCAAACATTATTGAAAACCACTCATCAGAAAAGGATTTATTAGAATCACTATTTAAATTAGAGGAGAAAGATTTTGTAACTGAATTAGTTTGAATATCTGATCCAGCGCAAGTACTGGTACCAGTGACAGCGATTTGGTTTCCTGTTGACATGATTGAAATAAGAGATAATTTAGAATTTAACTTATCAATTAAAGACTGAAGCGTTACAATCTTGAGTTTGGCATCCTGCAATTGTTGTTTGAGGCAGGTTTCTTTTGCCACATTCTACTTTGCATTAGTTTTTGATTTTGCAAACATGCCGGCATACATAGAGTATATATATATATATATATATATATATATATATATATATATACATACAGTGTGTCCAAATTTCGAGTCTCTACATTGTGATTTCAGTTATTATAAGAGATAGAAATTGGGTTAAATGGGGAAAGATTTGGAGGAATCCAGTCCAGTTTTGTATCCGTTTACAAAATTGGTGTAAGTTGTCTGGTTTTGGAGATATTCGAAGAAAACTAAAAATGGCGGATTTTGTTTTTTGATAATAAAACATGAATCATAAGTTGCACCATCACAAGACTTGCACATTATTAAGACACTTTTCTAAAAGGAGTATTTTAGCATAAACAGAATCATTCGACTGTGTTTTGTTTTCGAGGAAACGCCCACAACTTTTGTTTTTCTTATGGCCGCCATTTTGAATATTAAGTGAATATTATGCGCCTTAAAATTACCTTTTCAAAAATATGCCACATGTCTATAAAAAATGCAAAACTATCCTAAATGTTAAAAATAACTAAATTTGTATGTTCTTTAACGTTTGGTAATCCCAACAGGGCAAAATTTGATTTCTACTTTATGAAAAGTACAATACACATTTTATAATGTACACAAACAGCATTTGTCACAAATTATTAATTATGGTGGTACTAGAGTTAAAATGATATCGTTTTATAATAGTAGGCGGTGGTATGTGACAAAACCAAACAATTGAATTACAGTTATATGTCAAACAAATTCTAAAATTTAGATAAACTTGTGTGTGTTGTAAGTTTTGGTGCCGGTGGTGCTGCATTTTTAATTTAAAAAATGGCACATGTTTACAAGTTTTCGAATGAGGAAAAGTTTGATATGCTAAATACTTATTTAAAATCGTTTCGGAACGCTGATACGGCATCCGCCAGATATTTGGAATTGTATCCAGAAAGACGACAACCGCATAAAACATACTTCAGAAAAATTGTAATGAATTTACTGAATTATCGTGCTTTTGAACAGACTAGGAAACAATACGACTTAAACAATAGGGAACGTGTTCTAAGCATTACTGAGGCGGTAACACGAAATCCATCCACATCCGTAAGATCTGTAAGCCGTGAACTTAATATTCCAAAATCAACTGTTCATAATATTTTAAAAAAGGATTAGTTTCATCCTTATAAACCTACTATTGTCCAAGGCCTCAAAGAGAAGATTTCGCCAGACGAATGCGTTTTGTAATTGGTACATCCAAAATGCGAGGAAGAACCGCACTTTCCAGAATTGATAATATGGACAGACGAAACGCGGTTTACCAATTGCGGGGTGTTCAATAAACATAACACGCATCACTGGAGCACTGAAAATCATCATCTGACGGCGCAACGCAAATTTCAAACGAGATATGGATTTAACGTTTGGTGTGGTATCTTAGGTAGTTAATTATGATATAAATATTTTAGTAAATTAACCAATGTAATTAATACTTTTATAGGAAATAATTTGATTGGACCCTTTTATTTTGTTAATAACCTCAATGGCGCCAGATATACGGAATTGTTAAGAGACCAAATAATTCCGGCTATTAGAGGACTTGTACCAAATGATGATGATTTTCGAAAACTATGGTTTCAGCAAGATGGTTGTCCAGCTCACAATTCCCGAGAAGTTAGTGCCCTTTTAGCTGAACATTTTGGCCAAAATATTATATGCAATAGTGGACCAATTATGTGGCCGGCAAGATCACCAGATCTTACACCACTTGATTTTATTTATGGGGTTTTGCTAAAATGAGGTATATGAGTTTGAACCGCCTCATAATATAAACGAACTGCAGGAAAGAGTCCGTGACATTCTTAACTCTATAAATAGGCGCACGTTAAGCAGAGCTGTACGGAAAGTTTTAATTAATTGTCGAATGTGCCGTGATGCAAACGGACAGCTTTTCAGCATCTACGGAAGGAATTTAGATGATAGTTTGCTGTTTCGGTCACATTTAATTTTGTTCCTAAATTAGATAAGATAGGCTACAGTTTTATGTTTAAGTTAATTTTAAGATTTATATCCAATACTTTACGAGTTCTACTTAACAAAATGTATGTGGTACTACTACTACTACTACTGTTTGGAAAGTAGAAATCAAATTTTGCCCTGTTGGGATTACCAAACGTTAAAGAACATACAAATTTAGTTATTTTTAAAATTTAGGATAGTTTTGCATTTTTTATAGACATGTGGCATATTTTTGAAAAGGTAATTTTAAGGCGCATAATATTCACTTAATATTCAAAATGGCGGCCATAAGAAAAACAAAAGTTGTGGGCGTTTCCTCGAAAACAAAACACAGTCGAATGATTCTGTTTATGCTAAAATACTCCTTTTAGAAAAGTGTCTTAATAATGTGCAAGTCTTGTGATGGTGCGACTTATGATTCATGTTTTATTATCAAAAAACAAAATCCGCCATTTTTAGTTTTCTTCGAATATCTCCAAAACCAGACAACTTACGCCAATTTTGTAAACTTATACAAAACTGGCCTGGATTCCTCCAAATCTTTCCCCATTCAACCCAATTTCTATCTCTTATAATAACTGAAATCACAATGTAGAGACTCGAAATTTGGACACACTGTATATATATATATATATATATATATATATATTGCCGTGGATCTCGGGTAAGCGTCGCGAAAAAAATCGAGCCTCACGAATTGGGCGTCAAATTTTACTGTGTATCCTGACTTTATCGAGCCTTACGAATTGGGCGTCAAATTTATGCCGTGGATCTCGGGTAAGCAATTGCGATACAAAAATATATTCGAAAATTTTATAAAATTTTCATATTCGACACTACACAAAATTTTCAAAAATTACTTAATCAAAAAAAATTATCCTTACCCGTTTTCTTTTTTTTCTCGGTTGAACGACCTTCTTCAACTGCTTCCGGCTAGCTCATTCGGATCTCTTCATGGGTATCTAAATTCACTCGCATATTCTCAGTCATACACACACTCTAGCAATAAAACCTCAAATACAATCAACATACAAGCTTTTATTTATAACTATTTACACATGAAATGCAATAATGTCCATATTCCATTAATTCCGTTACACTTCAGAAAAACCTTATTTCATAATGTCCAGTATTCCATTAATCACGTTACACTTCAGAAAAACCTTATTTCATAATGTCCAGTATTTTATTTTTAAATCATTAAACACAGAAATTGTACACGGAGTAAATGGGCCTTGAATAATACCTTTGCTAAAATTCCTTCTTTATACTTTATTTATTCATTTTACTCTAAATAAACTCTTTACAAAAAATTTTATGTTCTGATGGAACGATAAAAAGCTTTATAGAAACCTTCAACTTTTCAGTTAACTACCATAATAAAGTTTTACACGTATTACGTTCAATACGTAATTAATACACACTACCTTGAAATTTCACGCTAGCATTCTCCCAATATCCACAGTTTAAAAAGTCACAATTCAAATCGTTACCTGGAAAGTTATAGTAAATCTCTGCTTTGAGGATGATGCCGTCTATTTCTTCTGCCCGTTCTGCAGGTCGTTTCTAGCGGTTACTAGAAAAACTCCCATCTCCATTGAACTGCAAACGCGGCCTCCCTGGTGTAACCAATTCCAAATTCCATTTAAATTATTTCTTCATTAATTTGAAGCTTCGAACCACGTTATTTAAAGCGCGACACGAGTTGATTATAATTACAGATGATATTTCTATTAAAAATAATTTCGGCACACTTAACCGCGTATTTAATTACGAGACTATCACTTTGTAATAAATATAATAGATTTTGTAATACTTACAACTTGTGATACTGCGATACATACTTTTGAGCGGTCGAAAACTTTAAGGGGCCCTACCACGTTCTCTAAAATCATTTATACTCTTAGGGTGCCACCTCATGACCGCCTTTCATCCGAAATCTCCTTATTAACACCACATATTCTTGCAAATTTGCACTCAAACCCCATTTTCACTCCACGAATTTTAATACCTCGTTATAAAATTTCCCGAATAATACGCTACACTAAGCTCTTGTTCGTTTCAAACTAGACTAAACATTTCAACCAATCGTAGACCTAGTGACGCTTCACAAATCCCTCCTTATATTATTAGTGTCTTTTACTTATGCATTTTATCCGTCCCTTTCTAATCTGGTCTGAATGGTACAAATCGATATTCTTGACTATCGGCTATCTAAACACCACGTGGACTAGGGACGTGACTTTTAAATAATCCTGTTTCGTATGTCATGCTAAGACATTCACCCATTTCTAATATACGTAAAATCTGCATGTTTATCTGCTCGAATTTATTAGAACTTGGCATTTAAAGTTTGCAGGTGTTCGCTCCTAATGAACGTTTTAAATACAATTCTCCGAGCTTCGTTTCATGGTATTTTAACCCTCCTTTAAGCCGTTTGTTACCAACGCGTTTCACCTTGGATAAATACAGGCTTTTATGCTTATTATATATCAATAATTGTTCAATTAACTCTAATTAAATTAATAATGAATGGCATTGACTTCTACCATTTAATTTTTAGCAAAGCTATTAAATATTAATTATTATTTGTACAATTTGATTAATACCCGTTACTTAAAAATTGAATTAATTAATATAAATTTTGCACGTAATTTCTGTTTGTTCCTTTATACAGGGTGTTTTGAAATTGCTGCGTTTATTTTTATTTTTAATAATATAAAAACTACTATATAATCCCCCTATTTCAATTTTAAGAAAAACTATCCCCGGTTTTTCTGAATTTAAATACCTACATTCTAATTTAATCCTATCTGCTATTTCTAAACACTTATCTACTCACCTAACACTACCTATTCCTATTTATCAAACCTATCACTACTTTTCTATCTATTTCTACACCTATCTCTACTTTCTAATTAACTATTCACACCTATCGCTATATTTTACCTACTATTTCTATCTATTATTAACTCTTCATCCTTTTATTTCATTGTCTTTTCTCCTTTTATTTCCCCCCCTTTAGTCCTTTATTGACTCTTTACATACATCATCTTGTATTTTTGTCTTTATTTTCCATCTTCAATACTTTTCACCTCACTTATTCTCACTATCTATTCTTATCCTACCTATACATACCTAATTCTATACCTATATCTAACTATCTCCCATATTTATCTTATACCTAATCTTCTATATACACCTATTTCTATCCCTATCTATTTAAATTTTACTTTATACTACCCCTATCTCTACCTTCTATATACACCTATCCATATCTATCTTATTTCTACATCTACTTTTCTATATACACCTATCGCTATCTCTCTATTCTATATCTATACTCCGATTCAACTATCTCTATCTTTTGTCATTTTACTTCATCTTGTTATTTAAATCTGACTCTTTTCTTAATCCTCCATGTCTTTCTTCTAACCATCCTAATACTCTTCATCCCTATCTCTCCTCCTTCTATTTCTATACTTATCATCCTTGTTATTTTACATAAAATAAACTTATCCCTATTATCCCGACTTTTAAATATTTCTTCTTCATTCCCTATACTTGTCTGTTTCTCATTTATTATACTTTCTCTTTCTGTGGACAAACCAAACGATACAACCTCAACATCTTTATTTTTCCCTTCCATACAAAACTTTTCATCTCTTCTAGACCCTTCATGTACAATATTCATTTTATAAAAATCATTTAAATTCAAATTCTCAATTATCAAAATTATTTTTGCCCCTTAACTCACTTATGCCTATTTTTACTTCTTGTGCGTCACATAACGCTATTTTTACTTCTATTTTTCTTAATTCTGACTCATTATCCACTATTAACTCTGCGCCTGACTCTACCTCTACTTGTTCAGCCTTTTCTTCCACTATCCATTGTAGCTCATCTAACCTTTCCTCACTATATCCTCCTGAGTCAATCTCTCTCACTTCTTCATCATCTCCCTCTATACTATTTATACATAACTCCATGTCATCTTCCGTGACATCATAACTTGCCTTCCAGGGCAATATCCTATCCCCAATCCTAACTATTCTCCTCTCCATATCAATTATAACCCCTAACTTCATCATGCAATCGACCCCTAATATCCCTTTAAACTTTAACCCAGGTACAATGATAAATTCTTGTTTACAGCTTACTGAACCTAACTCTACTTTCAAAATAACTACGCTATTTACAACAGCAAATCGTTTTTTATTTGGCGCAACCAGGTGACATTATCCTATCACACACTTTATTTTTAATTTCATTGACGAATTCCTCTGATATCAAACTCGCCTCAGCGCCTGAATCTAATAAAACTCCTAAATTTTTCTCAAAAAATTTAATTTCTATTATGGGCAAACAAATTTTTTCAAGTATTTCTGGCTCAATTTCCTCTTCAATTTTTAAAAATTCCCTAGCATGTTCATACTTGTACACAGTGATGTCTAGTGGTTTGTCCGTTCTTAAAAATCCTGTCCAGGTCGGTTTTTCCTACTCGGTCCTGGTCTAGCCGTCACCTCAGCATAAGTCCTAGGCGTTTCTACTCGTTCCGTGTTTGTATTCTCAGTCCCCCGTATGTCCGGTGAACTGTTCTGTTGTGTCGGTCCAGGTCTCGGTGCTGGTCCCCTTCCTACACTGCTACTTCTGATATATTGTAGTCGCTGTTCTCAATTTTGTCGCTGGTATTGGTAATTATTCCGTCTAGCATAGTTGTCCCGTCTGTTGTCAAACCTAACCGTATTGATTTGTTTTTCCCTATGCTCTCGAGGTCGTCCACTACTTACATCGTCGTACCTCTGCAGGTATTTCAAAAATAATTCCCTGTCCACTATATTCTGTAGTGCCACGTGTTGTCGTACCTCTACTTAAAAATGTCTCGATAGATATTTAATTATTTGTCGGTCCGTCAGTGGTGGGTTCAGTTGCTTAGCTATGCTATACTTGCGTATAGCATATTGCTCCCTACTTCCTGCAAATTCTCCCTTAAATTTCCCCGTTATTAAGTCGTCTCTTACCTGGTCCTGTCTGTGGTCACTCCAATAGTGTTTTAAAAATCTGTCTTTGAAGTCCCTGTATGTGTCAATTTCCAGTCCTATTAAATTATACCAAGCTTCTGCATGGTCTTTTAATAAAGCCTTTACAATATTCAGTTTTGCCTGTTCGTCGTATACATTATTTATTAGTCCTCTAACATTATTGATAAATATTTGTGGGTTTACTCTATTATCCCCATAAAATTTCATTTGCTGCTCTAAAGAAACATTCCCTGTTACAAACCTTGGACCATCCCCCATTAAAGGCGCTACATTATGCTTAATCCCTGTCACTTCTCTCTCAACTCGACCTAACTGATCCTTACACGAGTCCGTTACCTCAGTCATTTTCGCATTAATTTCATCCTCACAGAAAATCCTTACATCCGTCCTTAATTGTCCCATTTCTAAGTTTAAACCTCGAATATCACGCTCATTTTTATCAACCCTATTTTCATTTCCCCCATTTTCACCGTCAAGCTATTTTTAAAGTCAGAAAGTTCTCTTGTTGATTTGTCAATTTTCTTGCTTAAGGTTTCATTCATCCGTTCCATTTTTCGTTTTGATTCTTCACCCATTTCCTTCACCCCACTTAACGTCTCATTCATTTGATCAAGTTTCTTGTTTTATTCTTCATTCATCCTTTCTAGCATTCTCAAAATTAACTCATTTCCAGCTTCTCCTGATTCCGTCCTCGACTGATCCCTACTGCCTCCAGCTTCTTTCATTTTTGAATTTTTCTCACACAAGGCACTATCGTCACTTCCAATTTCCACTCCTTGACTCCTTAACCACTCCTTTCTCTGCATACGTTCAAACACTCTCACACACTAAAACACTCTCTCTCTCAGATCGCCAGTTTCCTGGAATAAAATCACTAAAATTTTATTTGGAAATCGAGCCTCACTTATGGGTCGCCAAATTTATGCCGTGGATCTCGGGTAAGCGTCGCGAAAAAAAATCGAGCCTCACGAATTGGGCGTCAAATTTTACTGTGTATCCTGACTTTATCGAGCCTTACGAATTGGGCGTCAAATTTATGCCGTGGATCTCGGGTAAGCAATTGCGATACAAAAATATATTCGAAAATTTTATAAAATTTTCATATTCGACACTACACAAAATTTTCAAAAATTACCTAATCAAAAAAAAATTATCCTTACCCGTTTTCCTTTTTTTCTCGGTTGAACGGCCTTCTTCAACTGCTTCCGACTAGCTCATTCGGATCTCCTCTTGGTTATCTAAATTCACTCGCATATTCTCAATCATACACACACTCTAGCAATAAAACCTCAAATACAATCAACATACAAGCTTTTATTTATAACTATTTACACATGAAATGCAATAATGTCCATATTCCATTAATCCCGTTACACTTCAGAAAAACCTTATTTCATAATGTCCAGTATTCCATTAATCACGTTACACTTCAGAAAAACCTTATTTCATAATGTCCAGTATTTTATTTTTAAATCATTAAACACAGAAATTGTACACGGAGTAAATGGGCCTTGAATAATACCTTTGCTAAAATTCCTTCTTTATACTTTATTTATTCATTTTACTCTAAATAAACTCTGGGGTAGGATGAGCTCAGAATACCCAGTAATTATGCATTTGCATGCTTTTAAAACAAATAACAAAAAAAGCCATGTACTCTTTACAAAAAATTTTATGTTCTGATGGAACGTTAAAAAGCTTTATAGAAACCTTCAACTTTTCAGTTAACTACCATAATAAAGTTTTACACGTATTATGTTCAATACATAATTAATACACACTACCTTGAAATTTCACGCTAGCATTCTCCCAATATTCACAGTTTAAAAAGTCACAATTCAAATCGTTACCTGGAAAGTTATAGTAGATCTCTGCTTTGAGGATGATGCCGTCTATTTCTTCTGCCCGTTCTGCAGGTCGTTTCTAGCGGTTACTAGAAAAACTCCATCTCCATTGAACTGCAAACGCGGCCTCCCTGGTGTAACCAATTCCAAATTCCATTTAAATTATTTCTTCATTAATTTGAAGCTTCGAACCACGTTATTTAAAGCGCGACACGAGTTGACTATAATTACAGATTATATCTGTTGGATGTGATGGAACAGAGCATTTCAACACGCTATGAAAGTAAGCAAAATGCATTTATATAAAGCGATTTAATAAGAAACAGAACTCATGTTAACCTTGGAATAATTCAACATAACGTACAACTTAAATATTATACATGTACAATGTTTATTAATGTAAAACATTATACATCGCGTCAGAGCGCGTGCACGTCTGTTGCATATCGCGGTCACGACGGAACTCTACTACACCTGTCTACCGACGAGTTGTAACACGAGCGCTGTTATATTTACATAATCAACCGTCCGTCGTGGAACTGTGAAGACCAGTCGAGACGGTTAATTAAGGCCAGGCAGACTAAAACTCAGCGGCGTAGGTCGTGGTTCAAACTCATAACTAAAACCTTGCTTGTACTTACCAATTATGCAATATGAAGAAAAATCATCAATTTATAATAAACATGGGCGCCAATCAGCGGAAAGGCACTGATACCTAATAAAAGTAATCATGAAATAAACTTCATAGTTTAGAAAAAAGAAATAACATTTTATTATACCATCGACTGTCAGGAAAAGCATATATAAACAAATATATAAAGTCTTGACTCGAAATGAAATAAGGCCTACAGGGCCCACTATTCCGACATAAAATAAACGTAATTCTATCTAACCTAATTGTTATCTAGGGACGTGCACGTCGTCACGTATACCTAACCTTAGCCTAACTATGATTAACTTAATACCTTTAATTAATTTAGCAAAAGCACTAATAAGATTGCATATCCTATTTTTAATTGTTTACAGATTACTTGTTTTACAAGCAACTATGCTACTTGATAAAACAGAACTAAAAATTCCAAATAGACGCAATACCACACCTTATCAAATGTCTGCATCAGCGTTTAATACAAAAAAGTACAAGAATCTATTTTAAAATTATACTAATAAAATTAATATTGTGCACAGATGCAATATATTACAAAAAGTATTTGTAAGTATAGTATAAAAGCGAAACGTTATTTATACAAATATATTAATGCTGTACATCTTGTGTTAAACCATTTCTTACTTTACAAAGAAAACAACAATGAAAAGTCTTTGTAACCAACCATTTGTAAATATTCATAACACAAAACAACAAAATAACTTCGCGGGAAACGTTGTTCATAAAGAAGTAACAATTATTTGACAGGCCCGATAATGTATGTACACCGGAACCCAGAATTAATACTCAGGTTAACTCGTTACAATTCAATAATGGTCTACATAAATCGATGTAGTATCAGGAGGAAATTTATATCAAAGTGTTACTTGCATTATTAAAAATAAATGTCCTTTCAAACAAAATAAGTACTTACGTGTTCTAAGCACACTCAAACACGTCTACACCCAAAGACACACATGAAAAAAAAACCTCGAATCATGGCCGTTTCTTTACATCTCACCACATTCCTGCAAACCCCCAATCAATTCGTCCGGCCCTGCGGCCGCATCATATGTTTTAAATACCAGAAACTAAACCCTCTCAATACATTGTATTGTAAATATTATGCGATTCCAGGTACCGTAGATGTAAAACGAAAGCTTTTTAAAATATAAAAGAATTCGCTTGTATGAGGTTATTCCACCACGGTCTATGCAGGCTTTGTAAAACGTACATATAATTCCACCACGATTCGTGAAATATACAAGTGATAATTAAATTGTGTCAACTATTAATACTATAAGAATTGGTACGCAGTAGCGTAACATTATATAAAAAATAATTATAAAATTTATGCTCAACAAAGCGATTGAAAATCGGGTTGTTACAGCGCGTCACTACAGTGGCGTGTCCAGCGCGTGGGATATCACTACCACTAGCGTTATTACTAACACTCCCCCTTGATACACACGCGGCTAACTGTGTAGAGTTGAACAAACCCATCATTTTCACACAATTTTCGAACTTTTTACGAGACAAAGCTTTCGTAAGTACATCCGCAGACATATCTTCCGAAGGTAAATGTTGTAGAACAAACTGCTTATCGTTCAAGGCTTCACGTATGAAATGATTCTTCACATCGATGTGTTTACTTCGTGCGTGAAACACTGGATTATCAGCTAACTTCAATGCACTGATGTTGTCATTATAAACAACTACCTGAGCTAATTTTTCGAAACCAAGTTCTATCAGGGCTTTTCGAAGATAAATAGCCTCTTTGGCAATTTCAGTCAATCCCATATATTCGGCCTCTGTAGACGAAAGAGCCACAGTACGCTGCTTTCTAGATTCCCATGAGATTGGACAACTAGACATCATAAATGAAAATCCTGTAAAAGATCTTCTGTCGATGGTACATCCAGCCCAATCGGCATCTACGTACCCCTTTAGAGCATCTTTGGTGGGAGAATACACCAACCCTAAATTAATACTTCCTTTAAGATATCGAAGAACACGCTTCGCTGCGCTCCAATGACAATTCCTATAACAGTTATTAAACTGGCTAAGATAGCTAACAGCGTAACTTATATCAGGTCGCGTTGCAACTGATAGATAAGTCAACGCTCCGATCAGTTCTCTGTACGGTAATTTTTCTTCTTCATTCGACGCGGATTCAGTTGGTTTAGACAACTTAGTGCCTGGATCGATAGGAGTACTGATTGGTTTAGCTTTAGACATTCCAAATCTGTCTAATATTTCCTTTATGTAACCTTTTTGATGTAGCATAATTTTATCATCTTTTCGAGAAAATTCAATCCCTAAACAGTATCCAACGCTACCGAGATCCTTAACTTCAAACTTTTTGAACAATTTAGATTTTAAACTGTCAATTGTTTTGAGATTCCTGGAAGCAATCAATATATCGTCAACGTAGATTATTATCAGAGTTAATTCATCACCTTGACCCATTCGATATAAACAAGGATCAGAATTTGTTGGTTTAGCACCACATTCTTGTAATGTTTTGTTTAACTTGGCGTACCAACTTCGTCCAGCTTGCTTTAAACCATATAAAGCCTTATTCAGCAAACAAACTTTGTTGCCACTCTGTATATCTTTCAGCATATCATCTGATACCTTTCCGATATATGATTTATCGTTTAGAGAAATGATTTCCAAGATTTTTGCTAACTGTTTTGGAGGTTCCATGTATATGGTCTCTTGCAATTCTCCATTTAAATAAGCACATGTCACATCTAATTGATGCAAATGCATTCCAAAATGCGCTGCTATCGCAGAAACTAATCTTACTGAACTTAAGCGAGCCACAGGAGCAAAAGTTTGATTGAAGTGTACGCCTGGCTGCTGGCTGTAACCCTGCGCAACTAATCTTGCTTTCCTTCGATCAAGACTCCCGTCACTTTTCAGTTTATTTCGTAAAACCATTCTGCTTCCGATAATTTCTTTATCATGTGGCCTGTCAACTAAAGACCAAGTTTTATTCTTTAATATAGAAACCATTTCCTCAACCATAGCTTTATACCATTCGCCAGCTTCAGTCGAATTTAAAGCTTGTTTCATGGGAACTTCTGACATAAATAAATATTCCTCTGTTTCAGAGTTTATGTTTGCTTCTGGTACCATATTAAATAATCTCGCGGGACGACCCGGGTGCCCGGTTCGGACAATTCTAGGTCTTCCCGGTCCTTTAACTAAACTGATCTCTTCAGACACATCATTTTCTAAATTATCGACTTCGGCGGATTCTGACCAAATAAGAGTATTAGGGGGTTCATATTCGATTTCAGATCCTAATTTATTCTCTTTAGTTTCAGAAAAAACGTCAGACGGTTCTTGTAAATTTTGCTTATTACTTGATTCAACAAATTTTACATCACGAGTTATTTCGGTTTTTCGCTCTTCAGGTAACCAAACCCTGAATGCCTTTGATTCCTCCGAGTAACCCAAGAATATTCCCTCTTTAGCTCTTTCATCAAATTTTCCTTTGCTCGGATTTCTGTTCAAACAGAAAACTTTGCAACCGAATTGCCTAAAATTACTCACATCTGGTGGACTTCCGTCCAAATTTCATGTGGAGATTTCCATTTAGACTTTTCGTAGGCACACGATTACGAATATAATTTGCGGTATTAACGGCTTCGGCCCAAAATGAGTCTGGCAAACCGGATTCCATGAGTAGACAGCGAGCAGAATCGAGTAAAGTACGATTTTTCCTCTCGGCTACTCCGTTCTGTTCCGGATTGTACGGTGCCGTTAAACGCCTAGTAATTCCGCGTTCCTTTAATAAAGTATCAAAGTTCAAATTTGTATATTCCGTGCCATTATCTGATTGAAAGCATTTGACGCGTTTACCTTTCTGATTTTCAACTAAGTTTAAATATTCCACCGTAATTTTTGTAACTTCCGATTTATGACTAATAAATCGTACTTCGCACCAACGCGAGTGATCGTCTATGAATTCAACAAAATATTTTGCCTTTCCGTTCGATAGAACACGCATAGGACCACAAACGTCCGTGTGAATAATGTCTAATAAATTCGATTCCCTGTTTGATTTATTTGGGAACGGCATTCTCGACATTTTACATTTTGCACATATATCACAATTAAGGTCAATATTTTTCAGATCAAGTTCAAGATCAATACCCGTTATAACACCTTTACGTATAGAATCGATTAGATCCTTAAAATTCAAGTGTCCTAAACGTTTGTGCCAAAGTAAAAGTTTCTGAGAAATATGTACCGGTCCGTTATTTATTGCTACGTTCGAAATGTTCTGACTTTTGCGCGCGTAATAAAGATCACCGATGCGATCTGCAATTAACTTAACAGTCCCATCTCTGCTGAGAACTAACGCACAGTCCTTTTTAAATAAGACTCTAAAACCATTTTTAGTAATTTTACTAACTGACAATAAATTCGTACGCAAATCTGGTACATGAAGAGTATCGTTTAAAATAATATTTTTGGACTCACCTCGTATATCCGTGCTAAATATTACAATACCTTTAGCTACGACATCTGTTGAACTGTTGTTGGCCAAATTCAAGCTACCATGCATGCATTCTTCGAGTTTTTGAAAACTTTCAATATTCCTGCACAAATGTGAAGAAGCTCCACTATCCAAGCACCATCTGGTATCTTGATTTTGATAGCCAATTTGACACACTTGTGAAGTAACAAAACTCACATTTTCAGTAGCACTTTGGGAACAACTAGCTGAAGATTGCGTATTAGCATTTTTGTGTTTGTAGCACTCTGAGGCTTTATGACCGATTTTTCTGCATTTATGACAGCGAAATTTAAAAGATTGATTCACATTTCCGCCTTTATTCGCGAGTACACTTTCGGTAGTTTTATAATTATTCGCGGGTTTCTTGTTTTCACGCCGCCACTGAACAGGTTTTTTGTTTACAAACAAAGCATTCTGAGAAGTATTTCTATTTCGTTCGTCGCTTTTTCTAGCATCGCTCTCTTCTACTATTTTAATTCGTAGCGTTTCTGGGGATGGCAATTCGTCTCTTGATTCTATAGCACACCGAAAATTTTCGAAGCTCGGCGGTAAGCTATATAATAACATAATTGCGAGTAAATCTGGATTTATTTCAAGGTCCATTTCGGCTAATTTATCAACAGCATCAAAAAACTTGTTTATATGTTCACGTATATCAGAACCTTCGTCCATACGTTGTAAAGTTAGTTGCTTCAATAAATTTACTTTTCTAGCCGGTCCTTTAGATTGATATGTATTTTCCAGTTTTAACCAAACATCCCTTGAAGTAATGCATCCTTTAATTTGTTTTAATTCAGAAGGACTAATTGAAAGAATTATTTCTGATTTGGCTTTACTATCGCCTTTAAGCCATTTTTCAATTTCTCTCTTAGAATGTGGGTCATCATCCTTCAAATCTGGTTTACCCCAGGTTCCGTTCGCGTAACCCCAAGCATCTTGCTTTATTAGTAGCGCTTCCATCTGTATTTTCCAGGTATCGAAATTTTCTTTATTTAACATTTCAAGTCGCGAAACATTCGCACTATTCATCTTGAAAAACAATATACAATCTCGACACGTTAATACAGGAAAAACCGTAACCGACACTACTACTAAAGAAAACGCCGACACGCACACCTGTCGATTTTGTTTCTTATCGCTTGTTACTGCACCTGCTATTTGTTATTCTCGTTTGAGTTGTTCTGGGCCCATAACCTGTTGGATGTGATGGAACAGAGCATTTCAACACGCTATGAAAGTAAGCAAAATGCATTTATATAAAGCGATTTAATAAGAAACAGAACTCATGTTAACACAGGAATAATTCAACATAACGTACAACTTAAATATTATACATGTACAATGGTTATTAATGTAAAACATTATACATCGCGTCAGAGCGCGTGCACGTCTGTTGCATATCGCGGTCACGACGGAACTCTACTACACCTGTCTACCGGCGAGTTGTAACACGAGCGCGTCACTACAGTGGCGTGTCCAGCGCGTGGGATATCACTACCACTAGCGTTATTACTAACAATATCTCTATTAAAAATAATTTCGGCACACTTAACTGCGTATTTAATTACGAGACTATCACTTTGTAATAAATTTAATAGATTTTGTAATACTTACATCTCATGATACTGCGATACATACTTTTGAGCGGTCGAAAACTTTAAGGGGCCCTACCACGTTCTCTAAAATCATTTATACTCTTAGGATGCCACCTCCTGGCCGCCTTTCATCCGAAATCCCCTTGTTAACACCACATATTCTTGCAAATTTGCACTCAACCCCATTTTCACTCCACGAATTTTAATACCTCGTTATAAAATTTCCCGAATAATACGCTACACTAAGCTCTTGTTCGTTTCAAACTAGACTAAACATTTCAACCAATCGTAGACCTAGTGACGCTTCACAAATCCCTCCTTATATTATTAGTATCTTTTACTTATGCGTTTTATTCGTCCCTTTCTAATCTGGTCTGAGTGGTACAAATCGATATTCTTGACTATCGGCTATCTAAACACCACGGGGACTAGCGACGTGACTTTTAAATAATCCTGTTTCGTATGTCGTGCTAAAACATTCACCCGTTTCTAATATACGTAGAATCTGCATGTTTATCTGCTCGAATTTATTAGAACTTGACATTTAAAGTTTGCAGGTGTTCGCTCCTAATGAACGTTTTAAATACAATTCTCCGAGCTTCGTTTCATGGTATTTTAACCCTCCTTTAAGCCGTTTGTTACCAACGCGTTTCACCTTGGATAAATACAGGCTTTTATGCTTATTATATATCAATAATTGTTCAATTAACTCTAATTAAATTAATAATGAATGGCATTGACTTCTACCATTTAATTTTTAGCAAAGCTATTAAATATTAATTATTATTTGTTCAATTTGATTAATACCCGTTACTTAAAAATTGAATTAATTAATATAAATTTCGCACGTAATTTCTGTTTGTTCCTTTATACAGGGTGTTTTGAAATTGCTGCGTTTATTTTTATTTTTAATAATATAAAAACCACTATATAATCCCCCTATTTCAATTTTAAGAAAAACTATCCCCGGTTTTTCTGAATTTAAATACCTACATTCTAATTTAATCCTATCTGCTATTTCTAAACACTTATCTACTCACCTAACACTACCTATTCCTATTTATCAAACCTATCACTACTTTTCTATCTATTTCTACACCTATCTCTATTTTCTAATTAACTATTCACACCTATCGCTATATTTTACCTACTATTTCTATCTATTATTAACTCTTCATCCTTTTATTTCATTGTCTTTTCTCCTTTTATTTCCCCCTTTAGTCCTTTATTGACTCTTTACATACATCATCTTGTATTTTTGTCTTTATTTTCCATCTTCAATACTTTTCACCTCACTTATTCTCACTATCTATTCTTATCCTACCTATACATACCTAATTCTATACCTATATCTAACTATCTCCCATATTTATCTTATACCTAATCTTCTATATACACCTATTTCTATCCCTATCTATTTAAATTTTACTTTATACTACCCCTATCTCTACCTTCTATATACACCTATCCATATCTATCTTATTTCTACATCTACTTTTCTATATACACCTATCGCTATCTCTCTATTCTATATCTATACTCCGATTCAACTATCTCTATCTTTTGTCATTTTACTTCATCTTGTTATTTAAATCTGACTCTTTTCTTAATCCTCCATGTCTTTCTTCTAACCATCCTAATACTCTTCATCCCTATCTCTCCTCCTTCTATTTCTATACTTATCATCCTTGTTATTTTACATAAAATAAACTTATCCCTATTATCCCGACTTTTAAATATTTCTTCTTCATTCCCTATACTTGTCAGTAGGTAAATAAGGCCGGTCCTAATTCAAAACGCGACAGACGTATTTTCCATGTGTAAAATACGTCTGTCACGTTTTGAATTAGGATCAACCTATAATTTCAATGTAAAATAGTTGTGAAAACATTTCAATGTAAAATAGTTGTGAAAACATGAATTCTTATATACTTTCAATGTAAAACTTGTGGGCACGTTTTGAATTAGGATCGGCTTTATATTACTCTCAATGAAACACACGTATGTTGAAAAATGTAAGTGCAGAGAAGAATGTGTGTAGCTGTTTTGAATTCGGTTTTCTAGCGAGAAGTTACACGTGCACCGTTTTGAATTAGGATCGGCGTTATATACTTTTAATGTAAAATGTGAAAACCTGAATTCTTTTCAAATGTAAAATACTTGTGGGCACGTTTTGAATTAGGATCGGCTTTATATTACTTTCAATGGAACATATTTCAAAACACACGTATGTTGAAAAATGTAAGTGCAGAGAAGAATGTGTGTAGATGTTTTGAATTTGGTTTTCTAGGGAGACAGTATGACAGATGCAAAATATTGCATTCAAGTCAATTGTGTTTTAATTAAAGTGGATTCTGATTTATGTTTAGAGGCTGCAAATACACATGGGCCGGTTTCAATTCAAAATGAGTTCACTCTTGTGATAGGTTGAAAAGTGGGTTGGCAAAGTACGCAGATGGTGGTAATCTGCTATATAAGGAGATTGCTCTAATATTAATTTAATTAGTCAAAGAAAAGCAATATGGATTTTAATACTCTTAATAAAACCACATATCGCAAACCTTATGTAAATTCAAAAGATCTTGTAGTGAATAAGAGGTTTGAAGTTTTAAAAGTGGAAACAATCAAGACAAAATATGGAGAAAGAGTATTAGTGAAAACAGAAGAGTTCAAGAGTATATTGCCATTGAGATATTTTGAATACCTTCAAGCACATGGAGTGAAACAATTAAATGAAAGTATTGGCTCGAACAAACATGTATACATAACTAGTAAGGGATCGATCGGTCTAACTGTCAACATAGAATTTTCAGAATAATATGTCACTAATTTAAGAAATTAGTTTATTATTATAACACATCTAAGTCGATTGTATAAAGAATGATGTATCAAATTAAAGTGGGTTCTGATTTATGTGCGTTTTACTTTGAGTTTACTACCTTGTTTGGAGAAAGTCTTGTTTCAAAGAGAAACTTTTATAAAATACTTTTTATTTTACAAATTGTTGAATATTTTGATCTAACTATTTATAAATGAAAAGTATTTATTAACTCCCGTTCTTGAAGTATCTGCTGCTCCTCGCTGTTAGTTCCTCTCTTTTTGCTTTATTATTTCTAGTTCCAAATCTATACGTCGCAGTAGCTTCTCTCCACGCTTTTAAATGCGTTAAGCAACTCTACTGTGTCATCTTCGTAGGATTTGTCATCTTCACAGCAAACAGCCATATTAGATTCTGTACATAACTTTTCATAGTCGACATGTTTTGCCTGATCTGTGAGCATAACATAAAAGATTATTGTAGGTTCACCTTTTCTTTTGTATACTACCTGATGTTTCTGAGAGGATCAGAGTGTGTCAACGATCCTACGATAGCCTCAGAATTTCCAGAATGGTTTTTGATCTAATGTAACTTATAAATTAGTACTGTTTTAAAACACATGTATAAATGTGAAAAAGCACTTACCGTGATATATCTATTACGTCACTATCAAAAATAGCAGCAGTGTTGAATTGAGGCGAAGAACAACCAACAACTTCTTTAATCACGTCTTCGTCAGAATGTAATATAAATTGCTCTAGAACTTTTACGTTGGTACTATTACAATTTTGATTGATGACAAGTTACTCATTTTTAAAAGTTGCTAGTAATAGTAACTAATAATTATACAAGAGATCTGATTGAATACTGTTGGTAAAATCTACGTGAAGTATTTATATTAAATAATAAACTGATCTGTTAGAAAAATTAAAATTTGCATCGTTTTCTGAAAAAAAATTCAGCTCTGTAATCTATTCTAATGAACAAAACAGTATGTAAGCGAATATAATTATACCTCAGTAGAAATAATGAATTAGTTTCATTGTCTGAAAAAGAAATTGAAATGAATGCACATAATAAAACCCTAAATTAGATTAATTTTGTTTTAGATTACCGCTGACATAATTTATGCTGTATAAGAAATTTTTTTAAAGGTACTGCTCAGCAGAAATAATGAATTAGATTCATTGTCTGAAAAAGAAATTGCAATGAATGCACATAATAAAAACCTAAATTAGATTAATTTCGTTTAGATTACCGCTGACATAATTTATATGCAAATATATAGATAATTGTGTGTTTATGCGATTTTATGCTGTATAAGAAATTTTTTTTAAATGTACTGCTCAGCAGAAATAATGAATTACATTCATTGACTGAAACAGAAATTGCAAGAAGGCGCATAATAAAACCTAAATTAGATTAATTTCGTTTTATATTACTGCTAGCATAATTTATTTTCCATAAAAAATTAACAAAAAATTGACTTTATATGCATATATATATAGGGATATAGTGATTTGTGCCGAATAAGAAAAATTCTTTAGTACTATCAACGTACTGGAAAATGTTTTTTCTTAATAACGGGTTTTAAAAAAAAACCATGAGTGCGTGTAAATTATAATATTTTTCTTCAGATTAATTTTTCATTTAAAAATAATGCAATGCAAATAAATCTCTTTAAGTAGTAATATTTATAGAATAAGTTTTTTTTAGATTACCGCTGACACAATTTACATGCATATATATATATATATAGGTAATTTGTGTGAAAATTCTTTAAAGGTACTGTTATATAATAAAACTGCAGAATGTTTTTTTAATACTGGGTTTTTAAAAAAAAGGAGTGCGTGTAAATTATTAAACAAGACGGTTTAATCTGAGACATTTTTTTTTCAAATTTGTTTTTATTTAAAAATATTTCAATGTAATCATAAAAAAATAGCGCTGTAATGATAATGTATTTTCTGTACACATAATAAATCAAAGGTCGTATAAAAACATTTTTTTGTAGTAAACGCATACGGAATGAAAAATGATGTTGAATGCATTCCTTTTGCAGTTGTTTTGCTCAGAGTTGCCTTCAGTATGTAAATATTGGAAATGCTTGCATAGCGAATTTTTTGTCATACACACGTACTGAAGGCAACTCTGCAATTTTTTTTAGACCGCATGCACGACTCAAGCTTGAAAATCGTCTTGAATAAAAAACGTAAATAAAGGCGATTTTTTTAACAATTGCATTCAAGCAATTCGCTATGCAATTATTTCGATTTGTATGCTATTTTCGTTTACAGTTGTTTTGCTTACGCGTTTTCCGTAAACTCAGATGAATGAACCTTTTTTTGCAGTTGTTTTGCTTACGTCAGATGATATTTTATATAAATAGTAAATAGAGAAAATACTTGTATTATTAAGTAGTGTATTTTGATTTTCTATAGAATCATGAATGCTGAAACCGTATCCGAGATTAGTAGCGCAATTTTGAGATTAACTGTAAAATGCGTGAATCTAATTAAATCAGTGAATGAAATAACGAAACACATTTTAATTATCAAAGCAAATATTAGTATATTGAAGCTTGCTATTAAAAATAAGGTATACGAAGACAATCAACAAGAAAATCCTAGTAGGCTGGAATCTAATTTAGCACATCTTAAAAGTTACCTTGTACGATTGAGGCACTTGAAACGCACTTTGGAATATCGTGGTAAAGGTGTTGATGCAACGCTTTCTAGAGGTCATACTCGAAAAATTTGATTTGGCATGATGTACAATCATGTTTTGGAAGTCGAATAATTACGGGACTTATTACCAATTTAAATTATAGAGATCCTCTAGTGTTCTTAGACAAGGCGTTCGCTAGTTTTAAACGCAAGATTGTTGCTTGCTTAAAAAAGTCGATGTTGAAAGTTAATGTAATATTTACCGCTAACTTTGTTAAGCCTACAACTGGCGAAATAGATTTGAAAACGTTTCCTACTGCAAATCGTCACATCGATATAAATACCAATCTCAAGCTGTGGTATAAGGAGAACGTATTGAACAAGATTTCGAAGCGATTAGAAGAATTTTGTGAGAAAGATTCTGGTTGGGCAATCCAAGAAGTTTTACACTTGAAGGTAAATATAAACAATCACGATCCACTTAAAGGAGGGTGTTCAACGTTTGTACCGGTTCCGGATTTTATAAAAAAAAAAAGCTGTGGTAAATGTAATAAATAACGATCAACATTGCATTCTTTGGAGCTTGGTTTCCGCTTTATATCCTGCTAAACAAAATAGTCAGAGAATATCTAGCTATCCACATTTTGATACAGTATTACGCTACAATTCAATTCAGTTTCCAATCACATTAAAAGACATAAAAAAAATTGAGAAGCTTAACAATCTCGCAATTAACCTATATTGTATAGAAAATACTAAAATACTACCATTTTGTTTAAGTGAAAATTTTAAAAAAATTGAACCTATTAATCTGTTAGTTTTAAATAATGATTCCTTACAATATTCTCGTCCGGCAAATGCTAATGAGAATCACTTTCATTTTACTTGGATTAAGGATATGTCAAAATTATTTGCAAAACAGTTGTCTTCACATGAACATAGAAAATTTTTTTGTTATAGATGTTTAAATAATTTTAGTACAGCAGCATTACTTAAGCGTCATTCGAATTATTGCGAAAAACAGAATACTTGCTCAATAAGATTACCCGAAGAATCTGAAAAGTATCTAACGTTTAAACATTTCCACTATCAAGAAAAAGTATCATTTGTAGTTTATGCAGATCTCGAATGGTTATTAGAACCATGCAATGAGTTGGAGGTAATACTAAACACAGTCTCTTACCAAAGGCATATACCCTTTAGTGTAGCGTATTATTTGAAATGCTCGTATGATAATAAATATTCCAAATTTCAATTGTATCGCGGAAAGGATTGTATAGAATGGTTTGTTGCTCAATTGAAACTGATTTCAGAAACGACTAATAAAATTTTCTGTAACCCAAAACCTATGAGTCCTTTAACAGAAGAACAAAAGTTAGCATTTAAATTTGCCCTTCACTGTCACATTTGCAATAAACCTTTTAGTATAGATGATATTAGAGTTCGCAATCACTGTCACTTTACAGGTGAATTTCGAGGAGCGGCTCATCAAGATTGCAACATCAATTATCATAATTTTATATGATACCGGTAGTTTTCATAACTTATCAGGCTACGATTCGCATTTCATTATTAAAAAATTGCGTTAGGGTTTTCAGGTTTGGTAAGTATTCTACCAATAAATAAGGAAAAATACATATCTTTTACAAAATATGTAAATGGTACGAAAGTTACTTTTAGATTTATCGATTCATTCAGGTTTATGGCATCTAGCATCGAAAAATTAGCTTCATACTTAGATGATAATAAAAATCCATCACCAGGAAAATTGTAACACCGATAATGAGTTTCAGTTACTTACGCGTAAAGGTATATTTCCTATGATTACATTAACTCTTGGGATAGGCTCAATGAAACCGATTTACCCTGTAAAACAGCATTCTTTAATCGTTTGCGCAATGAAGAAATCTCAGATGAAGACTACAATCATGCTAAACACGTTTGGCAAACATTTAATATAAAAACACTAGGGGACTATTCAGACCTATATTTAAAACAGATGTACTGCTCTTGACTGATATATTTGAAAACTTTAGAAAAACTTGTATGTTCACGTATAAGTTAGATCCGCTTCACTACTTTACGGCTCCTGGTTTAGCTCTAGATGCGATGTTAAAAACGACGAACGTTAAACTCGAGCTGCTTACTGATATTGAAAAAATAATGTTTTTAGAACGGGGAATTCGTGGCGGTGTTTCTCAATGTTCGAATAGATATGCTAAAGCAAATAACAAATATATGAATGCAGATTATGATCCAAATTTCGATTCTAAATATTTAATGTATTTTGATGTTAATAATTTATATGGGGCTGCAATGTCTGAATATCTTCCATATGGAGAATTTGAATTTTTAGATGGTACCAGTCCAGATATAGTATGTTTAGACATACTTAATATTCCCGATAATTCTGATGTAGGATATATTTTTGAATGCGATTTACACTATCCAGTATCTTTACATGAAATTCACAGTGACTTACCTTTGGCGCCTGAACATATGATACCACCAGTACCTTCTAATAAATCAAACTTAAAGAAATTACTTACAACTTTATATCCAAAACTCAACTATATTATTCACTACAAGAATTTAAAATGTATTTAAGCTACGGTTTAGAACTGAAAAAGATTCATAAGGTTCTTCGGTTTAAACAAGCTCCTTGGTTAAAAGAATACATTGATTTGAATACGAAATTAAGACAACAGTCAAAAAACAGTTTCGATATATGCTTTTATAAAAATATGATAAATTCGGTTTATGGAAAGATGATGGAAAACGTACGGAAAAGGAAAGATGTGAAATTAGTGACCAAATGGGAAGGACGGTTTGGAGCTCGTAGTTACATAGCGAAGCCTAATTTTCATAGTTGCACTGTGTTAGACAAAGATCTAGTCTTAATAGAAATGAAGAAATTAGAGGTTTACTTAAACAAACCCATTTATGTAGGTTTCTCTATTCTAGATATTTCAAAACCTATTTATATGAATTTCACTATAGTTATATAAAATCGCAATTTGCTAACAAAGCAAAGCTGCTGTACACAGATACGAATAGTTTGATATACGAGTTTAGCGTTGAAGATATTTACTCTTATATCAAACAAGATATTCATAGATTTGATACTTCCGATTACGATCCTCATAACAAATATCATATTCCATTATCAAATAAAAAAGTTCCTGGTATTATGAAAGATGAAAACAATGGTGACATCATGCTAGAGTTTGTAGGACTTAGATCTAAAATGTACACTTACAGAGTTCAGGATAGGATAATAAAAAAGTCAAAGGGATCTTCCTTAGCAAGTATTAAGCAAATTTCTTTTGAAGATTATAAGAATGCTTTGTTTTATAAACAGACTGTACAGAAACAGCAATGTTTAATTAGATCAGTCAAACATGATGTCTGTACTATTAAACAAAACAAAATTGTTCTTAATCCAAGTGATGATAAAAGAATTCTTAGTACCTTAACCACTGATACTAAACCTTGGGGGTATAACTATACATACATACAGAAATGACTTGTAAAGCTTCAACCACTGGCTCAAATAAAGAATGCAATTTATTTTATCTAGATTAACATATAATATTTTTGGTTATAAAACTTCAGTGTTATGTTTATACCTGCACAAGTACGCCGATTTTCGTTTTGGATGTATCTAAAATAGGATACCTTTCAATCTGCCCGAGTTTTGAACTATATATTAGTATAAATGTATTGTAGAGAAAAATAGTAGTAGTAGTAGTAACCGTTCTGTTTAAAAAATCCAGTTTGTTACTAACATACCAGTTAGTTTATTTGAAAATGTATAACAAAACTTTTATTTAAAATTGTCAATGTTTATGGCTGTTTACTAAATCACTTAATAATTCAAACATGTAAAAGATATTGTAAAAACATGTAAAAATATTAATAAATAGACTGTGATTGCTAAATGATTTATTGTTTTTCATAATTTGTAAAGGTACAGTAATAATAATAATAAAGTAATTATAATATTCTTATGCTGTTTGAGAGTGGATTGTATTTGACTATCTTATCATGAAGTATAAGGCAATGACAAGATGTATTTGGCAAAACGTTTCTGCTAGTTTCAAATTCTAATCTAATATCGACAGTACCAGATTTTAACGCTTCGTTTTGTCTAGAACAATCTATGACTACTAATGGTGCAATACTTCGTAATTCTTCAGGATTAAAAAGTGGCTCATTTTCCTTTTCGTAGTATGATTGCTGAAACTGAGCATACATCTCATATAACAACGCAGTCTGTTTATTCTCGAACCTCAAATTTAAGTTATCGTACGGGAAAATTTCTGAATTTAAATATAGTTTCATGTTGGTTAAATAGCAATGATCAAAACGACTGTAGTTGCTCATGTATCTATTTTTTCGGTTGGTTTGAAACCAACAATCACAAATCTTGGTTTTTCTAATTGTGTTGTTGTTTTAATGTTCCATGTATGACGTTGCGTTTCTTGTAGAAGTTAATATTCATGCAACTCCCATCCTCTAAACGGAATATGCAAATCCTGATTTTGTGCAACGCATTCTATTAAATTAATTCGTTGAGTATCATCAACGGCTACATGCGGCATTTTCCATAAAACTTTGTTTAAAACAACTTTTATTTCTTCATCGGGTGTAGGATTAATTATAGCATTAGTATCAAAACTAGAACGTAGTAAGACTAACTCATGACGGAGGTTTAAAATAATTTTTAAAATCTTCGCATAATCCGAGAACCATTGAAAGGTTTATTGCAACATTAAAATTCCCATTGGCATCAACTATTTGTGAATCATCCATAGGAAACCACCCAGCGTTTTGTAAATGTTTACTTTGATTGCTATTATATGAAACATATCTCTTCATTATAGACGTTAATCCAGGATTCCGAACACGATCTACAATGATACCACCAATCTCATATCTAATTTCATCAAAAAGCAGCAAAATTCCATTATTTACAAACTTTGCTGTCTGAGACGGCGTTCCATCTGTTCTAATTAATTTGCCTTCTATGTACAGCATGCTCTTCGATGGTAAGGTGTATACATCTTGTTGTTGTATAGGGATTCGAATTTCATCATTATTGTTTAAAGATGTGTTAGCATAAGGTTGATGAGTATGTTTTTCAATATTAACAATTGCATTGTCGAAGTAAACTTTTTCACGCACGTTCAGTATTTCACTATTCATTCTACTTTTTTTTAATTAAATGCAGTCCTAACGATTGTAGAAACTGCCGGTTTTGTGTTGTTAGCGGTCTTGAAACAATCAATCGAGTGTCGATTGCTTTGAAATTTCCAGCATTTATATCAATTCTTGACATGTTGCGTGCATTATACTTAATACCCATGGCTATTGCAGATTTTTTTAAATGCAACCTTACAGTTAGCAGTTCTCCTCTGAAATTAACTAAATTTCCATCTTGATCTAACACTTTAACTATTATTTCATTTATTATACGTGACCTGATTGGTAGATATATAATCGTAGGTGGACACTCGACAATTTTAAAACCTGCAGGTACTTGAGGAAAAAATTCGTGTATTACATGGGCTGGTTTACTATTTAAATAGAATCCACTTGCAATATTACAATCGATTAAAACTGCATTCACTTTACAAATGTTGATCGCGTAGTCTGCTTGATGCGTGACAAATGCTAGCAATTTTCGCGGATTGAAACCAAGTAGAGAACCAATTGAATCCTTTTTGGTAAAATCCACATCTAGACTACATTTAATACTACATTTAAGTGTATTATTGTCAACTGTAATTTCTATATACACTGGCGTCTTTCTAGCGCTTCGTGATTGATCCATACGACCACGCATCTTTAATCACCTAAAGCTTTTTGAAGATATTTATTAATTTCTCTAATCTCATAAGCACCTTCAGGTATTTCTATGAATTCTCCGTTAGATCCATAATAAAATTTATTATTTATTCCTTTTTCTATGTTTGGAATTGTGTTATAAGACTCAAAATTTGTTAATCCTAATACGTACTCCGAATCATTATCCAAGTTTATAGGCGGATTAAAATTGCTTGTTAAAACTGAAGTGTTTCCCGTTAGAGTAAAAGTGTACGACATAACAACTTCGTACGCAGTTCTATGCACTACTTAGAAATTGTAAGCATAAATGACCGCAAAACACAGTACCGTACGATTGTTCTTGGTTAATGTTATAAAGAATTTTACATTTACCCCGCTATTCAAATAACTTATCAACTCTGTTGGCGGTCGCAGGTTTCCGTAGCTGTCATAGTAAATAGCGCTACTACCGTACTTTTGTAAGAGGTCCAATGCGTGCCTAAACCTTCTATTCCATCTAAATTAATTATACCACATTCCTTTAAATTAACTTTCTTGGGAAGATTGTTTCTCATGAACACTCCACGGGAATATGGTACTTCTAATTGCTTAACAAACTCTATTAATTCTACATTGCTTAGTGCTCGATTAGGTAAAATCAAGTTGCGTTCCTTTGAGGTTTTGCAGGGCTAAAAATGACCAAAACCTTTTTTATAAGGTTTGATGTGCATGCCGTTTCCGACTGCAATGTCCTCCATTGCCTTGTTATGACGTTGTTTTTCCTTAGCTATTTTAGTATCTGAAACTGCTTTTGCAACAGCAGCTGCACCTCCAGTAAGAGTACCAAGGGCGCTTAGGCCTGCAAAAATTGCTATTAGTGGTAGAAAACCTCCTGTTTTAGGAATTGATATAATACGAGCTGATTTAATATGCTTCTTTTGTTTTGCTGTATTGGCGGCCTTAATTGCTATGTTGATTGCATCTATAATATTAGATCCTTTAGTCTTTTTTAAAGCTGTACGTGCTTGTTTGATAATACTTTTAATACCTAGCGTACTTCTTATTTTACGTTTCTTTATCAGTTTTCTTATTTTATTGATATTTTTTGTTCTCAGTGATGCACAGGCACCCATACCAAGTTTTACTTTAGCTTTCATTGCGGTAGCTACTCCAAATGCTGCTACTTTTTCACCTAAAGACAAGTCACCAGAATTTAGTCTTTCTGTAGCTAACTGAGCTAACTTCGAATCTGCTTGATGACGTTTAGATAGATCCTTTTCTTTGGTGTATGCAATATCGTGCTCCTTACAAACCTCGTCTAACTTGTTTATTTCCTTGTCTCCCGAGCTAACCGTTCGATTAGTTTTGTACCCGGACCGCAAAATTTGTAACCCGGAATATGCGCTTCAAATGGTAAATTGTTAATTACAGTATTTAATAGTCCGTTCCCAGTAGTTTTAGAATTATTATATGTAATCATTAGCGGACAACTATCCTCTCAAGCTGTGCAGTAAATAAATAAAATATTATGAATTAATGATTCTTTATATACTCGCCGTTTCTATATATATATATATATATATATATATATATATATAATTCCACTTTTTACAAATCGAATTTAGTACTTGCAAACATGCGTGTTGTGAAACAATCAACACCTTTAACCATAAACAATAATGACATTGGCGTGCAATCCTTAGCTAAAAAGAAAAACATAGCGTTCTTCTGCCTTCATCTATTCGATGTCTAGTTGTTGGTCCATCAAATTGCGGTAAAACCAACGTTATGATTGGGCTGATAGAACATCCTAATGGTTTAAAGTTTGAAAACGTATATGTTTATTCTAAATCACTTTATCAACCAAAGTATCAATACCTTGAAAGTCTACTGCAACCAATAAAAGGGATCAAATATTATACATTTTCCAGTTCTGATAATATTATATCACCATCTGATGCTCGAAATAATTCTATATTTGTTTTTGATGATGTAGCTTGCGATAAACAAGGTATCATTAGGGAATACTTCAGTATGGGGCGTCATAAACAAGTAGACAGTTTTTACCTTTGTCAAAGTTATACTCGTATACCTAAGCACTTACTACGTGATAATGCTAATCTTTTAGTTTTATTTAAACAAGATGATTTAAACTTAAAACACATATATGACGATCACGTCAATACTGACATGAAGTATGATAAATTCAGTGAAATATGTGCTGCTTGTTGGCAAGACAAATACGGTTTCTTAGTTGTAGACAAAGATAGTGATCCAGATCAGGAAGGTACCGAATAGGTTTTGATCACTTCATACATATTTAAACCTTGAGAGACGCAAGTATCGTTAGTATCGAAGAATTTTTTACTACAATAAACTTTTACGCAATGAACAAGGAGGCGATAAAACTTAAAAGAATTTTAATTAAGAAAAGAAACATTGTAAAAACAAATTGCGTCAGTTAAAAGATAATGAAGTCGTCCAAGTGGAATCAATCTTACCCATAACATCACGATTAGAAACTATTGCTAATAAACTGGATGGGGAAAGTGCGGTAAAGAAAAAAAAATTTAAAGAAGAAGAAGAACTGCCTCATAGCAGTGTAAAAAAAATTAAACCTAAATGGCTAGAAAGGAACGTTGACTATATTGATTCCCCGGTTATTGCTCAGCATATACCAAATATAAAAAATGATGCCATAGAGGTAGATGATGATGATGATGACGATGTTGAGAATGAATACGAAGCAGAAATTAATCGAAATGCACAAGAAGCCCAGGAATATATTCAAAGCTTTGCCGATTCACCTGGTATGACACATTATCTCGAACAGCTACATCCGCTACCTCGAGAATATATTTACAAAATGTTTAAAATTGTTAAGAACGAATTTGATCATAAATATGGTATTAGGTTTAACCCTGATTCAAATGGTCTTATGATAGGCAATTCGAATTTTGCGTTGGATGATGAAAATGTTCTAATAAATGATTTGAAATATAAAGGTACTCCTGGATTATACGAACTACTGTTTAAAAATATCCTGTCGGGTACAGTCATCAAGATCTAAAGTCGTACCTTGATATTGTAAAAGAACAAATGCTAATAGAAGATATTATTCTGAAACAGAACAAATTCAGGGTAATACTTCATATAAGTACAAAATATAATATCTACATTAAACATACTTCCCAAACACCCGTAGACCTAGAACATTACCCTATAGAAAGCGTCTTGGAGACGGTATGACAATGGAAGTATCAAATAACGCTATAGATTATTTATATTGGAATGATCCCAATGAACTTGTTGATAGATTACGACTTTTAGTTTCATCTCAGACTGCTGGACACACAGGTCACGGCAACGAAATAAATTCGATCATTGAAGAATTGTGTGAGGCGAAAGTAATTAGATGATATGACAATTGACAAATTTGGAAGGCACTTACATAACCGTAAAATAGATATAAGTGAACAGGAATATGAAAACAAAAGTGAAGGTTTTGAAACCTTGATTGAGTACAAGTTACATATGCTACATTACACGGTAGTAGCAACGTTTTACTCTAATACATTCCTCGACGGTGACAAGACATTCCTTATTTTCAACATTAAACATAATTATGAATTTCCTTATGAGGAAGCAGTCATTGAGAATATTAAAGGATACCCGCAAGACATTGAAATTCTTATAAACGAAAAAGTTATGTAATTGCACAGTTACAAGGATTTTGCTTAAACGTATGGATGTAATCAGCTTTCGTGATAGCGGTGCTATTAAAACAATACCACAATGTTTCTTGATTTTATATTAAAAGTTCCTTTCAAAGCAAGTGGAGCCCACGACATTCAAACATAGAAGTATTTCATTAATTGTATTTAATAAATCCTGATTATAAAAAGTATTATGATAGTTGCTCAATCAAAAGTGAAAGAGGATATAGTAAATGAACTTCATAAACCAGCAAGAATAAATTTCAAGAGACGCAAAGTGATAGTAAAAGGTTTAAATGACCTTCTTCAGACCGATTTGATTGAAATGCTACCATATTCGCAAACAAACAAAGGATTTAAATACATTTTAGTAGTTATTGATTGTTTCTCCAAATACGTATGGGCTGTACCACTTAAAAGTAAAACGGGTATTGATGTTACTGCTGCAATGAAAACAATTTTAAATAAATTTAAAAATCCGCCAAGAAATTTGCAGTCTGATTTTGGTAAAGAAATAACAAACACTTTCAATCCTTAATGCAGACATATGGCATAAACCATTATAGTGTTTTTTCTACAAAGAAAGCATGCATTGTGGAACGTGTAATTAGAACTTTAAAGGGAAAAATGTGGCGCTTGTTTAACCTGAACGGTTCTTACAATTGGATAAAAAATTTAAGCGATATTGTGAAACAATACAACAATACAGTTCACAATACTATCGGAGTCAAACCTGTAAAAGTTGATAAATCAAATGAAAAAACTATTCTTAAATCATCATTTACCCACATCAAACTTGCAACCAAAATGCCAAAATATTCAATAAAAGACAGTGTGAGGATTAGTAAACACAGGGAAGCATTTACGAAAGGTTACACGTCAAACTGGTCAAATGAAATTTTTAAGATTAAAAAGGTAAACGTAACCAATCCTACAACATATATATTAGAAGATCAAGACGAGAAAGAAATCAAAGGTGCATTTTATGAAACTGAGTTGCAAAGGTTAAACATCCAGGAATTTACCTGGTAGAAAAGTCCTAAGAAAGAGTGGAAATAAAGTATTTGTAAAATGGTTAGGCTTCTCTAACGTACACAATAGCTGGATCGATAAAAATAATGTTTGCTAGAAGTTGTTATAATAGTTAATAAGGCTAACATTGTAAAATTATATTAAAATAAATAATACAGACAAAATCTTTCTATTGTTTTTTATTATTATTATAAAGGAATTTTGTAAGGCTAACATTGTAAAATTATATTAAAATAAATAATACAGACAAAATCTTTCTATTGTTTTTATTATTATCAAGCCATTCTTTTAATAAAAGATATTTTGTTTTGCGCATTGCAAATTATTATTGCTGTGTCTACAACAATGGATGTTATATTTTAAACGATTGTTGATTTTAACTCCGATAGCTTAGGACAACCTAGTGCAAGCATATCAGTTACAAAGTTTTGCATTATATATGTTTCAATCAATTTCTTCTTTTCTAGACCCTTCACAAATACTTCTTCACCGGGTCGGATAATTTGCTTCAAATAAAGCGCTATATATGATGACACCATTCCAGCCGTTGAAGATTCATCCCAAGAAATACCATGAATATTCCTTGTCACCCAGTCGTTATGTTTTATTTGATCTTGACTCAAACAACTGGACTGCATTGGCAGTTTAAAAATTTGATGCCAAACATCACCTTTTAACAAGTCCAAAACCGCAATTTCTTTACACACAAACTCGTTTTTCTTGTATTTAAATCCCTGAATATCAATTATATACATGTTTGTATGTAAATATATGCAGTAAACTTCGACTAATTAAATTAATATTAGGAGCAATCTCCTTATATAGCAGATTACCACCATCTGCGTACTTTGCCAACCCACTTTTCAACCTATCACAAGAGTGAACTCATTTTGAATTGAAACCGGCCCATGTGTATTTGCAGCCTCTAAACATAAATCAGAATCCACTTTAATTAAAACACAATTGACTTGAATGGGATATTTTGCATCTGTCATACTGTCTCGCTAGAAAACCAAATTCAAAACATCTACACACATTCTTCTCTGCACTTACATTTTTCAACATACGTGTGTTTTGAAATATGTTCCATTGAAAGTAATATAAAGCCGATCCTAATTCAAAACGTGCCCACAAGTATTTTACATTTGAAAAGAATTCAGGTTTTCACATTTTACATTAAAAGTATATAACGCCGATCCTAATTCAAAACGGTGCACGTGTAACTTCTCGCTAGAAAACCGAATTCAAAACAGCTACACACATTCTTCTCTGCACTTACATTTTTCAACATACGTGTGTTTCATTGAGAGTAATATAAATCCGATCCTAATTCAAAACGTGCCCACAAGTTTTACATTGAAAGTATATAAGAATTCATGTTTTCACAACTATTTTACATTGAAATGTTTTCACAACTATTTTACATTGAAATTATATAGGGCCGATCCTAATTCAAAACGTGACAGACGTATTTTACACATGGAAAATACGTCTGTCGCGTTTTGAATTAGGACCGGCCTTATTTACCTACTCTTGTCTGTTTCTCATTTATTATACTTTCTCTTTCTGTGGACAAACCAAACGATACAACCTCAACATCTTTATCTTTCCCTTCCATACAAAACTTTTCATCTCTTCTAGACCCTTCATGTACAATATTCATTTTATAATAATCATTTAAATTCAAATTCTCAATTATCAAAATTATTTTTGCCCCTTAACTCACTTATGCCTATTTTTACTTCTTGTGTGTCACATAACGCTATTTTTACTTCTATTTTTCTTAAATCTGACTCATTATCCACTATTAACTCTGCGCCTGACTCTACCTCTACTTGTTCAGCCTTTTCTTCCACTATCCATTGTACCTCATCTAACCTTTCCTCACTATATCCTCCTGAGTCGATCTCTCTCACTTCTTCATCATCTCCCTCTATACTATTTATACATAACTCCATGTCATCTTCCGTGACATCATAACTTGCCTTCCAGGGCAATATCCTATCCCCAATCCTAACTATTCTCCTCTCCATATCAATTATAACCCATAACTTCATCATGCAATCGACCCCTAATATCCCTTTAAACTTTAACCCAGGTACAATGATAAATTCTTGTTCACAGCTTACTGAACCTAACTCTACTTTCAAAATAACTACGCTATTTACAACAGCAAATCGTTTTTTATTTGGCGCAACCAGGTGACATTATCCTATCACACACTTTATTTTTAATTTCATTGACGAATTTCTCCGATATCAAACTCGCCTCAGCTCCTGAATCTAATAAAACTCCTAAATTTTTCTCAAAAATTTTAATTTTTATTATGGGCAAACAAAATTTTTCAAGTATTTCTGGCTCAATTTCCTCTTCAATTTTTAAAAATTCCCTAGCATGTTCATACTTGTACACAGTGATGTCTAGTGGTTTGTCCGTTCTTAAAAATCCTGTCCAGGTCGGTTTTCCCTACTCGGTCCTGGTCTAGCCGTCACCTCAGCATAAGTCTTAGGCGTTTCTACTCGTTCCGTGTTTGTATTCTCAGTCCCCCGTATGTCCGGTGAACTGTTCTGTTGTGTCGGTCCAGGTCTCGGTGCTGGTCCCCTTCCTACACTGCTACTTCTGATATATGGTCGTCGCTGTTCCCAATTTTGTTGCTGGTATTGGTAATTATTCCGTCTAGCATAGTTGTCCCGTCTGTTGTCAAACCTAACCGTATTGATTTGTTTTTCCCTATGCTCTCGAGGTCGTCCACTACTTACATCGTCGTACCTCTGCAGGTATTCCAAAAATAATTCCCTGTCCACTATATTCTGTAGTGCCACGTGTTGTCGTACCTCTACTTCAAAGTGTCTCGATAGATATTTAATTATTTGTCGGTCCGTCAGTGGGGGGTTCAGTTGCTTAGCTATGCTATACTTGCGTATAGCATATTGCTCCCTACTTCCTGCAAATTCTCCCTTAAATTTCCCCGTTATTAAGTCGTCTCTTACCTGGTCCTGTCTGTGGTCACTCCAATAGTGTTTTAAAAATCTGTCTTTGAAGTCCCTGTATGTGTCAATTTCCAGTCCTATTAAATTATACCAAGCTTCTGCATGGTCTTTTAATAAAGCCTATACAATATTCAATTTTGCCTGTTCGTCGTATACATTATTTATTAGTCCTCTAACATTATTGATAAATATTTGTGGGTTTACTCTATTATCCCCATACAATTTCATTTGCTGCTCTAAAGAAACATTTCCTGTTACAAACCTTGGACCATCCCCCATTAAAGTCGCTACATTATGCTTAATCCCTGTCACTTCTCTCTCAACTCGACCTAACTGATCCTTACACGAGTCCGTTACCTCAGTCATTTTCGCATTAATTTTATCCTCACAGAAAATCCTTACATCCGTCCTTAATTGTCCCATTTCTAAGTTTAAACCTCGAATATCACGCTCATTTTTATCAACCCTATTTTCAACTTTCCCCATTTTCACCGTCAAGCTATTTTTAAAGTCAGAAAGTTCTCTTGTTGATTTGTCAATTTTCTTGCTTAAGGTTTCATTCATCCGTTCCATTTTTCGTTTTGATTCTTCACCCATTTCCTTCACCCCACTTAACGTCTCATTCATTTGATCAAATTTCTTGTTTTATTCTTCATTCATCCTTTCTAGCATTCTCAAAATTAACTCATTTCCAGCTTCTCCTGATTCCGTCCTCGACTGATCCCTACTGCCTCCAGCTTCCTTCATTTTTTAATTTTTCTCACACAAGGCACTATTGGCACTTCCAATTTCCACTCCTTGACTCCTTAACCACTCCTTTCTCTGCATACGTTCAAACACTCTCACACACTAAAACACTCTCTCTCTCAGATCGCCAGTTTCCTGGAATAAAATCACTAAAATTTTATTTGGAAATCGAGCCTCACTTATGGGTCGCCAAATTTATGCCGTGGATCTCGGGTAAGCGTCGCGAAAAAAAATCGAGCCTTACGAATTGGGCGTCAAATTTTACTGTGTATCCTGACTTTATCAAGCCTTACGAATTGGGCGTCAAATTTATGCCGTGGATCTCGGGTAAGCAATTGCGATACAAAAATATATTCGAAAATTTTATAAAATTTTCATATTCGACACTACACAAAATTTTCAAAAATTACCTAATCAAAAAAAATTATCCTTACCCGTTTTCCATTTTTTCTCGGTTGAACGGCCTTCTTCAACTGCTTCCGACTAGCTCATTCGGATCTCCTCTTGGTTATCTAAATTCACTCGCATATTCTCAATCATACACACACTCTAGCAATAAAACCTCAAATACAATCAACATTCAAGCTTTTATTTATAACTATTTATTTACACATGAAATGCAATAATGTCCATATTCCATTAATCCCGTTACACTTCAGAAAAACCTTATTTCATAATGTCCAGTATTCCATTAATCACGTTACACTTCAGAAAAACCTTATTTCATAATGTCCAGTATTTTATTTTTAAATCATTAAACACAGAAATTGTACACGGAGTAAATGGGCCTTGAATAATACCTTCGCTAAAATTCCTTTTTTATACTTTATTTATTCGTTTTACTCTAAATAAACTCTGGGGTAGGATGAGCTCAGAATACCCAGTAATTATGCATTTGCATGCTTTTAAAACAAATAACAAAAAAAGCCATGTACTCTTTACAAAAAATTTTATGTTCTGATGGAACGTTTAAAAGCTTTATAGAAACCTTCAACTTTTCAGTTGACTACCATAATAAAGTTTTACACGTATTACGTTCAATACATAATTAATACACACTAATACACACTACCTTGAAATTTCACGCTAGCATTCTCCCAATATTCACAGTTTAAAAAGTCGCAATTCAAATCGTTACCTGGAAAGTTATAGTAGATCTCTGCTTTGAGGATGATGCCGTCTATTTCTTCTGTCCGTTCTGCAGGTCGTTTCTAGCGGTTACTAGAAAAACTCCATCTCCATTGAACTGCAAACGCGGCCTCCCTGGTGTAACCAATTCCAAATTCCATTTAAATTATTTCTTCATTAATTTGAAGCTTTGAACCACGTTATTTAAAGCGCGACACGAGTTGACTATAATTACAGATTATATCTCTATTAAAAATAATTTCGGCACACTTAACTGCGTATTTAATTACGAGACTATCACTTTGTAATAAATTTAATAGATTTTGTAATACTTACAACTCGTGATACTGCGATACATACTTTTGAGCGGTCGAAAACTTTAAGGGGCCCTACCACGTTATCTAAAATCATTCATACTCTTAGGGTGCCACCTCCTGGCTGCCTTTCATCCGAAATCCCCTTTTTAACACCACATATTCTTGCAAATTTGCACTCAACCCCATTTTCACTCCACAAATTTTAATACCTCGTTATAAAATTTCCCGAATAATACGCTACACTAAGCTCTTGTTCGTTTCAAACTAGACTAAACATTTCAACCAATCGTAGACCTAGTGACGCTTCACAAATCCCTCCTTATATTATTAGTGTCTTTTACTTATGCGTTTTATTCGTCCTTTTCTAATCTGGTCTGAGTGGTACAAATCGATATTCTTGACTATCGGCTATCTAAACACCACGTGGACTAGCGACGTGACTTTTAAATAATCCTGTTTCGTATGTCGTGCTAAAAACATTCACCCGTTTCTAATATACGTAGAATCTGCATGTTTATCTGCTTGAATTTATTAGAACTTGACATTTAAAGTTTGCAGGTGTTCGCTCCTAATGAACGTTTTAAATACAATTCTCCGAGCTTCGTTTTATGGTATTTTAACCCTCCTTTAAGCCGTTTGTTACCAACGCGTTTCACCTTGGATAAATACAGGCTTTTATGCTTATTATATATCAATAATTGTTCAATTAACTCTAATTAAATTAATAATGAATGGCATTGACTTCTACCAAAAAAATATTAATTATTATTTGTACAATTTGATTAATACCCGTTACTTAAAGTTGAATTAATTAATATAAATTTCGCACCTAATTTCTGTTTGTTCCTTTATACAGGGTGTTTTGAAATTGCTGCGTTTATTTTTATTTTTAATAATATAAAAACCACTATAATATATATATATATATATATATATATATATATATATTGCTACTATATCGCTCTTTTCCAGATGTACAACGATCAATTGCCTGTTGATTGCCACGTCTCTGTACCTTTAAAATAATTTAAAATTAACACAATTAAATTTGTGCCTCTACTAGCTCAGTGATTCCACGCACAGAGTGAACGACGATATGATAACAGAGAAATTTTACTTGCTCCTCTCCAACACTCAATACCTCCGAATAAGACAAACTATATTCACCAAAAATTATAATGAACTATATAAAATTACAATTTACAACTCTATGCCCTTTTTAATATCATTTACTTTGTAACTTTGTATAGAATTTTTTAAATCAAAATTATAATAAATATTCCTATCGAATTAGTTCTTTACAAAGATTTTAACTTTTTACACCTTTTTATAGCAATTAAAGCCAGCAAAAAATTGTATCTTACCACGAATAGTTTTGTTGAACGTTCAAAGAAATATCCCCTTCCTTAAACATAATTCTACGTACCAACCAAATTTTTGTTGACCTTTTACACAAATTATTTTAATTACACGCAACTTTTGAGCCCACTTCTGAATACACAAATTATCTACGATTATAAATGCAACATGGTATAAATTGTATAAATAATTCTGACCTTATATTTCTCCTGTTTTGTCCTGCTGTAGTTTCCTGGCCCAAATCGGTTGTTTCTTCAGTAGCTTAAAGTTGTTAACCGCAACTTAGCGTGTTAACCCAGTACTTTGAAATATTTACCAGCAACTTGGAGTCGTTTGCCCAATAATTTGAAGTATTACTTAGAGTATTATTTAGAGTATTACTTAGAGTATTACTTGGAGTTGTTTGCCAGTACCTTGGAACGTTAACCATTAACTTAGATTATTTACCCAGTAATTTGAAGCGTTAACCATTAACTAAGAGTATTCTTTAGAGTATTACTTGGAGTATTACTCAGAATCGTTTGCCAGTACCTTGGAACTTTAACCATTAACTTAAAGTCCTAAATTAATAAAATACAAAGATTTTTATTAAGTCAGTTATTTCTAGACTTACGTTTATATTAACGGCAAATTCTATATACACCTATGACAATGCGCACTTTACTATTTATTTCACTTGAAATTATTAATTTTTGTTACGTTTAATTTCTTAACTTATAACTTTCACCAAAAATTCTCTTCACGTAATAATTTTCTTTCCATTAGCACAGTTGGCGCGTTGATTATTAAATGATGCTCCTTTATCTGTTACATTAGTTTTATAGAAACAAGTTCCTTTTCAGAATGTTCCACGTATCCTCATTGGATGACAGAGTGCTATAAGTTGTTCGTCCGTGGAAAAGGCGTTTCAATTGTGGTTATCTGCAAGGTGTTGGATTTTAGAGGATCTAATATGTACATTGTAAATTGCACGTATCTCGCAATTTTTGAGAGGGACTGTATTAACAAATGGTATTTTGTGTACGTTGTAAATCACGCGTATTCCGTCTCTTCTAATATCCACACTTTATGACATATGCTTGCTTTATTAAGTATGGCATTTTATATACGTTCAAAACCGCACGTATTCTGTTGCCTCAAATATCTATACTTTATGAAATATGCTTGTTTTTAGATGTTTGCTGATCACAAACTGGTATAAATTTACACGCATTTATTGACTTCTTTACGCAAATGCGTTTAGATTGAAAGAAATTTCATTTTACGATTATTTTTCTTCAAATATGTTGAATTTGTAATTGTTTTTGAGCTTAAGAATGTTTCAAATGTTCTAAAAATGATTGGATTGCTTCCGCAATTATTTATTTTAATGAAAGTAGTGAAGTTATTATGGGATGAGTTCCTTTAATTAATTGTAGCTCGTTATTGATTTTATACAGGGTGATTTGTGTTTGCTTTTCTATAATGAATGAATTATGTACATTTTTGTATTTAAATGTTTGTTTTTCGTGGTTTTTATGATATTTACATGAGGTATTCCTCCCTTGTGACCTTATATAACCTTAAATAACCTTATTATCATTATATATATATATATATATATATATATATATACATATATATATATATATATACATATATAGTAAAGATATATTTTTTCACATACAAAAGAATGTGATAACGGTAATAATTATTTGTGTTCCTTAAATAATGGGTTTAGTATAAAATAGTAATAAGCTAATATTGTAATAACAAATTTTAATGAAACTGTTGTGTTTAACAAGTGGCAACCCTTTAACTTTGTACTCTGATTGAAGAGGAATTCTGGTATTGTTTTTATTATTGATTTATTTCTAGGAGTTTTGGTTACAATGCCCCAGGGAGCAACACTGATTACTACAACTGCAATTGCTCAACAACAGCCTCATCCAAAACCTATTCTGGGACAACAGAGTAAGTGTTTTGACTAATGGTTGTATATTAACATGTAATGAATGTTAAATAACATTATTACTGTAGCTGTATAACATTTAACTTTACATGATTGTAGATATACATAAGGAAATATTATTTTAAAACAAGCAAACATTAGTAGTAGTTACAAGAAAAAGTAAGGGATGTAGATATATTTATAAATTACTATAGTTAATTAAAATCAATGCACTGGAGATACTAATTTATTTTGAATTTTTAAGCCATAAGTTTTTTTTCTGTGTATGTAATAGAGGTCATTCCATCCGTGAATTATGTATAATCCTATGGAAGCAAATGATTTGTTTTTTAAATGAAAAATTTAAAATCTTTCAGACTAAGCTAGTAAAGTTGCAATTAACAATCATGGTCTTGAAATCATTTTAAGTATGTTACAGCTCCAATGAAAATACAAGATGACATAATTTATTTGTCTCTTTTAAATCAGTTGCATACACACACCACTTTTAAATATTCTAGTTTATCAATTGCTGTAATGTTATATGAAAGTGTAGGCATATGTTTATGATACTTACTATGTTGTGGTGTGTATAAGATGTTTTAAGTGAGAGTAATTGGTTATAGGTTGATACATTTGTTAATAATCGTACAAAAATGTATTTTTTAAGTAATAGAAAATGATATTTTATAATATGTTGTCACAGAAAAGTTGTGGTATTAAAGATATAATGTGTTCCCTTAGAGATACGGTGACAGTAAGTTGCGCTTCGCCAGCTTGAGTAAAACTCCTCAAGGCGTAGGTTCAAATTGATGGTTAAGTAGATCATAAGAAACCACTGAAGACCTCATAACTGGAGCTAGAATAAAAGGGCACTAGGAACTGGAGCTAAAAGTACCTGTGAGAATTGTTCCAAGTCCTCAGACAAACCCTAAAGTATCACAATATATTAAATAAAGCTGAAAGTTTAAATTGACTAAATTTATTGAATCACAATTATTCTCAAATAATTCTCCAAAAACTTACCATAACATAGACAGGGAGGTTAATCCTCACATTCAACAGTATTAATAAATAGTTTAGATTTAATTATTAAGGCAACATTAAAGTCATACACAACAGTATCGAAAAATCTTATAGGGCGAGCGACACTCAAACTAAAGGAAACTAGTATCTGGACATGAGCCAGCAGGATATTGCACCTAATCTTGTAAATCATAAACAAGAAATATAATACAAATTCATGGCCATAAAGTTGCAATAAGCTGGTAATTTTTTATACAAAGCGACAAGTACACTACTCAAACTATATAACTGAACTGCTAAAAATTGTACAGACAAAAACCACACACGGTAATCAAGGGAACCTTTAAATGCAACCCACACATTTTAATAGACGACAAACCAATCGTACGAGCACGAACATGCAAATACTTGAGGAGTGATACTGGATGAAAAACTCAATTACTATCACCATAACATGTAACAATGCAACACAGGCAATGCAAACCATTACCAGCTTGGCACAACGCAACTGTAAAATTCCACTACACAATGTGCTCCTGTACCTTGGCAGTGTGCTGGCAACTATGGTGTCGTACGCACACTGAACGACAATACTAACATCAAGGCAAGCAGTTAATAGAATGCAAAAGGGCACACTGATCAGACTGACTGGTGCCTACAGGACAACCACCACTGATGCCTTATTCTACCGAGATAATGCCACTTGACCTGATAATAAGGGAAAAAGAGTGACAATGTTCCACTTTAGTGAAAATCGATTGGAGAAAGTAGAAGAAATACTACGATCTCCACCAAACACGATGAAGAGGCTAAAGGAAGTGGTCCTGTCTGAATGGCAAAGTAGATGGTACAATAACACAACCGGGCGACGAACATACGAATGGATACCGTACATAAGACACGGACTAATCAACCAAATACATACAACCAAGCCAAGGCTTAATTCATTTTCTGATGGGTCACGGGCCATACCCAACATACACATATCGGATGCACTTGGCAAATGATGACTTGTGTGGGTGTGGAGAAGTTGGATCACCAGAGCACATGTTCTTTGACTGTGAAGGCTTTCCAAACACACAACAAAAGAGACACTATACTAAACATACCGATACATGAAGTGGTATTTTACGAACACACATTTATTAAACACCTGAAAACACTTGTTGACAAAATCACAGACTATGCGCAAACGTTACCTCTAAAAACAAGCACTACAACGACGACCACATTGAGACAAACACATCACATTTGCCAACATTTACTAGATATTCCAGGAGCACTCTGCTCCTGATGACTGTGAAACCGAACAGTTAGAACCCAATGCACGAACCAAGATACACCAAATCGTTTCTAAATTAATACTAACCTTAGATTTAGAATAGTTATAAATTAGTTTTAATATTGTAGTGGAATAGGAAATCATACACTAACATATGATTAGCATAAAATAGGAAAACGGACTGTATTTGAAACATAAAACTGTCAACAACCTAGCTAAAACAACGAATATGCAAAATAAAACAACCTTACATAAAACACAACACACACATACAAACACGTGCATGCACTAAGGGACAGGACATAAGCAATCCCCAGTTTCCAGATTCCAATGGCCGGGGATGACTGCGGACAACTCAGTCGCTGATTTCTAGCTGTTGATGGTTGAGACTGAGTAAGAAGTATGCAAAAATAACAGAAAAATAGCACCACACACACGCACGTGTGCATGCACGTATGCATTCACGCATGCAAACACACACACACACACAACCCCACATAAAGAAAACACACATTAAAACCTAACTGCACTGACATTATTCTAACTGGTTTAGGCATGCTTAAATTATCAGACAGAATGCGAAAAACTGGTTAGAAAATAAATAAATAAAAAAACCTTCTTTACAGAACTATGGAAAGAAATGTATAACAAGTTGTCTAACTTATAGAAATAAATAGAGATTTGTATTATTATTGATCCATGATACAGGTAACGAATTAATTAGGAGACGATTTTACTACCCATAAACGCGAGCGAGCTGAACACCTGCAATGTAACATTTTCATAAATTTATTATGCTTGTATTCTCATCTTACTGTTTTGGTATGCTTCTTATGTTATAGTTGAAAATAGTTGTGTGTGTGTGTGTGTGTATGTGCACGCATGCATGTATGTGCATGCATACGAGTGAGGCTGCAAATGTGTGGACATGCATTTGCGTGTGTGCAGGGGGCATGCTTGTGTGCATGCATGCATGTGTACATGCATGGGTGCATGCTTATGTGTGTGCCCACGTGTGCTTGTGTGCACACATGCATGCTTACATGTGCACACGTGCATGTCTATGTGAGTGCACTTGCATGAGTGCATGCATGCGAGTGCATGCGTGCCTACATGTGTGCATGCATGTGTGTGGACGGGTCACTTGCGCATGTGAATTTCTGAGTTAAATTATTTGATACATTGTTTTTTCCGGGCGTCACCTTGCATTGTGGTTGACGTGTTTTCCAAGGAAGGAAACATTAGTCTGTCTATGTTTTGACTGAATCACATCACTCATTCATGAAAACTTGGTCGACTACAGATTTATAATTTTTGCTCTATAAACTCATCTTAAGAAACACGGTTCTTATTTGACCTCATCCATTATTAAAAAAAGTTAACTTACTTTTAGTGAAAATCATAAAAATGATTTCAACAAAAGATCACATTTAATCTTGGTAAGATATATAGACATCCTAGTTACTTTAAATTAATTAATCAAGATTGTCAATGATCAAGTTCTGCTTGTTAATGATCTACCTGCCTACCTACTTTCTGTTTGTTTGTTAGAACAGTTACCTGTCTATTTGTGGTATGTTAATTATTTTTCCATTACAATTGATTGGCTATTTTTTCCATGCAAAGAAGAATGTAGTTATATGTGAATATTGATATTGTTTTTAGTAGAGATTAGCAAACAGAACCTTTTTTTGTATAAATAACCTGCAATATGCTCATATATGTCACATTTCAGTATATAAGATGAATGACTATTTTGTATTACTATAAACTTTGTCGCTATTTAATAGTTACTATAAATTTGTTGTTTCTTAATATAGTAACAGGAGTCACAGTTGAGTCAAGATATCTATTAATAGTGTAATGCCAACATTGATCCAAAAACTTTTAAGATGAGATTATGAATTGAATATAATAAATACTTCTACAACTAAGTGGTCATTATGAGTAGCAATACTAAATCAAAATAAAGAGGTTCAAGAAGCTTTTCGAGAATGTTCTCCTAACCACAGAAGCTGAAATGAACCTTTTTATTAATTTACCAATGTTACTTAGAGCACCTGAGGAAATTCTTATCATAGTGTAGGTTGTTGATCACAATATTAGTAATTTGTGTGTTGGAAAGTTGCATTTCAGCCCATTTAGTAATTAAATTTGTGGTTATGGAGGTTTCATTATAGCTAATGTGGATCATGTCATAATGTTGTTACTTATAATTTAGAATTATGTGTGGTTACAATAAAAAAATTATAGAATTATATACAAAGTTGATCGCTTATTGCTTTATTAAAGTATGCATTTAAATAGAAAATGGTATTTTGTTAAAATTTCATATAGTTCATCTTATATTGGGCTATTTATCATGAAAAATTTCATCTACTTAATATTATGGTTTTTAATTATACTTTTTTAAAATTGTGTCGTGTAAAATTTTAATAATCTAATAAATTTGATAATGTGGAGGATTTAATTTATGTAAAATAATAATATAGGTGTAAAAATGCATAAACAGGGTGCTCATTATAACATGATCTAGTTAATTTCACTAATATATGCATAGGTACATGTATTTATGCATTAATTCATCTCTTGTTCTCGACACTTTGATGTCCTAAATTACATTGAGCATAATAAAAATAATTATAGATATTTTTCTAAAATTGATTGAATGAGTAGACTTGCACATAAGCATCATAAATCAGTTAATCTATTTAAGACACCTATTACAGACATCATTACAACTTGTCGTCTGATAAATTTTACCTTTTATATCACTAAATTATTACCATTGCTACAAGTTTATACATGGTTATCTAATACTTTAATTGTAATAGTATTGTTCAGACTGTAATTGCGAGTGTTATATTTTATTAATGTGTGTGCGTTTTGTCAGGATGGAATTAACTTGACTGATTATATTTAATTTCAACTAGGAGGTATGTTTTGAAAAATTGAATTTAATTTTAACTGTTTTGGTGTATTTATTCTATAAATTAACTTTATCTTTGTTCATTTATTTAGACTTTTGTTTCCCAATTTATTATCAAGTATAATTTGTGTTCATTATCACCCTTAACTTGTTACTTAACAAGTAAAAATCTTTCATTAATTGTACATTTTTATGAAATACATTGTCAGTTTATTATTAATACTTTGTAAAATAATGGTGTATGTATTTACCTTATAAAATGAATAAATGTATTTGCTTTACTTGAAATATTAAAATAGTGTAGTGTTTAGCATTTTTTAATCAGGAATTTATTCAGTATACAAATGTATATGATTTTTGTTTACATTTATTTCCACAAGTTCTTTTAAATAAAAGCTTGATGAATGTGCAGTGTTTTAAAATATAGCTTCCTTATACAATGTGAAAAATTGTATATTCTACTTTTTGTATTAACATTTGGTTTACATTTATACTATACAAGCCTTTATTTACAGTTTACTATGATGCAGTTCCTGCAGAGATGACAGATGAGCAGCAGAATTCACCTGAACATACAAACACTAATACTTCATCTGTGCCCACCGATAACTTGGCAAACACTAAAGAGAAGACTCCTATGTGTTTAATAAATGAACTAGCACGTTATAATAAAATTCAACATCAGTATCGTTTAACTGGGGAACAGGTATGTGATTTTTTCCCTTACAAGAATCTCTACCCACTACAAGAATCAACAAACATTTTTACAATAAACTGCTTGTTGTAACTAAGCATCCAGTAAATGAAACTGTAAAATATGAGCTTTATAAATTTGTCTAAACTTAAATTCAGGAGTATATTTGGTTAATTTAGCAGCCACATTATTTTTAGTAATACCAAGACTAGAAATAGAAGAACAGAACTTAGATTATGTGTGAATATGCCCATGTGCATATATAGATATTTAATTATATGAAATAATAATAATAATAATAGTATACCTCGTTTGGATGTTAAGTAAAAATATTCCTATGATACAGCTTGTCTGTCATGAGGTGACTAAAAGTGCCCTACATTTAGCACACACACACATATGCACACATGCATGTACCCGCACACATACACCCACTCACAAACATGTGCATGCATACATGCATGCACCCACACCTGTGCACATGAATGCACGTGTGCATGCCCAGACCTAACAGTTTGTTAATGCTTTAAACTTTCAACACAAACTTCCTTCACAAGGATCGTTTCTTGAAGGAAATTATACAAAACCTTTACCAAGTCTAAGTCAAAGAAAGCTACTTTGCAAGGAATTTGTCCACAACAAAATCAAATCAAACAAATTGGAAGAAATATTTAAGGTACTGTCTTAAGAAATATCAGAGCTAATATTTGTAGCTCTAATTTAAGCTTTAATTGATGAATTAATTGGAGTAATATTTTAAACCTTAAACAATCTCATTATCTAAATTTAATTTAAATTACACAGGTTTAGTTATGACGTTTAACATCAGTGAAATCGAACTGATCAAAACTTTTAATAATAATAATATTTGTACTTTCACTTATTTTGTAGTAGTTGGTTATTTTCAAATTGTATCTTTCAAAGTAAATCCACTCCTATATATAACATGTACTTCAGATTTTCAACAACCATTTGTTCTAGGAAATTTCATTCTAACCAAGCATTAAAACCTGCAAAGAGCCACGTACTCCTCACGAATCAGGAACATTTTTGTTCATAAAAAAGCTTTTAATTCATCAAGTGCTCTGATTAATGCTAAGTTAATGTCATTTGCGATATGTAAAATCCATCCTTTTAAATTTCTAATCGCACGAATGTTTCTGTTTGTAAATAGCAAGTATGTTTTGATATCTCCGCTATTATACAAATGTTGACTTTATTTAAAGAATTGACTATCGCATACGTGACTATTTCCTTGTTGTACTTTTATATTAAGAATTAATGCAACCTCCTAATAAAGTTAACAATTACATGGCTTCCAACATTAATGCAATTCTCAATTCAATTTAGTAAAAACAAATTAATTTATGTTACCAAAATGTTCGTGGTTTGGACACCAAAATCCACACTCTTTTTAATTGCATATTAGTCAACAGTGACGAATTTCATATATTTGCCTTCTCAGAAACTTGGCTTAATAATAATATGAATGACATTGAATTATTCCCTAGTAGCTTCCAAGTTTATTGGTCAGATAGAAATTTCTCTACAAATCAAGCAACAAGAGGAGGAGGAGTTTTGCTCGTTATAAATAATAAAATAGTCGCATCAAAACTCAATGCCAATAATGACTTACTTGAACATTCGCCAGTAGATGTGGTTGGTGTCAAAGTATTAGTGATTAACAAACATTTAATTGTTTTGTTTTATATATACCTCCAGCTCTTTTGTCAAATGAGTACCAGCTACTGTTTGAGGCCCTTATCTCAATGGAACACAAATATGGCTCAGACATAACATTAATTGGTGAATATACCTGACCACAATAACAAAAACTACACTACAAGTCTCACTTTAACATATGCTGCAAATTTTTGTAGCTTTTACAACCTGCACCAATATAATTAAATAACTAATATCAATGATAGACTGCTTGATCTGGTTTTTTCTTCTACACCATGTATAGTTTGTAAAACCGAAAACACAATTCTCACAGAAGACTGTCATCATCCAGCGCTATCAGTTTCACTCTCCATGGACAAAGTAATAAATTCCAGTTTAATGCGCTCTAATGTCCCATCTTACAACTTTCGTAAAGCCAATCTTAAGGTGCTATACAACGAGCTAACCTTATCTGACTGGGATGCACTTTATACCTTCGTTGATATTAATGAAGCCTATAGTTATTTCTATAACATTTTATATAACAGTTCAAACAAAATTGTTATCTGCTTTGGTTTACTGCACCAGTTATTAAGAACTTGAAAAGGAAATATTCGTTATGGAAACTTTATAAAAAAACAAATGATCCACACAGTTATCATCAGTTTAGTGAGCTACGGTCTTAAATTAAAGCAGAGATAACTATTTTATTAAAAAAATTTCTGAAGAACGTGGAAAGAAATCTTAAATGCAATCCAAAACAGTTCTGGTTCTATATGTCATACAAAAATGATTGTGCCTCCTCTCCATCACACACGATTTTTAATGAAACTACTAAAATGGTTCTGAAATAGCAAATGCATTTGCAGATTATTTCTCTACTTGTTACAACTCTAATTCACAGGATATAACTAAATTACCACAAACTGTCATACAAAATAGTGTTACTTTTAATATGACAAATATTTCGGAATATGATATACTTCAAGCTATTAAAAATATAAAACCAAATATGACCATACCTGTTTTCTTCCTATAAGACTGAAAAGACATCTTATTAAGACCATTGACTTTTCTATTCAATCTAATAATGCAAGAGAAGACATTTTCAGCAATATGGAAGCTATCTAGAATTACTCCAGTTTACAAAAGTGTAGATAAGATGACATAAGCAACTATTGCGCTATAGCCATTATATGCAACTTCTGCAAAGTCCTGGAAATTATTTTTATGATTTCATATCAGAACAAATAAAAAATAGATTAAATATTTATCCACATGGTTTTATAAAAGGTAGATCTACGACTACCAATTTATTTTGTATCAGACAGTTTGTAGCAGAATCTCTTGATCGCCTAACTCAAGTTGACGTGGTTTACACAGATTTTTCAGAGACTTTTGATTGTATCTGCCACTGAATTCTGCTGACCTTATTAAATTGCATTGGCTTTTCAGTCAATCTTATATCACCTTTTGTTTCATATCTTGAAAATCGTTTTCAATATGTGCAGTACCTCGGTTACAAATCGAAAATGATAAATGTCACTTCAGGAGTGCCCCAAGGGTCACATTCTGGGACCACTACTCTTTTTAATATATATTGATAACATTGGCAAAACACTGGATGTGAAATATCTCCTTTACACAGATGATTAAAAACTTTATTCTGAAATTAATTCCAAGGAAAATTGTAAGAAATTGCAGTTTAATCTGGATTCTCTAGCTTCCTGGTGCACTACTAATAATCACCCGTTTAATGTTAAAAAATGTTATATCATAACATTTTCCCGAATTAAAAACCCAATTAATTTTGATTATTTGTTAAATGACACAGTTGTTATGTTAAAGATATTGGAGTAATCTTTGACAGAAAATTAAGCTTTTCTGAACATATTAATTATCTAGTTAAAAAATCACATACGACAATGGGTTTCATCATACGTAACTCAATTGGTTTCCCAAATTCTTCTACCCTATTTACATTCTTTAATGCTTATATTCGTTCATGCCCAAATATGCTTCAATCATATGGTGCCCGCTTTATGATATCTACATTAACATACTCGAAAGCATTCAACGAAAATTTTTGAAATTAGTAGTATTGCATATCCAAGGTGTTTACCCACCTATTGGTTATCCATATCACATTTTACTTGCCACATTTAATGTTCATTCCTTAGAAAAACGCCGTTTTCTACATTCTATAATATTTTTGTATAATATTCTCTTCACGTTTCACTGTCCTACAATACTCTGTCAAATACACTTCTTTGTATCCCACTTGACTTCTCGTAATCTCTTCACGTTTCATAATGTTATTCCTCATACAAATGTACTTAAATTCTCTCCGTTGCAAGTGATCTACAGGAATTACTCAAAAATTCAAACACAGTTAGATATCTTCTGCACCTCAACTAAAAATATCCAACAAGTTATATTAAGTAAATGAATTGTACTTACAACATTATTCACTATGATTTAATAATAATTACTTTATTTACCATTTCTGTTTATATCCTATCTTGTAATTGGATTAATCTCCATAAGTTGTATAAATAAATAGATAAAATATAGATAAATAGGATTAGTAATTTTCTTTTAAATGTAAATATAATCAGTCTACAACAACTATCTCTTACAAACGATATTTTAAATACACATTTCCCAATTATTTTTCTCACAACAATATGTTAAATACAAATATAATGAGTCCACAACATCTCCTTCTCACAACATATATTATAACTACTAATCTAATGAGTCCCAAAATCTTTTCACATACATCTTTTCAATTATTCTTATGCTAGTCTAATAAACAAATTGTAAACATGATAATCATTCATTAATAAATTCTTAATTGAACTTTCCTTATAATTACTATGTACGCAATGTACTTTTAGAAGTTATCTATTTCAACAACCCTTCCCTCAAAAACTATGTTAAATGTAACTGAATTCAGTATGTTTATTTCACCTTATATAAAGACAAATCTTGTTTGTGAATTTGACAAATAGACTTCTAAAAATTAAATTAAAATGAGCTGCACACAAATCTTACTGAGATTTAAATACTTGTCTAAAAAAATTAGTCTTTTCTAAAACACTCAATTGAAACAAAATATTTTATTTTACTTTTAAGCATCCTCTTGTTGTTGGTTTTAATTCTCCTGCTTTGACTCTTCAAAACATAATAACTACCAATTCTTATGAATTCATATCAATGTTCTATCCTCTATTAAATCGTTAAAAGGTGCTAACTATCTTAACCATTGAGTGCATCATTTCCATAAGTTTACATGTTAGCATTCCAGTATATTCTAGAGCCTAGGTCATTCACCATGCTTTCTATGCATTTCACCATCTGATATCTTATTTATTTCATGGTTTAAACTTTTCTATACTTGAAATTGATTAAATTATTCTGCCTTTCAATTAGAAAAACCTCCGTTTCTTATTAATTACAAATGAATTTTTTTTAGGATATTTATACATGTGTGTTTCTTGATATTAAATATAATTGAAATTCTTTAAGAGTATTTATTCAAAATACAATGTTTTAATTATAAAATCTGGATGAAAAATTTCTGTTATAACCACACGTTTATACATCAAATGTAATTAAAACATTTATACAGTATATTTCACAAATATATTCTTAGACTAATAAATGTCTAAACAATTTGGTTCTTTCTCGCGTTTTTTCAAATTTATGCAGCAAAATCTTTATCATACACTATAACCTGACTTTACCAAGACTAGCAGTAATATATATGTACAGGGTGAGTCACGGGGAACGCCACGGAGTGTATAGCAAAACGGTGTATTTGTTCAAAGTTTTTTCACGGTAGATTTATGTAAGTCCGAAAGGGCTACATTTTAAAATTATTTTGATATATACAGGGTGCCCCAAGAAAAAGTTACATATCAAAGTTACATTTTTTCTTGTGAAACGTCCTATTTTTTGTTGATTTTTGAATTGTACGTGGAAAATAAACTGGACTTCCTTGAAGGCTCATTATACCTAAATGCAGAGCGTTTTGATTTATTTCACTTTTTCCAAAATTCTAAGGGTTTCGTACAAATTAAATAATTCTAAAATCAATTCACCCAGACAAATTTGTTTTCAACACTTAATATTAGATCGCACCCTTCACTGATCAAGTAACTTACTAAAAGCAGATTCAATACAGGGTGTTCAGAAAATGCAGTTTCAATATTGACAGATTCAAAGTATAATATCGTTGTTATTTTAAATAGAACATCCTGTATTTTATCACTTAGTCTTATAGTAATTTTGATTGTCTTTCAAATGGTATTAGGGTTGCCTATACCTATCTCTTCGAACCTTGACGTAATTTCCATATTTTTGAAATTTAACATGTATTTTCAAACTATTCAATATTATTTTTGACAGAAAACGCCTAAATTCTAGCTCATGATTTTGTGGGATTAGCATATAAAAATGATCTTTTATTTCAATGAAGAACTATCGACCTATATCACTCCTGTCGCTTTATTCCAAAATAATTGAAACTGTTCTTTAAGATCAGATGACAAGTTACCTCTATTTCGAATGGACCTGCACCTTGCCAAAGTTCTAGATTACTAGAACAGGTGAAATGGCTTGCGTGTTCTAATGAGCTAAAGAGCCAAACTACAGGTCCAACCAAAGTAGTAGACAGGTCCCCGAAAGAGGGCAGCGGCTCTTTCGGTACTTAGATTGACAGAGACTATAGGGGTTGGTATGGCAGTCTAAGACACACTACTGTGATGTGGAAGGCAACGGGAAACTACCACATTACCTCTCAAGTACACAGCGTACCTAAATTGAAATAATCATGATGGCATTCTCTGGGGTAAAAGATTCCGGAGTTAAAATAGTCCCCCATTTGGATCTCCGGGAGGGGACTACTTCGGAGAATGCGATTGGAAAGTCCAGAATAAGAGTCGGGAACATTTTGCGAGTCGGAGCGTGGAATGTTGGAAGTATGAAGCAAGTAGGTAAGCTAGAGAACCTAAAAATGGAAATGAATAGGTTAGCACTAGACATAGTAGGGATCAGCGAAGTTCGGTGGCCAGAGGTGGGGGATTTTTGGTGTGGAGAATTCAGGGTAATTCATACAGGAGCAGAGGAAGGAAATTTGGGTGTGGGGATAGTTATGCGAAAAAAGATAGGATACTGTGTAGAAAATTACTTAAAAAAAACGAAAGAGTACTCTTGGTTAGATTAGAATCTAAACCGGTAAACACAGTAATAATACAAGTATACATGCCCACCTCTAGCTACAATGACGAAGAGGTAGATCCGATCTACAAAGATATCGAAGACATATTAAGATACATAAAAGGACATGAAAATTTAATAATTATGGGAGATTTTAATGCAGTGGTAGGTAAGGGTAGGGAAGGAGCGGTAGTAGGTTTATTTGGTTTAGGCACGAGAAACGACAGGGGGAGTAGGCTGGTAGAATTTTGCGACAAGAACAATTTAATCGTCACAAACACAATATTTCAACATCATGCTAAAAGTCGATAAACGTGGAAGATGCCAGGAGATATAGGAAAATATCAAATAGATTACATTTTTGTTAGACAACAGTTTAGGATTCAAGTAAAAGACTGCAGTAGCTACCCAGAAGCAGATATAGACACTGACTACAACATCGTAATTATGAAGGCCGCACTTAAATTTAAAAATTTGAAAAAAGAAATGGAAAAAGGCACTTTGATTTTGAGAAACTAATGATGAAGATATTCAAGAAAGACTCGAAAAAAGTCAAATGAATTGCTGAAAGATATCGGGAAAATATCTGATACTAAGAAAGTAGAAACAAAATGGAATAATATTAAATCCAGCGTAGACATGGCGGTCAGAGATATTCTGGGGTATACACAAAAATAAAATAAGAAACCATGGATAACAAAGGATATCCTGAATTTAATAGAAGAAAGACGAAAATACAAAAATAAATCAGACGAAACAGGAAAACAGAGATACAAAGCCAGAAAATGGAAAATTATTCGAAAATGCAGGAAAGCTAATGAACAATGGATTGAGGAAAGGTGCAAAGAGGTACAAACTAAGATGGAAATAGGAAAGACACATGAAGCATACAAACCAATTAGAATCAGTTTTAGGGATATAGAACTGTATAGCAAAAATATAAAGGACACGGGAGGAAACGTCATTATAGAAAATGTAGAGAAAATGGGTAGATGGCAAGAATATATAGGGAATTTATATGCAGGAGAGGAACTAACAGCATTAGAACTGGAAGCAGACATTGAAAATGATGACTTGGGATATCCTATACTATACTTAGAGATGAGTTTGAATTAGCATTAAAGGGTCTAAAAAATAGTAAGGCGCCAGGTACAGATAAGGTGCAAGCAGAAACTCTAAAAGCTTCTGGACAAGCAGTAACAGAACGTCTCTTCCAACTTGTAAGCTATATGTACAAGACAGGCGAGATACCCAAAGATTTCAAACATAACATCATAGTAACTATACCAAAAAAGAAAGGTGCGGATAGATGTGAAAATTTTCAAACAATAAGTTTTACAGCACATGTGTCAAAAATACTAACTAGAATTGTACAAAGACGAATGGAAAAATGAGCTGAAGAAATACTAGGAGAAGATCAATTTGGGTTTAGGCGAAACAGGGGAACATGGGATGCTATTTTAGCTGTGAGTGTGATAATGGAGAAAACAATAGAAAAAGGGGAAAGCGTGTATATAGGTTTGTAGATCTGGAAAAAGCATTCCGCAATGTAAAATGGAAAAAAATGTTCGAAATACTCAAAAAGATTGGAATGAGTTATAGGGATAAACAAATAGTACAAAGCTTATACAAAGAGCAAACAGCAGTAATAGAATTAGAGCTTTGAAATGTGGTGCTACAGACGTATGATGAAGATATCATGGACACACAAAGTTAAGAACGAAGATGTACTAAAAATGGTAGGGGAAGAAAGAATTATGTGGAAAACGGTAAAAATAGGAGAGATAGGATAATAGGCCACATACTACGGCATGAGCGATAGTGAGGAATATATTAGAAGCAGAGATAGGAAAAAAGAGAAGTTAAGGTAGACCTAGGTTAGACTTACTGCACACCGATAGTGAATGATGTAGGCTGTTGGAATTTCAGGAAATGTGTAGGCTAGCTCAGAATAGAAATCAATGGAGGTACGCATCCAACCAGTCCCAAAATGGATAAACTAATGACGAAAAAAGTAACTGTACTTAAACATGATGATTATTATAAGCAACTACAAGTATTGGTTGGGCAGTATTCTCGAATAATGTTAATTGTGTGAAAGGTTTTACTGGAAAACTATTAATTTGGCAAATGTTTAAGTGTTAGGGGATCTTGGTAGCCACATGCTGCTTAACCTCCTTCACTGTATCTTGGTGAAATAGGGCATAAAACTATAAAACAGTAGAAGGGGAACCGAGCTGTATATAGGCTGTGTGAGAATTTTAGGGAACTGTGTAGGCTAGCTCAGAATTTCGTTTCACAAGAGAGAATACTTTGTTGGTAATTTTCTTGATCTTAGAAAAACTTTTGATTGTGTGGACCACTGTTTGTTGTTAGAGAAATTAAAATTATTAAATTTTGATGTTACTAGTGTGAATATGATTTCCTCATACTTGTCCAAAAGATCTCAATGCGTGTATTTTAATGAAAAGTACTCTGGCCTTCTGGGTGTTTCATGTGGCATGCCTCAAGTGTCAATATTGTGGCCGTTACAATTCCTATGCTTTATCAATGATTTCCCAACAGCGATTACTAATGGTTATAAAATCCTATGTGCAGATGGTACCACTTTATATCATCAGAGTAATGATATTGAGGATTTACTTTACGATAGTGAGGTAGCTATCGAAACTGCTAATAATTGGTTTAAGATCAATAAGCTAGCCTTAAATAATGATAAAACTGAACAACTCATCTTTACACTAAAAAAAAAGATTTGGCTAATTAGGACCACTGTGTACAGTTTTTGGGCAAAACACTGGGTTCTTCGTTAACTTGAGACAAACATTGTCACAAGCTGAGTAGTACATTATCTCAGTCTATTTACTTCTTGTACTGCTTAAAAAATTATATTTTTTAGAGGTATTTAATTCTTCATATTTTGGCATCTTTCATTGCTTTTTCTATCATGGGGACATACAAGTGTTACTGAACGTATATTTAAATTGCAGTGCCGTGCTATTCGTGTTAACGTACAAAGGGTATTGATCTGATTGTCGTGAGTTTTTTTATTAAACATAAAATTCTTACATTTCCCAGTATTTATATTTTGAATTGTTTATTATTTGTTAAAAAACATTCAACTCAATATATGCACCATAGTGATCTTTATATGTTCAATATCCATTGCAGAACGAATTTGGTTATACCATTTCATCGACTATCTAGGAGTAGGTATGGGTATAATTACTATGGCTGTATATTTTACAACTCCTTACACATTAGTATTAAGAATTTGCCTATTATACCGTTTAAAAGGGTTATTAAAAACTATTTGCTTGATAATGGTTTTTATTCCATTGTTGAGTTTCTGAACAAAGTGAACTGCTTTAAGCTTTCTGTGGACTCTTCTACTATTTCAACTATAAGCTGTATTAGAAAGATACTATTTTTGACAATATGCTATTCACCAGTGTGACAATGCATTTATTTAAAATAAATAAATAACTAATTTTCTGAATTTTCACTTTCAATTCAATACTTGTACAAAAAAATTTAACTACACATTGGTCTCACTATACGGTTATATTATCGGCGCACTCAAACAACAATTAATTTGTGCTAATTACTACCAAATTTATTATTTTTGAGGAGGGGGTTAATTGTTTTGTTTACATATTCATAACCGTGTTGTTGAGCTTGGTATAGCAGCAGTTATAAAATGCAAATTGGGAGTTTATCAACATTAACTTCTGCAAAGTTTCAAGGGTGGCATGTTTACATCATGAGAAAGGCTGAAAAACCAAGTAGATTTTGCTGGTATTTTCAAATGATAAATGCAATAGAAATGATCAAAGGCTACCATGTTACCACATACAAATATAACCAACATAAAACTTTTTAAATTCTCATAGCTACTCTCAAGGACAAATGAATTTGGATTTTGCACCATAAATGTACGATTACTATCTTCATGTCAAACCAAACATTGTTAATGGAATTTGAGATATTTAAACATTTTCCAATATTATTGAATGACCACCATGGATGTGAGAGCTTGAAGGATGCCATCTTGAATGTTAAAATCGAGTTGAAAGTTTTACACTTTTGTATCAACGCTTACAGCTTATTACTTCATCATGACAGTATTATGAATACCACCATTCACTGAAATTGTTCATAAATACATTAGAGAATAATTGTTTTGTAAAATTTTTCTAAATAAAGTTTTAAAAAATTGTATATTGCTTCACTTATAATACATTGTGTTGACTATCATAATCAGTATGTCAAACAGCATGTCAAAGATCATAGCCAACATGTCAGGGCTTTCACATTTGGCTAATACGATTCACAGAATTTTGACAATGTTTCCTATTGCGGTATAAGGGAAGTTAGCAAATGTGCCCCTTTGTTTCAATCCAATATACACACAACTTTTCTGAAAATATTTTCATCCAACTTTGAAGCGTTTTTACCATAATCTGGTGTCGGTAGATTTATGGTGGAGTAAATTTACTCTAAATGATGTATTTTGTGGAACTTCTGACAAAGTGAAGATTTCCCTTATATACTGCATGTTTAAGTAATATTTAGTTATTTTCAGTTTCGCGGCCTTATGGGCATTATTTTCGGTTGTCTTAGTTATTCCCACTCGCCATTTAGAAGACTGATAAGAAGTTAGTTGCTTGTCAACATTGTTTTGGTTAACATGGCAATCGCTAGCACTGGTAAGTTTTATTTTTCGTACTTACAATGCTTTGTCATGTTAAATTAATACATTGGTCGTGATACAGTTCACTAGCTTGTAAAATACGCCAACATTTTTTGATCCTTTGGCGGATTTTGAACTGGCGTATTTTTTGTTAAACATTCGTATTTTTTGTGAGTTGACCTATGTTCGTTTCAAGGTTAACTTTTGAATATTTTTGTTTGGCAAGTAGTTTATTCGTTTGTTAAATTGCTTAAAATTAGTGAATTAATTTGACTTTGGAATTATTTTATTCGCGAATTAATTCTTTGAACAAATACGTGTGGTGTTTGATAAACAAGATAACTCATATTTGATAAACAAATCTGTCATTTTAGTTCGGTTTCGGGAGTGCGTTCCGTATTGCATATTTGGGTAAATAACATTACCATTGGAAGTATTCAACGCAATTGGTTGCATTCAACGATCACTCAACATTATTGGTGATTGGTCGCAATGGAGAAACAACACGAAATCCTGCAAAAGCTGCAAGGTTATATGGCGAGTGGGGAAAAATTGTTAGGTTTAATGCAAAATGCTGAAACTTTGAATAATCGTGAGCAAATTGATAATTGTTTAATTCATGCGAAAGATTTTTCAGAAACCGTTGATCGGTTTTTGCGGTTACAAACACAATTAACCGGTACAGTTGGCATATCCGAATTTCGGTTAGAGGAAATACACGCTTATGGGAATAAATTTGATGATATTTCGTATAGCATTCGTTCTAAAAGTAGAAAATTTGAATAGACTTTTGGATAAAATTTTAAATGCAAATTTAGATAGTTCGGTGGTTGCGAATTTACAAGAATCCCATATCAAATTGCCTGCTTTGAAACTGGCCGAATTTAATGGGGATATATCGTCGTATATAAGCTTTATAGAGTTATTTACCAGTTTAATTGGTAATTCAAAAAAGCTTTCAGATGTTGAAAAGCCGGGTTATTTGGTTGGAAATTTAAGTGGGGAAGTAGCTGCTCTTGTTAAGTGTCTAAAAATTACAGGTGCCAATTATTCTGTTGCACTCGATATGTTAAATAAACGATATCAAAATACCCGAATCATTGCTAAAAATTATTTAAACAATTTGTTCAAAATACAAAACATTACCTATAGATCACCCTCATCTTTGAAGAAGGTAATAGATACATTTTCTGAAAATTGGGCAGCATTAAAAGCTGTATTACCAAGTCAGGAAGAGCAATTAAACTTGCTCATAGTTAATTTACTTTTAAAAAAGTTGGATCACGTAACGTGTGAACAATTTGAGTTAAGCATTGCAGATGATCGAAATAAAATACCTTCTATTGATTGTTTGTTAGATTTTATTGGAAAGCATAGCTATGCTCTAGATAACTTAAACATAGTGATCCCAACGAAATTTAATAAAAATATTAAAAGGGATCAATCGTATTCAAATAATAGTAAAGGTAAAACAATGCATTCTTCAGTTGCAAATTCGGCTACTAATTGTGCATTTTGTGCAAATGATCACGATCTGTTATCATGTAAATTGTTTAAAGATAAAACCGCATATGAGCGTTTTAAGTGGGTTAAAGCTCACAATCGTTGTTAAATTTGTTTTAGAAAATCACATTTAGTTAGAGATTGCAAGGTCACTAAACTATGTGTCCTGTGCGATGGTAAGCATGCTACTCTCATTCACTATGCTTGAGCCCAGAATTCCAATAGGGATGCAAATATTTCGATTGTATCTGCTTGTGATTCATCGAGGACTGCAGTGAATGTTGAATTGAAGCCTGCTTTGGAGCTTACGTCAGAAACGTCAAGTTTTACGGCTTTTTCTGGTATGACAGAATCGAAAGCTACCGTTCTTCTAGGTACTGCTATTGTAAATGTTTTAACAGTAGCTAATGGGAAAGTTCCCATTCATATTTTATTAGACTGCGGATTCCAAATTAGTTTTGTCACAGAGAACTGTGTACAAAAGTTGGGCACGGCCGGAGTCAGTCCTCAATGAATGTTGAAGGTCTTGGTCAGACTACCACGCGTAGTCGGGGAGTAGTAACTCTTCCTTTACAATCACGTAATAGTAAATCTCCTTCGATGGCTGTCACAGCTCAAATATTATCGACAATTTGCAGTGACATGCCTGTGATTAATATTTCAAGTAACAATTGGAATTATTTACAAAATTTAAATCTTGCCGATCCTTATTTTGATTCAAAGGGATCAATTGATTTGTTGCTTGGGGCTGATATGTTCCCTCAAATATTATTAGGTCAGGTCATATCAAGTTCCAATGGTATTGGGCCATCAGCCATAAATACCATTTTAGGGTATGTGGTTATGGGTAAAGTGGCTTCTAATAATAGAAATACCGCTAGGTGATATTTCGTCGAATCAATATTAGAAGAAAATATTAAAAAATTATGGGAGCTGGAACAAATTCCTGCCCATAACAAGGTTGAACCTTGTGAGTATTTTAAGGAAACTCCTTTTTGGAATGAGGAGGGTAGATATGTGGTTTCACTACCCTTTAAGGACAGTAGTCCACCTATTTTTGGAGATAGTTATTTGACAGCTCTTCGTTGTTTGTTAGCATTAGAAAAACGTCTTTCGAAAAATTCTGAAATGAGTGTGTTATATAAGAAGGCGATGCAGGATAATATTGACTCAGGTTACATGTCTTTGGTAGTTGAGTCGAGGCAGCCTACTGTTTATTGTATTCCCCATCATGGAGTGTTGAAACGTCATTCCACCTCCACTCAATTGAGAGTAGTAATGAATGCTTCGTCTAAGTCTTTCAACGGCATTTCGTTGAATGATACTTTGTAACCAGGTCCAAAGTTACACATTGTGGAGGTTTTATTGAACTTTCGACAGCATAAATACGCTCTTATTTCAGATATAAAACAAATGTATCATCAGATTCTCATACATGAGGATCATCAGGATTTTCAAAGAATCCTTTGGAGATTTAATACAACGGAACTTGTTCGAGAGTATGTAATGAACAGAGTAATATTTGGGGTAAGTTTGTCCCCATTTCTGACTTTACGTACAATTAAACAATTAGCCCTGGATGAGTCGTTAGACTTTCCCAAGTCTTTGAAGGTTTTACAAACAGACATTTATGTTGATGACCTAATTTCTGGAGGTAACACCATAAATGACACTAGTCTCTTGGCCTCTGAATTGATGTTGTTGTTGCGAAGAGGAGGTTTTGAATTAAAGAAATTTGCCATTAATAATCCTGCAGTGTTAAATGGTTTAGAATCTTCATTACACTATTCAATATTGTTCGATAAGGATGAACCATTCTTTATAAAAGTTTTGGGTAGTGACGGTAACGTTCGTGTTGTGACAGCTCGAACAAATTCGGGTAGTTATAAACGGCCAGTGGTAAAACTCAGTAATCTACCGAACCAATAGGTTCGGCCTAAACTTTGTAACTTTATAATGTTGTGTCTCCAATTATTTTCTTTTCGTTGTTTGTTTGGGTGGTGGACATTTTTTTGATAATTTTCTTTTCGGTAAAGTCCCTTTATGGTGGGGGAATGTTTAAGTAATATTTAGTTATTTTGAGTTTAGCGGCCTTATGGGCATTATTTTCAGTTATATTCGTTATTCCCACACGCCATTTAGAAGACTGATAAGAAGTTAGTTGCTCGTCAACATCCTTTTGGTTAACATGGCAATCGCTAGCACTGGTAAGTTTTAATTTTCGTACTTACAATGCTTTGTCATGTTAAAATAATACATTCGTCGTTGTTACAGTTCACTAGCTCGTAAAATACACCAACACTACACATGAATCCAACCAGTTGCACATGACTCGACATGTTGGTTATAACACCTAATGTGGTGCTTTTTAAGTGATGAAAAACAAACATTTTCTTATTCACTTATTTATTACATTTTTTTAAGAAGAGGAAGATTACTTTTATTTGATAGATTTATCCATATTGGAAAAGCTTGAAGACACCCTATAGAAAAAGAAAAGAAACATAAAACAGAAATATATGTAAGCATAAGGTTATATAATGACGTAGAACAAGGGAATGAATACTAAAACTGTGCTGTGTTCCCAAAAATATATAATGAATGCACACTCAAATGGTACAATGTATCAACAGTTGTATTTTGACTTTTCTGAAAGATGAAAATAATGATGTTTACTTTGAGTAAAACCAAAATTTCTTCATAGAAAGTGCAATAGTGATTTTGTGTAAAAAATTTGGGTGATATATTCTTACTAGTGTAATCATGATTGAAGCAAATATTCATTCAAAACATGAATATTGTATTTGCCTTTCAGTTCAAAATCTAGTTGCATCACCTAAAAACTTAATATTATTATATACACACAGATATAAATAACACTTATCAACACAAGTTACATCTTAAAATTAGATAGAAAATTTACCTTATGAGTACTTAATGTATTAATATAATCTACTAATCCATGCTAATAATTTTAGGACCCCAAAATATTTCATGTGTTTCAAAATTTACTGTAAGTTTTGTTGGATAATTTAAATATTCGGGTTTGGTTTACATTACGTGACCTATCAGAAATAATTAAAAATTATTAGAAGCCCTACAAAAACGCGTACATTTTCAAATAGTAATAAAAAATATGCGGGTTTTTCAGTAAATTTGGTTTAATTAAATTCCAAAATCTGGAACTACTTCTTACTAAAATGTCATGCGACCATAGATCGCAGATGAATATACAAAGCGCTCTTGATACTATTAAAACAATAACCTCGCCTAGAGTAATCTTTGACAGTTGGAAGAGCTTTTGACACTATTTGAGACAGAACAATAACATATTCCTTGCAGTATGAAATTGTAATTTAAATATCAATGTACGCCACAACAACGAAGGCTCTCAAAGATTGATTCATAAACACACATAGAACATCTATAACCCTTAAACACAGATTGTAAGTTTTCAAACAGGTCATTGGCATAGCATAATTTGTATAAAAATAATGACTGCATTCAATTCAATCTTTCGTTCTGACATTGTCGATCTCATTTCGTTATTGATAATACGATAGAAGTTTTTGGGTTATTGAGTGGAAACACAGACAACGCTTATAAGTTGAAAACTAATGCAGCAGACCATAAAATGAAATGTTAATTAAAAACAGAGTTTTTGCAGGTTTTATACATGTATGGTTTCTTCTTTAAAATAAATCCGTATTTATCCAACAATAGTGTTACTATTGTAACGTCAACAACCATACGAATATAACAAACTTCACAGTAATTAAATGTAAGTACTGCTTCCTAATTGTGTTGTAATTGTTCTGTTATAATGATGTGTGCAAGTTCTCATCGACATTGATATATATGAGTATTTTTGACACGACAAAGCTGTTATCGTAGTGGACTTGCAACCAGATGGCTTTAAACAGCATAATCGTAGATGTATTGTTAGGATATGCCGCGGTCCCTTGCAGTTAATATTTAACAAATCTTCGATTATTTTGCCTTGTAGTAAAATGTTCCGCCTAGTGACCCATAATGAAATCACAATAGTATTTTCACACATGCACCAACACTGTTTTTGCCTCAGCATTATTTATACCTCAACACTATTCCTGCTCATACACCTGTTTGATCAGTGTCTTAGTAGTAAAACTTTTCGACTACTAACCTAAGTTGAAACCACAACACTTATTTTTGCCTCAGCACTATTTATGCCTCAAGACTATGTTTGCTCGTGCACTCGTTCTATTATTTTGTCTTAGTAGTAAAACATTTCAACTACTAATCTAAGTTGAAACCTCAACACTGTTTTTGCCTCAGCACTTTATACCTCAACACTATTTCCGCTCATGCACCCATTCAATTATTATCTTAGTAGTAAAACATTTTGACTACTAACCTAAGTTGAAACCTCAACACTATTTTCGCCTCAACACTATTTATGCCTACACACTATGTCCGCTAATGTACCCGTTCAGTTATTTGTTTTAGTAGTAAAACATTTCGACTACTAACTTAAGTTGAAACTACAACACCGTTTTCACTTCAACGCTCTTTATGCCTCAAGACTATATGTTTGCTCATCCACCCGTTTGATTATTTTGTCTTAGTGGTAAAACATTTCAACTACTAACGAAAGTTGAAACCTCAACACTGTTTTTGCCTCAGTACTATTTATGCCTCAACACTATGTCGGCTCATGCTCATGCACCCGTTCGATTATTTGTCTTAGTAGTAAAACATTTCGACTACTAACCTAAGTTAAAACCTCAATACTATTTTTGTTTCAGCACTATTTATGCGTCAACACTATTTCTGCTCATACACCCATTTAATTATTTTGTCTTAGTAGTAAAACATTTCGACTACTAACCTAAGTTGAAACCTTAACACTATTTTTGCCTCAGCACTATTTCTGCCTCAACACTATGTTGGCTCACGCACCCATTCGATTATTTGGTAGTAAAACATTTCGACTACTAACCTAAGTTGAAACCTCAACATTATTTTTGCTGCAGCACTATTTATGCCTCAACACTATTTCCACTCATGCACCCGTTCGACTATTTTGTCTTAGTAGTAAAACATTTTGACTACTAACCTAAGTTGAAACCTCAACACTATTTTCGCCTCAGCAGTGTTTAGGTTACAACACTTTTCCCGCTCGTGCACCCATTTGATTATTTTGTCTTAGTAGTAAAACATTTCCACTACTAACCTAAGTTGAAACCTCAGCACTATTTTTGTCTACACACTGTCCGCTCATGCACTCGTTCGGTTATTTGTTTTAGTAATAAAGCATTTCAACTATTAACCTAAGTTGAAACCACAACACTGTTTTTGCCTCAGCACTATTTATGCCTCAAGACTATATGTTCGCTCATGCATCCATTTGATTATTTTGTCTTACTAGTAAAACAATTCAACTACTACCGTAAGTTGAAACTTCAGCACTATTTCCGCTCATGCACCTGTTCGGTTATTTGTCTTAGTAGTAAAACATTTTGACTACTAACCTAAGTTGAAATCTCAACATTATTTTCGCCTCAACACTATTTCCACTCATGCACTTGTTCGATTATCTCATACCTGAAGCTCGGAATAATATTGCAACTATTAAAACAATAACATAATCTCTTCTAATTATTACAAAAACTTAACCCCGCCGCACCTTAAGTGTGTTTATATTGTTTCTTTGACAGTCAGCATCGAATAATGTTAGTACAAATAATATTAGTGAAGTAATATTCAACAACGTTTGGCTAATCATTGCACTTCCTTGTTATTCTTATGCTGTAACATCGCAGAATGGGACAATAATATAATTATGCAATATGCTTTAATCCTTCACAAAATAGAAATTACTTCTTATAATAAAAATGGTAATGAGCAATAATAATAACCGAAAACGTAAGTATTTAATAGTTTCAATATATTAATGGCAAAACCGAAATTTAGGTATTTTTTATCAGGGTGTAACTCAGTGGTGTGTATTTGTGATAAAAGTAAAACAATCAAAATAACTAAGTTATACTCCTAACACATTCTTAGAAAAGGTTAAGCAAAAATTTTTTGGCAATACATATTCCAACCTTATCAGAAATAACTATCCAAATGTGTTTTGTCCTTTTATTACATCACAATGAATGCCTAAACATAATTAAAGTAAAATTAAAATAACACCTAATCGGGTTACATAACCTCAAAATTGGGTACAAAAATCCCGTTTTTTTTAGGCATAAATTGCTAAATCTGGCTGAGGTTACGTAATGTATACCGTGACCATATATACTTGTATTACTTCGTTTATGTCAGCGTAATTGATCAACGACGCTGGACAGAAGATTTTATGAGTCAAAACGCTTTGGATTCTAATCTCAAAATTGCTGAAAATAAACTATCCAATAACAAATAATATTATATGCAAAGAAAAACTATTCTTGCTTAATTTGTTTAGTGATATTCAAATGTCCTGTTAGGCTACAAAATAAAGTAATACTTACTGTTTAGACCTTCAAATTCTTCTTCAAGACTACATGTCTTCGCTTATAAAAATATCGTTTCCATTGGACTCGACTACACTGAAAAATGTTTGGTTCCATTTCAAATTTTAATTGATTTTTTCTATCTGTCAAAGTATACGTAGTTGAACGTACTTTTATTTTTAATAGATTAAAAATTAATGGTTAATTGCACACCAAGATTATTTAAATTGAAGCGAAAAAATTTTGTTGTATTATTTAAAATAATTATGCTTTATAAGTATTCAAAGTTCTATGTTACATATTGCATGCTGTAAAATGAATGAATTATAAATTACTCGAAACTTACATGTTTGGTGTTGAAGGAATGAATGACCTTATTCTAATTCATATCCATCTTATAGAACAAATAGTCTTAATATGTCATCATTCTTTAAAGTTCTCGAAGTATTACATATCCATGTGATGCAATAATCCACCGTGATCTCGCTTCCTTATCGCTAAAGAGCTGCCAGTTAAAAAAATTTATATCGCGAGTAAAAATCTTTCATTCCTTGTCAATGAACAAAACTAACCGCTGCTATCTCTTCTGTACTATAATTAGAGCTATTCATTGCGCTATCTTATCTATTTTATGGTCATTCGGTAATGGTGCTTCTTCGAATTGGAGCATTTATTCTTACAAGACAATTAATTTGCTTATTTATTAGCTTTTAGAACATTTCTCGAAGGACGATGACATTCTTTTATTACGCTTTATTAAAATTCATACAATTGATATTTTTAACGAGAATGAATGCATCATGCAACTTGTTTTAAATAATATATCTTGACACTGAAATTTATTTAGTATTTTTCAAGTTGAAACATGTGAATTAGCATAGTATGTTTTTGCTTATTGTGGTGTTCTTAAAGATTGATGTTCATTCTAGCACAGTACGGATTTTAATTACACAATTCATAAATGCTCTGGCGTTTTCACTAATTGAAATTTATTTGGGTATTTTTAAAATAAATGAGAATTGTTTTGCGATGCAATAAAAACTTGCTTTAGAGCTATATTTCTAGCAAAACATTATTTACACACAGATTAAGGTTGCATTTCGTTTTAAATGGTATTCCAATACTATATGTACTTAAATCATTTTTATTTTGCACGGGAATACATTAATCTTGTTAAAGGCAATACGTTTTTATGTTTATGCAGGGTGAAAATTAAATATAGGAAAATTTTACTTTTCTCCGTTTGAGTGGTTTTTTTCACACAGAATTTGGCTTTAAATGACCTCTCATGACCTCATTATCATATCAAAATATATATTATATGTGTGTATATATATATATATATAATATATATATATATATATAAAGACAGCTCATCAGAGTGGAATAGTTCCCAAGAACCCTATGAAGTAATCGAACTATTATAATGATAAATTTCGAAACAATCGACTGTACTATGGCACAGTAAATAAAACCGCCATCAGGTGATAAAACACCAACACTACTAGTGTGGAAGTGAACAGATATGGTACAAACTACAGTAATAAATTTTATAGATGACTATAAAAGTACGCCAGAGTAGTAGTTAGGACCAGAAGTACTTTTATAGTCATCTATGTAAATATTTATTATGTAGTTTCGGTTCAATTCTGTACTATTCCACACTATTAGTAAGTGAACTTGGTGTGTGTTATCACCTGATGGGTTTTAATTTACTGTATGCCATAAGTACCAGCTGATTGTTTCGAAATTATATCATTATAATAGCTTCGATTAACTCATAGGGTTCTTGGGAACTATTTCTCGACCTGAATGATGGCTTAATGTCGAATACCATTGGGTCATGGACCCTGTTCCCCTGGAAGGTTATACATGCAAATAAATTTTTTATGCTAGTTAACATTCAAACTCAAGGCCACGATTTTAATAGCTCTTAATATTTATTATAGAGTTTGGTTAATCAGATTCACATCTTATCTTTATATACCTATGCGTTTATTTGCGGACTGCCAAATAACTTGTTCAATTTTATTTAATTTGAATTGCCTTTGGGGCATGGGAATCCCCGGTGTACAGCCGAAACATTGGTTGTGTTACGTCTTGCAAATAAATATTTGCTGTAACATTCCGCAAATCTCAAAGGCCAGATCGTACTTTTAATAGTCATCTATAAAATTTATTATGTAGTTTCGGTTACAATTCTGTACTTTCCACATTCTTTTAGTAGTGAATATGGTGTTTTATTCATCCTTGGGATGGCCGGTTCAAGTTATTTACTGTTGCCATAGTACATTTGTGAATTCGAATTTCAAGGCAAATTTATATCATTAAATTATATAGTTCGTTCGATTTACTTCCATTAGGGTTCTTGGGAACTATTCCACTCTGATGGAGGTCTATTACAAGCCGAAACCATTGGTCAGTGGATTGTTTCACTGTGAAGTATATAAAGCTTAATGTTTTGGTTAATGGGACTATTCATAAGCTAACCAGCCAACGATTGTGTGATTCTCTGTGCAATAAGCTCTTATTATTTTCATAAGAGTTTGTTAACAGATACATCTTACTTTATATACTATTTCTTATTGCGGACTGCAAATAACTTGTCTTTATTTATTTGAATTGCCTTTGGGGCATGGACCCGGGTGTCGCCACGAGAAGGTTTGTTACGTTTGCAAATAAATTTTGCTGTAACATTCCGCAAATCTCAAAGGCCAGACGTACTTTTATAGTCATCTATAAAATTTATTATGTAGTTTCGGTTCAATTCTGTACTTCCACACTTTAGTAGTGTTGGTGTTTTATCACCTGATGGCGGTTTTATTTACTGTTGCCATAGTACAGTGATTGTTTCGAAATTATATCATTATAATAGCTTCGATTACTTCATAGGGTTCTTGGGAACTATTCCACTCTGATGAGGCTAACAAGCCGAAACCATTGGTCAGTGGATGTTTCCTCCCCTGTGAAGTAATAAAGCTAATGTTTTGTTAATGGCTATATAACTACCAGCCCGATTTGTATTTGTCAATAGCTCTTATTATTTTCATAAGAGTTTGTTAACAGATACATCTTACTTTATATACTATTTCTCCACAAATTTTTGTATTCTTTGTTTCGGTTTTTTCTTTAATTATTTGGTTGGATCGAACAACTGGTTCCCAAAAATTTTAGACCCTTGTTATTTTTATTTATTTTTTGGAGCAAAATTTTTTTTATCTTGGGGACCGCGCACGGAGTTGTACTTGAAAATTTATCAAAAGCTTTAAATTTTTGTATTCTTTGTTTCGGTTTTTTCTTTAATTATTTGGTTGGATCGAACAACTGGTTCCCAAAAATTTTAGACCCTTTTATTTTTATTTATTTTTTTGAAATTTTTTTATCTTGGGGCCGCAGTTTTTAAAATTTATCAAAAGCCTTTAAATTTTTGTATTCTTTGTTTCGGTTTTTTCTTTAATTATTTGGTTGGATCGAACAACTGGTTCCAAAAATTTTAGACCCTTTTATTTTTATTTATTTTTTTGAAATTTTTTTATCTTGGGGCCGCAGTTTTTAAAATTTATCAATAAAGGCCAGAATTTTATAGTCACTATAAAATTTATTATGTAGTTTCGGTTCAATGTACTTCCACACTTTAGTAGTGTTGGTGTTTTATCACCTGATGGCGGTTTTATTTACTGTTGCCATAGTACAGTGATTGTTTAAATTATATCATTATAATAGCTTCGATTACTCATAGGGTTCTTGGGAACTATTCCACCTGATGAGGCTAAAGCGAAACCATTGGTCAGTGGATGTTTCTCCGTGAAGTAATAAGCTAATTTTTGTTAATGGCTATATAACTACCAGCCGTTTATTTAATTTTTTTTCATAAGAGTTTGTTAACAGATACATCTATTTGCGACTGCAAATACGCTATTTTATCTTAAATATAGTTCGTCATTTTTACTTTATATTTGTGTACACTGCGTTTATTCGTCTTAAGTATTTAAATTTATATTATATGTTCATTACTTCATGGTTTTGGGATATCCCGATGGGTAACAGCCATGTCAGTGATTCTTTGATAATAATAATGTTGTTATTATAATCGCATTTATTATAGCTATATCAAAGTTGTAAGTCTCTATTATAACTATTTTTTTGGCTAATAACTGCTTTTATTTGAATGCCTTTGGGCATGAACGGTTCCAAAGTTTTTATTTGAATACATTTGGTAATTCGAACCAAAGGCTTTTACTTTTAAATAAATTTTGTGTATTCCGGTTCCAATGCGTCTTCTTTAATTATAATTTTTATCGTTTGGTTAATTTACGTTCCCATTTAGTATTTGATTTTATTACTATGCGGTTCATTTACTTCCATAGTCAGTGTGTTTCATTGTAGCTTTAAATTCGATCCATAGTCAGTGTTGTTCTTTCGAATAATAGGCTAATAGCTTTACATTGGTAGGTTTTCCCCCTTTGTAGTATAAAGCTATTTTTGTTCATAGGTTTTAACGCATTTATTTTAATATCTTATTATGCAAAATTTTTACATTATTTATTTTTATTTTATGGGCGCAAATGTTTTATTTTTTAATTCTTTGGTGACCGCCAAAAGGCTTGTTTTTGAATAAATTTTTGTATTCCGAATTCAAAGCGACTCTTTAGTATTTAAATTTATTATGATTGGTTAATTCTTTCCCACTTTAGTGTTGTTTTTATCACTATGGGTTTTATTTCTTTCCATAGTCGGTTTTCATTATATTAAAGTGATCTTTAGGGTTTTGGGAATTTTCCCCTGTGAGGTAAAAGCAAACTTTAGGATTTCCCCTTGTAAGTTAAAGCTATTTTTTTAATAGGTTTATAACCGCCTTTTTTTTAATATCTTATTTTTTCATATAATTTCTTATTCATTTAATTTACTTCTATTCTTATTGGTGCAAAATTGTTTGTTTCATTTGAATGGCTTTGGGGTAACCCGGTGTGCAAAAGTTTGTTACTTGCAAATAAAGTTTTTTAACATTCAAATTAAAGCAGACTTCTTTTAATTCTACTTCAATTTAGTAGTTTGGGTTTTATTCTGTCTTCTATTTATGTTGGTTTTACACTGATGGGTTTATTTACTTTCATAGTACAGTGATTGTTTCGAAATTATATCATTATAATAGCTTCGATTACTTCATAGGGTTCTTGGGAACTATTCCACTCTGATGAGGCTAACAAGCGAAACCATTGGTCAGTGGATGTTTCCTCCTGTGAAGTAATAAGCTAATTTTTGTTAATGGCTATATAACTACCAGCCCGATTTGTATTTGTCAATAGCTCTTATTATTTTCATAAGAGTTTGTTAACAGATACATCTTACTTTATATACTATTTCTTATTGCGGACTGCAAATAACTTGTCTTTATTTATTTGAATTGCCTTTGGGGCATGGACCCGGGTGTCGCCACGAGAAGGTTTGTTACGTTTGCAAATAAATTTTGCTGTAACATTCCGCAAATCTCAAAGGCCAGACTACTTTTATAGTCATCTATAAAATTTATTATGTAGTTTCGGTTCAATTCTGTACTTCCACACTTTAGTAGTGTTGGTGTTTTATCACCTGATGGCGGTTTTATTTACTGTTGCCATAGTACAGTGATTGTTTCGAAATTATATCATTATAATAGCTTCGATTACTTCATAGGGTTCTTGGGAACTATTCCACTCTGATGAGGCTAACAAGCCGAAACCATTGGTCAGTGGATGTTTCCTCCCCTGTGAAGTAATAAAGCTAATGTTTTGTTAATGGCTATATAACTACCAGCCCGATTTGTATTTGTCAATAGCTCTTATTATTTTCATAAGAGTTTGTTAACAGATACATCTTACTTTATATACTATTTCTTATTGCGGACTGCAAATAACTTGTCTTTATTTATTTGAATTGCCTTTGGGGCATGGACCCGGGTGTCGCCACGAGAAGGTTTGTTACGTTTGCAAATAAATTTTGCTGTAACATTCCGCAAATCTCAAAGGCCAGACGTACTTTTATAGTCATCTATAAAATTTATTATGTAGTTTCGGTTCAATTCTGTACTTCCACACTTTAGTAGTGTTGGTGTTTTATCACCTGATGGCGGTTTTATTTACTGTTGCCATAGTACAGTGATTGTTTCGAAATTATATCATTATAATAGCTTCGGTTACTTCATAGGGTTCTTGGGAACTATTCCACTCTGATGAGGCTAACAAGCCGAAACCATTGGTCAGTGGATGTTTCTTCCCCTGTGAAGTAATAAAGCTAATGTTTTGTTAATGGCTATATAACTACCAGCCCGATTTGTATTTGTCAATATTTTTATTTATTTTTTTGAATAACTTGTCTTTATTTTTGAATGCCTTTGGGGCATGACCCGTGTCGCCACGAAGGTTTGTTACGTTTGCAAATAAATTTTGCTGTAACATTCCGCAAATCTCAAAGGCCAGACTACTTTTATAGTCATCTATAAATTTATTATGTAGTTTCGGTTCAATTCTGTACTTCCACACTTTAGTAGTGTTGGTGTTTTATCACCTGATGGCGGTTTTATTTACTGTTGCCATAGTACAGTGATTGTTTCGAAATTATATCATTATAATAGCTTCGATTACTTCATAGGGTTCTTGGGAACTATTCCACTCTGATGAGGCTAACAAGCGAAACCATTGGTCAGTGGATGTTTCCTCTGTGAAGTAATAGCTAATTTTTGTTAATGGCTATATAACTACCAGCCCGATTTGTATTTGTCAATAGCTCTTATTATTTTCATAAGAGTTTGTTAACAGATACATCTTACTTTATATACTATTTCTTATTGCGGACTGCAAATAACTTGTCTTTATTTATTTGAATTGCCTTTGGGGCATGACCCGTGTCGCCACGAGAAGGTTTGTTACGTTTGCAAATAAATTTTGCTGTAACATTCCGCAAATCTCAAAGGCCAGACGTACTTTTATAGTCATCTATAAAATTTATTATGTAGTTTCGGTTCAATTCTGTACTTCCACACTTTAGTAGTGTTGGTGTTTTATCACCTGATGGCGGTTTTATTTACTGTTGCCATAGTACAGTGATTGTTTCGAAATTATATCATTATAATAGCTTCGGTTACTTCATAGGGTTCTTGGGAACTATTCCACTCTGATGAGGCTAACAAGCCGAAACCATTGGTCAGTGGATGTTTCTTCCCCTGTGAAGTAATAAAGCTAATGTTTTGTTAATCGCTATATAACTACCAGCCCGATTTGTATTTGTCAATAACTCTTATTATTTTCATAAGAGTTTGTTAACAGATACATCTTACTTTATATATATATATATATATATATATATATATATATATATATATTATCGTGTTAGTTATTGGTTAAGAGGCATAGATAAGTCAAGAAAATAAATTTGTAACAACCGTGTATATAGGAAATAGGAATAATTTATTTACGCGCCAAATTAGTTTTGACATTAAAACGGACGGATAATAGCATACTTTTGTATTTATAAATCGGAATGTTAAATTTGCATAAGTGTAGAAGCTTTGTAGTACGTAAATACTCAAGGATACGAATGTAATTAGCTTTAATATTTTAGAAGGGTGTATATCAAGTACATCAGATAATAAAGAGAGCTTTTGGGTATATAAAATCAATAATGTAAACGCATATTTTCCATTTAACTATTTTCCATTTAACTAAACAAAGCGTTCGTTAAATACAAATTCTAAGAAATTCTATAAGTTGAACAACTTGGAAAATACGATTTCAAACGGACAGTTGCTTCATAGAAAAGCCTGATAGATAAATAAAGAAGTTCAAGGAACATAAATTAACGTTGGAGCAGAATTCTGTAGAAATTTAGTTAACGGTCGATGCCAAAAGCTACGAAAACAACAGGTGCTTTGAAAGCAAATTGAGACGAAATATCGATAGAGTAAAGCAGGCAGAGATCGCATATAATAGACGTTGGGTAAAACACTCGTTTATAGTACGCGACAAGTTTGGAGGTCAACCACAATATCAATTTTCTGTTGCTTGAGTAGGATTGTAAAAGAGACAACAAATATGTGTTAGACGAGGGTAACATAGTTGAATGCTGGACATAAGAATGGGGGAAATGTTTGTGATTGGCTGAGTGCTAGAAAATTTCAAAGAAGCTTGCGACCGTTGTATGTTGTTGACCAGTTTTCGGGCTAATGCGGCGATGGAGTGAGAATTCTCCGTTTTACAAAGTTAGTTACGTACAAAATTTTTAGAATCAATTACAATAGGGGAGCTTTTCGACTGAAATAGGGGCAGGAGGTGTGTATCGACGGATATAAATACACTAGGAGACGCAGTAAAGTTCCATCTTACTTCGCTTATTCGTTTGACTTCACATAGCTTTTACAGTAATATCCAAATGTAAAATTTTATAGATCAGTGTTAGTACAGTCCGTCGGAAGGTAAATAAAAGTGTGAATAGCACGAATGGGTGCTATTTAGTCGACGATGCTGTAGCTACATTCCAAGAACTAACGGAGGGATGTTACTAAGGTAAGCGTGCTGAGAAATTTTTGGTACGAGGTTGCTTGGTGTTTGGTAGATGTGGAAAGTGATTAACTTGGTTTGGACAATCAAACGCTCGAACATTGAAGGCGTCTGAAGAGATTTGGATAGCGAGTCGAAATGGGTTTGATCTACACATAGCAGAGAGGTGTATGGAAGCAACGACGAGGTTTGTTGGACAACATCTTCAGAGGTGTCGATGGAAAAAGCTTACTCCAGGTAACGAAATTAATTTCTATTGCTATTGCTTGAACATTTTGTGCTGTTATTTTGTGCTAGAGTGATTTGACACATTGGGTGTGTATTTGATGAACATAAAAGGGCATATGTAAAGGACAATTTGTATTTATTATTTAAAGGTGTAAATAAAAGATATAAAAATTCAATGTAAAGAGTAAACGGTTCTTTAGGGTTGTTAAAAACAAAGATGCGATGTATTTAGGCATTTAGAATAACTGGGTTTATACTGAGCTCACCATAGACCAGAGTAAAAGTCAATTTAGGGTTTCAAGACGGGCCCATCTACTCATAAAACAAAAACTGTTGATATAAATCAAAGTCATGAACATTAAAAAGGAGTTAATGATTGTGATTGTAATATTTTATGAAGCTGTATATCCGAATGTGTAAATATTTACTCGATAATGGAAATTTTAATTTGTATGAATAAAAGGTTGTATGTTTCGTTGCATTATTTGAGTGGTAATTTATTTGGCAGTATATGTGAGAAAGAGCGAACTTAGGATGGTAAGCATCTATGAAGAAGCAGATTTTAGGGCTAGCCGTGGTATGCAGAAATAAGGAGGCGTTTCTCAGAGGTTGGAATATTTTTTTTTATTTTCAGAAAAAATTTATGACTTTCCAAGCGTGGGACTTGATTGTTCCTGACTTCCACAACAATTTTATGCAGCCCAACGCTGGGGCTCGATTTTAGGGTGATCCCGATATCTTTAGGGACATACACAACAATATATATATATATATATATATATATATATATATATATATATCTATATGGTGCTGTGACAACGCCGCACATTGAGAGGTCACTAAAAGACTGCTGTGAGAACGCCCCGCTTTGATGCACCACTAAAAGACTGCTGTGAAACAGATTCAGCAAATTTTAAAATTTGAATTCGTTGCCTTATCTTCTTTTCTAACTTTGCCTTGCTAGCTCAATGGAAATATAGTAGTTTTTAAAATAAAATCAAACAGCAATATTACAAAGCATTTTACAGTATGAAATATTTTCTCTCATACAAAAGCATATATAACATTTACAACATTGTTTCTTTCATACATCAAATTATTTGTAATAATAGTTATTTACTTAATTATAAAAATATTTTTTACCTTATCTAGGTTTAAATTTACAGCACATAATCTCTTCTGTTATGGATAGTTTACCTGGGTTTTTTTATTCCCACGCTTGTAAGGTTTATTTTGACCAAAAAAATCAGAGTATTTCCTACTCTGAACACAAACTTTCTTGGTAAAGATCCTTACAAAAATAAAATGATTAGGACTTATTCTATCTTAAACTTAATGACAAAATTTAAATATTAGTTACAAAGAATGAATACTTGCAAAAATCCAAGAAACGCTTTTTTTCCAATTTGTAATTATGTATCTTCTTATTTTAAATTGGCATCCAAATCAGCTTATAAAATCTTCATATTATTTACATTTCCATTTACAAACCAATGTGCATCCTTGGTTTGATTATTCAATAAAATTTTAAATAGCTTTTTATATTGAAGCATTTCCTCCCATCTTCATTGTATATTACAAAATCAAACAACTGCATTCACCAATTTTCATATTTACGCAGGTTATGTTTAAAAGTAACTTTTGTATTTGCTGTTGCATGGTAATTATTAATTACAGCATGCATATTGCACACTTTAAAATAATAGCTTGGAAATTCTTTTCTCAATTTGAGAGTTTTGCGATTAAATTTATGAATGAATCTTTTTAACAAACGCTTCCATTTATATACAAAATTATCTATTTTCTAGAATATACTCGTGTTTGCGTGCTTCTATTTCAAATAATACACTATTATCTGACGTAATATTCTGGAAATTTCTCATTAGCGTTCGAACTGTCGCGTTTTATTACCTAGTTATCGCGTTCCGCTTATTAGTGACGTGCGTTGCTCGTCTTTGTTTAACACCCAAGGTTATTGTGGCGTCGCATACTAATCCAGTAATTGCAAAAGGTAATAAATAACTTTTATCAATTTTTGTTACATTTTATGGGTTTTTATTGTTCCGGCCGCTTCGTAGAATAAACGTTTATTTATTACTGAGTTTAACGAAGTTGACGTATTTCTTCTCAACTCCTCGCGAACTTTCAAGAACATGTTTCATTTAAATTGAATTTGTGTATGTAATCAATTTTAACTTTAATTGCTATTTAATGCAAATGGGTTGCATTTTATAGAAAATATTTGTTTTCACGGCAAAACGTGTTTTAGTACACAAAATTAAGATTAAAATTGGGGTTTTAAACATAGGAAATTATTTATTTGAATGCATGGAAAGTGCACAAATGAATAACTTTTGTATTTATCTTAAAATGATCGATTTACATTCTTATTTAATGCGTTTTAAGGTATCTTAAAATAATTATTTTTACATATACTACGTACATTATTTGCGCAATTGAATTTTTTTGTTTTGCATTTTAATGAATAAAAGTACGCTTGTATTATACAGGGCATAACCATGAATTTATAGAAATTTTTATTTCTTCCGGATTCTTTTATATTTTAGTGGATTGTATTTGTAGAATTTGGGTTTCAGTGACCTCTTGTGACCCCTAATCACGTCAATATGTGTGTATATATATATATATATATATATATATATATATAGTTAATAAGATGAAATTTAAAATCGAGCTAGTAATTGAAAGATGGAAAGATGGACAGGACTTGAACCTGCATCTTAGTCTTTCTAGGACCATGCATTTTCAAATTATGCCACTGAGACCGATGCTGACAATTGGAAAATTTACAAATCTATGGCGTGTGTACACAACTGTGCATAAACCTAACTTTCAGTTACGTTTGCCATTGTGTCAATCATATGTGATATTGTCAAGTTTTTGTCTTATGTCAGTTATAGACAGGAAGCAATGCCCAAAATTACGGCTATAAGCTAAGTATTAAATATATAAATATTATAGGTAGTTACTTACACAAGGTAAGTTGCTAAATACTAACGTATTACAGTTAATAAGATGAAATAATAATTTAAACTTTTATGTAAAGCCCAAATGAACATTTCAAATCGAGCTACTAATAGAAACATGGCAAATATAAGGTCTTGGACAGGACTCGACCCTGTATCTTAGTCTTTCTAGGACTATGCGTTTTCCAATTACGCCACCGAGACTGATGACGACAATTGGAAAATTTACAAATCTATATCGTGTACACAACTATACATCAACCTAACTTTCAATTACGTTTGGCATTTTTGTCAGTCATATCTGACATTATCAAGTTTTTGACTTATGTCAGTTATAGACATGAAGCAATGCTCAAAATTAGGGCTATAAGCCAATTATTAAATATATAAATATTATAGTTATTTATTTACACAAGGTATTACAGTTAATAAGATGAAATAATAACTTAGACTTTTTTGCAAAGCCCAATGATAGTTTCAAATCAACCTAGTAATTGGAAGATGTAAAATATAAGGTCCTAGACAGGACTTGAACCTGTATATTAGTCTTTCTAGGACCATGCATTTTCCAATTACGCAACCAAGACCGATTTAGATTTGTAAATTTTTCAATTGTCTTAATTGGTCTCGGTGGCGTAATTGGAAAGCGCATGGTTTTAGAAAGTCTAAGATACAGGTTCAAGTCCTGTCCAAGACCTTATATTTGCCATCTTTCAATTATTAGCTCGATTTGAAATGATCATTTGGGCTTTGCATAAAAGTCTAAGTTATTATTTCATCATATTAACTATAATACGTTAGTATTTATCAACTTACCTTGTGTAAATAACTACCTATAATGTTGATATATTTAATACTTGGCTTATAACCGTAATTTTGAGCGTTGCTTCCTGTCTATAACTGACATAAGTCAAAACTTGACAATACCAGATATGATTGACAAAAATACTAAACGTAATTGAAAGTTAGGTTGATGTATTTATTGTGTACACGTTTTAGATTTGTAAATTTTTTAATGGTTGTCATCGGTCTCAGTGGCGTAATTGGAAAATGCATGGTCCTAGAAAGACTATGATACAGGTTTATGTCCTGATTGCATCGTTAAATGTCTTCTTATATTATAGTTCTCTAATTGGAATGTCCATTCATCTTTATCGAATGAATGTTAAAAATGCTTATCTGTTATCTTGATTAATAGTCGTCACTTGATTTATTAGTTATTTTGCTACTTGATGAATGAAGGTTTATAATTTCTTCAGCAACCTAGAAAACGAAATACTTTTCTCGATCCAAAATACACAACTGCACGTTTTGCAGTAAATACTTTTAATTTTGTCATGAACTGAACTGAATGCTATTTACATGGTATCAATTACATTCTTTATTATGACAATCTTTGCGGACAAGAAATAGAATAGTAAAGTAAGCAAAGAAAATTAGCCCACACCGAGTACCTCAACAAAAATAAGAAGAAACCAAAAAATGTCGTACAAGCTAAAACGCAGTAGAGTGGGGTGGGTCACACAGGAAAAAAAAGGAGACTCGAGAAAGACCATTTATTTTCCAACCCTTAAAAATCAAAATATTAACAAAGGAAAACCAACTCGTATAGAAGAAAACATTCAAAATATCCTGGATTATTTAACATAGTGCAAAAAACTTTGCAAAAATAATTAACACCCTTCTTTGAATACCTTAACTTAGTTTGCTATCTTAATCCTAGTATTTATATAATACAGAAATTTAAAAAAAGGTCTTACCAATGCTATACTTTCACATTGTCCACAAATAATGCTTGACTAGTAATTAAAAAAAATAGTAATGGTAAATTATAAACAGTAGTTATGCTACGAGTTGAAATGCATTTTTCCTTGTGACTGAAAAAAATATTAGCAAACGTCACACTTTACATAGTGTATTCTAAATTTTTATATAGTTGGAAAATTATATCTTAAAAATTGTTACCCGAACAAGAAAAAACTGTCTTCATTGATATGTTCAGCCAGTTTGAGTGAAGGAAGTTTATTTTCAATACCGTGATACCTCCATTTATGCGATGAGCAACCGGAAAAACTTAATGAAAAAACCCAGAAATGATTCTTCCTTATGTAGGTCATCAAAGCGACGCAGCCAAGAAGTAAGAATTCTTACAGATTGACCGGATGTTCCGTTGTGGCTCCACATTTGTTATAGTTGACATCTGTGTAATTATATGGCTCAGCATACTAAAATCTTTTCCTGGAACCAAATTCAGAAGAAGTAGTGGTGAACGAAGTAACTTTTCACTTTCTTTGACCAGTAGCTAGTAGCAAATCATTATCTTACCTAGAACATATCTATACATATTATGCCGCGATGAGCCGAACCAGTTGAAAGCAATTTAGCACAAATCATTGTAACTATTTTTCTTTATCGCTAAATGAATGTAATGTTTCTGAAACAAATGTTTTAACAATCGAAAACCGAGTTTTTATACCTTTTAAGAAATACGTATATTTAACCTTTCAGAAGCATCTTACAATCTTTGAGAACATATGTTTCAATAAATAATAATACTTTCTAAATTTATTAAGCAAATATTTATTGCAAGAATATTTAGCCTTTTATAACCAAAATAAATTCTCATACTTTGTAATAATAAAACCTACGTTTAGCACATTATCAAAGTAGAATAGATTTAAAATATTTAACTTTGTTAATGATACTAATAATCACAGATTTTACTGCTAACTTGAAATAAATTTGAAGTACTTTAAATTTTCTAATTGAATATTGTAGCGGCGGTAGAGCAAAATAATTTGTAGATTCGAACTTGTTGTTAAATGCTTTTTATTACAAACATGTACATTGAGTACTGAACTAAATAAATATAATGACAAAAAACATAATCAAATACTAAACAAAGTCACATAGTTATTTAGCTGCACGCGGAGTTCTCGCCTCATCGCGGACCGTTGGGACCGTACTGGCCTGCCTCGTACTTCTCAAGGCGCGGTGGGTGCTATTCGATATGGTGGGAATCCCTGGTTCTATCCGGTTATTAGATGGGTCGCTACAATATTTAATAAGATTTTACAGGATGTTAAACAATTAATCGTTTAAATTGCAAGGGAGTCAGGCTTGATAATACATGCAAAATAACAGTGGATATAGTACTGGATATTTTAAAGTACAATATACAGGGTGTTTCTACTCTGAAAATTAGTATTTAGAAAAATTTCTTTAATTTTCTTTGGTTTGGCATGTTGTATCTACACCAAAGAGTGCTCAATGACCCTTATGTGACCCCTTATCACATCATTTTATGCAGACTAGGAATTGATGGACCCCCTCACAAGAAATTTTAAATAGGCATGCTTTAGTTAACTTGCGAAATATGAAAAAAAGACATGCAGAACTTAAAATCCTATAAGGGTTCATACATACAAAATACTTAGGTTGTAATTATAATATAAAATATAGTTAAACATATAACAAACGAAAATTTTAAGTGTGTAAAGTTATTCACAGTAACTTTCAAAACGACATTTTTTGTTGCTAAAAACTCACGAACTATACTTTCATCACAATATTTTTAGCTTGCTTGCCCACTTTCAATAGAAAGGAATGCTACTGAACTCGGTCCCAATTGGGACATTGTACTATGCAAGTAGGTTTTAATGAGCTTAAGCTTATTGAGTGATCATTCAGGACAAGTGGAAGTAACCAGCAGAGTTAAATATAATTGTAATACTGTACACAAATCGGGCACACTACTAGCGATAGAACAATTTCCTACCATCACTAATTTAGCCACTTCTTTTACTCAAGAAAGATTTTTAATTTTCTCGTTCATTATAGTTTGAAAATTAAGAATTTGTTGAGGAAATGTAGAAAACAGGCATCTGGACAGAATTCACAGGGTCTGTTCATTTTCTGATAATTTTTTCATCAGGCCAAACACAGAGATATTTTGGTTGTGGAATTGTGAATTATCATTTATGCTAACAAAACATGTTCTCAGTTGTTGAATTATGATGTTTAGACATACATTGAACATGGTTATTTTAAACTATCCTTGTTTTTTATGTGTTCATCGATTACCAATTTTTCAAAAAAAATTTTAACGAGGCACTGTTGTTTGGTTACGAAATTAGGGAATATTTTAAAAATATTTGCAATGTGTTCGGCTTCTTTCAAAGTATCATTGAAAAATTGTTTTCCTAATTCAATAGTATGGTTTTGAGTTTTACGTAAAAGTGATGTATCTGTTAACAAATCGTATTGTACATATTTTGAAATTACATTAGTAGATTGGAATATTTTACACTATAAAACCAAAATCATGATGAACTCGAAGGAGTTGCCTTTGTTTGTAATTATTAAAGCTTCTATATTTACAGATGTTTTATTTAATAGAAAAATTATATTTTTGCTACAGGCATCATGATGCCAATCAAATTTGTTCTTAAGGAAAACAAGCAATAAAGTTTCGATCACCATCTAGTTGGACAAAACCTCTTGAGTGTATGTTATGTATTCTTTATTTCGTTTAACTTATGCAAACGTGACAAGCTTTCACAAGTAAATGTAAAAATGTTCCACTGTGTAAAATTTGCGAAGTTTTAACATTTGTTTGATGGCATAATTTAATATTAGGTTTAAATTATATGAAGTACGATGTAGTAAGCAGCTGCTGGAATTTGACTTTTAGTGCGCTCTTCAAAGCATGTATAGTTACCACTTATATTTGCAGCTTCATCATAACCCTACCCATAATATTTCTTTAAATCAGTATTATTGTTTTTGAGAATACCTATAACTTCGTTTTCAAACTATTGTCCAAATTGATTTTTTAGTTCATAAAATCCTGTAAAAGTTTTGAAACCGATTAACTTATTTTCCGGATCTGCTTTGACATATCGTATTACAACACTCAATTGATCTATTCTACTGGCATCTTGAGTAGTATTCGGCAAAAGAGCAAAAAGTGGAGCTTGTGTAATTTCACTTAAGATTGGTTGTAATAAAAAATCTACAAAAGGTGTATTAGTTCATTGTATATTTTTGGACTAACATATTTTACTTTATTGTTTTATTTTCAATGTGGACTTTTAGTGATGGATCACACAAAGCCAACAAATCAATATTTAAAAAAAAAATTGTATTCTGGGATGATCTGCTTTCATCGTGACCTCGAAAACGAATGTTGCATCTTATCAAAGTTAAAATAGCATTTTTAATCCTAGATAGAATAGCAACAACTTTTACTTTAATGTTGTCTTTAGTAAAAACATGATATTATTGGTTTAATATTTTTCCAGAGGTCATAAGATGAACAAAAAGTAAAATGAATAACAGGAGATATGTGCTTAGTCCTCTTTTTTGTTACCCCTTGCCAGTCGTTAATTTTACCATTACACCAACATCGTTAAAACTTTTGCTCCCCCTTTTCGATAAGAGCCAGCGAATATGACAATAAACTGCGAATAATATTGTTGAATACGAAGGTTCTTTGTTTATTTTTCTTGGAATCAAACTCTTCCAAAGGAGAAATTACTTGTTTATAGAAGAAGTTTAATAAAAAATTGTCAATATTAAAAAGTAACATAGTGAGCTTTATTATTAAACATGTTTATGAGCCTCCTACGATCATAGGTCCCCTGCAATGTGGGCCTGTTATTTCTACCTTCTTATTTTATGTATTTTGTACATTCTAGTATTGCACATTTTTATTTTATGTAGAAATAAAAATAAGAAAACGAATTTGTTTTATACACTCAGGTATTATTAAAAGGTGAAACATTTCTCTTATTACTGAAATTAAATGTAATACCACAGATCCATGAAAAAGTTAGACATGATTCTGTGTAGCTCTTTTAAATAAAAATAGGGATCAGCATAAGGTTTCTCAATTTTTCTTCCCCAAGAGCACTGTGAGAAGCCTACCTCCATCCCCTAACTTATATACGGTAAAGTAATGAAGAAATCTTTACACATGTTTTTCTATTTCTGATGAAGTATACAGTCGTTGTAAAATTTTCTCCTTTAATTGCAATCCTTGCGCAGGATAACTACCGCTTTAAAATTTTTGTAAATAGCAAATGAGGTCGAGTGTAGCTTACTGAAAGAGGTGTTAATTCTCTATGTATTGGTAAAAATAAATTCAATTTTTTATTATTCTTTTAGTAACTTACATTTGAAGTTAATGAACCAAATGAACAAAATCATGGTGCATAAGTTTTCAAATGTTTGATTTGGAATTGTTGAATACCAATGAAACCACTAATTGTGGAGATTCTACAAAACTATAAAGAAAAATTCAATATGGATAGTATTCTTTGACAAGTCTATGCTCTAGCTCATTTTGCAGTAGGTAAGAGCAATTATTTGAATGAGGGAAGATGGATAAAACATTGAAAACCTGTAGAATACTTTCCAATATCACCTGACCTTATTTTTTAAAGTTCTTTGTGTAGAGTTATCTTAAATCTAAAGTTTATGATAGCTTGCGCCAATCTTTTTTAGATTGATCTAGTTATATCAGTGGTTAACAGATGTTTGGTCAACAATTATTAAAAATGCTACAGTGTTTGTGAAGCTACTAGAAGTAGATTATTTTCTGTCAAGAAATTAATGGAGAATAACTTAAGTATTTGGTTACAATAATTATCTTCAAAATAATTTACTAAAAAAAGAGATAAAGTTCATTTCAATTTATTTCCATTGTTATGTAGGGAATTAAAAGCCCTCTCAAATGAACTATCATCCTACCCTTCTTGCTATTTAAAAAATTTTAAGTAGTAGTTACCCAGTGCAAACTTTGCAATTGGAGAGAAAATTTCAGAAAGACATTAGGCTTTATCAGAAATAAAGATCCTGTTATGGTATTCCATGTAAACAAAAAAGAAAGCAATAAAGTAAGTAAAGAAAATCGTCCACACTGAATACTGCAACAAAACAATGAGAAGGGTAGAATAGAAATTTAAAAGAATTAGATTTTGGGCTAGCTCAAAACGTCGTAGAGTGGAGTGGGTCATACAGACCGAAAAATTGGGAATCTCAGTAAGCAGATTTATTACAAACCTTTAGTTATACAGTCCCAAAAAGGAATATTTACAAAAGTCAAAAATGCACATTTACGTAATCGCCCTGTAAAACATCTCAATTTGCATATAATACAATATAAACATAAACCTTTAAGCACATATTGAGAATAAAAATCTTATAATCTAAATAACAGGTACATATATACATACAAGTATACTTACATGATGTTTCCAGCCCTAAGTATATACAAGAAAAAAAGTAAACATAATACATACAGTAATTTTTATCTGCTTTGTGAAGTGCACTTGTAAATTAATAATGTAACGGTACATTTAAATAACGTAATCCTAACTTAAATGAACCAGGTGTTTGATTACTCTAATTCAGAATTTGGTAAACAAATTGTTGACTTCAACATTAATGTACAAAGAAAACGGAGATAGTAAAAAGTGCTCTAACGTGAGCTTCAGAGTATACTAATCATGACTTGGAGAATAATTACATAATTACTGGTGGACTTCCAACGTAATTGTATAACGTGCAGTCTGTAATTTATTGGATAATCATGTGTATGAAACTGCAGAACCAGCAAAAGAAGTGTATATCTTCTACAGCAGCATTAAAGGAAAAGTAAACAATAACTGTATCTTATTAGAACCAGCTGTCTGCATCTCTGATACCATCTTAAAGAACTTAAAAATGCAGGCTGCACTTGTCGATGGATTGGACACTGGATCAACCAATTTAACTAGGTTAGAACTCTTAAGTACCATGATGCATTTTTGTATTGCGACTCACAACATTTCTTTTTGTTAAAAGAATGTTGTATAGAATCGCACGTTGGAATAGAATAGAATAGGCCTTTTTCAAAGTCTCAACTTGTGTTTAAATTGTATTGACCAACAGGGTAAAGTAACGTAAAACAATTCCCAGCGACAATGTGTGAAATATTCTGCAAATAATTGTAGAAGTATATTTTCTAGATAGCAGCTGCGAAACATTCCTAGACCAACAGCCAATTAACACAAGTAAAATACACTATAATGACTTCCATTGAATTTTATATGTTGTATACATGAGAAAGCATAGAGAGAAACGTATAACAAGTTGCCTAACTTATAGAAATGACAGCAATTTGTATATTATCGGCCTACGATATACAAAATGAATTAATTAGGGGACGATTTTACTGCCCATAAACTCGAGCGAGTTCAACATGTGCAGATAACAAAATAGAATTTCTCGGTACCATTAAAGTTTTTATATTTGTACAATACAGCTGTTTAGAACATTTTTAAAGGATAAACTATTGGAAATAATAAGCCGCTGTTTACTTATTTCCATGAATTTATATTGCACTTAAGGACATTTTTAGATAGGACGGTTTTAATACGTATTTCGATTGGAAGGTAATTAGTGGGTTAAATAAAAGTTTGTATAATTTGGGAATAACATAAAAAGGGTGCATTAATTTAGACATTTTAAGAGGCGCTTAATTAGGGTAGTTGGAAATCAATCAATGGATTTGAGAACTTAACGTAACAATCCACATGTGTAAAACTTTATTTGATTATTTTACTGTATACGACTTAATATTTGGTAGTAACACTTAAATTCTACACAGTATAATACCTGCCAAGCTTTAATCTTTTTCTTCACCAGTTTTACATTTTTGTGCTTCTAGAAGTGAGTTTAAGATATTTTTAAAGCATCATTGACTTCATTTAGTTGTTGGAATTAATAATTTAGTTTAGGCAAATGTTAGCGAGAAAATAAAATAAAGTATTTACAGGATTGCTGTCCTTGCATTGAAAATCTAAAAAAAAACTTCATTAAATAGTCATGCAAGTATTTTTTTGTAAAATATTGAAAGGTGCGGTTAATACTAATAATGTTAGGTTTTACGGTGTGAAATTGTAATTTTATTGTTTAAGGGACCGGCACATAAAAAGTTGTTTACCGTAACTTTAAAACTGGGCAATGAAGAATATGAAGCAGAAGGTGCCAGTATTAAAAAGGCACAACATTCTGCAGCAGCTTTGGCATTACAACAAACTGAACTGAAACATCCTCCACCAAAGCATAAGAATAACAGATCTAATATGAGAAATGGTTCAGGAACAGTTACACCGACTGTTGAGTTGAATGCATTGGCAATGAAACGTGGTGAAAGAACTATATATATTCTTGAGAATGGTGCTCCTATTCATCCACAGGTATGTATCTTTTAACTTTTATATACTTTAAAATCAAATTATGCATTAATATTTTCTGTATTATAAATATGAAAATTTTAATTTTTCATGTGATGTGCTTATTAAGCATTTTATCAAGAAAAGTCAAATTAATTTCATTCTGATAAAAATGTGTTTGTGTGTATATCCTTAAGTTTGATAAAAGTATATGATTTTAGTCTTTAAAAATTGTATTTATATTGCCAAAATGAACTAAAATAGGCAATTTAGATTCTAGTTTTAACTGTCGCAATTTTTTTTATTAAACAATGCGTGAGTGATGAGATTACTATACATGATTTTAGCAAAAGCTTAAAAATAGCCCGTGATTTGTACATAGTATAAAGAGCTCTGCAAGAGTAGAGAGTTGTAGCAAACAACATAGCATGAGTGCTGCTTTTCTGTTAGCAAATAACATTAAAGTATAATAAAATTCACAAGATTTTATTGAGACTAGTTTAATTAGTTAAATTATTTGTCATTGATACACTATATTATAAAGTTCATATTATATAGCTGCATGAATGAAATATATGTTATAAGAAAATTTGGTAGCAGAGTAATATTATATTTACTTCTGGTGAGAAGGATTTATTTATATAAGATGTTTTATGAGATCAGACACGAATAGTATGATCAGGCTGTCATTTGGAACAAGTTTTATAATTAGCAAAAATTATGTTGAACACAATGTTTTAGGAAATGTGCACAAGTTCGTAATGATCCGTTTAGTAACTACAGATTATTTTATTCAAAGGTAGAATTAATAGAATTAAATAATTTTAGGTTCTACATTAGAAAGAATTTTTCTTACAATTGTTAAATACTTTGTAATAAAATAGTAAATAAGTTTTGGTATTTGAACTAACTTAATATGTACCCTGACGAACATATTCTTTATCATTAACTTAATTTTAGAGATGTTAAAAAATATATTTCTGTTAGATCAACCGTTAAGGTATTCCCGAATGAAGTACTGAAATTCAGTGATATGCCATGTTTAAAGTTCGTCTTAGCTTATTTGTCCCTATTAATTTTTTTGTAATTTGCATATAGATAGTAATTTCATTACATGAAGAGCAGCAACTGTTCCAACAACCTTGCTATAGGTTTTCTGGTTAATTTATTTAAGAAATTAATGCATTAATCTTCTGAAGTTAATGAACACAATTCAAATAGGGAAAACTGACTTATTACTTTATAAAGTGTTAGAGAGTTTACAGATTTGTGTCGCTGGATAGAGAAAAAATGAGGTAATTATACCTGATCCTCTATTTACAATTAGTTATGTGTATAAATAAACATTTGATGAACAAACACCACCATTGTATGTAATTTTATATTCAATCAAATTACTTACTAATCTTGAGTTCAATTAGAAAGTGAAAAATTCTTAAGTATAAAACCAAATCATTTCAAATATGTATTATCTCACACAACTAATTTGGTTTTCTTCTTGATAGTTTTAGAATAAAACAATGGGATAGGGTTTTCAATGTACAAATTTGCAATACATGGCAAATGACTAAAAATAAGCCGGAAATGCATTCTGTTGACACATTTTGCTTTTATTCGTGCTTTTCAGAACAGGAGTATCAAAAAGATGTAGGAGGTAGACCGTCACTTAACTCACATTTGTAACTTCGTGTTGATTCACCTGAATTCGCAGGTTGTTTTTGTTTCTGTCTAGTTTTTGTGATAATTATTAATTTTAGATTGAGTAATGTTAGCTGTTTTAGTAAAATATTGAACTTTACACAATTATATATGGGGCACCCATTGGTCTCACTAATTCTCTCATTCTGTATGTACTATTTGTTTATGTATTTGCTGGAATAATTTTGCCTTTACCTTTTCAACGGCATATGTATCAATGCAGCCATCTGACAAAATCAAGCCACACAAAATTTACTTATACACTTTTAGGTGTTACATAGGTTTCCCGTGAGACAGATAGGCACTATAATAGTGGGGTATCTGAATCAAAACCATTGATAGTGACTCTAAGTGACTCCACATCCATTTCTCTCCACTACTAAGATGTATTTGCGATAAACCCAATAAAAATATAGAAAATGGTAGCAAACCTTTTAAAATTGTAGTACTATTCAGATACAGTTGTCTGACCTATAGAACCACATAAGAGTGATTTATACAGGTCAATTGGAAATCATCTATTTCATTGAAGGGAAAGCAAAGCAGATGACTCTATTGGCTCTTTATCGGTGTTTAAGAGGGCCAATAGAATCATCTGCTTTGCTTTCCCTATTGGTCAACAACCAATGAGAAAGCAAGATTAAATTGGTTCCGCTTCAGTAGATTTAGAATTAGTATAAATTAAGTAGATTTAAGTTATAATGTCACAATTCACTTGTTTGTTGTTGAGAACACCAGCCTGCGGGTGAGGAGAATATCCTCGATAGTGTTTAAAGCAACAATATAGTAAATTATAGGTTGGGAAGGTTCACTTCAGCCTAAGTGGTGAGGAGAATATTCTCTGAAGTGTTCCAGAACAACAGCTAATTGCTTTTTTTTTTAAACTGGTTTCCTACTGATGATGACCACATAGTGGTCGAAATACGTATCTAGTAATTTAAATATTTTTTGTGGTTAAGGGTTTTTATTTAATTTTATTTTAGATAACTAATTAGTTATTGCTTCCTTTTACTTCAGCAAGGAAATCCATGAACTGAACAAAATCGAGTGCATAATCTTGATTAGGCCACAGTACTTCCAATTCTTTATAGTCATCAAGAATATTGACAGCATCATCGACTTTAAGTTTTTTGTGTACTGGTAAAATTCTTCTGTTTTGAATTATGCTTTGGAGTGACGAAATTATCCACATCAGCAATGTTTTCAGTAGCGGATGCTACAGTTTGCGTGTGGCAACGTTATAGCTTCGTCAGTGTCTTCAGTTTTGCTATCTGTAATTCTTTCAAGGGCTCCAAGAGTAGAGGTTGGAGCTCTTTTTTGTGCAGATTGTTCTGTTATGTTATGATGTATAGTTGGATTGGGACCAACATTCTGGTTTGTACATCTAGATTACTATATGACCGGTTTCTTTACAAAATAGCATTTTACTTTTTCATATGATAAAATATACGATACTCTTCCCTACCGAATTCAATTATAAGAGTGTGGTGTAAATTCATTTTCTACAACTTACACTTGTCTCCTAAAACTCATCACACGGGGATACTCATTTAATCTTATACCTGCACCTATAAAACTTATTGCAGATAACAACTTTAAACTTTTAGATTTCAGTGAATTTCTATTAAGCTGTGAGGTATACATGCAGATACGTTTGAAAGAACCAATCACTTTGAAGGACTAATGAGCATCCTTACTGGGACAAAAACATAAAAAACGTTAATACCACCATGTTTCACTACCGTAGAGGTTACAAGGTCAGTGCTCGCCAAATATATACAGATTCTGCTATTTGAGATTTGTGATGCAAATAACACTTCTTTTTTTATCTAATAAATTACCTTCTACGATAACGTATTCTTTTGCAAAAATTCCTTCGATTGCTGGGAATACGATAGCTTGATCATTTTTGGGAGCAATGCACCTTTAATAGCATCCAAAAACAAGCTTGCATTTGTATTATTATATAAGATCGATTGATGTAGTGTTAGTTGATGTACGCCTAACTGGTTTTTGCAAATGTAGTCCCTGTGTTTAGAAACTTCGTTTAATACAAGATTATTGTTTTTCATTATTTAAATATGTTCAAGGATAAGAATTTGGAACATTTGTAATAACATTATGGAAGGATTAGGAAGTGATAGAACTTTATCAGTTGAATTTGAATTGGCCTTGTGCCAACTAAATTGAATAACTTTATTAAATGTTTAAAAACGGTAATTTGTACCGGATTTATATGGAAAAATGTAGTACTTCCTTTAACTGAGACTAACTACTAACAACAAAGTACTTATGCAGTTATAATTATACGCGATTTTTTTAAAACTTCACTGTAACTAATATCACAAATTTAACTTATATTAAACACAAAATGCTAGAGCACCGATACATACATTTTTTCACTACAACAACTGCACACACGTGTGTGTGTGTGTATGCACATGTGAGCATGAGTGTGTGCACATGTAGGTGCATGCATGCATGGGTGGGTACATATATGCATGTATGTGCATGCATGCATGGGTAGGTGGGTTTTTGCAAGTGAGCAAGCATATGGGTGCATGCATGCGAGCAAGCATATGGGTACACAAGTCTGCATGTGCATGCATGCATGCGTATGTGTAGATGCTACCTTTTCATTAAAATATATAACTATGCATTTGAGAATAGAAATCTTTTTTTCATCACGGCTTCAACTGAAAATTTAATATCTTAATTACGTAAATCATAATTGTGTTTGGCATACAAGTTGTTTTTAATTTTGTTGTCATATCTGCATATACCTCATATAATTATAGAATATTCTATTGTTTGTTTTTACTGAAACTTGAATATTGGTATTCTGAATCAGTTGTTCACCTAAAAAAAACTATGAATCATTTCTCAACCAAAATTTGCCAAATATGGTAGCATGATTATTCATTGTGATACACGGCACAAGAAATCATTTGCAATACTGTAGCTCATTCTCGTTGATTGTCCGACACATACAATGCTAACATTGCTGTTAAAAGCAGTTTATTGTTTTATTAGTAAATGGTTGTGGATGGTAGTAGGTTTGTGTTTGTCGCTTAAATTTTGAAATTAATGACTTCAAAATTGTAGACTTATTAATTAAAAATCATTGTGTAACATCCATAAAACTATTATTTTGTAATGTATATTTTATAATGTTTCGACCCTGGATAAAATGCAAATATGTTCATTAGGCAATGAACCTGCTGTTTTTAGATATTTACTAAGATCTTGAAACTATTGGATACGTTGACATTTTTTCTTGTACTTTGTGCTTGGGTTTATATTATGTACAAACCGCATTGATTGATATATTTAACATCTGACAAATTATGTAATTTAAGCAAAACAATTTGTGCTTCTATGTGTTTTCAAAATTTTTATTGATCATGCTTGCGGTGCATAATGCAACCATTTTGAAATCATTTTCTTTGTAATTTTGTAATTGCTGCTTTCTAGTTTTTGTTTTTAATTTGTTAAATTTGAAAATTTGAATGAAACATGTTTAAAAGTTTATCATCTATTATTTTTTATGGTTACATTTTATAGGATATTTTTAAATATTTTTTATTTTCTTACACCAATTATACCAAGCAGTTGATCAATACATTTTTTCAGTATGATTATGGTATCGACTATTTTGATTTTTATTTTCTATATCAGTTATTATAGGAGTCGATGATTTTTGTTTGTAATGTTTAAATTATGGACAGGAATATTGGTTGTGTACCTAAAATTATATGCTCACTTTTCTGTGAACTATATCAAAGTATTTCTGTAATTGTATAGGTCGTCTTCATAGGCACGATTATTTAGATTTAAAGAAGTTATTTAGTCAAATTAAAGAATACCGATCTGTTGCGACTGTAAAATGTGTTCCTTCTATATCTGAACGTATTTTTTTTACAATAAAAAAACTTCTAAACATTCTTTTTCTATTAGCATAATATTTTCTCATATTACATTAACAATTTAGAAATACAACAAATATAATTCCATTTATATTTTGATTAATATATTGTAAATTCTATAATCAGGTGTGTTACACTGAATTGTAAGGTCATAATTGTAGTTTGGCCACATTGAAGTAGGTGCAGACACCGAACAGTTATAATAGTGGAAGTAGCAATTTTGCAGTATTGATTTTAAATAATTTTTTTAATTTTTTCTACTAATACTGACTTCAACAAAGTTTTAGCTATGGTAAATATCCCCTACCCTAGACGTCGTAATGAAGTTAATTGTTTTCTTGGAAAGTGCATTTGGTATTGTAGATTTATTAGAAGTTTTTCTTCTTTGATTTTGTTTATAAATAATTTGATTAAAAGTAAGAGAAGACTCAACGTATTATTTGGAATCCAGAAACAAAAGTATATTTTATTTAAATTAAGCAAGCTTTGGTTTTTGTACTGATGCCCTTGTAATTTTACTACACAGTTCCATGTATTGTTGAGCATGACGCTAGCAACACTGGCGTGGCCACCACTTTATACAGAATAATGGAAAGTGTTCTTTTATATGTAATCAAAGCCTTAAACCTTGTAGAAAAGAAAAGGAGTCCAGTGCACTGATTTTTGCAGTTGTAAAATTTTCTTCATGGGTAAAAGATATCCTATTTCACATTCATATCAGTCATTTCCTTTTTTTTGACTTAAAATTCACAGTCCAAATGGCAGACCTGAAAGGGATTATGTTAGTTGAATGTAACATACTTTAGATTTGATGCGTCATAAGAGCAAGTTCAAAATGTAGTTTGGGATTGCATTAGTCATACTTCCTGAGTATGACCATGTTGATAATTTAGTTGAAATTTTTGGTAATAAAAGTACATCAATGGAAAGTTTTAAACAGTGTTATTTTTAAATTGATTCTCCTCAGCTTACCCTTATTGTCTAATGTAGAATGGCAGTATTTGGTACCTAAATTGCAATGTGAAGAAATTATTCATTTATAATTTTTCTGTAACTGAGCATTGTAAATTTTTTACAATATTATCTTGAATTCAAGAAGATTAATATTGGTTATAGAAGAATATGGATGTTTTGAAATTGTGACATATGTTTAACGTGTGGAACGGAGTTTTGTAATGTTGCTTCTTTGAATTTTATGAAAAAAGATAAAAAGTAAGAGGTTACTTTTTAAACAATTACTTTGGATTTGATGGATCTATTTTCCCATTTCAGAGCTGGGAAGAAATTATTGTGTTAGGACATTGGTACTCTTCACTATACCACATTACATCCATTACACAAAATCAAAGCTTCTGTAATAAAACATTTTTTGGAAGAGAAAGTTTCTTGATTTGTTATTTGTGATAATCTCCAGTTGATTGGTTGCATATTTAATGCTTTTTGTAAAAATACAAAATTGAGAAGATATGTCATTTATTTCCACAATACAAATTTGTAGAATGCAGAAATAAAATTATTGGTATGGCAATCTTTTCATATTTTACTAAGTATGGTTCATGGGATATCGAGTTACTGCAACCAACTACAGTATACTCTTAAATTCATTGAAATATTAATCAACCAGTTATTCTACAAACTTTTTAGTTTTTGGTTATGGTGTTCGTGGGTGGAAACCTCTATGATGTTGCAATTGCCCTTAGTAGTCACTCTTGGTATATTTCAAACCAGTAAGGTCTTTGGGAAGTTTTTGAAGATGGTTGTACAAAATATCATTTATCTTATGAGTATTCAGGTCGTTATTTCAATATCAGAAGGAGAGAGAATACTTTTAATGTTTATGACAATGTAGAGTTAATAAGGTATTTTTCAGCACTGGTGATAAATTCTTTGTTAAACTAGTGTCAAAGTTTGTGTTGTATGTTGTTGATTACATAAAGGATACTCAGGAGAGAAAAGCGGGTGTGTAACCAAACAGATATTAAACAAATGCGGCCTTCAATATTCCTACCTGATGTCCAGTTAGAGCGGTGAAGATTCTTGGATCCAGAACACTTATTACTACACTCGAAAAGTAATATAAAGCGGTGAGGTAGTCGTATAAGGAGACTAACCTCCGAAACAGAAACTTATTGTCCGAGCGGTAAGAATAAAATGAGTTAGGCCACGCAATTACCAAACATATGGCAAACAAGATAGAACATTGTAGGTGATAACGTGACCGGGTTTATTAAATTTAAATAAAAGAGCAGATATTACCATTAACAAATAAACTTAAACTTGATAGTAATAATATAAAGAAACTAAATGAATATATACAAGGTTGGACGAAACATACCGCCCACCAAAATGGAAACATTATAATTTTCATCTAGAGGGAGGGGACAGACTTTAACCACAGGACGCCTAAACTCACCACACGCTGTTCTAACGGTGGCAATGTGGACAATCCCGTCGGCGCCAGAATGCACGGATGCACTGAAGAGGAGGAAGAGAATCTGCTTTAATTAGAACTAAGTCTCTCGGTTGAATATTATTTTTAGCTACATGCCATTTGGATTTTACTTGAAGGGTATGCAAGTATTCCCTGGACCAGCACGCCTAAAAGTCCTGGTAGATATGCTACAAAAATTGTCATCGAGACAAATGATTTAAAGGCAGTGCCGTCAGTGTGGGACCAGGCAGGGCGGAAAGAGCGGAAAGGGTCAAAAAATGACCCGGCGTTAAACAACTAAGGTCGTTAGGATCATTACTAACTGGGGTCAGAGAGCGCGAATTGAGGACAGCTTCAATTTGGATGAAAACGGTTGACAACTCTACAAAGGTTAGAACTTGCTCTCCTACAACACGAAGTAGCAGGGTCTTGACGGATTTGACGCCAGCTTCCCAAAGACCCCCAAAATAGGGTGCAGTAGGTGGGTTATAATGCCAAGTAATTAGTTCTTGGGAAGCTGTAGCTTTAGCAAAGGAAACCAGTTGGGATGGGCACTGACAAAGTTTGTACCACAGTCGCTGTACAAATGTTCATATCGACCACGACGAGCAAAAAACCGCGGCCAAAAAGCGTCAGTGGTTAAATCGGAAACTAGCTCCAAGTGAAGAGCCTTGATACACGTATAAATAAAATGCAGAGATAGGCTTTTAAAGCTTTGGCGCCGCGGATTCGGCTCATGGTTTTTGTAAACGGGCCGCAAAAGTTCACGCCGGTATGCATAAATGGTTTAACTTGAGTTATTCTAGCAGATGGAAGATTGCCTATGGGGGGCTGAAAGGACTTGGTATGTGTTTTCCAACAAAGAGCGAAGTACCCGGCGAATAGATCTTCTCGCAGAAACTATCCAAAATCTTTGGCCTATAAGGAATTGTGTTGTTTGAATACTTGTGTGATAATATTTGTGATGAATGTATTGAATATACAGATCCCTGAAACGGCTCTTATTGGGCAATAAAGCGGGGAATCGTTTATCGTAGGAAATAGGGGCGTAACTTAACCGGCCACCTACACGAAGCACGTCATTTAAAAGAAAGGGTTAATTAATTAATTTATTAATTAAAGTAGATAATCCTAATATTACAATACATTAGAATAGAAAATAAAAAGAACATGCTTTCTTAATTTAAGCAGATATAAATACAAATACATTTAGTATTACTTAGCAGTTACTCAAGACCAAAAAGAAAAATTAAGTATCAGTAAAAGCAACTATTACTTAAATAGAAGTTCGAAAATTATAATTACTTCCACAAAGTTTAGATCATTTAGTGTACACATTCTATCAATAGAAAAAAAATAACTATAGTTAGTTCTATGAAACCCAATAAACAAGATTTCATGATTCCTAGTAACTTTAAGAGGCACGTGTATACATATCTTCTATAAAAGTTCAGGGCAGATAATATGAGAATTCAAGACATGGAAGACAAAACATATATCGTTGATACACCTCCTATCAGATAGAGAGGGCATATTCAAAACTGGAATGACAGTGTGCTCGTTATTTAAAGTTACTTGAAGACTCAGCTTATATAAAATATATTTAAGAAATCTATTCTGAACACGCTCAATCAAGTCGGAATAACAATAATAGATTGGATTCCAGTCAGGCGGCGCATACTCTAAATGTGAACGAACCAGAGAGGTGTATAATAACCCATAACTGCAACATATAATTGATTCAATTTAGAACGAAGACCACGTACATTTTGATAGTATATAGAAGTACTCAGTTTTTTGAACAATTTGCATTAACAATAGTAGGAACTCCATTAATGTATCGAATAGTTTTATCATTCACACCCTTGCTTATTAAATTTCTTAAGTCCTGTTTAACTTTTTTATAGTATTCCTGTTGCATCACTGTTAAATCAGAACCAAACCGTATATCTCCAGTATATTTATTTTTATTCTTGAGCACTGTTATGACATTATTGGCTTTGCTTAATATTACCTTTATTGGCCTGTAGCTGCCATCTTTTTTACCCATGCGTATAACTTTCATATTTTCTGTATTAATATTGCATATATTATCAATGATTGAAGTGACTGTCTGCTTGTCATATTGAATGCGAGCTTCTATATTAAGCGAATTATTCTCCTTAACATTATAAATCATTACATTGCATGATCTTTTCTGTCTTTTAGCCAGTTCGAACATATATTTATTGAAATCACCCGAATCAAGTGATTTTGGCTGATTATTAACCTCTGCTCTCAATATTTGAATTTCATTTTTAAGCTCTTCTATAGTTTTTAATAATAAGGGAACAATACGCAATCCACTTTCATATTCTTTACAAAAATATTTCATAACACGAGGTGATAGCTTTAATGTTCGTATTTCTGTAGATGTTTATTTATTTATTTATTTATTTCAGTACATTACAGATTTATAAAAGAAATCCAATTGGCACTTAACAAATTTAAACATATAACTAAGGTTATAAGAAATTTACAAATTGCTATTAAGTAGTCTTTTCAGACTCGATAAAGTTATATGAAAAATGTCTATATGCATATAGTCTGTGTTAGCTGTCATCATTATGTGGTCTATAACGGCCTGCTGCCCGTAGTTTGTCCTATGAAAATTTAATAAAAATAAATTATCAGAACGAGTAATCTGATGTTTTACATGGAAATTCAATTTTGCAAGCAGGGCATCGCAATCAATCAAGTTGTTAACAATTTTAAACACAAATATAAACATCCCTTGTTTCCTTCTTGTTTGTAGCGATTGGAGACCCAGTAATTGCAACCTTGCTCTCGGAGTAATATGATCACTTGTAAAGCGTATTTGGTACAAAGCAAATTTAGTGAACTTAGACTGCAACCCTTCAATGCGATCAATGTGACATGAGTTAGATGGTGACCAAATTACAGAGTTATACTCAAGCAGACTTCTAACCAAACCTGAGTAAAGTGCTTTTAAGGCTTTCATGTTGCGAATGGTTTTACAATTTTTTTTGATAAAACCCAAAGCTCTGAGGGATTTGGATACTATAGCGTTGATGTGGTCTCTAAAGGTTATTTTAACATCAAAGGTAATTTCTAAGTCAGTGATACGTGAGACTGAATTTATAGAATGACTATTAATACTATAATTGTAGTACATAGGAATTGTGCATCTGTAAAAGCGCATAATTTTACATTTAGAAATGTTCAACTTTAAGAAGTTTCCATCGCAGTAGTAGGTTGCAAAATTATCTAAATCCAGTTGCATTTTGAAGCAATCAGATTTTGAATGTATCACCCTGAAAAATGTTAAGTCATCGGCATAAAGTAACACATGTGAACTCTTGAACATGGACACAACATCATTGATGAAGAGCAAGAATAAAATCGGACCCAGGTGTGATCCTTGCGGAACCCCTGAACCTACTGTTATCTCTCTAGATGAAATATTTCCAATTTTCACACATTGAGTTCTGCTTTGCAAATAGGATTGAATCCAAGATAAATATAACCCGTGTATACCTAACGCTTCTAGTTTCAACACAAGCAGCTGATGGCAAATATTATCGAATGCCTTACTCAAATCGGTATAAATGACATCGATCTGATATCCAAGTTCTATATTCTTAGTTAAATATTCATGAAATACAGCAAGATTAGTTGCAGTAGAACGGCCTTTAAAGAACCCATGTTGCTGAATTGCTATGGTATGTTTAAAATTTCTGAAAAGTTCATCTGTCATTATCGATTCCATAATTTTAGATAGTATGGACAGCAGTGATATGCCTCTATAGTTAGCAACATCCAACCTATTTCCAGATATGAATATAGGAAATAGTGTTGAGATTTTCCAAGACTTGGGAAAAGTACCAGTGTCAAAGCTACGCTGAAATAATAAAGTAATAGGTTTAACCAAGGATGCGCTGCACTTTTTCAACAGTACCGGAGGTATACCATCTGGCCCACAGCTCTTATTACAATTCAGAGCAGATATTTTTTCTTGCACCTTGTCGGTGGTAAATGTATGGTGGTATAGGCAGTTGCAAACAGTGTTGTGAGTATCAAAGTTAAACATCGGAATGATGGTATGCACTGTATAAGAACTTTCAAAATGTTCAGCAAATGCATCAGCTATAAGTTGAACATCATTTAGTGCACATTCTTTGTAGATCATTTGCCGAGGAATACTGTTGTTCTTCTTTAAAGAATTAATAAATGACCAGAAGTATTTAATACTTGTAGGTATTAAAAGTTCAGTATCAGACAAGAATTTTATGTAACAATGATTAATAAGAACTTTAGTTTCTCTTTGTAAATCTGAATAAGCGTTATAGTCATTTATGGATCTTGTGTGTTTAAATTTTTGATAGAGTTTATTTTTCTTGTTAATTTGTCGTTTCAGTTCTCTGCTGTACTACTTTGGGTATTTAGAAGTAGCGTTAACTTTCCTAGGAGTGTATTTATGCAAACCGGCATAAATAACAGAATAAAAGGATTCAATAGCAGTGTCAATGTTCTTACATCGATCAATAAATGACCAATCGTGAGCGTTATAGAAATAATTCAACCTCTCAAAATCAGCCCTCTTCTTGAAGTCGAAATTAAATTCAAACCCCTTGTTGTTATTTTGTAAAAATGGAATGGAAATTATATCAACTAACACTTCCAGTGGCGAATGGTAAATATCAACTTTACTTATGGGAGTGGAGGTAGCACGTAATTTAACATTCAAGGAATCATCACTAAAAAGCAAGTCCAGAAGGTTATTCTGAAAGTTAGTTATGTGGTTTCATTGAAGAAGCTCCAGGTAATATATATTATCTGTGAAATGCTCTTCTTTACTAGTGAGGTGATCACTAGGGGCTAAGAAGTCATCATCTTGAACCCAGGTGATTCCGGATAGGTTGAAATCACCAATAATAAGCCGTTTAGCGTGTGGATATTGTACGCGGATGGTTTCGGCTGTATTTATAAAAGCTTGGTACACTTGTATCTCAGCACTAGGTGGAATATAAACTCCACAAATAATTAATACTTCCCTTTCTAAGGTTAACATAATCCAAAGATCTTCAAATAGTAAACTGTTACTGCAAGAGAGTAGAGTAGACTGTATAGATGTTAATACTGCAATCAGTACACCACCGCGCTTACAGGTAACTAAGTCGTATTTTCTGTCATTGCGGTAGACATCATAATTATTATGTATAAGTTCATTGCTATTAAAATCTGCAGAAAGCCAAGTCTCACACAAGATCAAAATCTCAAAATTGCGATTTAAAGTAGATTTATACATTTCGACAGTTTTAGTTCTGACTCCACGAACATTCTGATAATACAGAAATAAAGTTTGTCTAAAGCATTGCTTTGAACCAAGAGCGTTTCCATGGGCAAATTGCTGTGGTTGGTCTTTAGTACGAGCTGGACTTAAGTTGTTGGTATCGTAGTCTGTGACACTTGAAAATTTTGGTTGCCTGGTTGCCTGGTTTTATTATTGTCCATGTATTTTCTAACAGCAACACTTAGGCCAAAAGGCTGAATTCATTAAAGTAGACATATAAGTGGAATTGACCGAGACTTTGAAAGAACTATAGCTATTTGGGAATTTTGAATTCAATTGTTCAAGTTTAATATTTAGTGGTGTATCAACGTTTAAATGATTATGCAACTTATTTGTTATGTAGTCCATTATCTTTTGTTCATTAACAGATGGATTCACTCTAGTCAAATGTAATTTGGAAGTTCTAAACCTGCGAGTAACAGCCATGAAATCATCAGTGGACTCACCTATGTAGGGACACAAACTGGCAGTACCAATTATTAATTCTATTTTGGTTGCTCGAATGTTTGAGTTAGTGCTTTTGTTGTTGTTATTGTTATTGTTTTTGTTATTCTTATTATCAGTAGAATTTATAAGTGGTTTTGATATAAATGAAATTTTATCAGTGACCATGTGAACACCTGATTCTGTACTTGCTTCAATGCAATCCTTTATGTTATGACCTTGTTTGTATTCCACCTGTTGCAATAGTTGATTATCACTCAAGGTGTTAACTTCTGGATTGGTAGTAACTTTATCCTTAGCTAAATTAGTAATTTTTTGACCATTTGTTAGTAGCTTTATCAGATCAACATTACTGCTTCTCAATTTGAAGACTGTCTCTCTTAGTTCTTTAATCTCATCATGTAGATGCACAGTTGAAGTTAGAACCATACCTCTAATAAGTTTGTTAAATTCTTCACTTTTGAGAAAAGTAATAATATCCTGGTTATTATTTTGTGGTAGATAATTTACACTATCCTGACCAGTAATACCAGTATCCAAATTATTGTTGCTAACAATATTATCAACACTGTCATTACCATTATCAAAGCACTCAGCACAATAATATAATTTATTACCATCTTTATTTAAAATAACTGATCCTTTTCAGTCACTACATGAAGAATGAACTCTAACATCACAAGTAACACAACTATTGTTAGAATTGTTAAATGCATGCTGATCACTGTCAGCCATCTTGTTTTAAAATATTCATGCCTGATGAGCCTTTTACCACAGCTATCACATGAATATAGGGCATTCAATAATATTTGTAAATTGCAGAATGATATGTAATTATAATACTTATCAAACATATGTCTGATAACATGAACCAAATGTTGATTTGTAGACCTTTTAAGTATATAATAATAATGCAGTGAAGTAAATAGTAGTAGCTTTTTCAATTAAGTTAGACTACTGATAATTAAATTTTACAGCATTGTTCACCAACATTAATTACACTACTAAGCAAAAATTCATATTTTAAAACTCACCATAACACTCAATACAAAGCAAAATTTACAGAGCAAAATAAGCACATTAACTACACCTGCATCTTCAACACATGCGGTTGCAAACACCGATGAGGGGCGAGAATGCCGTTAAGCAAATTAGGATCATTACTAGACCACTTGTGCAGGTCGAACCCACTTTGTTTTAAAAGGGCTATTAGTTGCTCTGTTAAATCCAAGGCAGATTGAAAAGTATCTCGACCTGTCACTACGTCATCAATATAGGTATGATGACGAAGAGCGAAAGTGGCTAGAGAAAAGGGTCTAACTTCATCATCGGCAAGTTGCAAAAGAGTACAAATGGCAAGAAATGGAACGCAGTTGATCCCATACGTAATGGTATTAAGATGAAAATTCTGGATAGGATTATCAGGAGAGAAACACCACACAATCCATTGATAATCACGCTGATCAGGTGCAATAAGAATTTGCCGATACATTTGACAAATATCTGCAGTGAGGACGTAACGATGCAGAGGAAATTGTAATAACAGTGTAGTGAGATCTCTCTGCAATTTGGGACCAATTAATAAATGTTCATTCAGTGAACTTCAGGAAATACATCAAGCGGAGGCATTAAAAACCACGCGAAATTAAGTGCTAACACTATTAGGTTTTATAACACAATGATGAGGTATATAATAAGAATTATCATAGTGGCCCTTATTAGTGATAGGCTGCATGTGTTGAAGATAGATGTATTCTTGAAGAAAATCTTTATATTGTTGATATACAGAGGACTGTTTGAGAAGGCTTCGTTCTGAGGAAAGAAATCTTTGTGTTGCTAAATCGCGGCTTCCGGTAAACGTCAGAGCAGCATTCTTAAAGGGCAAAGAAACTACCTAATGGCCCTGATCTGTCCACATATGAGTCTCTTTGAAAATAATGTCAGCTTCCTTTTTCGCTACTGAAAGGATTTCGACGTCGGGAAGTGATTCAACCTCCCAAATTTGGAAACAATTTTTTCCAGGGAGGGTACTTGGTCTATAGAGCAAAGTAAAGCGGTAACCTGGGGGATGCTTGACGCAGGAATCGATCCCATTAAAATATATCCGAAAACAGTATTCATGCCTATGGGTATATGGTGTTCAACAGGAACACTATCATTTACTAGAATTTGTGGAAATTTATCGGCCCCAAGTAATAAATCTATAGGACCGGGTTTTGAAAATTGTGGGTTGGATAGCCGAATGTTTTGTAATGGCGGTAACTTGTTGACGTTGACGCAAGTAGTCGACCGGTTTTCACAAATCTGAGGTAGGACTATTGCGTCAATGTTAAAAAAAGGATTCATTTTGTTCACTGGTTTAATAAAGACAGAAACAGCGCAGTGAGTAGCCACTGTCTGCCTAGAGCCAAGCCCGTTAAGGGTAAGAGGTTACCGGGTAGGTTTTAAACCTAAGCGCCTAACATATTGTTGAGTAATAAATGAAGTCATACTTCCAGTATCCAACAAGCAGCGAAACTTTTGAAAATTACCAAAACGATCACAAACTTCAATTTGCGCAGTAGACAATAACACCACCCTTTTTTGGGGATTTGTGTTAAATAATACAACATTGGAATTATTGGAAGCAGAGGAGAAACGATTTACTTGTGGGAAATCGCAGGTACTGAAAGTGGTGGGGGGGGGGCAGATGGCTTATGGCTTGCAAATATCTTGTTCGGTGTTATCAGACGAGGCGGTTTAAACTCTAGTAGAAACACTACTTTTTGAAAGTGATTCTAACGGGGGTTTAAAGTGTAACGAGGTATGATGCCACTGGCGACAAGTGTGACAAGTCATAATCGATTTACACTTGGAAAAAGTATGGGAACTGCTTAGACAGTTAATGCAAAGTTTGCATTCTTTTACAAAATTATAGCTGTCATTAGGGGTTAATTCTAAAAAGGTGAGGCATTTATATAGCAACACGATTGGTAGTGCGGACTGACATTGAAACACTGGGACGTGAACCTGGTCGGCTCTGCACGTGAACAATTTTGTTCATGTCTGATTTGTGATTTAAAGATAAGTTGCTCAGGGATTTACATGTTTTGTCTAGAAATGTGATGATTTCAGTATAAGTAGGAATGGTGGCGGGATCGTGCTGCAACTCAAAACCTCGAGCTGTGTGTACGTCCAGTCGATTTAAGAGCATCTGAGCTAAAATAAAGCTCCACTTCTCAACCGGAAGATTAAACTTTTTAAGGCGTTCAAATTATCGGTAAAAACGTCGACTAATTTTTGTAAACCAGGGGTTATCAGAGTGCAGTTTTGGGAATATTGTCCAAATTTGCCCAATACGCACTCGTAATTTGACGGATATTTTCAAATTTACTGCGCAGTTTATTGTACGCAAATATATAATGACTTACAGTTAAATCAAAATTTTTAATGGCGAATAAAGCCGGACCTTGAAGAAGTGATTTTAAATACGTGAATTTGTCTATTGGCTACAATTCCGGGTTAGTATGTATGAGGGAGTCGTATAAATCAATGAAATCTCTGAACATGGAAAAATCGCCCCCAAAGGAGGGGACCTGCAACGAAGGTAAATTTATTTTTGATTTTGGGGGAGTGGCAGAAACAGTAGCGCTAGGTTCTGGCGGTTTAGATTCAAAAAGTTTTATTTTGATTGGCTTGATTAAATAAAAGGAACTATCAAACGCTTTTCTGATTTTATCTTCAATCTCAAACAAATCTTCCGCGTTTTCATCAGTGGCGATCAAGGAGATAATGTTATTGCGACTTTGATAGAAGGCTTCTTCTAATTTAACCATATACTCAAGGTGCGATTTAAATAAATTATGATATTCTGCGAAACGGCCGATTTGTGCGATTTCTTGTATCTCTTGTAAACTTCCAATCTGCGTGTATCGTGAAAATTTCAACTTTTTAAGTTTATCTGCCATTTTAAATAATAACTAAAGCACAAATTTTCTTAAAAATTTTATAGAAAATTGGTACTGCAAAATGCTATTAAGCTTTATCAATTTAGGTACAAATTAAATAATCGTTGGTAAATGTAAATAGATGTAAATATAAGCAAAGTAATGAACTTTGTATCAAACACGATAAATAATGGGAATGAATGCAATTCAAGTAATATAACATTTGTATTATCAAGACAATATGTTTGATAACACCAGCTTGACCTCAGGTAAATGGTTAATAATTATGTTTTAAATTATAGTACTGATATCTGCTACTAGTAATATTCGACTCGACAAAGATCAAAATTTGAATGTTGAATACATAAAAGGATACTCAGGAGAGAAAAGGGTGTGTATAACCAAACAGATATTAAACATATGCGGTCTTCAATATTCTTACCTAATGTCCAGTTAGAGCGGTGCAGATTTTTGGATCCAGAACACTTATTACTACACTCGAAAAGTAATAGAAAGCGGTGAGGTAGTCCTATACGAGGACTGACCTCTGAAAGAGAAACTTATTATCCAAGCGGTGACAATAGAATGAGTTAGGCCGCGCAATCACCAAACATCTGGCAAACAAGATAGAACGTTGAAGGTGATAACGTGACCGTGTTTATTAAATTTAAATAAAAGAGCAGATATTACCATTAACAAATAAACTTAAACTTGATAGTAATAATCTAAAGAAACTAAATGAATATATACAGGGTTGGACGGAACATATGTAGTTCGCAACAAAGCATAAGGTTTTGTGTACGATTTAAATAATTTAGATGGTTCTAAAACTGGAAGATAGCATGTTAATGAGTTAGAGTTGCATCTGCTGTAGAAGATTATTGCAATATTTCATAAATAAAGCAAACAACTAAAAAATACCTAGAAATGACAGTTGCAAAATTCTGGCTAAAAAACTTTACAACATGCTTACATCTAGTAATATTATTCAATAATTACATCACACATTCACATGTGGTACCATATACACTTGCAAAAGGATTAACATAGCACAAACCAAAGATGCAACAGAAAGAAAACCCAGCAAAATACCTCCTTAGAACATATCTACTAATAATACAAAATACTAACAGCCATAGTAACACAAAAACTAGTCACACATGCAATATAGAACAAAATAATACAATCAGAACAAAGGGGACGCTACAAAGAAGCATGGGTATGCAAAGACAAACCAATAATAGACACAGAAATACTACACCAAGCATAAGTTTTAAAAAAACTAGATTATGCATGCATAGAATATCGAAAAAGCTTTTACTTTGATGACCTATTATGGGTCTCTGATAACAGAATATGCAAAATTGAATAATTAAGTTAATTCTTTATTTAAAATGGGCTGTGTTGTACTTCATAAATTGGTTACAAATGATTCATTGATTATTAAAAGTTTTGTGAAAGTAATTGGAAATTTAGACAAAATTCACTTTGAAGAATGGGATTTATACACAACATTGGATTTATACCGATTACAAGTTGGGTGATCTTCCGTGTGCCATTGATCTTAAAATTGATGTGTGGAAAAATCCAAAAGGTAAATTGAAGTATTTCTAAATTATGTAATCTAGGTTTGTTTGGGCCCTGTATAATCTTAGCAAAAATATTATTGGAAAAATTATTATGCCAAAAATTGGCTTGGTATGAAATGTTGCGTGTGTAGTGGTGTAATAAGGGCAATTTAAATACCAATATTTTTATTCTAAATAGTGTGCATTGGATAGTTTTAAAAAGAAACCATGGTGATGTTGGTTGTTGATTATGATAAAATTTTTAATTTGAATTGGAATTTTGGGAAGAAATGATTTAGATTTTAAATAAAGCAATAGCAAAATTAAGTGATGAGTTTTTATTTTATCTTTGTAATATGAAGTGTATAAAGTGGTCAAAGTTTAATAAACAGTCATAATAAACATATAAAGAAAGAAAAGTGTACAACCTGATTTAGAAGAATTTACAAGGAAAAGTATCCAGTGGAAATCCAAACCATAAATGGTTGGATGAATATTTAGAATCATTTCGCAGTTCCAGTAGCAGAGGGTAGTAGAGTTATAACTGATTCAAGCAAAGTATCCATTACCATTTGAGGTATAATTGGGGATAATGATTGTTGTAAGGATTCCAATAAATGTGCTTTAGCTTCCCATGTATATATCACCAAACACAAACCTCTGTTTGAAGATGCTGTCATTTTGGACAATGAATCGAATTACAAGATCAGGCTGTTTTTAGAATCTCATATCAACAAAGAACAGAATGCAATTAATAAACTAGATGTGGATAATATTCATAAGAAGTACTCTGCATTATACATGTCTCAATTTAAACAAGATTAACGTCACCTACAGTAATTCACTACCTTTCTGTCTTATTCTATAATTACTGTTCATGCTGTAACATACTCCTGGTATTTTTTAAACTATATTTTTACGAATCCTCATTACTAACATTACCTATTTAATGTCAGCACTGCCTAATGTTTGTATTTAATTTTAACTGTCAATAATTTTATTATTTAACTTTGTTTGAGAAATGTAAAGTGCAAGTGAGAGTGTAATAATTTTCCTTGAGTAAATATGTCAAATCTGAGGAAAAATATAAAGATAAGGGTGAATATTCAATTAATGTGTGTGTATTTTATTTCAGACATTTAAAATTTTATTTATGATTATGGCACAAACTATACCTTATACATATATCTCAAGTGAAATGAAAACATTAAAAAGTTATATAAATTTGTAAACTAGTATGAATATTTTTGTATTTAATTTGAAATGAGGTTTTTAATAAAATTAATTGTGATTAATTAATTAATTTAAGGAATTTTTGATGAAAGCAAATTAGTGCTGCTGTATTTCAATAAAAGTTTACTAGTTCTATCCTTTACCTATTTATAAGCTAGAAATTTTTTTATTGTGTAATAATAGTTCTGCATATGTTCTGAGTAGCAAGACTAATTTGCATCTGATCCTTTTGTACAATTCAACAGAGTTGGCTGCCGGTGATTATTGTAAACTGGTAAAAAATAATTTCAGAAAAATTATTTTTTTCAATTGGTTGTTACATAGGAGAATGATTATTTTTATAAAATGCTATTAGAAAATAAAAAAAAAATTATTGCTGAAAACTCTGACGTAGGCTTAATAAGAATGAAAGCAAAATATTTTTACTGTGTTACTTATAAGCAGGTACGGATTAGAGCAGCTAATTATTAGTTAACATATACATATCATGGAAATTGCCATATTGAAATAAATTTTTACTAGAGAAAATTTACAGAAGTAAATTCTTCATTGACTTTAAGGTATTATATTAATTTATACAAAACGCAGTTTATGAAACAACTGCTTTCTTTTGCGAATTGATGTGGATATAGATTATTTAGAGAAACGGCTAGTTTCAAATATTTTGTTCCATGACTATTTAACTGCAACCAAATAATAAGATTTTCAGTAATTATTTGTCCATTTAAATATTTTGTAAGTATGATTGACGTGACCATATTTATTGTGAATTTTGTAAAATGGCTTAAGAAGTTCTTATTTGGAACCAACTGCATATTGAATTAGTATTTAAAATTAATCTGACTATTACGTGTATACAGCAGAACCATGGTTCAAGATTACATCTGTTTATATTCACATGTTTACTAGCCACTTTAGCGACCAAATTTTGATTCAGTTGGCACACCATAATTCTGTTCATGGCCGAGGCTGCCAACTAGTGTATTTGGCAATCCAGGGTTAATCAGCTTGGATCCTTTATGCTTTCTTATAGTATTGTTTTATATAATCATCATCATCATTATTAGGTCTTCAGTCCTGAAACTGGTTAGGCGCGTACCATCATTGTTTCCTATTCTGAACTAACCTACAGTTTTCCCTGAAATTTGCACAGTCTGCATCTATCACTATCTGATCTAGGTCTACATCCACCTTTTTTTTACTATCTCTGCTTGTCATATATTCCATACTATTCCCCAAAAATGCCTTAGACCGTATTCTGCCCTTCTATTTCTCCTATTTTTTTTCCAAAGATATTCTTGTTTCCCTACTGTTTCTATAACCTATTTCTTATTACCTTTGTCTGTCCATCCTCATACACGGCATTTCAAAGGCTGTTACTGTTCTTCTGCCTGCTTTTCAGACTGCCCGTATTTCGTAGGCATACTGTCTGTGCTGTGCTCCACACATATGCTTTCAAGAACTTTTTGTTCTGTTTTGTTGTCTTTCATCATAGGCGCTGTTCTTTCAAGTTAGATGCAGTTCGGTCCCCTTCTATTGTTTTACAATTATATACCCTATTTCTCCGACATTCAGTGGTTGCAAAGGGGGATAAACAGCCTGTGGCTGCCAAGTTCCCCCAGCACTTGAACATTTACTGATTTAATATTTTTTCCAATATATCTTTTCGCACAGTCAACATTAGTAGATATTTCACAACCCACAAAGTTGTTTATAATAATCATCAGATTTATCTGCGATTATTTTTACGCCATTGGGTTTTCCGTCTCAAAACTGATTAGACATGTACCTGCACCTATTTATTTTCTAAACTAGCCTACATAGTTTCTTGAAATTCTCACACAGCAATACAGCTCGGTTCCCCTTATATTGTTTTCTAATTTTATGCCCTATTTCACTGAGATTCATTGAAGGGGGTTAAGCAGCCTGTGGCTGCCAAGATCTCGCAACACTTAGACATTTGCTGAAATAATAGTTTTCCAGTAAATGCTTTCACACAATTACCATTATTCGAGAATATTGCCCACCCAATACTTGTAGTTGCTTATAATAAATATCATGTTTAAGTGCAGTTACTTTCTTTGTCATTAATTTATCCATCTTGGGACTGGTTGGATGCGTACCTCCATTGATTTCTATTCTGAACTAGCCTACACATTTCCATGAAACTCCTACAGCCTACATCTTTCACTATCTGTGTGCAGTAGTCTAACCTAGGTCTACCTCTTCTTCTCTTTTTTCCTATCTCTGCTTCTAGTATATTCCGCACTATTCCCTCATGCCATAGTATGTGGCTTATCATTCTATCTCTCCTATTTTTTACCGTTTTCTACATATTTCTTTCTTCCCCTACCATTTTTAGTACCTCTTCGTTCTTAACTTTGTCTGTCCATGATATCTTCATCATTTGTCTGTAGTACCACATTTCAAAGGCTTCTACCTTTTTCTTGTCTGCTTCTCCTACTGTCCAAGCTTCACAGCCATACAGTGCTGTGCCCCATACATATGTTTTAAGCAATCTTTTCCTTGTTTCTATGTTTGTTGTCTTTGAACACAGTAGTTGCTTTTTCTATTTAAATGTAGCGCGACCTTGTGCTGATCTTTGTTTTATATCTTTTGTACTTTTCCCATCTTGCGTTATTTGGCTTCCTAGGTAGCAGAAATCCTTAACCTCTTGTAAGTTTGTGTTACCTATTTGTATTCTTGTTTTTGATTTATTTTCCCCTCCTTTGCATACTAGTACTTTAGTTTTAGTTTTGTTAATTTTCATATCGTATCTCTCTGTTAGAACCGTTTCCATTTCATTAAGAGCAGCTTCTAACTCTTCCTTGCTAGATGCTAATACCGCTATATCATGTGCAAATCTAAGCATATCAATTTTTTGTCCCTACATAGTAATTCCAAATGTCTTCCTGCATTTGACAGTATTCATTGCCTCTTCAATGTACAAGTTAAAAATTAATGGGGATAGGGCACGTCCCTGTCTCACCCCTTTCCTAATGTTTACTTCTCTACGTTCCTGCTTTAATTCAATTACTGCTGTTTGCTTTTTGTATAAGCTATGTACTATTCGTCTATCCCTATAACTCATTCCAATCTTTTTGAGTATTTCGAACATTTTTTTCCATTTTACATTGTCGAAGCTTTTTCCAGATCTACAAACCCTATGTACACGCTTTCCCCTTTTTCTATTGTTTTCTCCATTATCACTCTTAGAGTTAAGATAGCCTCCCATGTTCTCCTGTTTCGTCTAAACCCAAATTGGTGTTCTCCTAGTATTTCTTTAGCCTGTTTTTCCATTCGTCTTTGTACAATTCTAGTTAATATTTTTGACACGTGTGCTGTCAAACTTATTGTATGAAAATTTTCACATCTATCCGCGCCTTTCTTTTTTGGTATAGGTACTATGATGTTACGTTTGAAATCTTTGGGTATCTCGCCTGTTTCATACATATAGCTTACAAGTTGGAAGAGACGTTCTGTTACTGCTTGACCATCGGCTTTTAGAGTTTCCGCTTGCACCTTATCTGTACCCGGCGCCTTACCATTTTTCAGACCCTTTAATGCTAATTCAAATTCATCTCTAAGTATAGGCTATCCCAAGTCATCATTTTCAATGTCTGATTCCTGTTCTAATGCAGTTAGTTTTTCTCCTGCATATAAATTCCCTATATATTCTTGCCATCTACCCACTTTCTTTACATTTTCTATAATGACGATTCCTCCCATGTCCCTTATATTTTTGCTATACGGTTTTATATCCCTAAAATTGATGCTAATTAGTTTGTATGCTTCATCTGTCTTTCCTACGTCCATCTTAGTTTGTACCTCTTTGCACTTTTCATCAATCCATTGTTCTTTAGCTTTTCTGCATTTGCGAATAATTTCCCATTTTATGGCTTTGCATCTCTGTTTTCCTGTTTCGTCTGATTAATTTTTGTATTTTCGTCTTTCTTCTATTAAGTTTAGGATATTTTTTGTTATCCATGGTTTCTTTTTTTTTTGTGTATCTGGGGTATACACAAAAAGAAAATGTTATTCCATTCTGTTTCTACTTCCTTAGTATCAGATATTTTCCCGATATCTTTGAGCAATTCATTTGAGCTTTTTTCGTATCTTTCTTGAATATCTTTATCTTTTAGTTTCTTTAGGTCCAAGTGCCTCTTTCTGTTTCTTTTTTTCAAATTTTTAAATTTAAGTGTGACCTTCATAATTACGATGTTGTGGTCAGTGTCTATATCTGCTTCTGGGTAGCTTCTACAGTCTTTTACTTGATTCCTAAACCGTTATCTAACAAGAATGTAATCTATTTGATATCTTCCTATATCTCGTGGCATCTTCCACGTATATCGTCTTCTAGCATGATGTTGAAATAATGTGTTTGTATTGATTAAATTGTTCTTGTCGCAAAATTTTACCATCCTATTTCCTATCTTGTTTCTAGTGCCTAAACCAAATAAACCTACTACCGCTCCTTCCCTAACCTCACCTACCACTGCATTAAAATCCCCCATAATTATTAAATTTTCATGTCCTTTTACGTGTCTTAATATGTCTTTGATATCTTTGTAGATCGCTTCTACCTCTTCGTCACTGTAGCTAGAGCTGGGCATGTATACTTGTATTATTACTGTGTTTACCGGTTTAGAATCTGATCTAACCATGAGTACTCTTTTGTTCTCTTGTAAGTAATTTTCTACATAGTATCCTATCTTTTTTCGCATAACTATTCCCACACCCAAATTTCTTTCCTCTGCTCCTGTATGAATTACCCTGAAGTCTCCACTCCAAAAATCCCCCGCCTCTGGCCACCGAACTTCACTGATCCGTACTATGTCTAGTGATAACCTATTCATTTCGATTTTTAGGTTCTCTAGCTTACCTACTTGCTTCATAGTTCTAACATTCCACGCTCCGACTCGCAAAATGTTCCCGACTCTTATTCTTAACTTTCCGATCGCATCCTTCGAAGTAGTCCCCTCCCGGAGATCCGAATGGGGGACTAGTTTAACTCCGGAATCATTTACCCCAGAGAATGCCATTATTTTATTATAATTTAGGTATGCTGTGTACTTGGGAGGTAATGTGGTAGTTTTCCGTTGCCTTCCACATTGCGGTAGTGTGTCTCAGACTGCCATACCAACCCCTATGGTCTCTGCCAATCTAAGTACCGAAAGAGCCCCTGCCCTCTTTCGGGGACCTGTCTTCGTCTGGTTCCTCACTAACGACCCTACTACTTTGGTTGGACCTGTAGTTTGGCTTTTTAGCTCATTAGAACACGCAAGCCATTTCACCTGTTCTAGTAATCTAGAACTTCAGCAAGGTGCAGGTCCATTCGAAATGGGTTTTATATAATATTGTTGTATAAAAATTTGTTTCTTTTCTGTATTGGAATGTAATCATAAAGTCTAAATAACTCATAAGAACACAATTTATTTTTTCTGAATTACTGTTACATGTAATTTATGTGTATTTTATCTAAAAATATACCTACAAATTAAACTCTCCAGAGTTGAGAATAAAATAATTGATTCGGTTAACAACCAAATTCCTTTGAAGTCAGGGTTCATGAATAGATTTTGTTTGTGAACCAAGGTTCCACTGTATTAAGTTATTGTATAAATGCTTTCATATTTAAACACTACAAATTTTTAATTATATACAATAATTTTAAAATTTGAGTTTTCAATATTAGTTTGGTCAAATATTAGAATATTACGTTTCTAGTTTATTCTGTTTTCCCCCTAAAAATGTTTTATAAATGTCAATCACTTTATTACATTATTTGTAATCATCATATCAAAATTTTTAATTGATCAATTAGTGTTACTTTTTTCTGCTTTATTATTACACTTTAAGGTAATTTATAATGTTGTATATTATTAGGGTTTTGTAACTCAAACTCCTACATTTTATCCACGTCATAACATTTATGGTCCAGGACAACCAAGATATAATTATGATCCTCGACGCAATGGCACTGGACGTGCATATATACCAAATTTTGAAGCACGTTATAACTATGGCCAGTATGCCAGATATCATCCTCCAGGAGAGCCATTTTCAATTCGTCTACGTGTAGGAGAACGTGAGTATTCTGGTATGGGATATACTGTACAAGCTGCTCGACATGATGCTGCTTCTAAAGCACTTGATTATCTAAAACACAAAGAAATGGAAGAGGGTCAACAATGTTCAGCAGAAGATGGTATTTATGATATAAATAATTCTTAATGTTAAAAGTCTTGTTTTTTAGAAGTTCAACACGATGAAATTTGTAATGATCTTAATAGGGAACTGAAGTCTCCAATATCCTTGGTTCATGAACTAGCTTTAAAGAGAAATCTTGCTGTTACCTTTGAGGTACTTAGTGAGAAAGGTCCTCCACACATGAAGGTATTTATAACTCAATGCCGTGTTGGAGATTTCCTTGCAGAAGGTGAGGGTAATGGAAAGAAAATATCTAAAAAGCGCGCTGCTGAAAAAATGCTGGAAGAATTGAGTAAATTGGAACCATTCCCCAATATAAATAATGTTTCTTTGAAACGCAAAAGAGTTGTAACTAAGAAAAAGCAACGTAATTTAATTAAGGTTGGCAGTGATAAAAGTTCTGAAATTCCAGAAGAAATAAATCCAATATCGCGTTTAATTCAAATTCAGCAAGCCAATAAGGAAAAAGAACCAGTATATACTGTGAGGAGTTATTTTTTTTTTTTCATTTTTAATGTGTGATTTACTTTAAACAGGTTGTTGAAGAACGTGGAGCTCCAAGGCGCCGTGAATTCGTTATTGAAGCTTCTGTTAATGGTCATATTTCCTCTGGTATTGGTCCTAATAAAAAAGTGGCAAAACGTAATGCAGCAGATGCATTGTTGGCAATTCTTGGTTATACCGATGTCACTCCAACTCCAGCAACAGCTCCAAAACCAGCTATTAAAGTACTTGTGAATAACTTAGTTTCGGGTGTTAGTTAAATTTTTATTATAGGCTGAAAAGGAAACAGAAACTGTTGAAAAGCTTCGTAAGGTTACATTTATGGAAGAGAAACAAGAAACACCAGTTGGTGGAAGTGGTGGCCGTCAGCTTGTTCCTGGTTTACTGTTGGTAAATGACCAGTCTGGAACTCTTCAACAGGTAGGTTCATATTTACTATTAATGTTTGGGAACTTTATTCAGATGAATTATGTGAGATTTTAATGCAAGTTTGATATCACAAACATTTTTTTTGAATATTTAAAACATTGTTGCCGTTGTATAAATTAAGCTGTTCAAAAATTGATTACGAAGAAATTGTCAAAGTTACATGATTTGTTGAAAATCCTTGTCATTTAATAGAAATTATTGTCCATTTTGAAACACCAAGATCATATTATTTTGTGGTGAATGCAATAGTTGTTCATTTTAATGTTAATGCCATTAGTTTTATTGAACAGTGAACAAACTTCCTTACTGGGTCAAAGCATTTGGTGTAGTTGCATAAGAATTTTAATTGTATTAAGTATTTTTATTATTAGGCCTATAATACTTTGGTATTTATATATATTGTATTTTAGGTTCAGTCTTTATAGGTTTGCCAGACTGTTCTTATGTGAACATGCAGGCTAGTTGACTTAAATTTTGACTTTTTTTTTCTGTTTGAAGACCTAGTTTGGATTTGTTTTATGTGTTTTTAAACATTTCTAATATTTATTATATCCAAAATTATATTTATGAATATGCAGATTTACGTAATTTTGCCTCATTCAAAGTGAAGTCTACGTAATATGATGTTTGAAAAACAGTGGATAGGTGAAAGGTATAAGATTGAATAGTTGTTAAAATGTATGTTGTTAACAATGAGCATTTAGATGAAAGTGTTTGTGTGTAATTAGACAGGCTTTTGTGGACTATGTCTAAATAAGGGTATTGCATCCATTGTTTAAGCAGCAATAAGATAGAGCATATAAATTAGTGGATTCAACAATGACTTGAAACTGTACAATAAAACATGCTTAACTAAAATGTTTGAAAATTTAAAATTACATGTTTAGTGGTATGAGAGTATAATAGTTTTAATTCTAGTTTAATAATGTGGATTTGCTGTATTGAATTTGAGGTTACAAAATAGCCATATCACTTTCTAGAAATAATTGAATCAATAACTTGCTTCATAATCACAGAAATAAAGATTTTTTGAATATGACAGTAATATTAGTAGATATGTAAAGCCGCAAGAACATATTTGATGACTTTGCAAAATATAGTGGTCAGAGTACTTGATAGCAGTAACACTTTAGATACAAATGTAAAAAACAGCATAATATATATGCACAGCAATTCAACATTATTAGATAAAGTAGAAGGAAGGACAAAGACAATGATAATAAATGGCAAGGGAAAGATTTTGCTTAAATTATAATTATTTATTAAAATAGCACAGCATGGGTTTGCCTTTATGGGATTGCAGTGGCTAATGGAAATTCGGAATAGTACTGACTCGTCAAGCAATTGCACGATTGTTGATTTGAGTGGTAATGTTGGCTTAGTTTGGAGTTGATGGTCTGCCACATGTACTTATGCTTGATAAAACAAAACCAAAGTCTGTCGTCAATAGTGTTATTTTTAATTTTAGATGTATGAAAAGTTAGTTGTCGTCATTTAATGTAAATTTTTTTAAAATCATAAACTCTACCAGTAAGCTGGTATATGACTTTTTATTAAAATATTGGTTTTTATCTGTCATACTCATGCTATACATAATTATGTAGAAGAACTGTAATTATTGCATTTTTTTTAGAATAAAGCTAAAGTATCAGATTCTGAAACAGTGACAATTGGATCTGGAAATGAACCTAAACAAAATGCGCAGATTCAGGTCCCTGGAAAAGTTTCACAGGCTACTCAAAGTATTTCAACTAAAGAACAATTATTATATTTAGCTCAGTTGCTCGGAATTGAAGTTCAGTTTTCCGATTTTCCAAAGGCTAATCATGATGTGTTTTTAACACTAGTCTCAGTTAGTACTAACCCCCCACAGTTCTGTCATGGTGAAGGAACCACTGCTGAGTTATCTCATGAAAAGGCTGCAAAAGAAGCTTTAAACATACTTTCTGAACTTGGTTTGGATAATGTTAGCCATAACACTGATGAACCTGTTTCTGATATGTAAGTAACTCATATGTTAAAACATCTTAATGTTACAATTTTTTCTAGTGATACTCCAACTGTGGATCAAGTGATACCAGAGTCAGGTGTAAATGAAAATGATGTCGAAAAATAGTTAAATAAAAATTGATTTATTTTTGTGCCAATGAAGTATTAATTAAATTGTTAGTCTTAGTTTTGACAATGCTAAAAATTTTCAAGTTGAACTTTTAAGCTTTATATATATATATATATATATATATATATATATATATATATATATATGATGTGTGTGTGTGTGTGTGTGTGTTAATCTTGAGGTTTTTATGGATGGTGTCAATGCTTCGTCAATCTTCCAGGAATTATTTCGCATAGCTGGTTAGTTCTGAAGCGAAGCACTGTCAATATTTGGCATTGCTTCAGAACCAGACATCTATGCTGAATAATTTCTGGAAAATTGATATATATATATATATAGTTGTTGACAGTTTTATTAGTGTGGCGTTTCAACTGAATCACATCAGTAATCTTCAGGTCTTCTGTAGTAGCTCGCTCGCTCTTGCTTCAAGTCACTATTGATAGTGATTGAAAGCAAGAGCATACAGCTATCATGGACCTAAAGATAAGTAATGTGATTCAGTAAAGTGTTAGGCTAATAATTCTTTTAAGATTCCGTTATTAAAAACTTAAGGTGACACCTGTCAAATTGTGCTTGTTGTGTTGTGACTTTTTATTTATATAATTATATTATTTAGCATACATTGGTTTCATTCTTTTCTTTTAAATTTTGATTATAATTTAAATTTTCTTTAAGTAACCTTAAACATGAGCAGCGTATTTTATAATTTAATTTCAATTTTATACATATAGTATTATGAAAACATTTTTATAATACGAATACAGTTTTACTACCTTCTTAGAGTAGGTGTGAAATTTTTAATATTGTATTTTTCATAAAATATTTACAGGATAACTATTTTACTGATTGCTGTATCTATCATCAGTAAATAGGAAAACTGGCACAATTCAAATTCAAAATAATGAAAACTTTATCACTAAAGTACTTAAATAACTTTGTGTTTAAGGGATTTTTTTATTACTTTTAATTCACACCCTTAATGTCAGTGATAGTTTTAAAGTTGTCCCCTGAAAACATGAAAATGTCTTGATCATTGTTTTTGGTATTTATTTCTTATGATATATTACACTGTCTTGTCAGTGTCTTTGATGTGTATTTCTATCACAGTAACCCAACATCATCTCAAACATTAACTTTCCTAGTTCCTCTATTTATTCCAATTTTAATTTCAAATATGCAGTACCATCTGAAATCACCCGTGTGTGATAATTCCTTAATAAACATAGCCTGTACTTATTTAATTGTTTTGATTATATTTTTTTCTGTCTTAATTAAAAGATTAATCATCTAAAGATTCCAACATAATTTCTGAGTATGTACATATAGGCGTAATTTATTTCATTATCCAAACTATATATATATATATATATATATATATATATATATATATATACATACAGGGTGGTTATTCACCTTATGTACCATGAAGCATTATGGCTAAATTGCTTGATTTGAAAGAAGTTTGCATTTTGAGATGGACAAGGGCCTAGTGGAACTACATTTAAAATTATTTTCGTAATATACAGTGTTTCCAAGAAACACAAAAAGTATCAAAGTTGTCGTTTTTTAAATGTAACACCCTGTATATTATTCCATTGTCAGTACCTACTATCAAAATAGAAGCAAGTTTTGTTGGATTTCCGAAACCTAAACCTTACTGTTTTTGAAATATTTTGTAATATGTGAAAATGTAGCAACAGTTTTAATTAAATTTTCAACATTGCTTTTGGTTTTATTAAACCAAATTTGATTTGGGGTTTAGTAATTGATCAAATTTTGTCTAGCACTTGTGAAACATTGACTAATGTATACAGGGTGTACAAATATGATTAATAAATAATCGCAAGCTTTGAACGGTAACAACTTGTGTAATTTAAATAGAACACCTTGTATTTTATGCCAACGGCAGATGTAAAATTTAATTCTCTATCGAATACTATTATACTTTCTTATAGCTAATTGTTCACGTTTCCATTGGAAACACAGTTTGGGAATGCAAATTGATCTTTACAAATTTATTAGATACTAGCAACTCCATAGTCATCACCTATGGAATATTAACGACAAAATGATAAGATTGACAATTTTTTAAATAATAAGGAAGAGTTTAAACAAATAAGGATGATATAAACGAATGGTGAAAAGAGGTACAACAAACAATAATGGTTTATAATAAGTGTTCAAAATGATGACTGTCTAACTCTAAACACAAACATACTCTTTTTAAAACCAACATTTCAGGGCTTAAGTTTCCAAACGCTTCTCTGATGTGCTCCTTTATATCACCTGGTGTGGTTGCATGTGTATCATAAACGATTCCTTTTACATATCCCCATAAAAAGAAATCCAGTGAAGTCAATTTAGGTGACCATGGAGGCCAATTCTGAAAACCTTTTCTTCCTATCCACTGATTTCAAAACTGAACATTTACATATTCTCGAACATCACAATGGAAATGTGTGGTAGCTCCGTCCATTTTAAGCCACATGCTTGTAAAAAGATTGGAAGCTAATTTATCAAAAAATCCAAAAACAATGTTCCATTTAAGTGTTCTTCAAAAAAATACGGACCAATTATATATGGGCCCATTGTTCCGCTCCACATGTTCACTGACGATCTGTGCTGATTATTAATTATTCTAAATTGATGCGGGTTGAAATCGGCATAATAATGAAAACTCCGTCTATTAACGGATTTATTGCTGTGAAACGTACATTCGCCACTACATAAAACAAAATTAAAAGTTTTCATTTTCTGCCACTTTGTCTAACCCCCACACACAAAACTTTTGTTTTCGGAAAATTCTTGGCGAAGTTGGATTTTATAATCATGGAAAGAATGTTTATTATGAATTCTTGAGACGCTTGTTTGGCTAATGTTGTGGTTTTTGATATTTGGTTTTGACCTATACGAGGATTTTCTATTACAGAGGCAATAACCGTGAATTCGGTGTCATTGTTTTCTGCCATCGATTTTATTTCGTTAGGTTTTTCATACTGAATACTCCTTATTTGTTTAAAATGGGCCAACAGTCTTATAAAAACAAGCTCATCTGGATGATTTCTGTTAGGGAATTTTTCAGCATAAACTCGTGATGTTGCTAGTTTTGTTGACATTCTCCAAGAATAAAAATCATGTCGATCTATTTCTTCTTTTCAAAAAACTTTCATTTTGAATGATAAAAAGAATAGATACCACAAACTATCGCTATAGGACGATTTACCAAAAATCACTGTTGTAAATGAATAGCTGACAACTATTATAATTATTCTGACTTGTCATAATAACAAAATTTCATAGGTGACTACAGAGTTTTTGATACATAAATTTGTTAAAATCAATTTGCATTCCAAAAATGTGCGTTTTCAATTGAAACGTGAACAGTTAGCTATAGTAAAGTATGATAGTATTCAAAAGAAAATTAAATTATACATCTGCCATTGGCATAAAATACAAGGTGATCTATTTAAATTAAACAAGTTGTTACCCTTCAATGTTTGCGATTATTTACTAATGATTATTGTACACCCTGTATACATTAGTCAATGTTTCACAAGTGCTAGACAAAACTTGATCAATTACTAAATCCCAAGTAAAATTTGGTTTAAAAAAACCAAAAGTGACGTTGAAAATTTAATTGTTTAAATTGTTGCTGCATTTTCACAAAATACAAAATATTTCAAAAACAGTAAGGTTTAGGCTTTGGAAACCTAACGAAATTCTTTTTTATATTGATAGTATAAACTGAAAATAAAATAATATACAGGGTGTTTCATTTAAAAAGACGACTTTGATACGTTTTGTGTTTCTTGAACACCCTGTATATTACGAAAATAAATTTAAAATGTAACTCCACTAGGCCCCTATTTCTCCCAAAATACAAACTTCTTTCAAATCAAGCAATTTAGTCATAATGCTTTGTGGTGTATAATGAGAATAACCCTATATATATATATATATATATATATATATATATATATATATATATATATATATATATCACATATATATATATTTATCCACTTTAAAATATATTAATGTTCCGTGACTTTAAATGTATCTATGAAAATTTGAATGGATAAAACTGCTGTTTTCAGGGATGAACATCTAATTTTAGAATTTAGAGCATATTAATTATGATATCTTTTAAGACAAATTGCATTTTTATTGAGGAGTTTAGTTTTTATACTTTTTTTCAAAGATTGTTTATTTTTAAAGTATTTGACAAATTAAATAGGTATTTGGTGAAATTTTAGTTTCTATAACTTAGTGTTTTTATTTTTCTATTACTAAAACGTTTACTAATGAAAATATAAAATACATAATTTGTATAATTTAATTTCAGAACCTATTGCTATAAACTTAGGATATTGACAACCATAACAACAGAGACATACTTTTAGAATTCATATGACTTTATATAATAAAATATTTGTATTCCCCAAGAAATCATCCTGTAGCTTGATAATTGCTTATTTTAATGGTTATGATAGTTTTTGTGTAGAATTTAATCTATTGTTGTTCATCATTTTGGTAATACTTCTGTGTTGAGGTACCACTTGGTCATTCTGTGCAGTTTTAGTTATTCATTTTTTGTTTACTACAACCATTAATTCTGATACTGCTGCAGGCATTGTGTGTATGTATGTGTGTGTGTGTGCGCGCATGAGTGTGTGCACGTGCATGCGTGCGTGCATTCATGTGTGTTGTGTATGTGTGTGTGCATGCATGCATGGGTGCATGCATGCAGTGGTATTATGGTGATAAAATTATTGTTAACTATAATATTTTTACCAATTTGTTCTTAAATAAATGTAGCATTGCATATTAGTTACAAGCAGTAGGATAATTGACAGTAGAATTGATCAATTGCCAACAACCAAAGAAACGAGAAATCACAATGCTTAATAGTGTTTTTATGTAAATATTATTGTAACGTTAGTATACAACTAGCACTTATACATCTAAAAAGGACTAAAAGTATATTTTTGTGCAGCATATAGATAATGGTCTTCATTGGTACACACAAAATTTCGATTTCATGCTGTTGGGATTCATTGTTACAAATCAGTTTTTATCTTCCCCTTTTGTGTTCTAGGGCAGTAGCACAATTAGGGAATATAGTAAAGCAGAATTGTTGTACTGTATTGAGAACTTAGATATTTTAATAGAGTTCATGTCTTCTTTATTGTAGGTGTTAGATGATAATACAGTTAATGAGAAGCAGCATATCTGTGCTTCCTACACATGTATGCGTATGTTTTCTAGTACTATACAATTCTGACTGCTGATACATTTTAGTACTATTTGTGTAATTATGAGATAAATGTTATATTTAGAATGCGGCATAATTTATATATAACTGAGTACTATAGAAATATAACTTTTGATCATATATTTCTAATATTTGATGTTTTATTCAATTGCCTTTTGTTGAATTTTTATGGTTACAATGTATTATATGTGAAGTGTACAAAATTTAATGTTTAAAATACAATTTCAGATATTTATATTGTGTTTTTTCTGTGTCTATATATATATATATATATATATATATATATATATATATATAATCATAATAATAATAATACATTGCATAATACAGTTTCACTGTTGAATTAATTACTCTTTTCTTCAAAATAGTATATTCTCCACTTTTGCAGTTTTTAATTCAATAATTGTGTAGTTATAATTGAAGTTAGAACTGTAAAGTAAACATTGCAATTAGAAGTTATGATTTAAAGTTTTTAGAGATACCTTTCACCAATATATTTTTGACGGAAAAGCAATTTTTTTGTCAATTATATGATTAAGTAACTTATTTAGATATCTTTAGTTAAAAATGGTGAGAATTGTTTTTAACAATAATGTTCTTAAAAAACGGTGATAATAACTTAGGTGAGGAGTCATTGTTGACTATTTAATAAAAATATATTTATTTATTTATCGTTTGGAGAGTGCTTAAGTACTTAAATTTCAAGATTCTTTGTCTAGTTTTGTTGAGGATACATAATATTTGTTTTTGCATATTTTTGAATGTTACTAAAAAAAACTTTTAAAGAAAACATTAATGCCAAAAATAATTTTTTGGAAATTCTGTCAACTTTTGTTTTAGTAAACTGTATTTTGTAAAAAAATATCTATTACATAGTGAAGATTTTTCAACCATTCCTTATCAAAATAGGGTGTTGTTTTATTTTTGAATCTTTTGGGCAATCACTTATATAGACAAATTAGGCGAGTAAGACCTTGTGTTTTTTAAACAAATACTGTTTTTTCAGTTGTCTATTGTAAATCTTGTTTTTAGTATTGATCTTGTGAGTTCAAATTACAGTTAGAATTTTTTGTTTATGCTGTTTGTGAAGAAATTATTGTTACGGATCTCTGGACAAGGAAGTAAAAGCTTTTTAAGTAGATAAAATTCAAGCAGTATGGTTCTATTCAAGTTGTAACAGTTTCCACTTTTGATTTGTTCTGAATGTATTCCTCAAATGGAATGCATAATGCATTGGCTTTAGTGTATGTTTCAAATATTATCAGATTTTCAAATTATCTGGACATTGTTGATTTTACTCTACATAAGCAATTATATAATATATGAATTTTATTGAGCCAATTGTTTTTATGTAAAGCTGTATCAAAACAGCATTCTTTCATACATTTATTTTCATATTTGCTATTGATTGTAAATTGATTTTCAGTAATGCATTCGAATTTTAGTATTCTATGTGTGTTGTATTACACATAAAAATATACTGTTTCTCTTCCATTGTGCCTTTATGAACTTGTACATGTGATTACAATTGTTGTTTCACATATTCAGCACAATCATGTTTATGTATATTACAAAGTTAGTTTTGCTGTATATTCTGTATGTATTATGATAGATTGTCCGTAATATTTATTGTATAATTGTGTTCACACTCGTTTTCACATATTTTATATATTTCCAAAGTGAACTTTGTTAAATTTTGATGAAGTATTTTAGATTATAATGCTATGTATCCTTGATAGTTTATGGTAACTTGATAAACTCCTACAATACTAATTACAAATCATATAGTTGTAAGAATTTTGTAGCACTTTTTTTCTGTCATTTGATATTACTTTTGCTGGTGTCAAAGTTTTTGGTGATGTATTTTTCAGAAAATAAGTGTTGCATATTTTAATATTACTGTATATTTCTGATTGTAATCAAAATACATTTGAATACTGTAAACCTGATTATAATAAAGAAGAGATACTTATATTTTGTGATCTGTTTAATATGTACTGAAAGTTAAAAATATGTAATATAGTGTTATTGATATAACGCGTGTGTGCATGCATGCATGCATGGGCATGTGTATGTGCGCGCATGTGGGCTTGCATGCATGTGCATGTGTGTGTTCCTAAAAAAATCTCATGTTTGGTAATGAAATGATAGATAAAATGTAGTTTAGTGAATTTGATAACCAAATAGCATATTATAACTATATATATGGACACACACGTCATCATATTGATGCTTGCATTAATGAATATACTACATATTCTTTATTTTTAGTAAGACAATGTAAATAAGAGATTGAATAATTTTGTGAAAGTGGAGAAATGAATTGTTAATTTTGTAGTTCATACTTTTTACAATCTAGCTTTATGCTACAAATTAGTAAAATTTAATTCATTGTAATTCCGACGACATGTATACATACAGTATTTGACATTGTGTGTAATGGGGTTTTAAATGTCTTGAAATCAATAAACATTGTAATTTATGTATTCAAGTTCTCTTTGTGTTATATTGTACCCTTATCTTGTAATGACATTTGACTTAATATCTTTTTAATTTTTTTGTGGTTCAATTTTAAATTGGCGAATTGAATTTGCTGTATATCATTAAAAATCAAAAGTTGGGTATTTAGTTTAAAACTATTCAACACAAATGTGGTGAACAGAGTAATCCTAAAGATTTCGTTCATAATTTACTAAGGTTTTGTGCAGAGTTTGTAAAGAGCCAGAAGTCAATAAAGGAAATACGTAGGAACCTTCAAGATATAATTTCTAGTAGAAGTAGTATTAGGTGCATTTCTTTCTAGGATGCACGATGGAAATATTATATAGTATAATTAGTAACTCTTGAATGCTTATTTTTAGGTTAGCAATAACAAACAGGGAATAAATTATTATTGGGGTTAATGGGGAAAAGGGAGATTGTTTATCATGATTCTATGTAATATGTAGATAACATTGCTTTCTTTTCATTAATTGATGCAGTTAAAAAAATTTGTTTTAAATTGCTAGTAAATCTATAATTTAATGTAAATAATCACATCCCCTGTTTACAACTAATGCAATTTCATTGTAACAGCATTATTGTATATGAAGAGTTACTTCAATTTTAATTAATTAGCAAGCGTTGTATTTTAAAATATAAGCAGAAGTTTAAAAAGTAGCTATATTAATGAATTGTTAACGTATTTCATCAGTAGTGTTGCCCATCTAACAGTACTGTAGCCTCAACTTTAAAATTGCAATGCCGGAGCAGTTGTGTTTTGGCATAAATTATCTGTAAAACAAACAAATATATACACAGGTAATAGCAAGTACAATGCCAAGTATAGTTTAAAAACTTTGATGTCAATTCCTGAATAATATGCATACATATTCCATGGCAATTTTAGTCTACTTCTAAAACCAAGCTTATACTTAGCAGTGGCATGTGTAAGTAGATCAAAAGTAAATTAGTGCTATGATAATTAATTAGTGTGTAGTAGGAGAAGTCAAGTGTCAATGGTGTAGGTCTTAAAACCACATATTCTAATTCTTTTTGCAGTCAAGACATTTTTTTACAATAGAATGTAGTTATTTTTAATATAGTGCTTTGTTCTAAGTATATACACTTGCTATAGGACGTCAACATTATAAAAATTATGCAGCCACTTCTTGCAAAATAGTGACTGTTTAATGATTCATGGTATAAACTGAACCATACATCACATGTAATGACTTACTGTATAGCAATTATGCAGTATTGATATTTCATCAAGCATATATAAAAGAAACTTACTACATTCTCAATAAATTAAACCGTTATTGCATTAATGGAAGTTCCAAGAATGTTTATATAGGATATTTTGACATAATTTTAAATGCAGCCAATTCAGTGCATGAATTGGATCGAATAGTTCAACATGTTATTGACATTGCATGATTTAAGAATATTAGATTTAATCCTGATAAATTGCAGTTTTTTAAAAGCTTAGTCGAGTATTTAGGCTTTTTATTAATTGAACTAAGAGTGTTTTGTGCTCCTGAAGAGCAAACACCATTAAAGAACAACATCCTGAAAATAAAAAAATTTATAGAAATTGTTAGAGTTGATATAAAAATATTTTACTGAAATTGAATATTATCATATTACCTTTAAGGGATTTATGGAAAAATAATGTGGGATAGTTGTGGACAGACACTTATAATAACATATTTAATAAGTTATGTTTTTGCAGCATTAAAAACCCTTAGCATTTATCCCATTGTTTAACAGCTACGGAGAAACTATGCCCAGATAGGAAGAAAGATGCTTGCATGTTCATGGGCTTTGAACAGATTTCATTTTTACGTGTATGGTCACAACAATGTTCTTGTTAATACTGATCACCAACGGTTAGCTACGATAATTAAAAGAGATCTCGGTGACAAAAATAGGCAACAGAAGCAATTGTGTTTAAAATCATTACTTTATAGCTTTGAACTTAAATATCTAAAGGTAGATTTATGTCTATAGCTGACTGCTTATCGTGAAATTTTGTTGAACGAAAACTTTACAAAAATGAAACAATGTTGAAAGTAATACATGTAGTTTCACAATATGATATTAGCTTTTCTGGAACCAAATTAAAAGAGAAACAAACTTGAAAAAGTGAAGTAAAATGGTAGGCTATTACCGGGAAGGTTGGCCGAGTAATATTACAAGTATCGATGTTGGAATAGAACATTTTTATGCAGTACAAATGAAATATTAGTTTAAAGTGAACTTGTATTTGTTAAAGGAAGCTTAGTAGTTCCTAAATCGACGAGATTCTTTAGTTAGACCACAGTCTATGAAACCCACCTAAAAAATAATAAAATAGAAGATACATTTTGCAACTTATTTTATTGATCAGACATTAAGTTGAACCTTATGGAATACATCCAAAGTTACATAGTATGCTAAAAATGTCAAAAGAGTAACTTTAATTAGTCAGGAAGTTCTTAACATACATTCTTTAAGATTGGCATAGATTTTACTGAATTTAATGGTGAAAGATATTTAATTATAGTTGACTATTATTTAAAATGACTTGAAATAATTAGAGTAGTTCAGAAAGATACATTTACAGTGATTAGGTTTCTTGAAGGAATCTTTTCTAAATCTTGTGCTCCACAGTTTGTTATTGTAGACAGTGTCATTCAAACGCCATTCATTTAAACAGTTTTTGAACGAGTAGAATTTTAATGTTATTCTAACTCACATTACATATAATTCAATGGATTAGGTGAGAAATATATAGGAATCTCGAAAAGTTTATTACAAAAACCCAGTAAAGTAAATTATTGCAAAAGAGAAATTTAAAAGTAAATTTACATAATGTAGTTTGTATTTATAATTTTTGTCACTATTTTAATTGTGTAAACCAAAAATTTAGCCCAAACTCCTTGATACATTATATAAGGACCTCCATGTGTTATTTGCGATATACCTGATAAAAGAACAAAAGTTTTAGTATTAAGAAATTTCTTACAATGTGTTACTGTAATTCAAATTTGGCACACAGTAAATTTAAAAACGTCAATCCCGTACAGTTTCCACAGTTATTTGTGTGTATTAGCAAATCCAGCAGCCTTTGTCAATCGAAATGGTCGTTTATTCATCATCCTGTAGAATTTGTGTAAATATACAGTTATAAAATTTAAGGTACCTTGGATCTGCGATTATTATTATCAGTAACAAAGGTCAAATATATGCATCTCTGCAATAGGTTTCATTAGTACATGTAATTATAATTTAAATCTAGCACATTACTTTTTCAATACAATATTAAAAGCTGTTTTTTTTTCAAAACACTTGCTTCAGAAAAGATGATAACATGTTCTAGAACAGGGTTTTCGTTTGTTAAAACATTTTGTTTAGGAAATACTACATGCATTTAGCGACGTATATTATCAAATGGGTTTCCCGCTACCAGTTGTTAGCTTATCGAGTTTCGAATGTGCATGATTCGATGGTCCAGCTTTTGTGGTCCAGCTTTTATTTCAGATTTGATCTAATGACTGTAATGATCCCAATTAAGAGCTATTTTTATGAAAATTTATTGACAGGGTTATAACCTGAAATTCTAAAATTAGTTTGTACAAAGCTGTTCATTTGAGAGATGGAAGTTTTCCAATAACGAGAATAATTGAGGCTGATTAGTGTTACTTTCAGTGTAATTTAAATATTTACCTACCGCGTGAGGGTATCCAATTAACAATAAATAATAAATGGGAAGGACCTCTAACACTAGAGTACCCTCACGTTTCGGGACAATGCCTCGCAAGCTGCTGCAGTCGGTGAGAAGGGGAGGTTCATTAAACAACAACACACTAAGACAAAATTCCAAATATTTACAATAGGGTGCCACCATGGGAATTAAACGGCCCATGGACCGATCGCGGTAGTAGCGCTCGTCGCACTTTGTTCGTGGCGATGAACTAAAATTGCAGGACAGAAAATACGTCACTTCACAGGAACAAATGTTATTAAGTCTCCGGCTAGCACAAACACAACTTAACTAAACAATTCTAAAGTCCTTATTTTATGAATATTAACAACAGTTCTGGGTGCAAACACCCCAATACATATAATTAATGAACGCTACCATAGTCTAACTAACTTGCATACTGAAACGACCTTCCTTTAATCACGGGGTCATTAATAACAGGAAAAACATGACCTTCACACGGGTCAAATAGTACAATAACGGAATTCGTGGCTTAGTTATTACAAGCATCGGACTATGTCGAAACACAATAAAATAAGAAACCCTTCAAAAGATGCGGTCTTTAACAATAACCTAAAGGTATTAAATACTGGAACGGAGATTTAACCCGAAGTTGTATGTTATGAAAGTCGACAGATATTGTATTTAAACAAATAAATGACTTATGATGCATAACACAGCTTTGAGTTCATAGTAATACCATATATAATAATTACTTACTCAGAAAAATAATTAACTTAGAACATAACGGCACGCACTTGAATTCAGAGAAATAAAACACTTACTCAATCTTGCAAAGACCGCGAGCTTCAGACTCTAACGCGTCTGGAAATAAACAACCCCGATTACCACTGGCTGGCATCCTTATATACATTTAAGTTAATTGAAAAATAACCCCTTTCTTGGCGCTCATACTCGGCTTAGGATACGCCGGTCGTAAATCTTTAAGATTAATTAAACTGCCCATTGCCTAAGATGGCCACACAAGTAGATCTCGGAACTAATTTTTGTTGAGTGCTCCGCTAATTGAAAAATTGCTTCAGACCATCCTGACATAAATAGGATCCTAAAGCATGATTGACATCTAATCATAGATAGCAACTAATCTGACATGTTTAGTGCCCTTAAAGTAAGTGCCTTTAGAAAACTGATTGACTCTTGGATTAGAACTTTCTGGGAACTTCGCTGGGAACCTACTTGGGTGATCCCGCAGCTGCTACAATTGCAGACCTTCATTCTAATAATTAGAATGCTAAAATTAAACTAGAAAATAACTATTTTTAGAAATACTAGAACTATTAGAGCGTATTAAAACAGTATGTTACACAGCCCCCCTCGAAAAATTGAAATTGCTCTTAGGAATTTCAAGAAAATTGAAAAAATAAATGTAGAAATTAACACATCCAACCGCAATTATGTTTAAGACAACTGAGTCTTCAGAAAATTGGCGGAAGGAAAAATAAAAAATTGGAAAATAAATTATTAGTGAGGTTTTAGGTCTTGGACGTAAAACACCCCTAGCGGTTTTCCGTCCATGGAAGATAGTCGATAAGTGGTAGAACCTAAAACTTCTATCACCTTTGCTTCTAGGAACTTCGGGGCTAATTTTTTATTGAAATGTTTAGAAGCATCTGATAATATAAAATTGCGCTTCCACACTAAATCTCCTACTTTGAAATTTAATGGTCTGCGCCTTAAATTGTAAGAGTGCGTATTACGTTCATACGCCAAATGTATGTTCTTCTGAACTTCTTTAAAGATGGGCGATAATTCATTGAGGTCTTGAACCAATTGTTCACGAGTATCAATTGTCAGATCCTCTGGATTTAAATCCTTTAATTTATTATAAAATTCCCCGGTGAGAGGAACCGTGCGTCCAAACGCTAAAAATGTTGGGGAATATTTTGTGGATTCATGAACAGCATTACGAAGCGCATGAGCAATTTTGTGAATATTATCGTCCCAATTCTTCTGAGAATCTTGAATGTAACTGCGAATGGCAGCTCCAATTACCTTGTTAACACGTTCTACATAATTAACTTGAGGATGGTAGCTGGCGTTAAACCAAACCAAAGATATTTTATAATTTGTCATGAGATTGGAAAATAAATTACTTTTAAATTGAGGGCCATTATCTATCATACAAATTTGAGGTACCCCATATACCAAAAATACAAAATTTTCCAGGTAATTACAAATTTGTTTTGTTGAAGCGCTGCGCATGGCATGCAATAAAGTGAATTTTGTAAACCAGTCAGTAACAACTAAAAGGTAAGTATTCCCCAATTTCGAGCGCGGAAAGGACCCCATTAAATCAATCGACAAACATTGAAACGGAAATGAAACTTTTTTCTCTTTGCCCATAAAACCATAATGGTTGAACGTGCTGGATTTGCTTTGGCAGCACGTAACACATTTACTAATGTATTTAGAAATATATGACCGCATTTTAGGCCAGTAATAGAGCTCTTTGATTTTTGTATATGTTTTAAATACACCCAAATGGGCCGAAACTGGATCATCATGGCATTTTTTTAAAATTTGTGCACGGCATGATTTCGGCACTACTAATTTCCACTCAATTAAATTGGCTTTGATATTCAAATTATTCGAAATAAACTTATACATTTTATCATTTTCTACTCTCCAATCGGGATATAGATCTGGCTTTTCCTTAATATTATTTAACATGTTTTTGTACCAATCCTCGACCTCGTCTAAAGAAAAATTTAAAGAATTAATAGCATAGGCTCCACTAGGAGCTCGGGATAATGTATCTGGTACCACATTAAATTTACCCTTCCTGTGGATAACTTCGAAATCAAATTGTTGGAGTTTCACACTCCATCTAACTAAACGCAGGATCTTTTAAGTTGTGGAGCCAAATTAAAGAATGATGGTCCGTAATGACCTTAAAATGAGTTCCTTCAATATATGGTCGGAATTTTTGAATAGCAAAACACACCGCCAAAAGTTCCCGTTCTGTGACTGAATAATTTTTCTCTGCTGAATTTAAACTGCGAGAAGCATAAGCAATTACATGTTCTTTGTCTCCTTCTCCCTGAGTTAAAACACAACCAACGCCGTAATTTGAGGCGTCACATTGTAAAGAAAAAACTTTTGAAAAATCAGGACTCCTTAAAATAGGAGCCTTTGTAAGAACATCTTTAATTTTTTCAAACGAAATAAGAGCCTCGTCCGTCCATTTAATCGCTTGCGATTTTCTCTTTCCCTTTAGCAAATCATTAATAGGTGATATAATTGTGGCAAAATCCAAAACAAAACGCCTATACTAAGAACACATACCGGTGAAACGTTTTATTTCAGTGGCTGTCTTGGGTTGAGGAAAATTTACAATTGCGTCAATTTTTGCTTGGTCAGTTCGGAGACCATCTTTATTCACAATATATCCCAGATATTGTAACTCTGGTTTACAAAACTCACATTTTGAAATGTTAATAGTTAAATTAGCGCCTTTCAACTTCTCATACACTTCGTTCAAAATTCTAATATGCTCCTTAAATGTGCTTGAAATAATAATTATATCATCTAAATAAACAAATACCGATTGGGATAATGAAAAATCAAAAATAGAGTCCATGATCCTCTGTAATGTGCCTGGAGCATTGGCCAAACCCATCGGCATTACATTATATTGAAATAATCCGCGCCTTGGGACAGTAAAGGCTGTTTTTTCCTTGCTTCGTCACTCAAGGGCAATTGCCAAAAGGCTTTTTTTAAATCGATTGAACTGAGAAATTTCGCATTGCGTAATCTATCCAGAATGTCATTTACAAACGGAATGGGATACGCGTCTTTTTTTGTAATTGAATTTAATCGTTTAGCGTCAAAACATACACGAAATTCACCTTTTGCTTTTTTCTTTACTAACAGCATGGGGGAGTTCCACGGGCTATTGCTTGGGCTAATAATGCCTTGTTCAAGCATCGCATCTATTTCTTTATTAGCATGTTCCAGCATCGCCGGTGATAATGGGTAATACCTTTGTTTAATTGGTTCAACGTCTTCCGTTGTAATATGATGTGAAATTTTAGTGGTTCGGCCTAAGGTAGGACGATCCAGGGATTGAAATAAAGAAATAACATTGTTTAATTCAAATTTCTGGTCTTCATTTAAATCGGCCATAACTTTAATGAAATTTAATTTATTCGTTTCCGCAGAATGAGCATAAAATTCATTTTTTGAAAAATCTACTTTCAATTCAAATAATTGACAAAAATCAATCTCTAACGTTAGGGTACACTCTATTGAGTCGGAAACTAAAACATTTAAAGACCGAGTAACCCCGTTTATAGTCAAGGGCAGATTAATTGAACCTAAAATTGATTGTGAAGTGCCATCTGCGGTTGTTAATATAGACGTTTTTACATTATTAATTAATTCTAACTTATATTTATCCAATAAACACAGACCATGTCTGCCTAAAATAGAGGTATTCGCCCCGGAATCCAACAGTGCGGTATAAGTTTCCTTAAATAACTCGATATAAGGTCTTGTATCACCTTTTACTTTATAAAAATTTGAAAAAACCTTAGATGCTTTACAAAAATTTTTAACTTTTACTAACCACTCCGACCACGTCTTTTTGTCAGCAGCAATATTATTAAACGAGGAAAAGCAACGGCTGACTACGCGCTTTCCTGTCCTTAGTTTTTTGAATTATTTGAGCAGTTTGGACAATTTGTGGACGTAACTTCCCGCTGCCCACAAGAATAACAAAATATTCCGCGTTTCTCCGGACAAGTATGAAACGAGTGACCTCGTCTTTTGCAGTTGAAACAAATAGTCGAAAATTTTGCTGTGTTTTAGAATAATTCGAAACGCCGGACCGTGGTAAATTATAATTAGAAAATGAACTCTGTCGAACTTGGCGTTCTAAGATAACTGGTACGTCGGCAGAATCAGAATGTTCCTGTTTAATACAATTTGGAGGCTTAATGTCTTCTAAAACCTTACAACGAGAAATCAAATGGGAAATGTCAGTCACTTTAACTAACGCCAGTTGCGTGGCATAAAAAGTCTGTAAATTTGTTTTAATAATTTTTATTTGTTCCCGGACTGGAATGGAATCTTCTAATTGAGAAAATAAATTTACCATCTTTGAAATATAAATGGTAGGTGATTCCTCGGCGCCTTGCTTTCTAGATTTAATTAACATTAAAAGATTCTCTGCATAATCGGCTGAAAGAAAATCTTGCTTTAATTTAGAAATTAATTGATCTCATGAATTTACTGTACATCGCGTTGCTCTATACCAATCCAATGCTGAACTGGTGAAAAGATCAATAGCCCCTTCGAAAAGGTCATCTGACGAAACTTTTCTTGCAACTTGCAGTTCCTTGACGCGTTGAATAAAATCTAAAACCGATATAGAATCAGATTCACCCGAAAATTGTAATCCCCACTTGTGGATCGGGACTGATGTCGTTGTTTTATTCATGGACTTAATTAGCGTACCTAAATCATTACTAGAAATCGAAACCGATGGGGCATTAATGGAAGAAACCGTTGATGCTCCAGGGCATGAAACCTCTGCTGTTGGTGTTATTGTAGGATCTTTATTACCGCTAGCCGAACAATAAAAAGGGTTATCGTTAATCTCATTTTCCCCGTTTACCTGTTCTAAAATCTCAAAAGCTCTAATGCACTTGGAATGCAGTTCTTTGTGTACCTCTACAAATTCAATATCGAAATTGACATAATTTAGTCTCTGTGTTACATGCATTAATCTCGTGTTAAGTTTAATATATTCTTTCCTTTTAGGAAGAATGGTAAAAGAATTTAAACAGTTTTCTAATTCAAAAATCTTAAGTTTTAATAATTCAATTTCGTCCTTTTGAACGATTTCAATTTTTTCATACTTAGAAAAAACATTACTGTCGACTTTCTCAACAATGAGTTTTGAACGCAAAACTTTTCGTTTTTCTAACACACTTAACTTTGTTGGTTCAACGTTCCTAATTGAAAGCTCGTGACTCAGTTCATCACTTCTTAAAGCTTCCACCACATACATGACTAAATAAAAAGGTAAATGCCAACAATAGCAAAACCTGTTCCTAAATCACTAATATTAAACTGTTAATTCTGCTCAAATCTTAATAGTACTATAGAAATAAAACAATCTCAAACTTTGTCCGTGTGTTGTTTACCATATTTACGATTTTAACCACGTTAATGCGCCAGTGTAATTTAAATATTTACCTACCGCGTGAGGATATCCAATTAACAATAAATAATAAATGGGAAGGACCTCTAACACTAGAGTACCCTCACGTTTCGGGACAATGCCTCGCAAGCTGCTGCAGTCGGTGAGAAGGGGAGGTTCATTAAACAACAACACACTAAGACAAAATTCCAATTGTTTTATTAAACGGCCTACTAACTAACTTAACCTAATTACATATGCATACAAAATTATACAGTGATTAACAATATTTACAATAGGGCGCCACCATGGGAATTAAACGGCCCATGGACCGATCGCGGTAGTAGCGCTCGTCGCACTTTGTTCGTGGCGATGAACTAAAATTGCAGGACAGAAAATACGTCACTTCACAGGAACAAATGTTATTAAGTCTCCGGCTAGCACAAACACAACTTAACTAAACAATTCTAAAGTCCTTATTTTATGAATATTAACAACAGTTCTGGGTGCAAACACCCCAATACATATAATTAATTAACGCTACCGTAGTCTAACTAACTTGCATACTGAAACGACCTTCCTTTAATCACGGGGTCATCAATAACAGGAAAAACATGACCTTCACACGGGTCAAATAGTACAATAACGGAATTCGTGGCTTAGTTATTACAAGCCTCGGACTACGTCGAAACACAATAAAATAAGAAACCCTTCAAAAGATGCGGTCTTTAACAATAACCTAAAGGTATTAAATACTGGAACGGAGATTTAACCCGAAGTTGTATGTTATGAAAGTCGACAGATATTGTATTTAAACAAATAAATGACTTATGATGCATAACACAGCTTTGAGTTCATAGTAATACCATATATAATAATTACTTACTCAGAAAAATAATTAACTTAGAACATAACGGCACGCACTTGACTTCAGAGAAATAAAAACACTTACTCAATCTTGCAAAGACCGCGAGCTTCAGACTCTAACGCGTCTGGAAATAAACAACCCCGATTACCACTGGCTGGCATCTTTATATACATTTAAGTTAATTGAAAAATAACCCCTTTCTTGGCGCTCATACTCGGCTTAGGATACGCCGGTCGTAAATCTTTAAGATTAATTAAACTGCCCATTGCCTAAGATTGCCACACAAGTAGATCTCGGAACTAATTTTTGTTGAGTGCTCCGCTAATTGAAAAATTGCTTCAGACCACCCTGACATAAATAGGATCCTAAAGCATGATTGACATCTAATCATAGATAGCAACTAATCTGATATGTTTAGTGCCCTTAAAGTAAGTGCCTTTAGAAAACTGATTGACTCTTGGATTAGAACTTTCTGGGAACTTCGCTGGGAACCTACTTGGGTGATCCCGCAGCCGCTACAATTGCAGACCTTCATTCTAATAATTAGAATGCTAAAATTAAACTAGAAAATAACTATTTTTAGAAATACTAGAACTATTAGAGCGTATTAAAACAGTATGTTACCTCAGCTACTGTAATTCATCTCTACGTAATATATATAGACATATATCCTTGGTCATGTAATGATGTGCTGCTAGCTACTGGTGAAGGGAAGTGAAGAATTACTTCGCTCACTGTTGCCTCTTCTGAATTTGATTCACTTGGTTTTCCAGGAATAGATTTTGGTATGCGGTGCCATGTGATCCCACCTAGGTAGTCTGTAACCAGTATGGGCTCGGAGCGGAAGCATCCAAGAACCAATTTCTTTTCTGTAAGTTTATTAGGTTACTCATCGCACCACTGGAGATGTTACTGTGTGAAATTGAACTTACTCCGCTTTGATCACCGGAAATGTTACAGAGACAACTGTTTTTGATTGAGTATTTGCTAATTAATAGTTCAGCATTGACTGTCCTAGAAATTTGGTTAGTGAAATTTACAGTTACACTATTGTTTAGGTGTGACAATTTTTGTTTTCTAATAATTTTTTTTTTAGCAGAGGGATGAAACGCGTTTCAATCTCTTGCCTGTTCTACTTTGTTGCTTGAGCTAGGTAAGTAAATCATTGTTTCCTTTCTATCGACATTTAAAAATTTTAGTAACTAAAGGACTGAACACAGTCTATGATATATTGTTGTTTAATCTTTTTGCTTTATGTATATGTTACAATTGAACTAAAACAAAACAAAATTTAACTCTAGATAATTAACAAAGGGCATACATTATTTGTGTGATAAAGTATTATTTTTGTGTAGAAATTATGTACAATGTAAATCCTCCGAGAGGTTTTAAATAAATGTTTTTTTTACGAGTTGGTTTTTCTTTTATAACATGTTATTTCCTTAAGCTTTTGTAATAAAATTTCTTTCTAGAGGTTTCCTTTTTCTTTCTGTGTGACGCACGCCACTCTACAACGTTTTAAGCTAGCACGGCATTAATTCTTTGAATTTCCCTTGTTTTGTTGCAGTACTCAGTGTGGGCTACAGTTCTTTGCTTACTGTACTTTACTTTTTTCTTGTCCATACGGATTACCATAACAAAATACCCTCAATAATAATAAGAATGTCGTCCTTTATTAATTATTATCATACCAAAAGCAATACAAAATGTTGGCATATGCAGTAATAGTTTCTATGTTGTTTATCTGAACACATTAAATAATGGTGCCAATGAACCTAAAATGCTAACACCAATATTACTATAGTTAGTAGATACTCACCAATAAATTGGAAATTAATTTTTCAATTACATTACTAAATTACATACTTCTGAAACAATAGGAGTAATACATTGAATTTATTTAATGTTAATAGATGTTAAGTTTGAGTTTAATTTTATTTGAATTTATTTAAAAATAGGTAAATAGACAGTTGTAAGGGATATTCAGCTACCCGAGTGATTGAATCTTATTTGGAAGAAGTATGTTATTTCCAAAATTTTCGTTAATTATGACAGAACTAATAAATTTTTTTGGATCTTCTTTGGGAATTAAATCACTCATAGTTGTTAAAATCATCTTTATTTACGTTTCGATCCATGACCTAGGATCGTTGTCAAAATAATAAAAATTTTAAGTTTGACATTTATGACATAAATTGAAGGTGACTTTGATTTATTAATGTTTGATATATTTGGTTTGAATACATTAGGTGAACATTTTAAAGTTAAGAAGAATGAGTGCCTTCAATATGTGTTGCGCCCTGGAAGAGACTTTGAGGTAGCCAATACATTTAACGTGAAATAAGCTGCTTAATTTTTATATAGTTAAATTTCATATAAATTCAATAACTTGAGGATTAGAAAACATTTTTTAACATGTTTTTATTTATACAATTGAGAGGATGGTTATTAAAGAAGTTTGCGAATACGTTATCGTAAGGCTTAAACAGCCATTTTTTATATTTATCTTGAGGAGGAAAAGTCATTATGATTTAGGCTACCTCTTTGGTAGATTTTAACATGGTTCTGAGGCGACCCTATGGCGGGTTTACACTTGTCAGATGCCAATGTTGTTTTACGAATATTTTATATTGTTCTGAGGCGATCCTAATGCAGGTTTACATTTGTCAGAAACCAATACTGTTCAACGAAGATTGTATATGGATCTGAGGCGACCCTATGGCGGGTTTTCACTTGTCAGATACCAATGGTGTTCAACGAATATTGTATATGGTTCTGAGGTAACCCTATGGTGGGTTTACATTTGTCAGATACCAATGCTGTTTTACAGGGGCTGTTAATATGTTTATTGTTATGTAATTAGTTATTGTATGTGTAAATAGAAATCATGTATGTGGGCTGCATTTCATGTTAATATTGCAAGGAAAACCCACAAAAAACTTGCAATGCTACCTAGATATTGGGGCATTTGATTTTCATTTGTTATTTCTTTCAGTAATGGAATCCATTATTTATCGAAAATCATGGATTCGTTTGCTACGTAGTTATTGTTACATAGGGTTATAGAAGCAGCTTCTTTAATTTTGCATTTTTGGTGGTTTTCTTCTTTGTCAATATTTGTGCGTCTTCCTCATTTTATTTTATGACTGGAGTCTGGCAAATCATGAATATTTCAAATTCTCTATTTTTTATATATGATTAATGTTCTTTTAATCGAACTTCAAATGGTCTGAAACTTTCCCCTATAAAAAACTTGTTACATTCGCACGGTATTTTGTAGATGCAGTTTTTTGAATTTTGTATTGCGTTTTTGCATTTTGTTTTTGTTAATTGTGTTCTTAGTGTATTGTTGGTTCTAAATATTGTTTTGATTTTAAATTTGTTTCCTATTCTTTGGATTTTTTCGGAGAATTTTCTTACGTATGGTATTGAGAGCATTTTTTGATTCATATCGTTGTTTCTGTTTTCTTTTTTTTTATTTTTTGGGACTTTTTCATTTTTTTCTCTATTGTCATTTTAGGATACTTGTTTTTTATTAGTGTATATTTGAGTAGGTCTTTCTCTTTTTTTTAAAATTTCTTTGTTTGATGATATTAATTTTGCTCTATCATACATGGTTTTAATAATTTCTCCTTTGACAGTGTGGGTGGTTTGAATCGAAGTTTAAATATCTGTTTGTGTGTGTTGGCTTTCTATATATTGATGTATTAATTGTTGTATCATTTTTGCTAAGTAGAATATCTAAAAATGGAAGTTTCCATGTTGATCTAATTCATAAGTGAATTTAATAGTTGGTCCTATTTTGTTAATTGAATCTACAAAGTTTTTAATTAGTTCTGTATTATGAGAGCAAATTGCATAGACATTATCTACGTATCTTTACCAGATTAGTGGTTTCAATTCTTGTGTGAATATTACATCTTTTTCGAATTCCTCCATGAATATATTGCTAAAGATTGGCGATAGTGGACTTCCCATCGCCATTCCGAAGCTCTGTTTGTAGATTTGGTCATTTATTTGAAAATATGTGGTATTGATGCATATATCAAGTAATTCCATGATCGATGATATACTTAGTTTTGTTTTTTTTTTAAGGTTGTCATCTTTTTGTAGTTTGTTTTTTATAATATTAAGTGTTTTGTTTACAGGGACATTTGTGAAGAGATTTACTACATCAAAACTTACCATTGTGTGTTTTCAATTTAGATGTTTGATAATTTGTCTAAAAAGTGTTGGTTGTTTTTTATGAAAGAATTCGTTTTGCCTGCTAATGGATTTATAATTTTTAGGAGAAATGCTAAATTATGGCATGGTGAATCTATGGAGCTTACAATAGATGTCAAACGAATGTCTCTTTTATGAGTTTTTGGTAGATAGTAAAAGTGGGGTGGTTTACTTTAATGTGGGACCAGTTTGCTTCTTTCTTTGTTTTCGAATTTATTTTTAAACTTATATAGTGTATATTTTATTTTCAATTGCTGAAAGGAACGCTGGTGTCTAAATTATTGTGTCTGGAGCCTTACTTAGAGACTTGTTGTGCTCTAGCAATGACAAGCTTGGCGTATCAATGCTTACGTATATATTGTTACATCGCTTGCATTGTAGAGGTTATCTCGACAAGTCAATAAAAATTCCATGACCAATATGCAGTAAGATGTTGTGCTATTTAGATAAACTTAGGTCAAGTTATACAGGGAGCTTCGCGGCATTTATGACGCCCAATTTGTGGGGCTCGATTTTACAGGTAGATACGCATTTATGTCGACCCAAGCGAGGAGCTCCAATTCAGAGGTGAACTGCAGAGCAACATATATATATATATATATATATATATATATATAATATATATACATATATAAATATATATATATATATATGTGTGTGTGTGTGTGTGTGTGTGTGGTGTGTGTGTGCGTGCGTGCGTGCGTGCATGCGTGCGTGTGTGTGTACAGGGTGTTTCAGAATAAAGTACAGTAAATTGGGGAATATATAGATCTTGACGACTTATCAAGAAAAGGTAGATAATAGTTTCCTGTAAACCCACCCATTTCCATTATACAGGGTGATAAAGTGATATCGAAAAGTACATGTTTTTAGATTCTTCGATTAAGTAGTGAAACCATAAATGTTACAGATGGGGTTCTTCAACTACATTACCAACACATATAGAACTGATACAACAAGAAGATTGATACGATGGAAAAACATCAATAGAAAAATGGCTTCACTACTTAATCGAAAAATCTTCTTATTTGAATGCAAAAGGGAAAACCTGGTACCATTACACTTACAGAGCATCCAAAAAACCGTAAAAAACCTGTACCAATTCAATAGTATGGAGCAACGTAGGACGATAACACAATTTAACAACAGGTTAGTACTTAAACTGCTAGGTATAGAGATATTACAGACAAACAAGTCAATTACATTTTTCTCGAATGAGATCTATTCATTGAACAACACTGTCAAAATATCTTGAATGAACATCTTATAATAGAATACAAATTAAGACAGAAAGCAGCTTTTCAATTTTTATTTTAAAAAACCAAGCAAGAAAATCTATTAAAAATTAATAATCTAGAAAAAAGCCAGAAGAAACCTATTGTAGTTCAAGAAAAATGGTTTAAAAATATCTCAACAACGGAACTATCTACAGAAATTAAGACTGTGTTATCTCTAGGACCGAAATTTAGCATAACTACTAATAAGAAAGATTAATTTAGAGACCTTATTACCTGAAATTGAAAATACACTACTAACAATAGATGAACAAAAACAAGATTTATACAGATCTAAAATCACTGCTTTAATAACCAACCATATTCATAACCACCATGATACTCCTAATGAATTACACAAAATGATCTTTAATACAAAAAGGTTTTTCAAAAATCATGAAAACCTTTTAGTCCTACAAACTGACAAAGGCAATGTCACAGTGGTTATGGATAAAACTGATTATATTGACAAAATGAATATTTTACTACAAGATCCACATAATTTTACCAAATTGAACCAAGATCCTACAAGAACAGTTGAAAAAAAGAGCAATGACTATATTACACCTTTAGAAAAATCAGGCCATTTAACTAAAGAAGAAGCTAAAAAAGCCAGACGTTATAATTCTGAAATTCCAAAAATGTACGGTAACCCTAAAATTCACAAACAGGGTTACCCTATGAGACCTATTGTGGCAGATGTGCAGGGTCCTACCAACAACCTTGCAAGCATAATGGAAGATATACTAAAACGGGCTTATAACAAAACCAATCGTTACTTTATTAAAGATTCGTTCGAATTTGCTGAAATTATGAACAATTATACAATTCCAGAAGGGTATAAAGTGATTTCATTAGACGTGGTGAACTTATTTGGGAACATTTCAGAGGAATTAGTTATTAAAGTGTTAGATAAAAATTGGGACCTAATTGAAAGGGTTTTTAAGGGACATAAAAAATTGGTTTTTAACATTATTAAATTTATTATTGATAATAATTTCTACATATTTAATGAAAAAATTTATTTACAAGTGTTTGGGTGTGCGATGGGTTCGAAACTAAGTCCGATTTTGGCGCAATATGTTATGGACGACCTTTTAGATATTTGTTGTCCAAAATTAAGCTTTCAATTGCCCTTTATTAAAAAGTATGTGGACGATTTAATATTAGCAGTTCCTATCGAAGGTGGAAGTCAAGAAATACTACAAATTATGAACAGCTATCATCAACATTTACAATTTACCATAGAAGAAGAGACAACAACAGCGTTCCTTTTTTAGATACTTTAGTAGTAAGACATAATAACATTATAAAATTAGATTGGTATCAAAAACCATCAGCTTCTAATAGATACATCCACTATGACTCTGAACATTATGGTAAAATTAAACTTAACTTGATCAAACAAATGAAAAATAGGATACTGAAAATTTCTCATTCGGATTACCACAAAAAAAACCTCAAACATCTTAAAGATATAATGATAAAGTATGGTTACCCAGGCAATGTCATTCACAATTTATTACAAGAAAATTCTATACAACAAAGGGTGGATCAACCATCACAAAATCCAATTGATAAGAAGACCATAGTCCTTCCACATCTTACAGGACTATTTAAAAAAATTGGGAAAGTTTTTCAAGAAGAAGGTTTTCACGTAACATACTAATTTAATAAAACAATTCGATCTTTACTATACAGTAATTTGAAAAGAAAAACACCTCCGTTATACCAATCCAACTTGGTTTACCAACTGAATTGTAGCTGCAGCCAAAAATATGTGGGACACACAAGTACTCTTCTGAAACAACGGGTGGCAGGTCATAAAAGCGACATCCGGACTAATAAAAACCGTTGTGCGCTTTCTGAACATATTATAAATAATGAAGATCACTCCATAGATTGGAATAATCCTAAATCCTTGCCAAATCTCAACATTATAACAAAAGAATTATATTAGAAATGTACCACATTTACAAACAGCAAGCAGAAATTACTAAAAAACAAGATACTTAAAAACTAAGTAACATTTATGCGTACTTGCTACATCTACAAAACCATCGTTGTGAACGCATCAACGTATAACATCTATTACTTATAATACGGAACATACCTGTGTTTATTGACAGTTAACCATCTGTTTTATTCAATAAGTCAGTGCCCGCTTGTTTCAAGCAAATGTTATAACAAGTGACGATTAAAATTATATCCTTTTCCATCTTGACCAGCACGAGGTAATCGTCAAAAAGACTTTTGTAATGTAGAAGTTTTGCAAATTACTCTTATATTATCTGTGATAAAAACCTTTACTTTTTAATATGTAGTGTGATTTTTAGAATTGTGTTTTATACAAAGATGTAAGTAATCTACTGATAATTTCTCATTGTCTCTCAACTTGCACTTTTGGATTCCCTGATGAAGTTGTCCAATAGACAACGAAAGCTTGGAAAGTTTTAATAAAGCATTTGTAAAGAAACGTAATAGTTTTTAATAAGGTCGAAACCCCCTATATATTTTTAAGTATATATATATATATATATATATATATATATATATATTGTAACGTATTTTTTCGTAGTTACAGTTTGTCTATTAATTTAAAATAAAGCAGCAATAATATAAAAATATAATTAGTAAAATTCCGTACAATTAAAATAAAAAGCTTATAGACTCCTTTACCTTTGAGGTCTAAGATTCGTTACTAAGCTTTGTCGAGTTGTCAATTCGATCACTTTGCTATCAACGTTTGAAAAGACAAGCTGCGATAAGCGGCGTAGTAAAGTCAAGATGATCGTGTCTAAACACGTGGCCTGTAACACAGTCCGAAAAAGAAATGGAATTGATTGAATCTTGGTGTCTGGAGGTTGTTTCCTAGCGGCTTTAGCGTGATGTTATTCTTTTATATGTTCCGCCTAGAACAGTTCAGTTGATCCCTGCAGGCCTAAGGAGATGGAAGCTCACCATCATTAATACAGTTGGTATAAATTATTGAAATATATTTTATTAATATTTTCCTCTTAGTGCAATATCACGAAAATATCACGTAACCATATGATATGAGAATATCATATACAATTTCCTTTTGGTTTTGGAGTACTAAATTTTATATGATGTAAAATCAAGCAGAAGTTAGTTTCGTTAAATACTGGTTTTATTCAGAAGAGTTCTCGCAATTCCAGTAATAATTTCGTATGTATTCACGTGGCTTCTATTTGTGCGTCGCAGAAAGCAGATGTCATGGAATTTCCGACAGCTGGGGTTATAGTCCGATTTCTTTTGTTTACAACAGTATCTCCACACGTGAGTGTTTTTAGCATTTAATCACTTTCAATATTGGTTAAATTGCAATAAGAAAATATTAGATTGAACTTTAGTCACGTAAAAATCGTTTAAGGAAAGAAAGAATTAAGTAACAAATTTATTGCTTGTCAGAATGATTGCACATACAGATAAAGTTAACTAAGCTAAAAAATTGTGAGTGACATATTATGTCAGATATAAAAAACATATATTCAGCTGTCCTATTTAGACCTCACATGTCATGTTACGTTAGTTTAAAAATATGTTTAAATATTTTGAGGTCATGTACTTTGATTTTTAGTCAACATGAGGAATTCTTTTAATAACTATTAAGTAAAAGTAACTTAAGGTTGACACATGCTAGTTTATCTGCATTTAGGTAATTAAATTTCATTGTTAAAGTCGAAGTAGTGCTACTATGACTTGAAGAATATGTAATATGAATAATTAAGAGAACTCAAATCCTTACATAAAAATTATTAAGAAAGATTCATTCAGAGATCTTTATGTTATTGAATACAAATCCTTATTAGTATATTTCTGTTCTATAAAAAATTATTAGTTGAAAATATTATAGTAAAATGAATTAAGAAATTTAAACAAATAGAATCTATTTTTTTTGCATGACTTTTTTTTGTTTGAAATACAAGTAAAGTTTACAAGTCATTCCTGATCAGAAATTGTGTGTAATGATTACAAATACCCTGGGTGTATACTTTTGAAACCTAAATTCTATTATTCTATTTTTGGTAAATATTTTTGAGGACACAAACGGTGTCCATGTTATGTATTTGTTTGTTCACAGGTCAAGTCGAGACATCTGTATGACATCTGGTGTTTGAGATTTTGGTAAGTGTTTTAAAAGAGTGAAATTCAAGTTTTATGGCTATGTTAGTGATGTTGATATAAGGTTTCCGCATTCCCCTAATACAAGCACAGTTAATTTTTGTAGGTTGGTGTATTGAAAAATACGGTGGCGTTCATTATTTATATTTTTGGTCTTTTGACAACCCATGACTCAAGCTCATGATCTACCCAGAGTTAACACTCTACTAGCCGTTTATGTCTAAAGAGTTTTTCTATTCCTCAAGTCGTTTTCCATCCAACATTACCTTGGGCTTTCATTGTTAATAAGAAATTCTTGACCTTGTGATATCAGGTAAGGGTTTAGGAAATATAAAGGTTCAATTTATTAGCTGATAGTCACGAGGGTAAAAATAAAACTAAAAACAATTTATTTTATTTTCAATATATATATTCTTAGACTTTTATGCAAAGCCCAAATGATCATTTCAAATCGATCCAGTAATTGAAAGATAGAAAATATAAGGTCTTGGACAGGATTCGAACCTGCATCTTGGTCTTTCGCGGACCATGCGTTTTCCAATTATGCCATGGAGACCAATGTCGACAATTGGAAAATTTATAAATCTGAATTTGACTTGATTATTTGAGCTTTTCATAACAGTCTAAGTTATTATTTAATCTAATTAATTGTAGTACGTTAGTATTTATCAACTTACCTTGTGAAATTAACTATATATATTTAATACTTGGCTTATAGCCGTAATTTTGAGCGTTGCTGCCTGTCTATAACTGACATAAGTCAAAAACTTGACAAGGTCAAATATGATTGACAAAAATGCTAAACGTAATTGAAAGCTAGGTTGATGTATGTTTGTGTACACGATGCAGATTTGTAAATTTTCCTAGTGCCGTCATCGGTCTCGGCATAATTGGAAAACGCATGGTCCGCAAAAGACCAAGATGCAGGTTCGAGTCCTGTCGAAGACCTTATATTTTCCATCTTTCAATTACTAGCTCGATTTGAAATGATTATTTGGACTTTGCATAAAAGTCTAAGTTATTATTTCATCTTACTAACTGTAATACGTTAGTATTTATCAACTTACCTTGTGTAATCAACGTGATAAAGGGGTCACGAAAGGTTATTGAAACCCAAATTCTACAAATAAATCCCGCCAAGATATAAAAGAATCTGGAAAAGTACAAATGTCCGAAAATTCATGGTTATACCCCGTATAATACAAACTTATTTTTGCTACGCGAAAATGCAATTCCGTGTGTATAAATAATAACCCTGTATGGTATAAGCGAATTGTAAATACATAGCAATTAATGTACAATAGCGAAAACACAATTCGGTATATTTTTCAATGATAACTTTAAAATAAATACGAAGCCATTCGTTTGTAATAAAAATGCAATTTCCGTGTATAAAAATAAATAATTTCGTGTATTTAAAAGCTCCAATTTATATCGATAATGCAGCCATATAAGCAGTATAAGTAAAAATAATTAATCGTTAAGAAATAATGTAAAAACGCATTAAATGCGGACGTTCTGCTTTATGAAAATCAATCAATTTCAAGTGTAAATACATAGCCATTAATTATCATAAAAAATACATTTCCCGTTGCATATTAAACAGTCGTTCTATTTAGCGTAAGAACTATATCAATCTTGTTAAAAAATAACGCTTTAATCTTACTTATTTGTATGAACACGCGCTTGCCGTGAAAACCAATTATTTATTACAATTATGAAGATGCGGGTCTTTTTGCATGTGTAAAACCCGAGGATAAAACAATTAAAGTTTAAAATAATTAGCCAAATTGACTCTGTATAACGTAAATTCAATTTAAATAAAACACGTTATCGAAATTTTGAGAAGAGTTGAGAAGAAATACGTCAATTTCGTATGACTAATTAATAAAGAAACGTTTATTCCACGAAGCGGCTGGAAAATTAAAAACCCATAAAATAGATAAAAATTATTTATTAGCTTTTGCAATCACTGTAGAAGAGATGCGATGCGACCAGTAACCTTATATGTATTAGAGAAAGACGGGCAGCGCATAAGTGGATCGCGCTAATGAGGTAAAAAATGAGAAATTCCCAGAAACTTGCATCAGATAGGCGTGTAGTATTTGAAATTGAATCACGTACAATCTAGAAAACAGATAATTTTTATATATAAACAGAAGTAATCAGCATTAGATTCATTCATAAATTCGATCGCGAAAATGTTGCTTCGAGTAGATATTGTTTTAAAATATGCAATACGCATACCGTAAGTAAAAATTACCATGTAACAGTGATTAGAAAAAAATTTTAAACGTAACCTGCATAAATATGAAAATTGGTAAATGCAATTATTTGATTTTGTAATATACAATAAAGATTGGGAAATGCTTCGATATAAAAAGCTATTTAAAATTTTTATTGAATAACTAAACCGAGGATGCACATTGGTTTCTAAATAGAGATTTAAATAATATGTATAATTTTGTAAACTGGGATTTGACGTCAATTTAAGAATGGAAGCGGAACATATTTAATACCGTTGATCACAAATTGGAAAAGCGCTTCGTGAATTTTTGCAAGTATTACTTTTAAAACATTCTTTGTAACCGATATTTGAGTATTTGTCATTTAAATTTAAAGTAGAATGAGTTTTAATTATATAATAATTTTTTGTAAGGGCATTTACCAGGAAGCTTATGATCAGAATTCGAAACACTCTGACCTTTTAATAGATTATCTGTTAAGGATTTTTTGGTCCAACAAACCTTACAAGCGTGAGAATCAAAGCCAGGTAAACTATCCATAAGAAAAAAGATTTAGTTCTGTAAATTTAAACCTAAATAAGGTAAGAGACATTTTGATAATTAAGTAATAGGTACTTGTTAGGAATAATTTGATGTTTAAAAAAAACTATGCGGTAAATGTTCTATATGATTTTGTAGGAGAGAAAATATTTTCGACTGTATAGATCCTTTATGATATTGCTGTGTTTGATTTCATTTTGTAAGCTGTTTCAAATTTTATAATTTGCTGTATCTGTCACAGCGCACTTTTAGCGGCAAACTAACGCGGCCGTTATCACAGCAATAATTAAGTGACGCTCTCAAAGTAATATATATATATATATATATATATATATATATATATATATATAAAACTATTCTGTCTTGACATAATATAATGGTTGGGGTGTAATTACAGTGGTTTTTTGGTAATTTTTCTTTTTTTTTGTTGCTATATACTCATATCAGAACGCGTATGTCCACTGTCATCTTAGCCTCCAGGCGTGTGTATATAATTTACAACACTGACTGAACTGTAAGTTTTGGAATATAATTTGATATCTATGGATATATCTTTTCGACTGTTTGATAATTTTTTGGTCTGATGTTTTTGTTATCTTTAAATACTGACATGCTAATGAATATATGAGGGCCAAATATAATATTTTCAGTAGCGATGGTTAAGCATTTCTTGCAGTGTACCCTAGTCATTAATGAGCAGTCTATTGCTGCTTGCATATATTGCAATTTCTAGCAAAGCAATATATATTGCTGTGACGTCTCACTTTGGGAGCGTCGCTGAAAGGATGATATGAAATGGCCGCACGTTCAGGTGCCACTAAAAGAATTCTGTGACAACGGGCCGCACGTTGAGGCGTTACTAAAAGATTGCTGTGACAAGGCTGCGTAGAGAGCGTCGCTAAAAGAGTGCTGTGATACAGCAATTTGTAAAACTTGAAATTGTTCACTTACCTTCCTTTTTAACTTTGCCTGGCTAGCTCAACGGAATTGACGGAATTTTTAAAATGAAATAATACACATCAATATCACAAAGCATTTATGAAATATTTTCTCTCATACAAAAGCATTTACAACATTGTTTCTTTCAAACATAAAATAATTTCTAAGAAGTAATTGTTATATAAAAACAGTTGTTCCTTACGTTATTTTAAATTTACAGAATTAAACTTATTCTTTTGAGGATGGTTTACCTGGTTATAATTATTTCCACGCTTGTAAGATTTGTTTTGGTCAAAAAAATCCTTGAGAGGTAATCTATTAGAAAAGGTCAGAGTATTTCGAACTAAGACTCCTGGTAAAAATCCTTTACACAAAAAAATTATCTTAAACTAGATACTAATACTCTAATATTAGTTACAAATAAATCTAAAAATCATACTTGCAGAATCCACAAAAATGTTCCTGGTAATTAAAAATCTTCTTATTTTAAATTGACGTCAAATCAGCTTACAAGATTTTTCATAAAAATCCCGATTTCAAACAGCAACTACCAAAGTACATTTTGGTTAAACTTTCCTTTCGATTACTCAATAAAATCTTCTATATTTATTGCAACCTCGCAACTATTAAATTACAATATGTTTGCTGTATACTTCAAATACTATCTTCGCATATTAACAGCTTGCGCTTAAATCAAAATAACATTTCGCGATCTCATTTCAGAATCGAATCTATCGAGTCTAATAAACGAATGAAATTCGAATGAATAAACAAATTATTCATTTTCTAGAATGCTACTAGAAAAATGTGGAAATTATGATGCAAGGTTCTTAGAAAACCTAATTAGCGTCTGAAATCGCGGCTATCTAGCATAAGCCATTATTTTTTCTTTATTTTTGAACATTGACTATATTTATCGCCACGAGTTCTTTGCAGTGCCCGCCGATCTTCGACTGCACGTGCCGAACCATCTTCCTATCCTCTACGATGATAGTGGCGAAGGTAGTCGGCATCTTCCCGTAGACGGCCGCGTGCGCATTCCTAACCCTGAACTTCAAGAGTTCCAGCTCATTGAGGTCGCTAGCATCAACGCTACCGTTGCTGCTGGTCGACATCTTACGTTGATACTTCGAAGTCGAGGGCAACTCCGGCGCCGCAACCGCCGCAGGAGGCTCCGACTTCCCAGACACGGCCGACGCAGACACAGGCTCCTACCTCCTCAACCTCCTCCTGTGTCTCTAACATAACGTCTTTCAAGACGACCTTAAGCTTTTTTCCCCCAACAGCGCCCTCAGCCTCCGACCTAGCTGACTCCGATTAATCACTCTTCTTCTTCCGTGGCAACGGCTCGTCGTCCCGGTGGACCACCATGCTAAGAAAGCTAATGGCAGAGAAACAAACAACGAGAAACGCAGCTCAAAAACGACCTGACCGTTGCGACGCTAAAAGAACACATACGTTGGTCCAATAAAAATACTTTCATTAAACAACCCTGTATTTATTTATTTAGTTAAACGTCAAACCGCCAAATTAAATTTCAAATTTAACAAAAATACAATAAACAATAAACCTCCAAATAACAACTAAGACCATATAAAATTGCTAGCCCAATAAAAAAATCTCGATTAAAAATGTACCGCGAACAACACTATTTATTTATTTAAAATTTTTTAAATCGCCAAATCAAATTTAAATAAACTAATTACTTCAAAATATACACCGTGTCCGAGATAAGGAGGGCCACTATGGGGATCTTGAAAACGGTATGAGATACAGATTTGGTTAAATGGGAGAAAAGTTGTGAGTAGTGGGGTAAGGCCGGTCCTAATTCAAAACGTGTTCACACGTATTTTCCATATGTAAAATACACGTGCACCGTTTTGAATTAGGATCGGCCTTATATACTTTCAATGTAAAATAGTTGTGAAAACATTTCAATGTAAAATAGTTGTGAAAACATGAATTCTTATATACTTTCAAATGTAAAATACTTGTGGGCACGTTTTGAATTAGGATCGGCTTTATATTACTTTCAATGAAACATACTTCAAAACAGACGTATGTTGAAAAATGTAAGTGCTGAGAAAAATGTGTGTAGGTATTTTGAATTCGGTTTTCTAGCGAGAAGTTACACGTGCACCGTTTTGAATTAAGATCGGCCTTATATACTTTTAATGTAAAATACTTGTGAGCATGTTTTGAAGTCAGACCGGCTTTATATTACTTTCAATGGAACATACATACTTCAAAACACACGTATGTTGAAAAATGTAAGTGCAGAGAAAATGTGTGTAGATGTTTTGAATTTGGTTTTCTAGCGAGAAGTTATAAAGTATGCCAGATGCAAAATATCGCATTCAAGTCAATTGTGTTTAATTAAAGTGGATTCTGATTTATGTTTTTTATTTATGTTTAGAGGCTGCAAATACACATGGGCCGGTTTCAATTCAAAATGTGTTCACTCTTGTGATAGGTTGAAAAGTGGGTTGGCAAAGTACGCAGATGGTGGTAATCTGCTATATAAGGAGATTGCTCCTAATATTAATTTAATTAGTCGAAGTTTACTGCATATATTTACATACAAACATGTATATAATTGATATTCAGGGATTTAAATACAAGAAAAACGAGTTTGTGTGCAAAGCAATTGCGGTTTTGGACTTGTTGGAAGGTGTTGTTTGGCATCAAATTTTTAAACTGCCAATGCAGTCTAGTTGTTTGAGCCAAGATCATATAAAACATAACGACTGGGTGACAAGGAATATTCATGGTTTTTCTTGGGATGAATCTTCAACGGCTGGAATGGTGTTATCATATATAGTGCTTTATTTGAAGCAAATTATCCGACCCGGTGAAGAAGTATTTGTGAAGGGTCTAGAAAAGAAGAAATTGATTGAAACCTATCTAATGCAAAACGTTGTAACTGATATGCTTGCACTAGGTTGTCCTAAGCTATCGGAGTTAAAAATCAACAACCGTTTAAAATATAACATCCATTGTTGTAGACACAGCAATAATAATCTGCAATGTGCAAAACAAAATACCTTGTTATTAAAAGAATGGCTTGGTAATAATAAAAAACAATAGAAAGATTGTGTCTATTATTTATTTTAATATAATTTTACAATGTTAGCCGAAGCAAATTATCCGACTCGGTGAAGAAGTATGTGTGAAGGGTCTAGAAAAGAATAAGAAATAGATGGAAACCTATCTATTGCAAAATGTTATAGGCACGGCAATAATAGTCTGCATTGTGCAAAACAAAATACTTTGTTATTAAAAGAATGGCTTGATAATAATAAAAAACAATAGAAAAGATTGTGTCTGTATTATTATTGTAGTCAGTAAGAAATCTTTAATGCTGATGTATGCAGAAAAAAACAATTAAACTCAGACAACACGAATGGGACTCTCTACCCTGAAAGCAATTATAATTGATCAACGCAATAGCTCTTTACTGGTTTTACAACATTTAACAAATTGTACAGATATCTCGAAAAATTTGCCAAAGACAGACAGACAGATAGACAGACTGACTGCACCAATTTTCTCATTTTCGCTTTTAAAGAGTAACAAGTCGTAGTTATTAAATCGCAAACTCAGTTTATCTGCAAGAAATATATAAACGAGGAAATTTATGAAATGCTCCAACTTCAAAAAAACTAGAAATAAATCTATTGAAATATATGCTAACGTTGCAATTGGTGGATCTGCTCACGGAGTAAACAATTTTTTCCAGCACTTCATTTGGATGGACTATAAACTACTCAATAATTTTAACCTAACCACTATCATTATTCTTTCCTGACAAGGGCAATTTTAAAAAAAGTTTTCATTTTTGATTTGTTCTATAGAACACAACTACAACTTGACAATAAAGATTGAGCGATTATCACACACATATCTTGAGTATATATAAAGATATTAAACAACAAGAACAGTAGAAAATTCAACCCATGTCAGACAGCTTTTTTTCTTGTCAACGATAGTCTAGTCTAATGCTTCTTCAGCATTTGCATTTCCATAGTTACGTACTGAAGGCAACTCTGCAATTTTAGATCACATGCATTTCTAATTTCAATTGCAAAAAATATGAAAGCATCTATTTGAAATGCATTTCTAACTTTAATCGCAAAAAAATGAGAGCATCTATTCGAAATATGCACTCAGATTAAAAGTCAAAAATTGTTTTACACCGTTCTGTAAACTGAGATTACGTAGTTATTAAATCGGGAGTAATGTGAAATGAAACACACAAAGTATTTTTCTTTATTGTAATTTATAAAATACATATATATATATATATATATATATATATATATATATATATATATATATTACTCATATTTAGACCAGGCTAGAAAATTAAATAATCACATCAAATAATTTTAATCACCGTGTATAAGGAATTTTATTAGATAATACGCTTTATTAAAACACCGTGGAGAATAAAAATTCATTCGTTTCAGTAAAAATAAGAGATTTAAATCATGTACAAGACGCTTTATATCAAAAGAAACAGTATTAAAAGCTCTGCGTGTAATTTAATTATTCTAAGAAAGAAACAAATGGAAATTACGTGCAAAATTTATATTAATTAACCCTATTTTAAGTAACCGGTATTAAACAAAGTGTACACATAATAATTAACATTTAATTTGTATTCGCTAAAAATGAAAGGATAGAAGTCAATTTTAGTTGGAGTTAATTAAACCATTATTAATAATAAGCATAAAAGTCTGTGAAAATCCAAGATTATAATACCAGAAAATAAAGCTCTGAGAATTAATATTATGTTTGAACACCTGCGTAGTTTAAATGTCATGTACGGCGAAAATTTTGTAGATAACAAATGGTTTCAAAGAATCTTGGAGAAACCATCGCATAATAGTTACGAGAAATGCTAAAGGTGGGATATTTCACACTCCACATGGACTAAAATAATCGATAATAAAGAATATCAATTTGCATCAATAAGAACAGGTTAGATAGAGACAGATAATATGCACAAGACCGAGACACATATAGTAAAAGGCGTGATTTAAGCAACGTCACGAGGGTCACAATTGGTTGAAAATAGGATGCAAATATCAGAGGTAGAAACAACGATTTCTGTATAAAAGTCAATTAGTTATTTCCAGACGTTGCTGCCGTGTTGAAATTTCTGAGATTTAACTGGGGCGAGTATAAAATTTGTAAAAACCGACGCGCGAGCGACGGAATGGGAACATAGGATGAGAAATTCTTAAGAATTGTCTGTTTTGAGGACAAAAGCGACGTGCCGGCTATCCGCTATATATACCGGTGGTAATATGAATTTCGCTCTCTTAGACTTTTGACTATTCGATGCGTTAAAAGCTCTCTTAGATCTTCGACTTGATTGAACGCGTTAAACAGTGCTTTTTAGTTTTCCGGTTTTAATATTAAATAATTTAAACAGTTTGCTCGAATATTATGTGATTTAAAACAGCTTGTTCTTTACGTGCTACAATGAATGTACGTTAGTGCACTTAGAAAAGAAGATACAAGGTAACAAAGTTTAGTATCACTGTACCAATTGGTAAAATTTACTATGACAAATAAATACACAAAAGTAGGCAGTTTTGGCGTATCTTGGTGAAAGAAGTATGAATTTCTTTGTTATTTTCGGGGTATTAATAATTAAATGGTGCATAAACGTGTCTGGATCCACAAGACTAGGGTCAGATATACACAGATTAGTTCCGGAAAAGCCCTGAAACAACTTTAAATAAATGGTGATGGAGAAAATTTTTAAAGCGTTGAGAATCAGAAGCCGTAAATATAACCCAGTTGGAATGGTGTGATTAACAAAAGGGACGATGTACATTGAAGCTACGAGTGCAAGTAACCTTCAGGTAAATTATACTATTTTGTTTGAACTTTGATATTGTTGTGTGTGTTGAATAACTTTATAATTGATTTACTCAAAATGGACAGTAGTGAAATGGTACTAACTATAATATTTTAATTTTAAGGTGAAATTTGCTTGTTTAAGTAGAAAGGGTATTTAGTATTGATGTTCTGGATTATGATGAAAATTTGGGTATGTCTTTGAGCTCAAATTAGACGAACCTGGTTAATTAACGTAAAGGGTGGTAGATGCTCCTTTGTACTCAGACTCAGGTCTGCATATATTGTTATAGTAATTAGTAGGCATCCTACAAGGACTTTAATTCTGGATGCACATTAAAATGATAATAAATTTAATTTTGAAATTTTCCGATATTAAAAGTTATGCTGAATATTAATTTTGAAATTTTAATGTATTGTGAATATTGATGTAAATAGAGTTGACGTTGATGTTTGTGGTAGGAATGTGTTTGTTTTTTATGTATGAGGATGAAAGCTATCTAGAGGAGCAGCCGAGGCGATTAACAGAAGAAAGTCAATGGACCAACACAGTTAAGGTAATGAATAGCTTTTTTTAGGATTCACAGCATTCTTGACGCCCAATTCGTGAGGCTCGATTCGAAAAGCGTAGTTCACGGATTTTGTAGGTTTCACAGCAATATATATATATATATATATATATATATATATATATATATAATGTTATGTACTCTAGAATAAACATACTATAATTCACTTAAGTTCCCAAATATAAAGAACAGTTCTAACTCCAACTCTGAACGGTAAAAAATATTGCATTATCAGTTCTATGAGGGCTGTCTTCTTCATCTTTGACGCGCGGTTGTTTCTGGTTGTTCTTCTTTTTCGTGTTTACTAAAAACAGATTCAAATGAATATTAGATCAAGTAAATGCATTAAGAACATTAAATCTATATATTAAGCTAGCGAATACATACTCTGTATTGGTGTCATCAGGTCGTACGTTGCAATTGGTGGATCTGCTCACGGCGTCAACGATTTTTTTCTCCAGTACTTAATTTGGATTGACTATAAACTACTCAATAATTTTAACCCAATCACTATCATTATTCTTTCCTGACAAGGACAATTTAAAAAAAAAAAGGTTTTCATTTTTGATTTGTTCTATAGAACACACAACTACAACTTGGCAATAAAGATTGAACGATTATCCCACACACATATCTTGAGTATATAAGGATATTAAACAACAAGAACAGCAGAAAGTTCAACCCATGTAAGCAAGAATTTGATGCTAAGGTATTGTCTAGATAGCAATTGTAGAAATATGAAATCTATAGAAAATTTAATAAAGCCAGTCATGTATAAATTTTTTTAATGTCGACATCCACAGAAAAATAAAAAGCGAGAAATTTAATGCTAACATCAGCAGAATAATAAATAAATCCACTTAGTCAGCATTAATGAAAGGCCGGTCTGGCTTCGAAACGGTGCACGCGTATATACCATGTTTTAAAATTAAAGTTGTCAATTGCAAAACAAAAAAAAATTAAATTTTACCTAGAAATCATTTGAAATAGTTACTTTTTTTCAGTACAACTGAAAGAACATGACTTTTATACATTTTTTTAATCGATATCATAGACTTTTTTTTTATACTGTTGGTAAAATCTACATGAAGTATTTATATTAAATAATAAACTGACCTGTTAGAAAAAATTAAAAATTTGCATCGTTTTCTGAAAAAAATCAGCTCTGTAATCTATTCTAATGAATAAAACAGAATGTAAGCGAATATAATTATACCTCAGCAGAAATAATGAATTAGACCAAACTGGTCAAATGAAATTTTTAAGATTAAAAAGGTAAACGTAGGTAATTGTGTGTTTACGAGACTCATGCCGCATAAGAAAGTCTTTAATACTGGGTTTTTAAAAAAACCATGAGTGCGTGTAAATTATTAAACAACATTGACGGTTTAATCAGAGACATTTTTTCAAATTTGCTTTATTTTTATTAAAATTTTTTATATGAAACCATTAAAAATAGCGCTGTAATGATAGTGTATTTTCTGTACACACAGCAAAAATCAAAGGTCGTATAAAAAACATTTCATTACTATACTGCAAGCAAGCAAATTTTTTCAGTAAACGCAGCTGAATGAAAAATGATTTTGTATGCTAATTCTTTACAGTTGTTTTGCTTTCGTCAGATGATATTTTTGTATAAATAGTAAATAAAGCTGTACATATATTAAGTAGTGTATTAATTTGTATAGAATCATGAATTCTGAAACCGTGGCCGAGATTAGTAGCGTTATTTTGAAATTAACTGTGAAATGCGTGAATCTAATCAGATCAGTCGATGAAATAACGAAACACATTATAATTATCAAAGCAAATATTAGTATATTGAAGCTTGCTAGTAGAAATAAGGTATACGAAGACAATCGTCAGGAAAATCCTAGTAGGCTGGAATCTAATTTGGCACATCTTAAAAGTTACCTTGTACGATTGAGGCACTTGAAACGCTCTTTGGAATATCAAGGTAAAGGTATTGATGCAACGCTTTCTAGAGGTCATATTCGAAAAAATCTGATTTGGCATGATGTACAATCATGTTTTGGAAGTCGAATAATTACGGGACTTATTACCAATTTAAGTTATAGAGATCCTCTAGTGTTCTTAGACAAGGCGTTCGCTAGTTTTAAACGCAAGATTGTTGCTTGCTTAAAAAAGTCAATGTTGAAAGTTAATGTAATATTGACCGCTAACTTTGTTAAGCCTACAACTGGCGAAATAGATTTGAAGACGTTTCCTACTGCAAATCGTCACATCGATATAAATACCAATCTCAAGTGGTGGTATAAGGAGAACGTATTGGACAAGATTTCGAAGCGATTAGAGAAATTTAGCGAAAAAGATTCAGGTTGGGCAATCTAAGAAGTTTTACACTTGAAGGTAAATATAAACAATCATGATCCACTTAAAAGAGGGTGTTCAACGTTTGTTCCGGTTCCGGACTTATAAACAATACCACAACGTTTCTTGATTTTATATTAAAGTTCCTTTCAAAGCAAGTGGAGCCCACGACATTCAAACATAGAAGTATTTATTAATTGTATTTAATAAATCCTGATTAGAAAAAAGTATTATGATAGTTGCTCAATCAAAAGTGAAAGAGGATATAGTAAATGAACTTCATAAACCAGCAAGAATAAATTTCAAGAGACGCAAAGTGATAGTAAAAGGTTTAAATGACCTTTTTCAGACCGATTTGATTGAAATGCTACCATATTCGCAAACAAACAACGGTTCTTACAATTGGATAAAAAATTTAAGCGATATTGTGAAACAATACAACAATACAGTTCACAATACTATCGGAGTCAAACCTGTAAAAGTTGATAAATTAAATGAAAAAACTATTCTTAAATCATCATTTACCCACATCAAACTTGCAATCAAAATACCAAAATATTCAATTAAAGACAGTGTGAGGATTAGTAAACACAGGGAAGCATTTACGAAAGGTTACACGCCAAACTGGTCAAATGAAATTTTTAAGATTAAAAAGGTAAACGTAACCAATCCGACAACATATATATTAGAAGATCAAGACGAGAAAGAAATCAAAGGTGCATTTTATGAAATGGAGTTGCAAAAGGCTAAACATCCAGGAATTTATCTGGTAGAAAAAGTCCTAAGAAAGAGTGGAAATAAAGTCTTTGTAAAATAATTAGGCTTCTCTAACGTACACAATAGCTGGATCGATAAAAATAATGTTTGCTAGAAGTTGTTATAATAATAGTTAATAAGGCTAACATTGTAAAATTATATTAAAATAAATAATACAGACAAAATCTTTCTATTGTTTTTTATTATTATCAATCCATTCTTTTAATAAAAAAGGTATTTTTGTTTTGCGCATTGCAGATTATTATTGCTGTGTCTACAACAATGGATGTTATATTTTAAACGATTGTTGATTTTTAACTCCGATAGCTTAGGACAACCTAGTGCAAGCATATCAGTTACAAAGTTTTGCATTATATATGTTTCCATCAATTTCTTCTTTTCTAGACGCTTCACAAATACTTCTTCAACGGATTGGATAATTTGCTTCAAATAAAACGCTATATATGATAACACCATTCTAGCCGTTGTTTCTACAATCGTTAGAACTGCATTTATTTAATTAAAAAGTAGAATGAATAGTGAAATACTGAACGTGCGTGAAAAAGTTTACTTCGACAATGCAATTGTTAATATTGAAAAACATACTCATCAACCTTATGCTAACACATATTTAAACAATAATGATGAAATTCGAATCCCAATACAACAACAAGATGTATACACCTTACCATCGAAGAGAATGCTGTACGTAGAAGGCAAATTAATTAGAACAGATGGAACGCCGTCTCAGGCAGCAAATTTTGTAAATAATGAGATTTTACTGCTTTTTGATGAAATTAGATATGGGATTGGTGATGTCATTGTAGATCGTGTTCGGAATCCTGGATTAACGTCTATGATGAAGGGATATGTTTCATATCATAGCATAGCATTCATAGCAATCAAAGTAAACATTTACAAAACGCTGGGTGGTTTCCTATGGATGATTCGCAAATAGTTGATGCCAATGAGAATTTTAATGTTGCAATAAACCTTTCAATGGTTCTCGAATTATGCGAAGATTTTAAACAAATTATTTTAAACCTCCGTCATGAGTTAGTTTTACTACGTTCTAGTTTTGATACTAATGCTATAATTAATCCTACACCCGATGAAGAAATAAAAGTTGTTTTAAACAAAGTTTTATGGAAAATGCCGCATGTAGCCGTTGATGATACTCAACGAATTAATTTAATAGAATGCGTTGCACAAAATCAGGATTTGCATATTCCGTTTAGAGGATGGGAGTTGCATGAATATCAACTTCTACAAGAAACGCAACCTCATACATGGAACATTAAAACAACAACACAATTAGAAAAACCAAGATTTGTGATTGTTGGTTTCCAAACCAACCAAAAAAAATAGATACATGAGCAACTACAGTCGTTTTGATCATTGCTATTTAACCAACATGAAACTCTATTTAAATTCAGAAATTTTCCCGTACGATAACTTAAATTTGAAGTTCGAGAATAAACAGACTGAGTTGTTATATATGAGATGTATGCTCAGTTTCAGCAATCATACTACGAAAAGGAAAATGAACCACTTTTTAATCCTGAAGATTTACGAAGTATTGCACCATTAGTAGTCATAGATTGTTCTAGACAAAACGAAGCGTAAAAAACTGGTACTGTCGATATTAGATTAGAATTTGAAACTAGTAGAAACGTTTTGCCAAATACATCTTGTCATTGCCTTATACTTCATGATAAGTCAAATACAATCCACTCCCAAACAGCATAAGAATATTATAATTACTTTATTATTATTATTACTGTACCTTTACAAATTATGAAAAAACAATAAATCATTTAGCAATCACAGTCTATTTATTAATATTTTTTACATGCTTTTTACAATATCTTTTACATGTTTGAATTATTAAGTGATTTAGTAAACAGCCATAAACATTGACAATTTTAAATAAAAGTTTGGTTATACATTTCTCAAATAAACTAACTGGTATGTTATTAACAAACTGGATTTTTTTTAAACAGAACGGTTACTACTACTATTTTTTCTCTACAATACATTTATGCTAATATAGTTCAACTCGGGTAGATTGAAAGGTATCCTATTTTTAGATACATCCAAAACGAAAAACTGCGTACTTGTGCAGGTATAAACATAACACTGAAGTTTTTATAACTAAAAAATATTATATGTTAATCGAGATAAAATAAATTGCATTCTTTATTTGAGCAAGTGGTTGAAGCTTTACAAGTCATTTCTGAGTGTATAGTTATACCCCCAAGGTTTAGTATCAATGGTTGAGGTACTAAGAATTCTTTTATCATTACTTGGATTAAGAACAATTTTGTTTTGTTTAATAGTAAAGACGTCATGTTTGACTGATCTAATTAAACATTGCTGTTTCTGTACAGTCTGTTTATAAAACAAAGCATTCTTATAATCATCAAAAGAAGTTTGCTTAATACTTGCTAAGGAAGATCCCTTTGACTTTTTTTATTATCCTATCCTGAACTCTGTACATTTTAGATCTAAGCTCTACAAACTCTAGCATGGTGTCATCTAAAAAATTCTAATTCTCCATGTGGAAGATTTTTAGACATTGCAGCCCCATATAAATTATTAACATCAAAATACATTAAATATTTAGAATTAATATTCTGTCGTTTAATGCAATTGGAATTGTATCGTAATACTGATTCAAAATGTGAATAGCTATAAAGTCCGAAACGGGAACAAACGTTGAACACACTCTTTAAGCAGATCATGATTGTTTATTTTTACTTTCGAGTGTAACACTTCACTGTTAACTTTAAAAATATCACTACTAACTTCAGTCACTAGCTAAATTACTTTATACATAAATATGTTCTGATGTAAGCAAAATAGCTATAAAATTAGACATTTGCAATTTTTCAGAGAAATAAAGCAAATTCGAAATCTTGCCTGAACAAAGCACGTTCATCAGCAGAAAAATTAATACTGAATTTTAATTTCCAATAACAACAATCTCACATCATTTTTCATTTAGCTGCGTTAACGAAAAAATATGCTTGCTCGCGCCAAAGCAATTCGCTATGCAAGCATTTCCATATTTACATACTGAAGGCAACTTTGAAAACATTCTGCAGTTTTATCATAATATAATTACGTCGTGCAATTTTTAATTTATTGGAAGAGATGGAATTTTAATTTCCAATAACAACAATCTCACATCATTTTTCATTCAGCTGAGTTTACGGAAAAAATATGCTTGCTCGCGCCAAAGCAATTCGCTATGCAAGCATTTCCATATTTACATACTGAAGGCAACTCTGAAAACATTCTGCAGTTTTATCATAATATAATTACGTCGTGCAATTTTTAATTTATTGGAAGAGATGGATTTAATCTCAGTAAATTTTAATAATGATACAATTTTCCCAAAATGTTGCTTCAATTAAAAAATCTTTAAAGATTTGAGTATCCCAGAAAAAATCTGCATCAAACTCATGGATTTTTTTGTTTAACTAAAAATTTAGGGAAAAAATAACTTTAATTTATACAAAAATATCAATGTGAAATATTTACTTTTCAGTAAAACTGAATGTGATTTTGTATCAAGGTTTATTTTATTATAAAAAATGTTGCCAAGCGTTTTTTTGTTTCGTGTCGTCCTGTAAATAGAATATGCAATGTGCAACGCATGACATTTTCCATAAAACTTTGTTAAAACTATTCATTTCTTCATCAGTTGAAGGATTAATTATAGCACGTAGAAAACTAACTCATGATGGAGGTATAAAATAATTTTTTAAAATTCAACGAATGCTACGTAATGAAATTTAAATTAAACAACGTTATTTCTATGAGAAAACTTTTGGTTTTTTATATGACCTTAATAAATACTTGTTTGAAATGAATGTCAATCGCTTTAAGTGAAAAAATCAGTTAGACAAACCGCTCATTTGGCGCTTTGTAAGTTTATTCACACAGATATATAAAAATATTATAACACCGTACAGTTAGCAATCTCCTCCGATTTACTTTTCAGTAAAACTGAATGCGATTTTGTATCAAGGTTTATTTTATTATAAAAAAATGTTGCCAATCAAACTTTTTCTGCGTTGCCCTAAGCGAATAAAAAGAAACGTAGTAAAAAATTAACTCATGCCTTAATCGACTAATGCAGTAATATTGACGGGTATTGATGTTACTTTCTGCAACGAAAACAATTTTTAACACAGTACTCGCTGTCGTATGTAATTTTTGTAATCAATACTACAAAAATAGGCAATAGTTAGTATCAGTGGTTGAGGTACTAAGAATTCTTTTATCATCACTTGGATTAAGAACAATTTTGTTTTGTTTAATAGTAAACACATCATGTTTGACTGATCTAATTAAACATTGCTGTTTCTGTACAGTCTGATATCGATTAAAAAAATGTATAAAAGTAAAGTTCTTTCAGTTGTACTGAAAAAAGTATGCAATTTTTTTTCAGAAAACCATGCAAATTTTTTAATTTTTTCTAACAGGTCAGTTTATTATTTAATATAAATACGTCACGCAGATTTTACCAAAGGTATAGAAAAAAGTCTATGATATCGATTAAAAAAATGTATAAAAGTCAAGTTCTTTCAGTTGTACTGAAAAAAAAGTAAATATTTCAAATGATTTCTAGGTAAAATTTATCTTTTTTTTGTTTTGCAATTGACAACTTTAATTTTAAAATATGGTATATACGCGTGCACCGTTTCGAAGCCAGACCGGCCCTACATTAATGCTGACTAAGTGGATTTATTTATTATTCTGCTGATGTTAGCATTAAATTTCTCGCTTTTTATTTTTCTATGGATGTCAGCATTAAAAAAATTTATACATGACTGGCTTTATTAAATTTTCTATAGATTTCATATTTCTACAATTGCTATCTAGACAATACCTTAGCATTAAATTCTTGCTTACATGGGTTGAATTTTCTGATGTTCTTGTTGTTTAATATCCTTATATACTCAAGATATGTGCGTGTGATAATCGTTCAATCTTTATTGCCAAGTTGTAGTTGTGTGTTCTATAGAACAAATCAAAAATGAAAACCTTTTTTTTTTAAATTGTCCTTGTCAGGAAAGAATAATTATAGTGATTGGGTTAAAATTATTGAGTAGTTTATAGTCAATCCAAATTAAGTACTGGAGAAAAAAATCGTTGACGCCGTGAGCAGATCCACCAATTGGAACGTACGACCTGATGACACCAATACAGAGTATGTATTCGTTAGCTTAATATATAGATTTAATGTTCTTAATGCATTTACTTGATCTAATATTCATTTGAATCTTTTTTTAGTAAACACGAAGAAGAAGAACAACCAGAAACGACCGCGCGTCAAAGATGAAGAAGACAGCCCTCATAGAACTGATAATGCAATATTTTTTACCGTTCAGAGTTGGAGTTAGAACTGTTCTTTATATTTGGGAACTTAAGTGAATTATAGTATGTTTATTCTAGAGTACATAACATTATATATATATATATATATATATATATATATGTATTTTATAAATTACAATAAAGAAAAATACTTTGTGTGTTTCATTTCACATTACTCCCGATTTAATAACTACGTAATCTCAGTTTACAGAACGGTGTAAAACAATTTTTGACTTTTAATCTGAGTGCATATTTCGAATAGATGCTCTCATTTTTTTTGCGATTAAAGTTAGAAATGTATTTCAAATAGATGCTCTCATATTTTTTGCAATTGAAATTAGAAATGCATGTGATCTAAAATTGCAGAGTTGCCTTCAGTACGTAACTATGGAAATACAAATGCTGAAGAAGCATTAGACTAGACTATCGTTGACAAGAAAAAAAGCTGTCTGACATGGGTTGAATTTTCTGCTGTTCTTGTTGTTTAATATCTTTATATATACTCAAGATATGTGTGTGATAATCGCTCAATCTTTATTGTCAAGTTGTAGTTGTGTTCTATAGAACAAATCAAAAATGAAAACTTTTTTAAAATTGCCCTTGTCAGGAAAGAATAATGATAGTGGTTAGGTTAAAATTATTGAGTAGTTTATAGTCAATCCAAATAAAGTGCTGAAAAAATTTGTTTACTCCGTGAGCAGATCCACCAATTGCAACGTTAGCATATATTTCAATAGATTTATTTCTAGTTTTTTTGAAGTTGGAGTATTTCATAAATATCCTCGTTTATATATTTCTTGCAGATAAACTGAGTTCGCGATTTAATAACTAAGACTTGTTATTCGTTAAAAGCGAGAATGAGAAAATTGGTGCAGTCAGTCTGTCTATCTGTCTGTCTGTCTTTGGCAAATCTTTCGAGATATCTGTACAATTTGTTAAATGTTGTAAAACCAGTAAAGAGCTATTGCGTTGATCAATTATAATTGCTTTCAGGGTTGAGAGTCCCATTCGTGCTGTCTGAGTTTAATTGTTTTTTTCTGCATACACCAGCATTAAAGATTTTTTACTGACTACAATAATAATACAGACACAATCTTTTCTATTGTTTTTTATTATTATCAAACCATTCTTTTAATAACAAAGTATTTTGTTTTGCACATTGCAGATTATTATTGCTGTGTCTATAACATTTTGCAATAGATAGGTTTCCATCCATTTCTTCTTTTCTAGACCCTTCACACATACTTCTTCACCGGGTCGGATAATTTGCTTCAAATAAAGCGCTATATATGATAACACCATTCCAGCCGTTGAAGATTCATCCCAAGAAACACCATGAATATTCCTTGTCACCCAGTCGTTATGTTTTATATGATCTTGGCTCAAACAACTAGACTGCATTGGCAGTTTGAAAATTTGATGCCAAACAACACCTCCAACAAGTCCAAAACCGCAATTTATTTGCACACAAACTAGTTTTTCTTGTATTTAAATCCCTGAATATCAATTATATACATGTTTGTATGTAAATATATGCAGTAAACTTCGACTACTTAAATTAATATTAGAAGCAATCTCTTTATATAGCAGATTACCACCATCTGCGTACTTTGCCAACCCACTTTTCAACCTATCACAAGAGTGAACACATTTTGAATTGAAACCGGCCCATGTGTATTTGCAGCCTCTAAACATAAATAAAAAACATAAATCAGAATCCACTTTAATTAAACACAATTGACTTGAATGCGATATTTTGCATCTTGTATACTTTATAATACTTTATAACTTCTCGCTAGAAAACCAAATTCAAAACAGTAAGTCTATATTAATTGATAAAGCCAATCAACATTTCGAAAGCGAATGCAATCACGTAACGTAAGTAAACCAATACAAAGTATATTAATTTGGCTTTTTACAAGATACGGACTACAATCAATTTTAACAAACTTTCAAATTCGCGGCAAAGCTGGTTTGAATAACTTGTTGAAGTACATAATCTCTATAGTAACGTATTATATACGAAGTCGTATTTGAATATACAGAGCCAAATCTATACAAATAGATACTTGAATAAAGTACTGTACAAACGACTACGCCTTTGGCGGCGGCATGTAGCAAGCCTATACAAGTTTAATTCTTTTATTTATTTTATTGTTGTAGCCATTTCAGTGTTTCTTTTAACAGGATTAAGTTATACACAATGGGCATTGAAGTAAAGTTGCTTAATTAGCTGTTCATTTTTGTTTCATTATCATAGTGACATTAGTATATTAATTATCCGTATAGTGTCAGTTTTTACTGGTCTTTGTTTATCACAATGAGTAAAATTTAATTTCAATTCCATGGCCGACTATTATAATCGAATAATAATTAAGTAATTTTACATAAATGCCCATTTAACTAAATCACATGAGATATGTTGCGAAAGCGAACAAGGATGGGTATAGGGATTATTATATAAAATAGATAGGTACTTTAACTACCTATTTCATTGGTTTATAATAATTGGGGTATTTAATTTGAAAGAAATAAGTTTAATTTTTTTAATTTCATGTTTGACACTAAAATTTGAACACTGTAGATATTAAGGATTTCTTAGTTGACAATTTGGATAGGTTAAATATTTGTTATAATTGTTCTATGTTTTAATACGACTTTTTTGACTGTCACTCTTCTAAGTCATCTTATATAAACAAAAAGATTTTTGTGTGATACTCCGCGACATTTTCTAGCACTTTCGTAAATAAAACATTTTTCTGCATTTCTTATAGGTTTTGTACGATAACGTACAAGGTCCAGAGAAAAAAGTAACATGTCGAGTTTAAACTCGAATGACGTTAAGACAAGGTTTGTATTAACGTACGGTGATAATTAAATAAGGTAATCCCTGATTACAATGCAACTGGTAATTTATATAAAATACTATAAACTTCAGAGTAGTATATAGTGGGTTCTGGCGCCTCCCGGAGGAGGACAATGATCCCTAGTGACGTCTCAGTGCGGGTTCATTGTCTTTTGTGTGTGGTGTTAGAGATCGCACGTGTGTTGGAGTCGTTGACCTTTGTGTTTTGACGTGAATAATGCTCAAGGGTGAAATCATCGGTTGGTTCATTGACCTTGGCATTCGACTTGAGCGATCGTAGTTGAGTATGGGTTAATGACCTTTTGCGTTCTGGCTTTTGTGATGGAGGAAAAGATCGTTGACCTTTGTTTTGGCGCGTATTTTAGTGTGATTCTTGCTGCTGCAAGTTGGGGTCAATGATATGTCCATGGTGGGTTTGTTGACCTTTGGATTCCCGCGCTTATGACGGATGAGTCGTCGCAGCGGGTACTGTTTGGTTGGCGTCGAAGGCCTTAGGGTGCTTCTATCGGATGACTCATTGCATCTGACTGAAAGACAATGACCGCGTTTAAGAGCATATCTCCGTACAGTGTTCTTAATCTAGTCACTGGCATACTTCCAATTGGTGCTGACCTAGTAACCTACTGACCTACTGACATACTTCCTAAATCATTGACCTACTGGTCTGTTTTCGTATGGCTGTGAAACTGACCTACTTCTAATTGGTGTTAACCTAGCAACCTACTAAGCTAGTGACATACTTCGACTTCCACTACTTTCTATCAACTTGTATGTATAAAAGCAGAGGTCTGTTGTACGAAAGTATACTGTATTTTTACAAACATACGATGGCTCTCCCTGCAAATGACTTAAGAGTAAGCGGTTGTGTACCACTGATACCTGCAGCAATATACCGCTGCGGATTGTTTCAACCGTAACTTAATTAACAAATTGATGGCATACACCTTGCAGTTCTGTGTAGTATAGCGGTTCAATTCGTTGTATCTGGAATTTGGCCAAACTAGGAATAACAACACATTGATCCGGATGGAGCAAGGGGATAATGCGGTGTTATTTCTAAACGATCATATCGACGAGTTGACGCAATGGCAACCAAGAGATTTATGACGAGCTTCTCACCTACAAGAGCAGCAATAAGCAACACCGCGTACACTGGAGGAGTAACGGTGTTGTGGAAGTTATTTTTCTAAAGGAGTTGAGCAGCATGTATGTAGGTATTCTGATTGGAACACCATTGTCGACAACTGGTAGGCCGATCAAATTGAACAAGTACCAGTTTAAACGGTTTTTGGATAACCTATAGTCGTATATTTTTTGTTGCCAGTACGATCTGATGGCTGACAAATAGGTGCTGGCACGAAATGGTAGTGTTGGTGGTGGTGGTGGCAGAATAAATGTTGATTATATAAAAGGTGACGCCGGGGGTGCGAGCGATTATTTGAAGTAGAAAAATGGCATTGTAATTCTACTGCCCGGAAGAAAGTTTAAAATATTAAAGCCGTGTGAAGTGATACAGTTGGCAGAAGTATTAAAAACTGGAGTCCATGCTAAGCACGCTATCCAGATATTGGAAAAAAATTGGCGGCTGGATAACGGTGACGTTTACGATATTGATTTGGTGAGCGCAACCGTACTTCCTGTGTCTAAAATGGGTAGCTACGTAGAGGAGGATTTGGTAACGTTTAAGAAAAGAAAAACAAACGCTAAAGAAATTGAAAATCGACGGAAGAGTTATCGTAGTAGGGTGTTTGTAAAAAAGTATGACAACAACAACAGCAAGAACACCAACAAGGAAAATGTTGGTAAAAGTAATGAGGAATTACCGAACAAAGTGTGGAAGCCGTGTGCCCAAGGACCAGAAGAATGGGAGAGTGTGTTCAAAGAGAATGGTCTTGTAAGTAGTGATGGTACATCAGTGCAAAGTTAGAATGAGTTGATTGTAACAATATGGACAATTAAATGTCTTGCGAGGCATTTTTTTTTAGAAACATTTTACTATAGTTTTAAGGAATATTTATGGATGTATAAATAAACAAATAAAACACTACTTACTGTAAATGTGTTGGTTAACATTTGCCTTTATTAGCGGTTATATGTACAAGATCAATATTTAAGTACAATTATATTTGTGGTAGAGCAATTGAATGACAAATGCCGTGTGATATGGTAAAAACACTTAGGTGTATTGCTGTAATCTTTTAGTTTATGTAGAGGGGGACACCCTAAATCTTCTAAGTTAATAACGTTAAGGTATGGAAATTCTGTTAATAACCACAGCCGATTTTCTATACACATGTTGTTCTGGTAAATATTGAGTCCAAAGTATAATGGAGACACTTATATGGTAAATCGCCATCTTCCCACGATATAAAACGAAAGCTTCTGCTTAGCTATACGTTTTGACATTTTAAACGAGCTGATAGACGGTTCCAAGAATACGATGGTTTCAGCAGATATGTTGTTGCAACTCCATCTGATGACGATAGTGGTAAAACAGCCACTTCTTTAAACACAAAGTTATTATTGACAGTTTTAGAACCTTGAATGTCGACAACTAATGGACTATTCATTCTAGACTTCACTTGCAATATTGGTTGCAGGATTGTACCGAACTAAACGATTGTGTAGAATGAGACAGTACTCTGTAGTGTGAGTTTTAAGTGCTTTCCTTCAATGAAAATTCTAATCGCACGTCAACCGTTCTCACTTTCACTATTTTGTTTTGGTGGGAACAATCGATGACCACAAGTGAAACGTGCATTTGAAATTCATTGGGCGTTAATATGGGTTTGCTGATACCCCGTATCGATTGTTGAAACTGTGCATACAGTTTATATAGTATAGAATAACGATTGTTATCGAAGTCAATGTTAAAGTTATCGTAACGATACATGGATGAACCCAGATGTAATTTCATATTGGTCAACAACCAGCAAAAGCTTGCCATGTAACGTACATACCACACGGCTCACACAGCTTGTGAGTTGTCGCAGATACTCTTACACAAAAAGTTGTTATTAAACCTGTTGTTTACTTTAACTGTGTTACTATTGAACGGTGTTGCGGTTACTTTCTTTGCCATTTTCTTTTTCGCCTAATTTACATCTTACTTGCATCTCTTTTTAGAAGCGAGTTGTCCATTCAAATACACGATCCTGCTACCCGATCTAATGTTCAGATATTACTATTGAACAGCCACACTCTACATGTCCACTTACCTTGTGCGTTGACATGACAACGCTTACGCTCGTGACGTAGTAGATTGTCACGCCGAGTAAAGGAAACACCACATTGATGACACATCAACATTTTGCTACAGACTCAACACTAACACCAATATTTAAGATATTTACTTATATACCCACATTAAGAAAGTAAATGACGACTATTCAAACAAGATTAGCTTATATCCTATTACTAAGTTCCCCCAATCTATGAGTGTCAGCTTACGTCACCCGACAGAAGCGCTTGAAGGCCATTGACGCCAACCAAACAGTGCCCGCTGTGACGACTCAGCCGTCATAAGCGCGGAAATCCAAAGGTCAACAAACCCATCATAGACATGTCATTGACCCCGACATGGAGCAGCATGAGTCACGCGAAAATACGCCCCAAAACAAAGATCAACGACTTCCTCCACCACAAAAAACCAGAACGCAAAGGACAATGACCCATACTCAACTACGATCGCTCAAGTCGAATGCCAAGGTCAATGAAACCTACCGATTATGTCACCCTAGGCCATTGTTCACGTCAAAACACAAAGCTTAACGACCCCAACACACGTGCGACCACTGACACCACACATAAAGATCAATGAACCCGCACTGTGACGTGACTAGGGTCATTGACCTCCTCCGGGAGACGCCAGAACCCGCACTATATACTATTATTTAGTACACTCGTAATTAACATAAACCCCAAAACATAAAACAATGAACAGATGTACGTGGCTTAAATGAACTTAGACATTGGTTGAAAATTAAGGTACAAAATACTTAATTAACAAAAACTCTTCTTAAATCATCATTTACCTGCATTAAACTTGCAACCAAAATACTAAAATATTCAATTAAAAACAGCGTGAGGATTAGTAAACACAGGGAAGCATTTACGAAAGATTACACACCAAACTGGTCAAATGAAATTTTTAAAATTAAAAGGTAGACGTAACCAATTAAACAACATATATATTAGAAGATCAAGACAAGAAAGAAATCAAAGGTGCATTTTATGAAATGGAGTTGCAGAAGGTTAAACATCCAGGAATTTACCTGATAGAAAAATTCCTAAGAAGAAGGGGAAATAAAATCTTTGTAAAATGGTTAGGCTTTTCTAACGTACACAATAGCTGGATCGATAAAAATAATGTTTGCTAAAAGTTGTTATAATAATAGTTAATAAGGCTAACATTGTAAAAATTAAATTAAAATAAATAATACAAACACAATCTTTCTATTATTTTTTATTATTATTAAACCATTCTTTTAATAACAAGGTATTTTGTTTTGCACATTGCAGACTCTTATTGCTGTGTCTATAACAATGGATGTTACATAGTAAACGACTGTTGAATTTTAACTCCGATAGCTTAGGACAACCTTGTGCAAAGTCGACTGCAGTGGGTTGAAACTTTTTTTATGCATTGTCCTACAATGAATCAATTAAATTTACCTGCGTTTACATCGCAAGCAGTTTGTATTTGATAACAACCGAGTTCATTACATTTTTAAAACATGAGTCATGCATCATCAGGAATTTTTTCATTGTCAAGATGCTGCAATATGGTTTACGAACTGCGTTTAATATGAGAACAATACAGAAGCGACCTTGAGCCTTTCATATGACCTTAATAATTTATGCTATTGTTTATGGAAAATAAATACTTGTTTGAAATGAATGTCAATCGCTTTAAGTGTAAAAATCAGTTGGATAAACCGCTTATTTAGCGATTTGTGAGTTTATTCGCCCAGATATAGAAAACTATTATAACACTGTTATTAATTAGAATTCAATGCGCTACATTATGCTTTGATAGAAACATTTTTGCTATTTACAATTATAAATACAATAAAGCAAGTTTGAAATTTTGCTGCGAGTACCTGTTTTTGCTAACATGTCGGTTCTTAAAATTGCATATTTGCAATTTTACATAAAATAAAGCAATTGCGAAATCTTGTTTGAAGGACTATTTTTTTGCTAACATGCTGTTTCTTATTTAATAAAAATGTATTTTATGGCTAGCTACAAAATTAGACATATGCATTTTTTTCAGAAAATAAAGCAAATTTGAAATCTTGCTGACAGTCTTTTAATATGAATACCTTGCATGATTAACTATAAAAATGAACCAAATTTATTATTTTGCTGAGAGCACCATTATTTTTTTATTTATTAGAATAAATTGCATAGCTGAATATAAAATTTTCATTTGCAATTTTTTTTTTCAGAAAACGATGCGAATTTGTAATTTTTCTAACAGACCCGTTTCTTATTTAATACAAATACTTTACGTATTCGATCAGATATCTTGCATAATTATTAGTTACTAGCAACTTATCATTTAGCAAAAATAGAGTGAAAGTTCTAGAGGTATGAAAAAGTTATGCCCTGGACCGGATATGACTGTTTGCTGTGACAAATCCGATAAAGAAGACACTGTAGAGTTGCTTAATGCATTTAAAAAGCGTGGAAAAGAGCTACTGTGTCGTCTAGATTTGGAACTGGAAATGATAAAACAAAAACAGAGGAACTGGCTGCAAGAGCTGCAGATACTTCAAGAATGGAAGTTAATAAATACTTTTTCATTTAATAAATAGTTAGATTATAAGTTGTAAAAAATATTTAGTGTGATTCTTTTTTAACTGTAAATAGTTAGGTTAAAATATTCAATAATTTGTAAACAAAAGTATTTTATAAAAATTTCTCTTTTTGAACAAGATTTCCTCTAAACAAGGTAGTATGCTCAAAGTAAAAACATAAATCAGAATTCACTTTAATTAAATACAGCATTATTTATACAATTGCCTTAGATGTGATATTTTTATTGCATCTGACCTACTTTATAACTTCTTGCTAGAGAACCGAATTCAAAACAGCTCCACATTTTTTCTGCACGCACCTACATTTTTTCAACGTAGCATACGTGTGGACACGTTTTGAATCCAAATCGGCCATATATTACTTTCAATGTGACATACGTGTGGACACATTTTGAAGTCAGACCGGCTTTTCATACCTACTTTGGTTCCCTGAAAAGTTACTTCTAGCATATTTCAAACTATTCTCCAATCTAAGTGATTTGGTCCACAGCCTAGCTTGGACACCGCTAGTCTCGTTACTCCATTTTCCATGATCTGTGCCTTAAGACTCAGCAAAGCCTCCCATAGATGTCCATAACTAGGTCTCTTCCATGAAGAATTTTTGGTGACCAGATAATAAACCTAACAATTTCCATTCTGAAGAACCAAGGCTTTTCCTACAGTTGGTTGCTGTTGTACTAATTTATCCACACATCCAAACTTTTTCTTGAAAACAACAGCTATTCCTCTTGACATTTGCAGATCTTGAGCTACGCAATGTGCAAGGAAATACCCTTCTGGTGCTCTAAACGGATCTTGCTGTTTTTCAACAACAACGCCAAATCTCACCTTAGCGAAACCTCTATACGCCGTCATGAAACTCTCAAAATCTACATTTCGCTCACGATTAATAACTTTTTGAACACCATTTTCATTACTCGAATCTTTCTGGTTGTTGCCAGCCTAAGATGTTAAACGGTCAAAGTGTACCACTTTCGGTTTACCACGGAAGATCTGATCCGCTACACCACATCATTAACTCTTATTAACACTTCGTACGGGCCTTCCCATTGTCTTTGTAATTTTGGCGACAATCCACGCTTTCTTTGTGGATTGTACACCCACATTAAATCTCCAGGTCGAAACCACCTTCTCGTGCTCTCGTGTAATATTGTAATTTCATTCGATTGCTTGCCGCCTGGACATTCTTTTGGACGTTTTCGTGAATGCTATTTTATCTTTCGCGAAGCTTACTAACGTAATCTTCACCTGCGACCTCTTCACAAAGTTTAAATCCAAACTGAAGATCACATGTTAGCCGCAATTCAAGTCCTAACATCACGCAAGCAGGAGAGTATTCTGTGCTGTCATGTACCAAAGATCGGTGTGCCAGTAGGAGTAAATGTAAATATTGGTCCCAGTCTCGTTGATGTTCGGAGACAATTTTGGCTAGGTACTTTCCTAACGTCCTGTTTATTCTTTCAACCATTCAATCTGATTGGGGATGAAGTAGCGTGGTTCAAATCTTCCTGATTCCAAGATGCTTGCAAACGTTCTGAAACAATGCTGATTCGAAGTTCTGACCTTGATCGAAGAGGCATCCGTCTCGGCTTCTTGGTTAGGTATAGCATATGCCTCCGCCCATTTGGTAATATAATCCATTGCAACTAAGATGTATTTATTTCCTTCCTCTGACACAGGAAACGGACCTGCTATATCAATGGCCACCCTTTCCAAAGGATTCCCCACGTTGTACTCTTTCATTGAGGCTTTCCGTTTTGTAACCGGGCCATTTCCAGAAGCACAACTCACCTTTTTGGCACCACTCCTTCACATCTTGCTTGCAGTGCACCCAATAGAATCTTTGTCTCACTCTTTCGAGAGTTTTTTTACGCCAAAGTGCCCTCTGGATATATCATCGTGCAAGTGCTACAACCCTTCCGGTACTCTGCTTCTCGGCACTATCACTTGAAGTTGTCTCTCAGTGCCATCTACACACTCCAGGCGTCGTTTCAAGATTCTATTTTCAATCACCATGGAGTCCCACTGTGCCCAGTATGCCTTTAGCCTCCTACTTGAAATACTAATTTCTTCCCAAGCTGGTGGTCGTCCTCTACTCTTCCACTCAATAATACGTCCCAATTCGGCGTCATTCTCGTATTCTTTTGGGTTGCCAAGTATCATCAGTTACCATTATTCTATGGATGACACTTATTTTCTCTTCCATTTTGGAGCAATGATTGTAGTCTGCCGGACATGGTCTTCTTGAAAGAGCGTGTTTCCTTCTGGCCGCGACAAGACCTTGCTGAAATACCCAATAACTTTTTTTTAACCGTCTTGCACCTGAGAAAAAACGCTTCCTATAGCTATGTTACTGGCATGGGTATCCAACACAAATTTACCCTCCATCTGTTGATAACTCAGAATCGATGCTGTAACTACTAGCCGTTTCAGTTGTTCAAATACGCTGTAGCAGTCGTGATTCCAATTATATTCTTGTACATCTTCGGTTAATTTCGTTAACGGTTTAGCAATGTTCGTAAACTCCAGTATAAAACGTTGATAATGTGTACACAATCTCAAAAAACTGCGTAGTTGGTGTATATCTGCTGGTGTAGGCCACTCTTGCACCGTTTTTTTCTTGTCAGGGTCGGCTTCTATTCCGGTCTCCGAAACGACATATCCTAGGTATTTCAACTCTTTTCCAAATATGTGACATTTCTTAGGGTTCAAGGGTAAGGTTTGTCCCGCGTAATCTTTGGAATAACCCCTCTAGAAATCCGCCTAACACTATCACATCGTCTAGGTAAACCAGACGTGTTTTCCAGGACACAGTGCACGCAGTATCAATTCCATCAAATGTTCAAAGGTAGCAGGAGCATTGCATAATCCAAAGGGCACGACCTTGAACTGCCAAAATCCAGGTCCAATTGTAAACGCAGTTTTCTCTTTATCGTTTGGTTCAAGCCTACCTGCCAGTATCAGTTTTTTAAGTTCAAGGTCGAAAACCATTTAGATCCGGATAGAGTATCCAAGGTGACATCAATTCTGGTCAAAGGATAGCTGTCTGTCTTTGTCACATTGTTTAGCAGCCGGTAGTCTACACAAAACCTTGTCGACTCATCCTTTTTCTTACAAGCACTACCGGGGATGCCCATGGACTATTCGAGGACTAAATCACTCCCTGTTTCTCCATGTCTGTGATAATTTGCTCGGCTTCCTTACGTTTTGTCAAAGGAAGCGGCCTGGGATGTTGTCGTATCGATTGCGCATCTCCAGTATTAATCTTGTGTTGCACCACATTCGTCCTTCCTTTCTCACTATCATCCAGTGCAAACACACCTCAATATCCGCCGACCAGTTCTTTTACCTTGCCCAGTTGGTCGCCGTTTAATCCTTGACACGAAGGTACCAACATATCTAGCAATTTCTGTCAGCAACCGTTGGCTGGTTTATCTTTTTGTGTCGTCCACACAACGTTTAATATGGCATACTAGAATGCAACTTCCCACAATAATGTCTTTCTTCAGGGTCACCGTATGCGAATTAATGTTTAGCACCCTTATTGGTATCATATTTCGAGACTTTACCAGTGTTCTTCCAATCAGTAATCCCTCCTGACCCATTTCCGATTCAGTTGCTTCCATCATGCATACTTGTCCTTCCCGGAGCGTACGATCCGGGCGTCCCATTACGATCATTTCCGTTTTCTCGGGTATTTTCATATCACAAATCATTCGAACTTGCATCGTCTGGTTACTCGTGCCTTGAAATGGAATCCCATCATTATCTATCCGAAGCACATTTTCTTTCATGTTCACATGAAACCCATACTCTCTCATGAGATACATTCCCAACGTTACGGCAGTCTCTCCGCGGGTAGAAATTTTCTCATCAATTGCCGTTCGAAGACATACCTAAACAGGTAGTACTTTTCCACGACCAACCAAATCTGGACTCACAATAGTCTTTGTCGCTCCTGTTTTAACGAGTAACCGGACAACCCTACCATTAATTCTACCATCAATACAAATGCTGTCAAGTTTAAAATTATGCTAATTTTGTAAAAATGATGGAATTAGTAAATTTTATTTTATATGTGTTATTCCCATCAACGATGCATTATGGATCATAATCTCCTGGGCACTACGTTGTGCTGTCGACGTTCGCCCCCTTATCTCGACTTGCTTTAGTTTTCCTGCTTCTCAACCGGTTGTACAGCGTCTCTGTATATGACCAACTTCACCGCAGCTCCAGCATCGCAGACCCAATCTCCGCGGTCATTGTCTTTCCAGCCTTTACGCCTTTTGTTTTTCAAACACACGGTTGATTATTTCTTCTATGCTGTTCTGCGATTGACCAGGTTCTTCTAAAGCAGACCGAACTTTGGTGACTTATCCTGTGTGATGCCTGTTTAACTGCTTCAAATTCAAGCGCATGAACCAGTGCGTCATCTAACATTTTTGGCCGTGGCAATCTTAGCGCATGCTGTATTTCTCCATCTTTAACGCAATCCACAAATGTTTGAACATTCAGTTGTTCGAGGAAGCTATCTGGTACTGTTGGGTATGCCAATCTAACTAATCTCGCAATGTCAGCTCTGAATTCTTGCAGGCTTTTTCATTTGTCTTTTGCGAGCGGTTCTTAACTTGTGCATAGTAAACCTGTTGAAAGTGAGCGTCTCCATATCTCATCCCAAGTTTCGATGTTAAGAGGCTGTAATCATTCTGTTGGTGATCGGGAATCGTGTGCAAGATGTTAAGAGCTTTCTCCCGTAGGGCTACTATTAAGGAGATAGCCTGCTCTTAGTTGCACCAACCGTTGGCTATTGCAGCAGCTTCAAATTGTTTCAAATATGTCGGCCAAAGTGTTTTACCATCAAATGTGGGTGGTTCCACTTTAAATTTTGACGGTATTACCTCGCTTCCTTCCATGCTTCTTATTTTAGGGATGTTCTGATTTACAACTTGGTTTGCTAATTCAAGTGACTGTGTTGTTAGTGAAATCAGTATATGATTTATTTATGAATGTTTTCAGTCCAATTAACAATGAAGTACTATCACACTAATGCTATTTAGAAGCACTGATATCTTCTCTTAAACTGAATCCTTAACTATAAGTCTTCTTAACAACACTAACACTACTTAATGCTCTTTTCTTATTGTTTAACGATGCGTAGACTAGTAATTGGTGGTTTCCATGCCTGTGGCAGTCTTTGAGAATCATCCCATGTGTGGAGACTATGTGGGCGTTCCTCTATCTCAATGGCTTCTCGGACTATTCTCTAGGTGTAGCGTTCAATCTTAGTCGATGTTGTGACCTGTAGTACTGAAGTGCTGAGCTAACGATGAGGTCTTTTCGTTCTTTTTTATTGCGTTTCTATGTTCTTCCTTCCTAACACTAATTCTTTTGTCTGTCTGCCCAATGTAAGATTTGTTGCAGTCTGAGCATGGTATTTCGTTGACACCTTAGTCTTCTAATAGAATCTGATCTTTGGTATCTTTAGGATTGTACCGATTTTTCTATGAGTGTTGAATGTTGTAGCTATTTTGTGTTTTCGTAGAACTCTGCTGATTCTGTCTGCTACCCCTTTAATGAATGGTAAGTATGCTGTAGTTAGTGGTGACTCCGGCTCTGGTTTGGGTTTTCTGGCTGATAGTCTTTGGGACCGTGTAATCAAGGTTTTCAAAACAGAGCAGAGTTGTGTCGGGTGATTGGCGTTTAAGTACTTTAAGTACCTATCCGTGTGAATTGACTTCCTGTGGACCGTGTGGCTAAGTTGTTCGTTGTCCTTTTCTTCACTAGTACATCCAGAAACGATTATTGGTTATACTCTTCTACTTCCATGGTAAACTTTATTTTTGGATGTTTACCGTTAAGGTGTTCTAGGAAACCATTGAGTTATTCTTTTACATGTGTCCAGACTACAAACGTATTGTCAACATGTCTTAGCCATAATTTGGGTTTATATATAGCTGTTTCTAATGCACGCACTTCAATATCTTATAATTTCTTAAGAACATCTCATCCTCCAAAGAAGAACTTTACAAAGGAAGAATGGCTTGCATTGAAAAGTATACGACAGAATGAAGATATTATTATTCTACCGGCGGATAAAAAAAACACAACAGTAGTAATGAATACAGAAGATTACCACACCAAAATGAACGCTCTACTGAAGGACGAAGCATATCAGTTTATTAACACCGATCCAACAACATATCTGGAAAACACCACAAAAATGAAAATCAAGAAAAGTTCGATAGACAAGGTGGAACAAGAACAACTAATTCCACGAACAAAAATCATTAAGGTGCCCAAAACTATATGGTTTTCCTAAAATTCACAAAGAAGGAGTGCTGCAACGGCCTATCGTGAGTTCTATAGGATCGGCCTTACAGCCACTAGAAAATACTTAGCCAAACACCTACAGCCACTTGCTGAAATGGCAGCTTCATACGTTAAGAATGCTGAACATTTTATCCAACTACTGAGTACCGAAAGAGTTCAAACACAACATCTACTAGTGAGCTTTGATGTGGTATCATTGTTTACCAACATACCGATAAAGGACACACTCATACTTTTGAAAGAGAAGTACAACATTGAAGACCATATCATCGACTTAACACAGCATTGTCTCAGCAAGACATATTTTTCCTTCAACAATCAACGCTACAGACAAGTTAAAGGAGCACCTATAGGATCACCATTATCACCAGTGATTGCTAATTTATTCATGGAAGATATTGAGGTGTGTGCATTAAAAGCAGCTATATATAAATCCAAATTATGGTTAAGGTATGTTGACGACACGTTTGTGGTCTGGACACATGGAAGAGAACAACTCAATGGTTTCCTAGAACACCTTAACGGTATACATCCAAAAATAAAGTTTACCGTGGAAGTAGAAGAGAATAACCAATTACCGTTTCTGGATGAACTAGTGAAAAAAAAGACAACGAACCACTTAGCCACGCGGATAAATACTCAAACGCCAAGTCACATCATCACCCGACATAACTCTACTCTGTTGTGAAAACTTTAGTTACACGGTCTCAGAGACCAGCTGATGACACAAATAAACAAGAAGAAATACCAATGTTACGAGAAGCACTCCAGAAGAAGGGATACTCACACCAAACCATTCAAAAGTCACTATCAGCCAGGAAACTCAAACCAGAGCCAGAATCACTACTAACTACAGCATACTTACCATTTATTAAAGAGATAGCTGACAGAATCAGCAGAGTTCTACGAAAATACAAAATAGCTACCACATTCAACACTCATGAAAAAATCGGTGCAATCCTAAGGAAACCCACAGATCAGATCCCATTAGAAGACCAAGAAGTCTACGAATTACCATGCTCAGACTGCAACAAATTTTACATTGGGCAGACAAACAGAAGAATTAGTGTTAGGAAGGAAGAACATAAAACGCAATAAAAAAGAACGAAAAAGCCTCATCGCTAGCTCAACATTTCAGTACTAAGGTCACAACATCGACTCCAAGAATACTTGATCCCTAGCTAAGATTGAGCACTACACCTCGAGAATAATCCGAGAAGACATTGAAATAGAGAAACGCCCACATACTCTGAACACAAGGGATGATTCTCAAAGACTGCTGTAGGCATGGAAACCAGCAATTATTAGTCTACGCATCGTTAAACAATCAGAAAGTAGCATTTTGTTAAATCAACCGTGCAGAACTAAACAACACGCACCTGAACCAATGACACGGAGCCGCACCAGAATTTAAACAAGTACAACGGAGCATGTATTCTAGGTAGTATATATAGCAAGACAAAGGAACAGTTCTTCATTCACTGCTCAACCTACAGAACATGAATATGGCAGATGATGTGATTTTGCCGAAACGTTGCCAAATTGACAGTGGTTCACTTCAGAACCAGCCAGCTATGCGGAATAATACCTGGAAAATTGACGAAGCAGACAACAACACCTCAAGATTAACATATATATTGCTGTGAAACCTCAGAAAAATTCTTGGACGAAGCTGGGACAAAGCTTTAACATCAATCCTTTACCTAACTCATACGAACCTCACGAATTGGGCGTCATAAGATTGCCGAAGAATCATAGATTAAGCTTTTATGCTTCACCAGTGTCTTCAAATTATTTTCAAAAATGCAAAAAATGCAAAAAGTTCCTTACCATTTTATTTCTGCTTCAAAAACCTTCTACAGCTTGCCTGGCTAGCTCAGCTATGCCTCTTCTCGGATACCTAAATTTACAACCATTCCTCCTCCACACTCGCACACCATTAAATAAAATCTTCAAATAATACAACAATCATACAATCTTTTATTTACAGCTATTAACAGATAAATTATTCACATGTATAAAAAACAGTTTGATACACTAATTACAAAACTCAAAATATGGTATGTTTTTAAAATCCTTGATTTTTCTAATTATTTTCAAACAAATTCAATGAGATATGAGTAGATGGGCCCCACATATTACCCTAAATTGACTGCAGACAGAACAGAACACCTCGGCTTTGTTACCATTCGCTGTGATACTCAGCGGATCCACAGACTATAACACCATTTGCGAGCCAAGCGCCACGTCTCACAGTCCCATTCTATATATCAGCATACAATCTTGGTTATTTGTGATGCTTACGCCACATATATCATGCTTCCATTTATTGATTTTCGTGCTTTGTATTGTAGTAGCCGGACCTCTATTAATTTAATATACACTACACGTACTTCGTGGTAATAAATAGATGCCCGCTACTACTGTGTTTTACACTTGCAAGCACTATATTTACTGTATTAACAACACATACAATACTCACAAAAAAGCTCTACTGTTATGATGGTCAGCATTCAGTACTTTATCGTAGTAAAGTAATATAGAAGCGAAGAGAAGACAAGAGAACGTTAATAATTTAAATCAAGTATTTATATCGTTTTCAAAACCCCACGCGGGACACACTTCAAGTGAAAAGCTTATTTTCAAATCTAAATTCTAAAAATTTTGAATACAACCGTCTTAAAAATTCCTGCAATTTACCCGGTTTACGTGCCGTATCCGAAAGCGCTCTCAACCCTCGCGTCTGTCTACGTTTGGAAAATTGTCTGTTTTAACGAATGATAAAATTCTCTGTCATCACAAACCCCGCCTGAACTATATTCATCTCTGTCTTATGCATGTCTGCTGTCGCGTTAAAAACCCCACTTCAGTTATAGAAAATTGATATTGATGACAGCTTATCTCCACTCCACGTATATATGGTACGTGAATTTTCAACCTCGACGCTTCTCTACCTGTCTCTATCTGTTGTATATAACCGATCGTGCATTTCCCTCCCTCTTTAAGAAGTTTGTTAGCCTTGCTGTTTATACTAACTGACGGTTGAAAATATTTCTATGAAATCCTATCTTAACTCATGCTTGAGTTCTTCAAATGTCACCTTTTTTAAAACGCAGGTGTTTGTTAATTATCGAACGTTTAGCACAACAATTCCTAGACTTTGTATTTCGTCGTATTTGTATAAAACAAACTACATTTACCTTGGAATTATTGATTTTGTAACGCAAGCACGTTCTCTTATGCTTATACGTGTTGGATTAAAATAAATTAAAATTAATTATGAATTTCTATTTGCTTTAAAACTGTTTTTTCTTTATGTAATTTTTAACATCCCAATTATGAATTATAAAAATACGTCAATACTTGTCCATTTTCCGTAAATGACTTAACTTAATTTTGCGCGTAAATAAATCGTTCTTTTCTATATACAGGGTGATTGAAATTATATTGTTTCCCACTGATTTAACCCTATATAAAATAAATGTACATATATATATATATATATATATATAAATTAGTAATATTGACTTTTCTTATAATGTATAAGTAAGATAAATATTTATCTTACTTATATATATATATATATATATTTATATATATATATATTGTTGTGATACCTCTCATTCTGCAGGTACTGGCCCTAAAAAAATATTCGAGCCTCACGAATTGAGCGCCAAAGAATGTTGTGATATACTCCTTTGAATGCGGGAACTGGGTCCTTTCAACAAAAAAATTCTAGTCCCACCGATTGGGCGTCATAAACTGCTGTGGTCCTGTTTTCGCCTCGGCTGCTCACCTAATTTTATAAACCTCCTCATTCATAAAATTAAACAACACATTCCTACCACAAACATCAACGTTAACTCTATTTACATCAATATTCAGAATACATTAAATTTTCAAATTAAATTTCAGCATAAAATTCAGTTTTAAAAAGAATTTCAAGATTAATTTTATTATCACTTTAACGTGCATCCAGAATTAAAGTCCTTGTTGGATGCCTACTAATTAATATAACAATATAAGCAGACCGGAGTCTGAGTATAAAGGGAGCATCTACCACCCCTTTACGTTAATTAACCAGGTTCGTCTAATTGAGCTCAAAGACATACCCATATTTTCATCATAATTCAGAACATCAATACTAAATACCCATTTCTACTTAAACAAGCAAATTTCATCTTAAAATTAAAATTTTATGGTTAGTACAATTTCACTAATGTCCATTTAAAGTAAATCAATTATAAAGTTATTCAACACACACAAAAATGTCAAACAAAATAGTATAATTTACCTGAAGGTTATTGTCCTCGTAGCTTCAATGTACATCGTCCCTTTAGTTAATCACACCATTCCAACAGGATTATATTTACGGCTTCTAATTCTCAACGCTTTTAAAATTTTCTCCATCACCATTTATTTAAAGTTGTTTCTGGGCTTTTCCGGAACTCATCTGTGTATATCTGACCCTTGTTTCGTGGATCCAGACACGTATTTGAACCATTTAATTATTAACACCCCCGAAAAATAGCAAAGAAATTCATGCGTCTTTCACCAATATACGTCAAAACTGCCTACTTTTGTGTATACATTTGTCGTTGTAAATTTTGCTAATTGGTACAGTGATACCAAATTTTATTACCTTGTATCTAAGTGCACTGAAGTACATTCATGTTAGCACGTAAATAACAAACTATTTTGAATCACTAAAATATACGAGCAAACTTTAAATTATTTTATCAAACTAAAATGCACTGTTTAACATCTTCAATCAAGTCGCGGATGTAAGAGCTTTTAACGCATCGAATAGTCAAAAGTCTAAGAGAGCTTGTTTATATTCACCTCGGTATATATAGCAAAAGCCTGTCTGTCGGTCTGTTCCCCAAAACGGGTAATTCTAAAGAATTTCTCATGCCTTGTTCCCAGTCCGTCGCTCGCGCGTCGGTTTTACGAATTTTCACTCGCCCCATTTAAAACTCAGAAATTCTCACACGGCACGCAAACATGTCCGAGAAAAGCTAATTAATTTTGTACAGAAATCGTTGTTTCTACCTCTGATATTTGCATCCTATTTTCAACCAATTGTGACCCTCGTGACGTTGCTTAAATCACGCCTTTACTATATGTGTCTTTGCTTGACGCATTTTCTCTTTCCTTTTCTAACCTGTTCGCATTGGTGCAAATTGATATTCTTTATTATCGATTTTATTTTAGTCCATGTGGACTATCTGGGTTTAATAACCCCGTATCGCACCTTCTCGTGAATATTAAGCCACGGTTTCTTCAAGATTCTTTTAAACCATTTGTTATCTACACAATTTTCGCCGTACGTGATATTTAAACTACGCAGGTGTTCAAAATAATATTAATTCTCAGAGCTTTATTTTCTGGTATTATAATCTTGGATTTTCACAGTTTTATGCTTATTATTAATAATGGTTTAATTAACTCCAATTAAAATTGACTTCTATCCTTTCATTTTTAGCGAATACAAGTTAACTATTAATTATTATGTGTACACTTTGTTTTACTACCGGTTACTTAAAATAGGGTTAATTAATATAAATTTTGCACGTAATTTCCATTTGTTTAGGAATAATAACATTACCCGTAGAGCTTGTTAATACTGTTTCTTTTGATATAAAGCGTCTAGTACATGATTTAAATCTCTTATGTTTAATGAAATTAATAAATTTTTATGCTTCACGGTTTTAATAACGCGTATTATCTAATAATATTCATTATACACGGTGATTAAAATTATTTGATGTGATTATTTAATTTTCTACCCTGGTCTAAATATGAGTAATATATATATATATATATATATATATATATATATATATATATATTTACACAAAGTAAAAATTTCTTTTATTGCCAAGCGACTCAAATTCAGTCACAAGGGCATCCTGTCGACGTATTTCGCCCTAGTTGGGGCTCATCAGAACAGGAGTAGCAAGGTTGTACTAATTAATACAGACACATTATGAAAAGTACAACATTATCTAGCTCACAATTTGTGTCTTCGTGTCGTTTCACCTGACATTGCAGGTTTTTGCAACAGTCAGCACGGAGCAGATCCGGCTCAACTGCCTTTTTCCATAGGCAAAAGTTATAATTTAAAAGATAAGTAAGTTTAATGAGTTTTTAATTAATACCACGCTTAACAACGGATATGTTCAACAAGGTCGTTATATTTCAACGGTTAAACAAAAATGTCATTGTTAATATTACAGATTTAAAACATCCGTTTCGAGTTTTTGACCATTTAAAAATATGGTAATCATGACCTGCTAGAGTTAAGAGCTGAATATGTGTTAAATCATCCATTGGCTCATAATCAATCATATCTTTAGAAATTGTAGCAAAACAAAACCAAGTATAAATGCATAATGCTCACAATTAGCAAGCGCTACATGACAAGTTATTAAAAACAAAACAATACATATTAAAATCAATCAAGCATTACACACGTAAATGCGTGCGGGCGCTTCCCGTTCTGACATATATATCTTCAATTATTTAACCCTTGGTTAATACTGACCTTAACCTGTTTATTAGAGAGACGAGCACACAACCCGCCGAGCCAGACAAGCACGGCTACTCCGAAATGCAGCAACCATAAAATTAAATCAAAACGTGTGCTATGGTTATACGTTACAGTAAGTGCATCTTCAGAACAATATAGACTTTACAATTTCAAACTATTTATTTTCGAAGTCGTTCGTTCAACAATTCCGGTACTATTTTGGACCACACGAAAACTACGTTATATTCGGCCGTGAATGTCTTCACGGGTAAGTATTGGTGTAGAGTAAACACAGGAGTTTTAGGTGGCCTAAAAAAAATGTATCCGATTGCAATTTGGAGAACGTTGTGGTGAAGCAAACTTGTCCTCCTTTGGCAATCCAACGATTCGAAAAATTATTACATCAGAACTTCCAAGTAACAATGTGGTGAAACACCGTCTGCCATAAACCATAAGTCATAACGGAACGCCCTCAAATAATAATTTCCAAAGAATTCCTATAATTTGGCACATTTAATCCTCCTGGTAAAAACATCGGTCTTATTTAATAATCGTTAACAATGTTAGCCCAAATGATGTACGATAGAGTTTGGTGGCGTTGAATGTCGAATCGCGATTGGTTTTCAGGCCACACAAAAAACGACCCCCTCCGCTGAAATAGAAGAAATTAATGGTTAATAAATAACAGGAAAACCATTATTTCGGCAAATGTCTAAGTGTTGGGGGATCTTGGTAGCCACAGGTTGCTTAACCTCCTTCACTGAATCTCGGTAAAATAGGGTATAAAATTAGCAAACAATAGAAAGGGAACGAGCTGAATACACATACTCCCTGAAAAGAAGAAAAGAAGAAAACCACCAAAAACGCAAAATCAAAGTAGCTGCTTATATAACCCTACATAAAAATAACTGAGTTGCAAACAAATCCGTGACTTTCAGTAAACAATGGATTCCATTACTAAAAGAAATAACAAAAGAAATAACAAATGAAAATCAAATGCCCACAATATCTAGGTAGCATTGCAACTTTTTCCTGGGTTTTCTTTGCAATATTAACATGAAATACAGCCTACATACATGATTTCTATTTATACATAAAATAACTAATTACATAAAAATAAGCATATTAACAATCCTTGTAGAACAGTATTGGTATCTGACAAGTATAAATCCACAATAAGGTTACCTCAAAATCATATACAATCTCCGTTGAACAGTATTGGTATCTGACAAGTGTAAACCCGCCATAGGGTCGCCTCAGATCCATATACAATCTTCATAGAACAACATTGGTATCTGACAAGTGTAAACCCATCATAGAGTCGCCTCAGAACCATGTTAAAATCTACCAAAGAGGTAATTTAAATCATAATGAATTTTCCCCCTTAAAATAAATATTAAAAAAACGACTACTTAAGCCTTTCAATAATGCAATCGCACACTTCTTTAATAACGATCCTCTCAATTGTATAAATAGAAACATGTTAAAAAATGTTTTCCAATTCCAAGTTATTGAATTTATATAAAATTCACCAATAGAAGTTGGTCGGCTGATTTCACGTTAAGCGTATCGGCTGCCTGGGGAGGGCCGATCCCGGGTCGCAACACAAATTAAAGGCGGTCATTCTGTTAAACTGAGAAACGGTAGCAGTAGTACATTATTGGTGTAATCAGCACCACATTTCCTCCAGAATCCCACATTTCCTCACACATTTGGACCAAATTTACATGTAAATTCGCACTATAAAGTCTTATTTTTTAAGAATCTATTCCTGGCTCCTCCTTGCTCTCCTCCTTGCTCGGACACCCCCACAACCATTTTGATTACATCACACCCGCATTCTTTCCACCCGCGAGATAAATCTTTCTCCACATTTCCACCCACGAGATAAACCTATCTTGTTTGGTATCAATTAATATTAGAATTTTCTCAGCTACCCGAATCTCTAGGATTTTTTTAGATAGCATCATCCCCAAGGGAGCTACCCCAATTTTAAGATTTCTTACCTGTAGCGACTTTTGAGCGTTCTTATAAATTTTTTTATACATGCGATACATTAAATTAGCTTAGAATTTTATGCACATCCCGAATCTGTAAACAGATTTGAAATCGGACCACGCCCTGCAAAGTTATACCCCTTTAAAGTCCTGATCTTCTAATTTTGCTATTTGCTCTATAAGCAAACCTAATAAATAGTTTTCTTCATCTAGCCATTGCATCTTTCGAGATAAACCTATCTTGTTTGGTATTAATCAATATTAGAATTTTCTCAGCTACCCAAACCTCTAGGAATTTTTCAGATTGCACCATCCCCAAGGGAGCTACTCTAATTTTAGGATTTCTTACCTGTAGCGACTTTTGAGCGTTCTTATAAATTTTTTTATACATGCAATACATTAAATTAGTCTACAATTTTACGCACAACCCGAATCTGCAAACAGATTTGAAATCGGACCACGCCCTGCAAAGTTACACATATACCCTCTGCGAGATAAATCTTTCTCCACATTTCCACCCACGAGATAAACCTACCTTGTTTGGTATCAATCAATATTAGAATTTTCTAAGCTACCCAAATCTCTTTAAATTTTTCACATAGCACTATCCCCCAGAGAGCTACCCCCATTTTAAGATTTCTTACCTATAGCGACTTTTGAGCGTTCTTATAAATTTTTTATACATGTAGCACATCTTGTTAGTCTAGAATTTTATGCACAATCCGAATCTCTAAATAGATTTAAAATCGAACGACTCCTTACCATTTTACACACACCCTTTAAATTATAAATTTCCTGCGGCTCATACATAAAAGAAAATCTAAAAACAATTCTTAAAACTTTTTTATTACAGACAATTTTTACTAATACAGTTTAAATTTTGTAAAACCACATTTCTAAATACATATTCACAATTTTTTATTTTTAACCTAGAACTTCTCATATCGGCTTATACTTATTAATATTTATTTCTAAATAGAGCACCTTTTCCAAAGACCAACCGGACCCGCATGTTTCAAATTCCTCTGATTTTGTTCTTATGGTTTCGCTTAAGACCTCGTACATATTTTCCAGATTACTAGAAGACGTTATAACCACATTTTTTGTGTTAAAGGATTTCACATCGGTAGTCTCTTCCCCCATTTTGGTGTAAACGCCGTAGAGTTCGCAGTAGACTTTTATTGCTGTATGTTGTATTCTTTTTCATTTATTAATCGAATAAATCGCTCTTTCTGCTTCCAAAGAAACTCGGCACTCCATCGTCGACACTGGCGTTCTTTATGCGATAGCTAGCCATACGGTTGTTAAACGCTGTACTAACCATTTCTACACCATCGTCGTTAGTAGCGGTAACTGATGCATTTTTATGTCTGTTGCTCCTTAAGTGTGCAGCATAGGTAGTCTTTTCCATTACGAAATCGCATACTTTACACATAATTCGTGGTTGTTTCGTACAAGTCCCTTTAACAGCTGGCGGGGCTGAACGTTTAAGGCTTAATGACATACCGTGCTGTTTTTCCTTGTGTCGCAGTAAGTTGTCCATTCTCGTAAAAGCGAAACCGCAAGACCCACAGTTTAAGTACTTTGCTGCGGGCGGATGTATAAGCTTAACCGTGGACGATGTTGCACCACGACATTTGTTCTGGTGCCGTTTGAGAGCATTTTCCAGGTATAGGAAGCACCGCAAGAGTTGCACTTAAAAACGTTTGCAGATACCATTTTAGTACAAAACAAAATCCGCACTATAGCACTTTGGTTAAACTTGTAAGCGAACTAACTTATAACTAAAGAGTTTATTCTTGCACACCTGCTTTATTTACCCTATAGAATGCAAACCGAAGGTTTCCGAAGACACCCGAACGAAGTTGAGGATTCAGCGGGGAACTAAATGACGTCATAATTCTTGCTGCTGCTTGTCCAATACATTTGGCGCCAATGCATGCACCTGGTTTGCATCGTCGATGGTGCGAATGACGTTAGTAGAAACATCGGAAACGTCTTCCATGTTATACGGATCGCGTGCATATTAAAAATCCAAAAGGGTGATAGCACACGCACACAAATTGTGTGCAAGTCGTGCTGTAGAAGATGCATTGCTACTATAACCAAAAACTTAATAAAAACACTTTAAACCATTACTAAAGAAATACCAACTTGTTGTCTACAGGATACTTACTAATAAAGTAATTTAATTTTAAATAACTTCTACGTCATATTTTAGGAAATGGTGGGCTTGAATATTTTCTAAATGAATCACCGAGCGAAAGTATATGCTTAGTAGTATTAAAATTAACCATTAATTTCCCATTTTTACGACCGTGGTTAATTATAGATTAAAATTTAATTTGTGCACGTTCGAGCTTCTCGTAAACTAACATATTTTATAGCAACAATGCGCTGTATAATACATGCATACCCCTTCGCCGTGCTACCTGCTATTCTTGTAATTGCTAGAAAAAGTCACTCTCCTTTTTACTGTTAGGACCGATGCAAAGCACCATTTTTTTATACTTTCTATAGCACATCGCGCACTTTTTCGTCTGATGATTAAATTTTGCTTCTGTAAACTTTTACACTTTTGCATAGCGGTCGGCCGCACGTAATGATTTTTAGAACCGGTAACTACTTGATATCGTCCAAATAGAGAATTAGATGTTCGATGTCTCTCAACTTCCAATTCCCTCGTAAAAGGTAGAAAAAACTCAGTTAATCATCCATCTAACTTAAACTTCGACCCGCTCCTGTTCTGATAATTTACAAACATTTTTCAAACGACAATGGGCCGAGAATTTTTAAACCTCCGAGGGATCTTTAAGTCGTGATCAATTACACATCCGAGCTACGCGTAAACTAACATATTTTGCAGCAACTATATAATACATGCATACCCTTCTCTGCGCTACTGCTATTCTTGTAGTTGCTTGAAAAGTCAGTCGCCCTTTTACGGGTAGGGCCGCTAAAAGCACCATTCCATACTTTCCTTATAAGTGTAGCACATCGCGCACTTTTTGTCGGATAATTAAATTTTGTTTATGTAGACCTTTACACTTTCGCTTATTTAAACATCTAATACAATTGATTAACCACTTTCGATTATTCTAACGGAGGCCACCATACATCCCGCCGCACCGTTCTTTTTGAATCCAACGATCCTATGGGCTTCCACGCACTAACACCTGACGTATCTTTCCTACTATTTGTTAAACAAAACTACCGGTATCGCCATTGTGGACGTAAGCAGATGTTTGTGGATATGTACGAGAATATGTAGTCATATACATTAACCAGTCTAAGCTATTTTATTTAGTCCACGAAAACTACTATTTTTCTAAACCATAATTAATAATCGTCTTTATAGGTTCCACATTTCTACCGTTACCCAATGACTGGTGTTACGTACATGGAGACTTTAATTTCTTATTGGAGAATTGTTATTCTCCGCGCACTGCTGCGTAGTTGCATGCCTACCCCTTTTGGAGGTATATGCTCGTTATAGGTTGTAAGACCCTCGGTTTTACTTAACTACAATTTGTGAGACTCCTTTAATCTTTTTAATCGTATCTTTCTCGCCTACAATACAGTAGGACTTAACATTACTACCAACAAATTCTAATACTGGACCCCCCATTAAATACGTCTTTAATTTTCCCTACAACTTTTTTTGTTGACAAGTGTTATATTGTATTTATTATACGCAGGGTAGTCACTCTTTTAAGATAAATATATTTTGCTAGGTATCAACTAATATTAAATTTTTCTAGGGACCCCAAATCTGTAAATAGATTTTAAATAGGACCACCCCATACAAAGTTATGCGTTTTAAAGACCCAAATCACTGATTTTTGCCCATCTTTATTTAACTCCATCTTTAAAACCTTTTTCGTTACCCAAGACATATGCCTTAGCTAACCATCTTCCAAGAAATCTAAAACCGCAGTGTTCCGCGAACACAACGTGGAGATAACACGTATACTCTGTCAACCAGAATAGAAGCCAGAAGGATTTAGAAGGTGGGAGAAGAACTTAAAAATTATGGAATCTTAAAACTAATATATACAAATATAAACAACTATCTTATATCTTTACGCCCCCCATGCGTAGATTGTTGTACTATTAGGAATGATGTACCTTTGTCATCTTCCCTCGATAAACTAATTTTATTAATAAGCTGCGTATACAAATCGTATTCTTTTACTCCGGATACATACGCAGACAAGTACTCGATACCATCCAAATAAAGAATTGGATGCTTGGCGACTGTTAACATCCGCTTTCCTCGTGTACGCCCAGACATCCCTGCCCATGAGCACCCCTGCGCATGCACACCCCTGCCCATGCACACCCCTACGCGTACGCACCCCTGTCCATGCACGCTGCCCATGCGCACCCCTCTCTGTGCGACTGCTATTTCGGGGTAACGTCACAGCCTTTTATAAATAAAGAACAATGTTATATACTATTATAAAATGTTTATTCTGATATTATACATAACAAATTTAAAAATATTTAATGCCAAGCATGGAGTCATTTAAACTTAATTTTAATACAAAGTTATACACAGAAGACAGTTCTTTCTTTATGTTTGTTTGCAGTGGTTTTAATTTTATCTAATTTTATTTGCAGCTTAAAATTTAAATCGATACCCAAGTCTTCTATCTCCTTTTCTAGTCAATAGTTTGATACATAAAGACCGTCTAGGTCTACGAATTGTAAAATGTACCGAAGTTTGCCTCTATATTTAAAGTCTTTGATTCCACCGACAACCAGATCCATTCCTTCGTGTAATTCTTGCAGTTTGTGACAATCTTTTAATCGCAGCTTTCCCACTATATCCTGCATACGTATCTTGTTAGCTTGATCGACTTCTTCTTGTCGGTATTGGAGGAAATTCTTATTCTCCCACAGGCTGTTGCGTAGTTGCATGTCCACCACTTTTGGGAATATATGGTTGTTATAGGTTGTAAGACCCTCGGTTTTAAATGATCCAAAAGGTTCTTTACTAGGCAAATATACAACGTGTACGCAAAGATTACGAAACCCGCATTCCTTAGTTCGTCTTTGTTATCTGCCATTTTGATAAATACGTTTTTAGAATAACCTTTTAAAAAATATACTGATTTAGTGCCATCCTTTTTCGCAAGGACGCCTACATAACTAAAAGAGTCTTTTTTACTAACCACAAATGCATACAACTTGTAGAAACCAGATGTATCTAAGTCAGTCCATCGGCACATAAAATAATCTTTTAATTCTTCCTCATTTTCTCTAATAAAATGTTCTTTGTCTAACACATCTTTGTATTGATCACGTATTGTCGCAGTGTTTTCCATGTAGTCTAATTTTCGTCTTTTTGCATCTATTTCCTCTAATTCCAGTTGTCTTTTCCTTCCACTTACAGCGTATGGTATACATAATGGGGCAATTTCCTTTAGCGTAAACGGATAGAGTTTACTACCAATATTTACGCGTTGTCGTACAACCTCTGGACGAATGTTAGGCGTATCTATCAATCCCAATTCCGAAATTACTATTTCTTTTGGAATTGTAGAATATGGTGTTGCAGATTGTGTAAAATATGCACTACCTGCTTTAATGTAGCACTTGTGTAAGATTTTTATTTTATCTTGGCTATCTTCCTCTACTATCTCCAAATAATTTATAGGTAAATAGTTAAAACTAAAAGCCGAAAGCACATACTTTATCAATTTTTCCCTTTCCTCTAGTTTTTCGGACAACTTAATTTGCAAGCCCGTCAATTTCTTTGTATTGCCATTCCCCCAATACACGTACTGTAGCAGGTTATTATAGACTAAACAACAGCTATTTTGTAGCTTGTCCGATAGCTTACTCCACATTTTGGTAAGTGATACCGAGTACATTGGCGCCTTTAGGAAGTATAACTTACTATCTTCCAATAAGGTTAAACAGTCTTTTAAGGGTTTATACACTCGTTCCGCACTGACATAGCTTCCAATGCACAGTTGTATATTGTCGCTTCCAATCGCGTAATACCATGTTCTTTGACCAAAGTAGACGCAAATGTTTCCCTTAAACGTACATCTGGACAACGTAAAAAATCTAGTATATGATTGCCAAGTTGTTTATTAACACCAGGACTTGTTATCTGACACACAAATTTGTTGTATATCTTAATTCTTGCATTGGTTGTTAGCCATGTTAAACAATCAATCCCCGCAGTTTTATCGTTGTCAACTATAATATTACACTTTTCTTCGTATTCTCCCTTATAGCAAAAGTTATGCTTTGTAGTTAAATAATTACACATCTCCATCTTGCTAAATATGCCCGCAAAATCTTGGGTTACATCCATGTCAAAAAGATAGAAATAATCTTGTTCGACTTCGTCTAATATATCTGGTAGTTCCTCCAATAAAGTTTCCAACTTAACATCTGCTAGTTCCACTTTATATGGAACACATATAGGATTTCGGAATTTTTTATTAATACATTCGAGGTCTTCTTTTTCCGATAATTTCTTTTACTCTCTGGCCCATCTTGTTAGTGCTTTCCAGAGAAAACGGAAGCTTAGCTTTAACACCATGCCTAGCGGAAACAAATCGGTTGATTAATTGATTGATTAATAGGTTAGGTCAGCGCCGCGGCGCTGACCTAACCTATTAATTTTTCCTTTTATCTGACCTAGGCTCACACTTGTTTTTTAATGGAAAAAAACTCATTAAAATGCAATTAGTGCTAATGGGTTTTTAATGAGAAAACTCATTAAAAAGCAATTAGGTCATATGGTCATGTGGTCATATGGTCATGTGGTCATGTGGTCATATGGTCATGTGGTCATATGGTCATGTGGTCATATGGCCATGTGGTCATGTGGGGGTAATTTCACCCTATGGGGCAATTTCACCATAACTTAACATCCTACATATATCCGGATATATGTCGATGCGCATCCCTGTCGGCTTAGGTTGGATAACAACATATTCGACTATCTTCGGCAATATACGTCCTCACTCTGTAGAATACGTAAGAGAACAATTTTTCGTATTCAATTTAGTATTCGATAGTAGTTAGAACGGTAAACATGAGCGTCTCCAAGGTGATTAACGTTTCTCAACTTCTTGGGAATAAAGTGAAACCGACAAATGAGCGATTTGGATTATGGCTGTTGACAGAAAATATGTGCAACAATAATCTGGTAAAAGATATTGGTAATATTTGTTATGTCGAAGGCGAACAGATGCTGACTGTTGGACTACACACCAATTACAGAACCATTTTGTGACAATATAATGTTGGTTAAAATTTGCGACCTTACTGACACCGAACAAGCATCTGCAAACAAAAAGATGTTTATCCTAAAAAAAGAAATTTGTGGTGCATTTTGAAACATGTCATTTTACCTATGGTAAACGCCACGTTTCAGCTTGATTTATCTCTCCCTTTAAACCTCAGATTTTACTTTAAAAAGTCCATTGAACCTTAATATACACTTTTACTTTAATAGATTTATTATAATCTCAGAATATAAGAAGGTTATAGTACTTTATAAAGTACCGTGTTTTGTTTTTCTAATATTCATACTTGTTTGTAAAGTTGCCTACAATCCAGTATTCTTGGTATTTAATTTCACACTTACTTTGCAGAAGAGCTCTATAGTTTTCTTTCCTTACAATCCTAAATACCCCGCTCTGATATTTGAGACAGATTGTTTGCCTGTCAAAACGTTCTGACAAAAGTTTCATTTCTTGTCTTGACTTGTGCACAACAGGTCGCTTTTGAGTTCAAGGTGATAAAATTGACCATGAGGTCGTATCAAGTATGTATTATTTTGTTAAATAAAAGATGTGTAATCATTTAAATAATATTACAGCTATCTTGTCTAGCGTTTCCTTCCCTTCATGGGCTGCGAATCCCACCGGATTGCTTTTCCGATGGTAAGAAATTAACAGATGTATTTTAATTTCCTTTTGACTTTTTTTTTGCGTGTTAACTAATTCACATATTGTATTTTAGGGTCGTTCTCTACCCTCAGTTTTCCTATATTTGCACCTTACGCTCCGTAAAGAAGCAAATGTGTTTTGCTGTCGTTTGACCATGAGATGACGATGGCGTTGTACATTTAAATTAAGCTACCGCAACATACATTTTTAGTTTTATTAATTACTCTCTTAAATTTTGGTTTGATATGGATCTATGAAGTTAACACAGAATAATGTTTTTCAACTTGTTTGTATGCTAGCGAATTCTACCTCATCATTTGTTTAATTTTGATGTTACCTGGGACTCCTGCAGTTTCTACACATGTGATTTGGATTTCTACAGATGTTCCGTTCAAGAATATCAGGGTAACAAAAAATATGTTATTCAATGCACATGTCAGGTATGACAAACTAAAATACTATTTATCTACTCAAAATTTAATGAACTGATTTATACAATATTAAATTTTCTTTATGTTACACTTGTAAAACATATAAATCTTACAGATAATTTATCTGGTGTTCACAAATAGTAATTCTTTTATACATAGTCTTACTGGACGCATACTGTCCAAATGTAAGCCACACGTTTCATGAAACTTATGGTAGTTAAGTACATTTATTAATTTCGTTACGCATTTAAAAGCACAAGATACTTTTCTTTGTATTTTTGAACGTTTAGTTCACGTTAAATATTTTATTGACTTTTATATGCTACATTCACATATTTTAAAACTCTCTTAGACTTATGTACCTACATTGACTAGTTGCAAAAAAAGAAACATGTATCATAATCTTTACTGATCCTTTCATTTTATATGACTTCATAGAATATTTATGTTTTGTTCAAAATTTATTTTCTATAAAATTTAATAAACACACTATATAACTTTTCATAGTTTCTCACAGTTGTTTAATTTACAGTTATTAATTCACAAATTTTCTCCCCTTCGAGATTTTAGGTCTCTTGCAGCCTCTGCAACCTCAACGGTCGATGCTAGCTGTGCCAGAGTGTAATTTTTTTTATGCTCTGTCGTGCGCCTATCCTTTTTAAAACACCTGGAAAAAGGGTAGGGTGCAATTTAACAGCTATCTACGAAGAAAGTTCAACCGATTTGTTTCCGCTAGGCATGGTGTTAAAGCTAAGCTTCCGTTTTCTCTGGAAAGCACTAACAAGATGGGCCAGAGAGTAAAAGAAATTATCGGAAAAAGAAGACCTCGAATGTATTAATAAAAAGTTCCGAAATCCTATATGTGTTCCATACAAAGTGGAACTAGCAGATGTTAAGTTGGAAACTTTATTGGAGGAACTACCAGATATATTAGACGAAGTCGAACAAGATTATTTCTATCTTTTTGACATGGATGTAACCCAAGATTTTGCGGGCATATTTAGCAAGATGGAGATGTGTAATTATTTAACTACAAAGCATAACTTTTGCTATAAGGGAGAATACGAAGAAAAGTGTAATATTATAGTTGACAACGATAAAACTGCGGGGATTGATTGTTTAACATGGCTAACAACCAATGCAAGAATTAAGATATACAACAAATTTGTGTGTCAGATAACAAGTCCTGGTGTTAATAAATAACTTGGCAATCATATACTAGATTTTTACGTTGTCCAGATGTACGTTTAAGGAAACATTTGCGTCTACTTTGGTCAAAGAACATGGTATTACGCGATTGGAAGCGACAATATACAACTGTGCAATTGGAAGCTATGTCAGTGCGGAACGAGTGTATAAACCCTTAAAAGACTGTTTAACCTTATTGGAAGATAGTGTTATACTTCCTAAAGGCGCCAATGTACTCGGTATCACTTACCAAAATGTGGAGTAAGCTATCGGACAAGCTACAAAATAGCTGTTGTTTAGTCTATAATAACCTGCTACAGTACGTGTATTGGGGGAATGGCAATACAAAGAAATTGACGGGCTTGCAAATTAAGTTGTCCGAAAAACTAGAGGAAAGGGAAAATTGATAAAGTATGTGCTTTCGGCTTTTAGTTTTAACTATTTACCTATAAATTATTTGGAGATAGTAGAGGAAGATAGCCAAGATAAAATAAAATCTTACACAAGTGCTACATTAAAGCAGGTAGTACATATTTTACACAATCTGCAACACCATATTCTACAATTCCAAAAGAAATAGTAATTTCGGAATTGGGATTGATAGATACGCCTAACATTCGTCCAGAGGTTGTACGACAACGCGTAAATATTGGTAGTAAACTCTATCCGTTTACGCTAAAGGAAATTGCCCCATTATGTATACCATACGCTGTAAGTGGAAGGAAAAGACAACTGGAATTAGAGGAAATAGATGCAAAAAAGACGAAAATTAGACTACATGGAAAACACTGCGACAATACGTGATCAATACAAAGATGTGTTAGACAAAGAACATTTTATTAGAGAAAATGAGGAAGAATTAAAAGATTATTTTATGTGCCGATGGACTGACTTAGATACATCTGGTTTCTACAAGTTGTATGCATTTGTGGTTAGTAAAAAAGACTCTTTTAGTTATGTAGGCGTCCTTGCGGAAAAGGATGGCACTAAATCAGTATATTTTTTAAAAGGTTATTCTAAAAACGTATTTATCAAAATGGCAGATAACAAAGACGAACTAAGGAATGCGGGTTTCGTAATCTTTGCGTACACGACACGCAAAGAGGTTGCGCTAAACATTGTATATTTGCCTAGTAAAGAACCTTTTGGATCATTTAAAACCGAGGGTCTTACAACCTATAACAACCATATATTCCCAAAAGTGGTGGACATGCAACTACGCAACAGTCTGTGGGAGAATAAGAATTTCCTCCAATACCGACAAGAAGAAGTCGATCAAGCTAACAAGATACGTATGCAGGATATAGTGGGAAAGCTGCGATTAAAAGATTGTCACAAACTGCAAGAATTACACGAAGGAATGGATCTGGTTGTCGGTGGAATCAAAGACTTTAAATATAGAGGCAAACTTCGGTACATTTTACAATTCGAAAACCTAGACGGTCTTTATGTATCAAACTATTGGCTAGAAAAGGAGATAGAAGACTTGGGTATCGATTTAAATTTTAAGCTGCAAATAAAATTAGATAAAATTAAAACCACTGCAAACAAACATAAAGAAGGGACTGTCTTCTGTGTATAACTTTGTATTAAAATTAAGTTTAAATGACTCCATGCTTGGCATTAAATATTTTTAAATTTGTTATGTATAATATCAGAATAAACATTTTATAATAGTATATAACATTGTTCTTTATTTATAAAAGGCTGTGACGTTACCCCGAAATAGCAGTCGCACAGAGAGGGGTGCGCATGGGCAGCGTGCATGGACAGGGTGCGTACGCGTAGGGTGTGCATGGGCAGGGTGTGCATGCGCAGGGGTGCTCATGGGCAGGGATGTCTGGGCGTACACGAGGGAAGCGGATGTTAACAGTCGCCAAGCATCCAATTCTTTATTTGGATGGTATCGAGTACTTGTCTGCGTATGTATCCGGAGTAAAAGAATACGATTTGTATACGCAGCTTATTAATAAAATTAGTTTATCGAGGGAAGATGACAAAAGGTACATCATTCCTAATAGTACAACAATCTACGCATGGGGGGCGTAAAGATATAAGATAGTTGTTTATATTTGTATATATTAGTTTTAAGATTCCATAATTTTTAAGTTCTTCTCCCACCTTCCAAATCCTTCTGGCTTCTATCCTGGTTGACAGAGTATACGTGTTATCTCCACGTTGTGTTCGCGAAACACTGCGGTTTTAGATTTCTCGGAAGATGGTTGGCTAAGGCATATGTCTTGGGTAGCGAAAAAGGTTTTAAAGATGGAGTTAAATAAAGATGGGCAAAAATCAGTGATTTGGGTCTTTAAAACGCATAACTTTGTATGGGGTGGTCCTATTTAAAATCTATTTACAGATTTGGGGTCCCTAGAAAAATTTAATATTAGTTGATACCTAGCAAAATATATTTATCTTAAAAGAGTGACTACCTTGCGTATAATAAATACAATATAACACTTGTCAACAAAAAAAGTTGTAGGGAAAATTAAAGACGTATTTAATGGGGGGTCCAGTATTAGAATTTGTTGGTAGTAATGTTAAGTCCTACTGTATTGTAGGCGAGAAAGATACGATTAAAAAGATTAAAGGAGTCTCACGAATTGTAGTTAAGTAAAACCGAGGGTCTTACAACCTATAACGAGCATATACCTCCAAAAGGGGTAGGCATGCAACTACGCAGCAGTGCGCGGGAGAATAACAATTCTCTCCAATAAGAAATTAAAGTCTCCATGTACGTAGCACCAGTCATTGGGTAACGGTAGAAATGTGGAACCTATAAAGACGATTATTAATTATGGTTTAGAAAAATAGTAGTTTTCGTGGACTAAATAATATAGCTTAGACTGGTTAATGTATATGACTACATATTCTCGTACATATCCACAAACATCTGCTTACGTCCACAATGGCGATACCGGTAGTTTTTGTTTAACAAATAGTAGGAAAGATACGTCAGGTGTTAGTGCGTGGAAGCCCATAGGATCGTTGGATTCAAAAAGAACGGTGCGGCGGGATGTATGGTGGCCTCCGTTAGAATAATCAAAAGTGGTTAATCAATTGTATTAGATGTTTAAATAAGCGAAAGTGTAAAGGTCTACATAAACAAAATTTAATTATCCGACAAAAGTGCGCGATGTGCTACACTTATAAGGAAAGTATGGAATGGTGCTTTTTAGCGGCCCTACCCGTAAAAAGGGCGACTGACTTTTTCAAGCAACTACAAGAATAGCAGTAGCGCAGAGAAGGGGTATGCATGTATTATATAGTTGCTGCAAAATATGTTAGTTTACGCGTAGCTCGGATGTGTAATTGATCACGACTTAAAGATCCCTCGGAGGTTTAAAAATTCTCGGCCCATTGTCGTTTGAAAAATGTTTGTAAATTATCAGAACAGGAGCGGGTCGAAGTTTAAGTTAGATGGATGATTGACTGAGTTTTTCTACCTTTACGAGGGAATTGGAAGTTGACAGACATCGAACATCTAATTCTCTATTTGGACGATATCAAGTAGTTACCGGTTCTAAAAATCATTACGTGCGGCCGACCGCTATGCAAAAGTGTAAAAGTTTACAGAAGCAAAATTTAATCATCAGACGAAAAAGTGCGCGATGTGCTATAGAAAGTATAAAAAAATGGTGCTTTGCATCGGTCCTAACAGTAAAAAGGAGAGTGACTTTTTCTAGCAATTACAAGAATAGCAGTAGCACGGCGAAGGGGTATGCATGTATTATACAGCGCATTGTTGCTATAAAATATGTTAGTTTACGAGAAGCTCGAACGTGCACAAATTAAATTTTAATCTATAATTAACCACGGTCGTAAAAATGGGAAATTAATGGTTAATTTTAATACTACTAAGCATATACTTTCGCTCGGTGATTCATTTAGAAAATATTCAAGCCCACCATTTCCTAAAATATGACGTAGAAGTTATTTAAAATTAAATTACTTTATTAGTAAGTATCCTGTAGACAACAAGTTGGTATTTCTTTAGTAATGGTTTAAAGTGTTTTTATTAAGTTTTTGGTTATAGAAGCAATGCATCTTCTACAGCACGACTTGCACACAATTTGTGTGCGTGTGCTATCACCCTTTTGGATTTTTAATATGCACGCGATCCGTATAACATGGAAGACGTTTCCGATGTTTCTACTAACGTCATTCGCACCATCGACGATGCGAACCAGGTGCATGCATTGGCGCTAAATGTATTGGACAAGCAGCAGCAAGGATTATGACGTCATTTAGTTCCCCGCTGAATCCTCAACTTCGTTCGGGTGTCTTCGGAAACCTTCGGTTTGCATTCTATAGGGTACATAAAGCAGGTGTGCAAGAATAAACTCTTTAGTTATAAGTTAGTTCGCTTACAAGTTTAACCAAAGTGCTATAGTGCGGATTTTGTTTTGTACTAAAATGGTATCTGCAAACGTTTTTAAGTGCAACTCTTGCGGTGCTTCCTATACCTGGAAAAATGCTCTCAAACGGCACCAGAACAAATGTCGTGGTGCAACATCGTCCACGGTTAAGCTTATACATCCGCCCGCAGCAAAGTACTTAAACTGTGGGTCTTGCGGTTTCGCTTTTACGAGAATGGACAACTTACTGCGACACAAGGAAAACAGCACGGTATGTCATTAAGCCTTAAACGTTCAGCCCCGCCAGCTGTTAAAGGGACTTGTACGAAACAACCACGAATTATGTGTAAAGTATGCGATTTCGTAATGGAAAAGACTACCTATGCTGCACACTTAAGGAGCAACAGACATAAAAATGCATCAGTTACCGCTACTAACGACGATGGTGTAGAAATGGTTAGTACAGCGTTTAACAACCGTATGGCTAGCTATCGCATAAAGAACGCCAGTGTCGACGATGGAGTGCCCGAGTTTCTTTGGAAGCAGAAAGAGCGATTTATTCGATTAATAAATGAAAAAAGAATACAACATACAGCAATAAAAGTCTACTGCGAACTCTACGGCGTTTACACCAAAATGGGGAAGAGACTACCGATGTGAAATCCTTTAACACAAAAATGTGGTTATAACGTCTTCTAGTAATCTGGAAAATATGTACGAGGTCTTAAGCGAAACCATAAGAACAAAATCAGAGGAATTTGAAACATGCGGGTCCGGTTGGTCTTTGGAAAAGGTGCTCTATTTAGAAATAAATATTAATAAGTATAAGCCGATATGAGAAGTTCTAGGTTAAAAATAAAAAATTGTGAATATGTATTTAGAAATGTGGTTTTACAAAATTTAAACTGTATTAGTAAAATTGTCTGTAATAAAAAGTTTTAAGAATTGTTTTAGATTTTCTTTTATGTATGAGCCGCAGGAAATTTATAATTTAAAGGGTGTGTGTAAAATGGTAAGGGGTCGTTCGATTTTAAATCTATTTAGAGATTTGGATTGTGCATAAAATTCTAGACTAACAAGATGTGCTACATGTATAAAAAATTTATAAGAACGCTCAAAAGTCGCTACAGGTAAGAAATCTTAAAATGGGGGTAGCTCTCTGGGGGATAGTGCTATGTGAAAAATTTAAAGAGATTTGGGTAGCTTAGAAAATTCTAATATTGATTGATACCAAACAAGGTAGGTTTATCTCGTGGGTGGAAATGTGGAGAAAGATTTATCTCGCAGAGGGTATATGTGTAACTTTGCAGGGCGTGGTCCGATTTCAAATCTGTTTGCAGATTCGGGTTGTGCGTAAAATTGTAGACTAATTTAATGTATTGCATGTATAAAAAAATTTATAAGAACGCTCAAAAGTCGCTACAGGTAAGAAATCCTAAAATTAGGGTAGCTCCCTTGGGGATGGTGCAATCTGAAAAATTCCTAGAGATTTGGGTAGCTGAGAAAATTCTAATATTGATTAATACCAAACAAGATAGGTTTATCTCGAAAGATGCAATGGCTAGACGAAGAAAACTATTTGTTAGGTTTGCTTATAGAGCAAATAGCAAAATTAGAAGATCAGGACTTTAAAGGGGTATAACTTTGCAGGGCGTGGTCCGATTTCAAATCTGTTTACAGATTCGGGATGTGCATAAAATTCTAAGCTAATTTAATGTATCGCATGTATAAAAAAATTTATAAGAACGCTCAAAAGTCGCTACAGGTAAGAAATCTTAAAATTGGGGTAGCTCCCTTGGGAATGATGCTATCTAAAAAAATCCTAGAGATTCGGGTAGCTGAGAAAATTCTAATATTAATTGATACCAAACAAGATAGGTTTATCTCGTGGGTGGAAATGTGGAGAAAGATTTATCTCGCGGGTGGAAAGAATGCGGGTGTGATGTAATCAAAATGGTTGTGGGGGTGTCCGAGCAAGGAGGAGAGCAAGGAGGAGCCAGGAGGAGATTCTTAAAAAATAAGACTTTATAGTGCGAATTTACATGTAAATTTGGTCCAAATGTGTGAGGAAATGTAGGATTCTGGAGGAAATGTGGTGCTGATTACACCAATAATGTACTACTGGTAGCAGCCTTTTGAAATGATGTGCTTCAGATGTATGAGGACGATAGCATGGACAGACAAAGATAATAACAAATAAGTTACAGAAATAGTAGGGGAACAAGAATATTGGGGAAAAAGAGAAATAGTAGGGCGGAATACGTTCTAAGGCATTTTTGGGGAATAGTATGTGATATATTACAAGTAGAGATAGGAAAAAAGAGGTAGATGTAGACCTAGATCAGACAGTTATAGATTCAAACTGTGCATATTTCGGGGAAATCTGTAGGTTAGTTCAGAATAGGGAACAAGGATGGTACGCGTCTAACCAGTTCTAGGACTGAAGACCTAATGATGAAATAACAGGAAAATAAAATAAATCACGGCACGTATATCTGTTAAAATACTATAAATCAATCAAATAATAGAATAAATAAATATCAATAATAATAAGAAACCATAAAAAACAACATAAATAAAGACACAGTAATGGTAAATGACGTTCTTTATTAAACAACAAATATTTTAAAAATAAGTAATATTGTACATCCGGCACAGTAAATTAATATGACGCAACCACATTCACACAAATATTCAATTTGTAACAAATCAAAACAGAAACCTGAAGTACAAATCTTTATCCTGGAGGACACTTGCAATATATTTAAATATTTTTGTATTTATTATGAAATCTCCATAAAACAACTATCTTTATAATTGAAATGAAGCTATTTATAGCAATTTCATGTAAATAATAGTAATTAAATAAAATTGACCTAATTGTAAAGGCAGTACTAAAAATCACCAAGCATGAGTTATAAAAGCATATTATACGTCATTGTTAAGGTAACTACATGCAAACATTTTAATTTTACTCTTTTGCAAATAGATTTTAACAACGATAATAAATGATATCTATTTGACTATGCAAAGATAGATTAAAACCAAATTTATAACATAAGAAATGACAACTACGCCTCTTGTTCATTTAAATTAAATTATTAAAATACAAAAATTACTATATCGTGTCTTATAATTTTTTAAGAGTGACCTACACCAAAAGATAAACATCAGTTAGGCAGCTTTCTGGGGCTGTGATCATACCATAGAAGATGTGTTTCTGGGTTTCCGAATATATCCAAACCCCTTGACCTAGCTAACCATAGATGGGCGTAATTATTGGGATGAATATTGAAAAAAATGCGTTTCAGCAACAAAGGAATTTATTGACAACAGCTCCGACCTTAAGTTATCCTCGGTCGGACGGCAAATTCATCTTAGATACAGATGCTAGCGGTGTCGCCATCAGAAGTGTACTATCCCAGATGCAAGGTGGGCAAGAAAGGGTCATTGGTTATTTTAGTAAGGTGCCATCGAGACGGGAACGAAACTATTGCATTACTAGAAGAGAACTATTGGCGGTGGTAAAATCCGTAGAACGCCTTTATAGATACCGCTACGGGAGAAAATCTCACCCGAGAACTCACTGCGTCCCCGACGCTCTGAAGTGAATATTACAGTTTAGAAAACTCGAAGGACAAGTCGCCAGATGGGTAGAAAGGCAGCAGGAATATGAATATGACATGGAACGCGGTGCTAGTACGAGTCATCGTAATGCAGATGCCTAAGACCGGTTTGCCCCGAAGATTGAAGCTTACTTAGAGTTACAAACAAGACGTGATCTACTTGGTCGGACTACCGTGATCAATGACGATTGGGCCCTACAGATATAAGCGGAACAGGAAAATGACAATGACCTAGGTGTCATTCTGAGTTGGAAAGCCAGAGGAGAACGTCCGTCGTGGCAGGACATTAGCCAATTAAGTAGCATACTATAGTCGTATTGGGCACAATGGAATTCCCTAAAAGTAGAGAATGGGATTTTGGTGCTATCTTGGGAGAATGGGGACGGATCCGTAAGTACGCATCTGGTGTTAAAAAAACTTTAGAGACGTCCGAGCAAGATTTTACTGGATAGACTGAAAGGACGATGTAAGAGTCGTGCCGCAAGTATGATCTGTGCGTACCATTGAAAATCCGTTAAACTTCAATAAGGCAATACAAAGTGATCAGTCTCTTTGAGAGACTGGCAATCGACATTGCCCGTCCATTACCTAAGACCGACTACGGGAATAAGTACATCTTGGTATCCATGGACTATTTTACGAAGTGGAGCAAAGCGTATGCCATACCAAACCAAGACGCTGCAAACGTCGCTGACGTGTTGGTAAAAGAACTGTTCTACCGTTTTAAAGTTCCTATAGAGTTGCAAGCAGAGCAGAGTAAAAATTATCAGTCAGAGTTGTTTCAAGAGGTTTGTTGGTTACTAGGAATGAAGAAGGTCCGAACAACACCATTGCACCCGCAATCGAATGGTATGGTAAAGCGCATAAACCGCACATTCAGCAACTGCCTATCCAAAGCGGTCTCTTAACATCAGTGGGACTGGAACCAATATTTCCATATATTTTGATTGTTCTATCGGTCTTCGGTTTACGAGAGTACTAGACAGATACCTGCATGTGCTATGCTGGGGCGCGATATACGTTTGCCATACGATCTTGAGTTTGGGTGTAAGCTCGGAGATGACATCGTAGGCCAGAGTTACGTTGCGAAGATTAAGTGCCGGATGCACGACATCCATAGTGATGTTAGGAAAAATATTGAGATCGCAACTGATAGAATGAAGACCAGATATGACATCAAAGCACAGGAGTCTGGTTTTCAAGAAAACGACCGCGTCTGGTTAAACAACCACAGACGGAAGCGTGGACTGTCGCCAAAGTTACAAAAACATCGAGAGGGCTTCTACGGAAATGTAAAGAGGATTAACGACGTGGTATATCGGATTCATAAGCTCACTAAAGGAAGAACGATAGCGGTGCATGTTAACCGGTTAGCACCCTATGATAGCGATGATGCCAGTAATGCCGAAGAACGGCAAGCAGTGAGACGAACAAGTGGTTATGCCCGTGATGATAAACAAAGGTGTGGGTCGAGCTATGATTAATTCATGTCTCTGAACAGCGGCACAGGCAAAGTGAGATTTGGAGTCATAGAAGAGATTCAAGGTGATCTATTGGATATGCCATTAGATTACTCTCTGGCGTATTGTGTAGCGGCGGCCAACAAGTACCAGAAGTTGGAAAGACGATACGGCTAAACGAGTGACATGGAGGCATCTACTACTTGACGACTAAGCAGCAGTTTTTTGGTAAATTGATTTACCAGAATCTGTGAAAGGCACTAGTAAACCTCAAAGGCCAGATGATCGAATTTGAAGATAGGAAACTGGCCGTGCTCAGGATCAGTTGTGGGCGCGATGGGTTAGACGGGAGGGTTGTACGAAATATGCTGGAGATTATGTTTCAGAGTAACGGGGTCCAGATTTTGATATGTAATTACAATCCAAATGGTACAGCGCCTATTATGAAAAGCGTTGATTGCTACTTCTATCAACATGGAAACTGCAGAAATGGTTTTGACTGTCCTTACAGCCACATGGACTTCCGACGTCCGGGTGACAAATTGTTCTGGGACAGAACAGCTTTAAGAGAGAGATAATGTGGTGCCGCTTGATCTACTTGTGAATACATTAGAACGTAACAAAGCGTTTTAGTACAAAGATGATTGATGGCCTGAAGCGTTTCACCCCTAGGATAAATCTTGATTGACAGTTACAAGACTTTGCATTTAAAGACCATAATAGGTATATTTAAAGGTTATTTTGCTTACAGTAGGAAATCTCGATAAGTGATTTTACAATTCTTGTAGTGACTAGAGTTTTCGAGAACAATTAAAATGTGTAATATTTGCGACTATAGATGTGAGTCAGTTCTAATTGCAGCTTCGAATGTATACTTGTCCTTATGTAAAGCGTTCATTGCAGTAAGCTATAGTTTGAAGCTTTAAAAGGTGTGATATAAATTTCTGTGTACTACCGATATAAATTATTTGAATATAAATTATTATAGTGAGAAATTAATAATTAGTGCTTCGTATATAAAGTAATTGAAGTGCTTTTGGATTAAATTAATTAAAAAGATAGAATCGTATTTTAAAAAGATATATTTGTACTGTTAGTCAAAGCTCTGATAGTAAATCGTTGCTAGCTTTTTGGAAATTTTATAGTACTACGAGTTGCTGAAAAAGGCCCGTATAACCAGTTTGAAGATAAAGAACTATTGTTATTGCAAATAGAATTTTTGACACCTGTAAACATTACGGTACCTGACAAATTTTATAAATTGGCTGGTGTATAAGGCAAATAACAACAGCCTTAAAACGAATCCTTGAAGGACTCCTGAGGTAGTGTGAGAATTAGTGGACGTAAAATTATCAACCATTACTCCTAGCTTCTTATAGTTTAGGTAATCGCAAATCATGTTGGCAGTGTTTACAAACCACTTTCTAGTTGCCGCTTGAAGCGAGCGGACGTGTTTTGCAGAGCTCCCGCTTCAGCAATAACAGTAAGTTTTTATCTAGGGTTTATATTATTTATTGTTGTATTATTTTATTTGAAGCTTTGCTTTTTATTGTGTTTTATTTTTATAATTGTCCGCCATCAAATTTTAAATACAGGGCAGTAAAATAAAATTTAAAAACAGAATTTAAACCTAATAAATACTAAATAAATCGCGTTTTCCTTTGCAATTTAAATTAAAATCCGCGTTTTAAAATAAACCAACTAAATTTAGGGGTAATAAAACAAAAAACTACTAAACAAATACTCAAAAATAATTTCGAATAACTTAAAAAGGCGTTTTTAATAAATTTAAAACAAAAACCGCGTAAATCGAGTTAAAAAGCCGGGTAAAACAACCAAAAAGTGTGTGAATTTTTACAGTGCGCGTATAATCAAATAATAAGTTAAAAACAAAAATCTAGGCCCCTTTTAAATTAAATAAATATCTTAAAAACTGTAAATTTTAAAACAATTTCAATATAAATTTTCCGTAATTTAAGTACACGCATACTTAAAAGTTCCTTTAAAATCGATTTTTAGTGTAATTAAGCGGTGTAACAGTTACAGGTTGTGCTAGTCACCAAGTGATTAAGTGAAAGGTCATTTCCGGTTACCGCATTCCGATTGCGCTCGACCTTATTTGTTAATTACATTTAAAATAAACTGTTGTTATTTATAAATTAGATATTTTGAAGTAATTAATTTATTTAAATTTGATTTGGCGGTTTTAAAAATTTAAAATAAATAAATAGTGTTTTTTACGGTACATTTCAAATCGAGATATTTTTATTGCGTTAGGGAATTTATTTGGTTCTAGTTGTTTTTTGACGCTTAGTGCTCGCTGTATTTATGTTAAAATTTAATATTTAATTGGGCGGTTCGAAGTTTAAATAAATACAAGGTTGCTTACGGTTCATCTTTAAACAAAACGTTTTTATTGGACCAACGTTTTGCGCTCTTGTAGCGTCGTTTTTTTAGCGTCGCAACGGTCAAGTCGTTTTTTGAGCTGCGTTTTAGGTGTCATTCTTTATTGATAGTTTTGTCAGCATGGTGGTCCACCGCGACGAGGAGCCGTTGCCCAGGAAAAAGAAGGGAGATCGGTCGGAGTCTGATAGGTCGGAGGCTGAGGGCGCTGTTGGGAGGAAACAGCTGAAGGTAGTTTTAAAAAACGTTATGATAGGGATTCAGGAGGAGGTAGAGAAGTCTGTGTCTGCGGCGGTAGTGTCGGGGGAGTCGGGACCTCCCGTGGTGGTTGCGGCGCCAGAATTGCCCTCTACTTCGCGAGCCCAGCGCACGATGTCGACTATCAGCAACGTTAGCGTTGATGCTAGCAACCTCGATGAGCTGGAGCTCTTAAAGTTTAGGGTGAGGAAGGCGCACGCTGCCGTCTATGGGAAGGTGCCGACGACCTCCGCCACTATCGTCGTGGAAGACAGGAAGATGGTTCGGCACGCCGTGGATAATATACGCGACGTTACGAACCAACTTATAGGTATGGTTAGGGCGCTTCGTCTTTGCCTAGATAGTCCTGGGAGAGCTGGTGTTGTCGGGGGAAATCCAGCGGTGGTAGCTTCCATTTCAGGGCAGCAGTGTTACTGGGGCCAGGAGGTGCCGATGCCGTGGAAGGCGTCGTTTGCTGCAGCTGCTGCAGGTGCAACGCCTACCTTTGCAGTTAGGGTCGACGCCAGGCCAGGGGAGAAAGAGGACGTCATGTCGACCCTGAAGAAAAAGGTCGATCCCGCTCGTGATGGGTTTGTCGTGGTCGGAGCTCGTAGGAGCGCAGGGGCGGTGTGGTAGTTGAGTGTGCAGGTCGAGAAGACGCAAAGAAATTGCAGTCGAAGGTCGGCGGTCACTGCAAAGAGCTCGTGGCGAAGACCATCGAGAAGAAGCGCCCACGGGTCGTTCGTCCCGGGGTCGTAGCGGAGATGAAGGCAGAAGAACTGGTGCGGTTGATCGCGAGCCAGAATCCCCGCTTCGGCGATTTGAAGATTGAAGACCACCTAAGGGAGAAATTTAGATTTGGCGGAAAGGGCCCTAGGGATCCCTTCGTCAATGTAGTCTTCGAGGTGACCCCACACTTCGAGGGTGTATATTAGCTGATGCTATAAACCTCAGGTGGCGAAGAGTCTGGGCCCGGGACCACTTCTCGATGACCCAGTGCTACAGGTGCTACGAGTACGGCCATAGATCGATGGAGTGCAGGGAGAAGGTGCAGTGGTGCGGTAACTGTGCCGAGGTCGGGCACGAGTTTAAGAATTTCCGGAGGGCAGTCCCCTGCTGTGTGGTTTGCGCTAGGGCAAACGACAGCACTGGCGGTGGCGCGAAGGTCGATACGCGCCACGACGCCAAGTCGAGTAGATGCCCCACGATGCTGAGATTGAAGAACGCAATCACACGGAACATCGATTATGGACCGTGAAGAAAAAGAAAGATTTAAAAGAAGCAAGAAGATTAAATTCGCGCAATTAAATCTCGGGAAAGGAAAAGGGGCAACAAATAACTTCGTAAAGTTATTCTCCGAAAATAATATCGACATCGGGCTTATACAGAAACCGCACCTGTATAGCCATAAAATAACAGGTTTTGGTAAGGGGGTTACCGTATTAAACACGGATTGCGAACGACCGCGAGTTAAAGTTCGGGCCTTTGGAGCTGGTTTTTTAAAAAACGTTGAAACTTTAACACATTTTTATTTACTAAGTTAAACAGAAATTACATTGGAATTTGGAATAACTGGTTCTTAATAACATTAATAAAAATAATTTAATTGTACTGATGAGTAGCTCAAACAACGAAGTATGGAGTTTGAAGACTGACTGCCGGGTATTGAGCTCCCGGGCTTTTTATAATAACCTGCCCCTCACACGGCTGTGAGAACTTGCAGATCTCATGTCTGCGTTTCTCTTAATTGTACACTTTATTACAATGTAACAACTTAATTCTAAGTAATTGCGGTCTGTTGACCGCCTGTGACCTGCCACCTGCAGTATCACTGCCCTCACGGATGCAAAGTTGCATGTCCGTTCACATGAACTGTCGATAACCTCTCTGGGTTATCCTTGTGTTACAATGTTGCATTGAACTTATACTTTTATTTAACAATTTCTAATAATTCCTATTAGATTCAATATATCAATATATATAGGTAATTGGGGGATACATAACTCCTCCCACCGTAAATGAAAAATTAAGGTTTTTCTTAATTTTTAAATACATAAAATACATAATTCAATTTCATTTAAAATTCATTATTTCTAAAGGTATACTTGTCGTTTCTTTATTTTTCTTTGTTTCCTTAAATCTCTTTGTTTCCTTAAATCTAAAACTGTTTCCTTCATTCTTATATCTAAGGTACATTTTGTATAATACATACATGATTACAAAAATTACTAAAATGATCAATACAATTGTCCAAACACTTATATTATTATAATGTAACTTTGGCGTTTCGAGTTCACTTAATTGTTCTTTATAACTTTCCACTAATTTCACGGCGTGGTTGAGGTCGTCTAAGTCTAGATGCTCTAGCTTCATAGGTTTCTTAATTAATTCTTCGTCTTCTTGTTGTATCTTGAATTGTAGTTCCGGTAAGTTTGCAAGTTTCTTTGTTGCTATGGGATCTTGATAAACTCTGATTACTTCATCTTTCAATTTCACATAACAGTCTTCTTTGAGGGTAATTAGTTTGCTTCTGATTAATGCTTGGTTATTTTCATCTTGGTTGCTGTGGATGGTTGCTATTACTTCTGTTGGGAAAATGGCTATCCATTTGTTATCTGTAACTTTTTGAATTTTCATGTTAGTTATTTGCACTTGTTTGGTTTCACAGTTTTCCTAATGATTTGAGAATTTTAATAGTTGTACTTCACATGGGCTGTCTTCTTTAATGGTTGTTGTCGTCATCGATTGACATAAATATTGGTTTGGTGTTACTTCAGTACATTTTTCGTTTGTATAACCATATCTCAGTTCATTTAGGGATAGGAATTTGGTTTTGGGTATGATTACTTGGTATGTGCTAGTAACCTTTGTTGGAAAAGCAAATAAATGATAATATTGATAATTGTTACTTTCTACTATTGGAACTTCTATTAAAAATATAATTTCGTTTTTCTTAATGCTGCTAAAATTTGTTACATTTAAGTAAGGGTTGATATTATTTGAGTAAATATTGTAATTTTGTATACTGCCTAGTTTAGTGGTAGTATACCGGGGTTGTTTTTATAATTTCTATTATTACTTGGTTGTCCGTTCTACCTGGGTGGAGGTTGACGGTAAGGGTGATGATTGTCCATCTGAAATTACAGGGTGTCTTAGGTTTTTTAATTGAATGTATTTCGTTATTTTACCGTTGTCTACTACTGCTATGTTTTTATCTGATATTTTCTTAATTTTAAATGGTCCTAAATTTCTGGGTGCTGTTTTATGTCGCTTGCTCTGAAAGTTTTTCTCATATACGGTTTGTCCTATTGAAAATTTATTTGAGTCGGTATTTTTATTTCGGGTTGTGGTGATACGTTCCTTATCGTTTTCTAATTTATCTTTTACCTTGTCATAAGTTATTTTTAGTTTTTGTTTGTGATCTTTCGCATATTGTTGATATACTTCTTATTGTAGTGTATGTCATAGGGATTTCGTGAATCTGAATGTCCTAATGTTAATTCTAAGGGTGTAAAATTTGTTGATGAGTGAATAGTGTTATTATAGGCGATTAGTGCGTATGACATTAAATTGGTTATATGTTCCTTTTTATAATTTATTCTTAATAATCGAATTTGTTCTAACAGGGTTAAATGTAATCGTTCAATTAGTCCGTTTGATTCAGGGTGGTTTTCCGTTATGAAATGAATTTTTATTTTGTGAAGTTCTAAAGTGTTTTGAATTGTCTCATTTTTAAATTCGCTACCATTGTCTAAAGTTATTGATTCGAGTGTTCCGTAAAATGTGAAATATTGTAAGAATCCTTGGGTCACGTCAATGCTATTTTTGGATGTGATTGGTATTGCTTGGCCTATTTTTGTAAATGCGTCTATAATTGTCAGATAGTTTTGAGCTTCTACTACTAGAGTATCGGCATGTAATTTTTGAAATGGTTTGTCGGGTGTTTTGGTTAACATTAAGGGTATCTTTGGGGGTTTCCTATCGTATTTCGCTTTGTCACATAATTCGCATTGGTTAATTAAATCTGTGGTTAAGTCCTTCATGTCTTTAAAATAATAACGTCTTATGAGTTGTTTTATTGTTTCGTTAATTCCACGATGGTTGGTTTTTCCTTCGTGTTGATTTCTAATTACATCGTTTATTTCGTCAGGGTCGTCTAGTGTTATTAGTTTTCTAGTACATCTGATGAGTTCAGGTCCAGAGTTATTGAATAATTTAATGTATAATTCTGAAAATCTTTGGTATAAATGTTCGGTGTTGAAATAAAAATAAAATCGTTTTTCTCGGGGTGTATTCTTTTAGAATTTTAATTATTTGTTCCTCATTATCATCTTTAGTTATTTGAATTTGGTATATCTTTTTGTTATCTACTTTTGTATATTTTACTGGATTGGGGTTATTTAAAACTTCGGTTATTATAAATTGGTTGGGTTTCATATCGATTGCTTCGTTTAAAATTTTAATCGCGTTTTTTGGTTCTTCGTTTTGTGTCGAATGTATCGTGTCGATCTCGTCTGGATCTTCCCTTATTTCCGTATCGTCTACGTTTCCTATAATGGATTCCGTTTCTAATGCATTGAGTTGGATTCGGCTTAAAGCGTCTGCGTTGTTGTTATAAATTCCCTTTTTATATATAATTTCGTAATCGTACTCTTCGAGTCTGATTCTCCATCTTTGTAATTTTGAATTTGGTTCTTTCAGTTTGCATAACCATACTAGTGGTCTATGATCAGTGTATATGTAAAATTTTCTTCCGTATAAATAAGGTCTAAAATATTTTGTTGCCCAAATTATGGCTAATAACTCTTTTTCTATAGTGCTATATTTTTGTTCGGTTTCATTTAGGGTTCTGGATGCGTAGCTGATAGGTTTATCGCTACCTACTTTTCCTTGGCTCAATACTGCGCCTAATGCTACATTCGATGCGTCTGTCGTTATTATAAATGTTTTCGAATACTTCTGTCAATCTTTCTATGTGTTCTACCAGTGATGTGGAATAAACTATGATGTCGTCAAAGTATACAAGGCATTTTTCATTGTGTATTCCTCGTAGTATATTGTCCATGACTCTCTGGAAAGTAGCGGGTGCGTTCTTTAATCCAAATGGCATTCGTTTGTATTCGTAATGTCCTCTAGGTGTGCTGAAGGCTGTTTTTGATATGTCTTTTTCTTCCATCTCTACCTGATGGTATCCTGATGCTAGGTCTAATGTTGTAAAATATTGGCATTTGCCTAATTTATCTAAAATTTCGGTTATATTTGGTAGTGGATATTTGTCATCTACCGTTTTTTCATTTAACTTTCTGTAGTCTATTACCATTCTGTACTTTCTCTTTCCGGTTGCGTCTAATTTCTTAGGTACTATTAACACGGGGCTGCTCCATGGTGAATTAGAGTGCTGGATTATGTCTTGGTCTAATAAGTCTGCTACTTGTCTGTCAGCTTCTTCTTGGCTTGCATGAGGTAGTCTATATGCTTTTGTAAAGATTGGTTTATTGTCTGTTAGCTCGATGTTATGTTTTACTGTGTTGGTGAATGTCAATGGTATTCCTTCACAATGGAATATGTCTCGGTATTCAAAACATAAGTTTTTAATTGCTCTTTCTTCTTCTTGATTGATATCGGTATTAAAGCGGATGTTAGTTAAATTTTCTCTTAACATTTCGTCATGTTCTATTGGGTTGTAATCGTTTTCTAAATTTTCGTCTATTTCCATTTCGTTAAAATTTAGTTCTTCTACGTTAATTGGGTCTGTCAGTGATAATTCTACGGGGTAGTCGTTTGAATTTAATATTGTTGTGGTTGCATAATTATCTTTATTTGCACTAAGGCGGTTGGGGTTTCTACTCCTTGCTGAAATGTCATATGATTTATTATTCCTAAATTTTTGTTAGATTTTACTGGGATTTTTATTTTTCTTTCCGTTCGGGGTTCTATAGTGTATTTTTGTTCAATTTGTGTGTTTTGAAATTTAATTGGGATTTTTCCGTATTTTGTCCTTAATAAACGATTTTTAATGTCAATGTTGGCTCCTAATTTTCTTAGAAGATCCATTCCGATTAATCCGTCATATTTATCGTTAAATTCGAATACACAAAATTTATGTTTCATTTTAACATTAAATGTTCTCGGTAAGGGTATATTGGCTACGAATTGGTGTAGTGTTGTTTGATGAGCTGTTTTAATTTTAAATGGTTCTCTTTCTACATAATCTAAATAATGTTTTTGTACGGTTCTGGGGCTAATTAATGTTTTTGATGATTCGGTGTCGATTAATAGTTTGAATTCGGCGTGGGGTATTTCTATGTATGGTAATACTAAATGATTTATGTTATTTAAGTTTATTAAGTTTGGTCGGTTATGAATTGGTCCATTTGAAAATTTGAGTTTGAGTTTTCTCCGTCGTACTCTTTGTAAGTTTCGTATTGTTCGTCACGTTCATAAGTTTCTGCATGGTTTGTTTCATTGTTTGTAGGTGTCTCAATGTAATTATTCTGGTCAGTGTCAAATTTTTCTATTTCTTGGTGGAATAATTCTTCCGATGTAAAATTGCGTTTCTGATGAGGGTTTGGTCGGATGTGTGTTATTTTTGTGTTTTGTCTGGTGTTACCAGATGAGGTGTCCATTGGTGTTGGTTTGTAATAATTATTAGGGTTGTTATTATTATTAGTCATTGGTGTATTTCTATTGGGGTTTGCGTTGAATACTGGTCTTTGTTGGTTTAGGTTTTGATTAAATCTCGGTTGGAATGCGGGTTTCGTAAAAGTTGGGTTGAATGTTGGTCTTGAAAATTTTTTAAATTGATTATTAAAATTTGTATTATTAAAACTTGGGTTATTACTTCGCGGTTGATTTGTTTGTGCGTTAAAGGGTGTGAATTTTTGTTGAGGGATTGTTTGTCTTGTAGCTTGTATAGTTTTTATTGGTGAATAACTTTTATTTGCGTTGGGGTTGTATAGTCTGTTGCGGTAATACATTACATTTTCTTCTTCTATTACTAGGCTCATAGCTTCTTCTAAATTTTGGGGTCGTTGGAATCTGATTTTATCCGATAGTCGTTCTGGTAAAGCGTTTATGTATGTGTCTAGTGCCATTTCGTCATACATTTTTGTTTTTAAATGTCTAACGTTTTGATCGGGTTTTTCGATTTTTAGTTTGGTTAAAATTAAACTTCTCACGTCTTGGCATTTCATTCCGAATTGGTAGGGGGATTGATTGTGTTCCATTCTAAGGTTTATTAGGTCTCGTACCAGGCATTTTATATTACGTTGGTCTCCAAAATATGCAATTAGTAGCTGTTTAAACTGGTCCCATTCCTGTAAGTCGTCCCTACTGGCGATTAATGTTAGTGCCTTTCCGGCTAGTTTACTTATTACTAAGCGTATAAGCAATGAATTTCTTGCGTCATCTCCGGGTTTGTAAAAGGTTTTTAGGAACATTTCACATGCTCCAATGAAATTCGAGAGATGGGCCTGCGTGCCATCGAACGTCTGTATTGTCTCTAAATAGAGACGTAAGTCTGTGTTACTCATGTTGGTTAAGGGTTGTTTTCGATTTTTGGAAATTTCAAAAAAAAATATTTTTTTTGAATTAAGGTTTATTTCGCTATTTGTAATGTTATTTTCGCTTCGGATTTCCGTTTGGGTTCTAAAATTTCAAATTTTGTAAAAATTGGGGTTGATTTTCTATTTGTAACGTTAATTATGCTTTGGATGTATTAATTTTTCTTTTGGATTAAGTAATTTCAAATTTTGTAAAAATTGGGGTTGGTTTTGCTATTTGTGATGTTAACTTTGCTTTGGTTTTATTAATTTCTCAATTAGATTAGGTAATTTCAAATTTTGTAAAAATTGGGGATGATTTTCCTATTTGAAACGTTAATTTTGCTTTAGTTTTATTAATTTTCCTTTTAGGTTAGGTGAATTCAAATTTTGTAAGGATTGAGATTTATTTCGCTATTTTCGGCGTTATTTTTTTGGTCAGGATTTGCTAATTTTTAGTTTGGATTGGGTGGATAAAAATTTGGTAAAATTGAGATTAATTTCGTACTTGTAGTATTGGATTTATTAATTTTAAGTTTAGATTGTGGAAATGAAAATTGGTAAAAATTTGAGATTAATTTCGTACTTGTAATATTAATTTTGGGTTTGGATTTATTAATTTTACGTTTGGATTGCGTCAAGTTATTTTTAAAATCGTAGTCGCTGTTATTTCTATTTAATTACACAGTGCGGTGATGTACTTGTGAGATCTGTATTCAATAATGTTGAATTTAATTACCGTAGTCTGGATTTGCTTGTTTTTATGCAGCTTTTGATTTATCTTTCTTAAGGAATCTGAAATGGATGGGTTTATTCTCGCTTAGCGTTGTTTTAGTTCAATTCTGTTAACTAATACTCTTTCCGTGGGTTTTACTGAGTTGCGTAAACGTACAGTTCGTCTGTCTTGTGTTCTACTTATAACTTAAGGTTGATTACTTTTGTACTCTATTGTTGAAATTGAATACTAAAGGATGTAATCTTTGTTACTTTGTCACGTACGTTGAGGTAATTGCACTTACAGGTGTTATTTTCAGTTTATAGGAATTGCTAAGTTACTTGCTAATGCTTTTGCATAAAGTGTTGAAATTGAACTCTTCGTTACGTGCGTTTTCAGGTTTTAATTAAAGCTTCTTATGATGACCGTTTTGCGTTATTCTGTATTGAAATAATGCACTTTATAATGCTGGTTAATTAGTTGAAAGACGTTTAGATTTTGTTGCAATTGTACACGCTTTTATGGATTGTAGGTATTAATGTAGAAACTGCGTCGCTTTATTATGTCGTGATTACTTATGATGCAAATTGCTTTAGTACTGAAAGTTGAAAGTTATTGCACTTCTCTGAGGTTCAAAGTGTATAAAAGATGCGAGCTTTGTTTTCTTAGGTGGTTTTAAGTTACCGTAGCAGAGTGTTTGCTATGATTTATCAGGTCAATGGTTTCAAATAATTGTTTTGTGATTGCTTAAAGATTAGCTTTAGCTTTGAAATTAAATTGCGTTCTGTGTTTCTAGTTTGCCGGTTTATAAACGTGCGTTGAATCGCGGTAATTATTTGGTGTTAGTGAATGTGCGCCCGTTTATTTTTGGATTATTTTGAGTTCGTTCTATTTATTATGGTAAGGATCTCTTAATATTAATTCTCATTTACTTTTAAAAAGAAAATCTCTTTTTAAATTCAATTCTTATTTGCTTTTTAAAGAAAAAATATCTTTTTAACATTCATCTTATAAGTTAATACTTTCTTAAAATAAGGTCTCGTTTTTTTTTTTGAAATAATTCACTTTGAACTATTTTCAAAAAAAATATTCATAATAATAAAATACATAAAACAATGATAAATAAAATAATACTAGCATATATCAATTATAGTTTTTGGTTTAAAAAAAATTTTATGGAAATGAACTTACATTAGTTTCATCTGTTTCTTTGGTGGGCTCGATCGATTCTGTATCTTGTCCACCTTGGTTTGTTTGTTGGCCTTAGACGATTCTTGTTCCTTGTCCAACTTGGTTTGTTGCTGGATTTAGACGATGCTTGTTCTTCCTCCAACTTGGTTTGGGTTCTGCCAAAATTTCGAATTAAAATTCTTGGTCACCAATCTTCCGATTTTTGGATTCTCAGTGCCCTTTTGACATCCGTTACGACTGCGCCAGTTAAAGTTCGGGCCTTTGGAGCTGGTTTTTTAAAAAACGTTGAAACTTTAACACATTTTTATTTACTAAGTTAAACAGAAATTACATTGGAATTTGGAATAACTGGTTCTTAATAACATTAATAAAAATAATTTAATTGTACTGATGAGTAGCTCAAACAACGAAGTATGGAGTTTGAAGACTGACTGCCGGGTATTGAGCTCCCGGGCTTTTTATAATAACCTGCCCCTCACACGGCTGTGAGAACTTGCAGATCTCATGTCTGCGTTTCTCTTAATTGTACACTTTATTACAATGTAACAACTTAATTCTAAGTAATTGCGGTCTGTTGACCGCCTGTGACCTGCCACCTGCAGTATCACTGCCCTCACGGATGCAAAGTTGCATGTCCGTTCACATGAACTGTCGATAACCTCTCTGGGTTATCCTTGTGTTACAATGTTGCATTGAACTTATACTTTTATTTAACAATTTCTAATAATTCCTATTAGATTCAATATATCAATATATATAGGTAATTGGGGGATACATAACTCGCGTAGCGGAATAATAATTAATAATGGGACGTGCGTCGGAATAGTTCTAAATAATTTATCCAACGAATTTTTAACGACGGTCGAAATCAAATCAGGGTTAAATACATTTTACGTGATCAGCGCGTATCTTCCACCGGTCTATTCCCGGCGGGAAAATAATCAAACTGAGGACTTAGTAAACCAAGTCGAAGACATTTTGCGCAAAATCGGTAGGAATAAAAATTTAATCATCGGGGGAGATTTTAATGCTAAATCGCCACTATGGGGTAGCCCTATCGAAGACCATAGGGGCGCGCAGGTTGTTGATCTTTTAACCGAGTGGGATCTTAGTGTGATAAACACTAGTGATTTACCTACGTTCGAGGGGAATAGAGGCAGCAGTTTTATAGATATTACTGCAGCCTCGCACGAGATGCTAGGAATCATTTGTAATTGGAAATTAAGGTCGGACAAGGAAACGCTCTCTGACCATAAATTAATAACATGGGACGTTGAAATCAAAACAAGCGCAAACGAGCAGCTAACTATATTTCCGCGGTTCTGTAATAAAAAAGCAAATTGGGAGCGGTTTAAAGAAAAATTTGGCGAAAGTATCCCTGCGCTCGAAAATGAGCTATTTAACTGCCGAGAGGCAGACGAAATAGAAACACTCGCGAAAAAATTAAACGACGCGGTGGTAGACGCGTCGTCGTACTCCATGCCGCGAAAGAAAGCATTTAAAGATAGCGTACCCTGGTGGACACGGGAATTAACCGCTAAGCCGGCAGAAACGCGTAACCTAAGGCGCCGCTATCAACGCGCCTCAGGAGATATAAGAGAACAACGGAGAATAGAATATAATCAAAGTTACCGCGAATATAAAATATTAATAGAAGAAACCCGAACGTATAAATTTAAAGAATTTTGCACGCGAAACTCAGAGAAAGAACCATGGGGAACCGCATACCGCGTAATTAGAAGAAAACAACAAAAAATCGCGCTCGGTAATATAAAGAAAACAAATGGCGAATACACGGACGGTTTTAAAACCACGGCGGAATATTTATTAGAAAAATTCTTCCCTTCGGTTAAACCCGAGGAGGATGAAGAGTCGCACAATTTAGTTCGTCGGGAAGCTGCAGAGGCGCAAGGAACAGGTGCCGATAAGGCAATCCTAGTTCATGAGGTTGTCAGGGCTCTTAGGAGGATGAACCCTAAGAAGGCGCCGGGGCATGACGGAATCGCCTCAGACGCAGCTCTGGAGGCGTGCCTGTTAGCCCCGTGTGTCTTTGCCGGGTTGTTTAATCTTTGTTTAGAGTGGGGCGTATTTCCGCGTTGCTGGAAAATTCAAAACTTAAAATTTATCCCGAAACCCAAAAAGGCGGATGCGTCAGACCCGGGCAGCTATCGTCCAATTAGCTTGCTACCGGTGCTGGGGAAAGTTTTAGATCGCGTTATGACTACGCGAGTTGAGCACTTAGTGCGAGACAGCGGCGGTTTTAACAAACGACAGTTCGGTTTTATGGAGGGAAAGTCGACTATCGACGCATTAGAGTTCGTTGTTGGTGAAATTAAGCAGACGAGAGATGCTAAAGAGTACTGTGTCGTTGTTGCCTTGGACATTTCAGGAGCATTCGATGCTGCCTGGTGGCCATTAACCGTTAGCGAGTTAGATCGTAGGGGTTGTTCGCAAAACTTGATGTCTTTAGTCAAGAGTTATTTCTCGGGACGATTGGCACAGGTTGAAATACCGGGTGAAGTTTTGTCGCGCGAGGTGGAAAAGGGATGCCCGCAGGGGTCATGCTCTGGTCCCACATTTTGGAAATTGTTATACGAAAGCATCTTTAGGGTCAAATTACCCACAGGATGTTCAATTGTCGGGTTTGCGGACGATACGCTTCTAATTATCAGATCGCGATTATTAATGGATATGTGTACAAAACCAAACGAGGCTCTGAATAAATTACACAAATGGTCACAGAACGTAAAACTAAAATTTAACACGTCGAAGTCGAAAGCGCTTTATTTCGGTACAAAACCAGGACAGCGACCTCCTAGGCTAGAGCTAGGATGGGAGAAAATACCGTTCAAGGAAGCTATTACATACCTCGCGGTAAAAATTGACGATAAGTTAAATTGGAAAGCTCACGTGCAGTACGTCAAAAGCAAAGGAGCGAAATATCAAATAAAATGATGGCGGCGGCAAAAATAAACTGGGGTTTCAGGGGCGAATCGCTGAGGACGGTCTATGCCGGAGCAATTGAGCCGGCAATGTTGTACGCAGCATCCGTATGGGCGGAAGGTTGTAAAGTCCGTGAAATTATCGAAGATATTAATCTTGGTAATAGGGACGTTGCAAGAAAGATCGTGGTATCAGAGTTGGGGCACCCGGCCGATATTAGAGGAATCGAGTTTGTCGAAAGTGATCGGGACGCGACGGGTATCAGAATTTACACGGACGGTTCACGTATGGTTGATGGGCAAGCAGGCGCGGCGTTTGTCGTGTTTAAGCAAGAAAGGGAGGTGTTTCGGTTTCAAACCAAACTCGCAAACTGGAACACTATCTTCCAGTGCGAATTGGTAGCCATACGAGAGGCTATCGATTACGTAATAAATCACACGGGCAGAGACGATTATTATATAATCAGCGACAGTAAATCAGCGCTGACGGCATTAACTAACATGAACACCTCGACAGACCTCCAGGCGGACGTCTGGAAAATAGCGCATACAGCGCTCGAGTTTCGACGTTTAAAGTTCTATTGGGTTAGGTCGCACGATGGTAACGTAGGAAGTGATAGGGCTGACGAATTAGCTAAAGAGGCCGCGATGGGCGACTTTCGGATATCACATTCGTCGATACCGAGGTCTTTAATCAAAAGAAAACTGCGCGAACAATCAATTCGACAATGGGAAGAGAGGTGGAACAACGCTGCCACGGGCAGGTTGACCCAGAAGTACATACCGAGCATAGAAGCCAAAGGTAAGATTGAGGTTAAGCTCGATCACAAAATGGTGCAGTTGATAACAGGGCACGGCGCCCTGAAGGCGTATTTACAAAGGTTCGGTTTAACCAACAGCGACCGCTGCGAATGCGGCGAGGGAGCGGAAATCGCAGAGCACGTGCTCTTCGACTGCCCGCTTGAGACGGGAAATCGAGGGTTGGCCGATAGCAAATTAACTATCCTAGGTCTGGCATGGCCAAAGAGCCTAGAGGAAGTCGGAGAAGTGGTTAACCAGAAGGCGTTTTAGACAGCCTTAAAAGAATTTGCGGGAAGGGTTGCGAGATTAGACAATCAATGACAACCGCGTGTAAAATTCGGTGGGGTTGGTGGGAGGCAGACGACCAGATCTTCGGATGCTGGAGAATTTTATTATCGAGGTAAGACTTAAATTGTGGCGGCTGTACTCGCACAAACATTGATTTACATTAATTAGTAGTTTTTGAAATAATTTAACAAGCACGTTTTGTGCGTAATGGCGCTAGCCGACATAATGCTTGTGCGAGTGCACCTGATAAATAGGGTGATGCTTTTGCTATTTTGTGCACTGCTATATGCTTAACGCTTATTAGACATTTATTTATATATTTATATAATTATATTTATATATATTTTATATTTACACTTTATATTTATTAGCATGTATTATAGTATTTTGTGGCATATTTGTTTTGTTTGACGTTCTGTCGCCATTTTGGTTGCAGTATATATTTGGGAAGGAAGAGTAGATTTGTGAAGATTGTAATCATAATATGAATCAGTTAGGGAATGATAGGGAAAGCTAGGGATGGATTTAAATTAGGTAGCTAGATTTGGATAGTTTTAAAACGACCCTTTGATGCTATAAATACACAGAAATATATATATATATATATATATATATATATATATATATCAAATTAATTAGATAAGTCAGATAATAATTTATGGCATGTTACCGCATGTAAATATAGATAAGCAAATATTTAAAACGATTTCCGAAACCCTAGGATAACAATTAATGGTTTTATTGAAAAATTTCAGTAAGTATAAGAATTGATTTTGTATAATTTGTAGCGTGCAATGTAAAGATCCGTGCATCTTAAAGTAAAAGCAGATTGTAGGTATATTAGTTAAAAAGTTTTTTAAGTTTCTTTAGCGTAAATCCAATAATTTTAAGTTCATAAGCAAGGAAGTTGAAATAGTAATTTTGCATCATTTTAGCGTGCATAATTTATCATATTTTAGTGGAAGGTTTAACATTTGTATAACGCTTAATGCGCATTATTTATAGAAGATATAAGTGTTTTCGGTAAACAAGACACACCTTTCAAGGTGGGAGCATGTTAAGGTTTATAAATTACTCCGATATACTATAAAACTTTTGAGTACCGCTTATACGTGAAGCTCTCCACCATGCTAGTTTTGTACGTTGTATCACTGGGGTTGATCGCTCTCTTGCTTGCTGACCACCAACCTGCAAAGATGCTCTGAAATGTAGAGTGTTTAATAAAGATCAATATTTATTTTAACTAGTGTTTAGTTTTGTGTGTTATAAAAGAGCATGAGAAAAGTCACAGCTAACGAGCATCTTAATTCACTAAAACAATTCGTCATTCTACCAATGGCGGGTCCTTCAAGCTAAACAAGGGTATAGAAAACAATTTCTACTACGATTTACAAGAGGGCCTCTACGGCTCCCAACACTAACATTTTTTAAGCGGTCCATATCGGGAATCGAACTCGAGACCTTGGACTTAGTAGTTACAAGCAAACAAACTAAACCACGGAGCCAGCCTGTCAACAGTGCCACTACATTTAATTTTTCAATGTTTCACCCGAAGGTACTACATTGGCCAGGAAGCGAGTTTTTTTTCCTGGAAAATTTGGAATTTTGCCGAACCCTTGCTATTCCAATCAACGTAGGGATTTTTAACGTGCGTAACAACACACACACACACACACGAGACCTACATTTTACTTCTCATCCGAACAAAAGCGTATTTTTGTGAAAAATACTCGCCTAACATTTTTCAAGTGGTCCGGTTCCGAAATCGAACTCGGCACCTTGGGCTTGGTAGTCACACACGAATTAAGTAAACGACGCAACCGTCCTGTAAACACTGCCATTATAATTTGAATAAGGAGGTACTACATTGGGTTTAAACGCGAAAAATAATCGTGCTTCTAATTCATTCTAACTTCATAGTTAATCCACCCTAAACAAAAAACTAAATAAAAATCTAACAAACCTAAAAATCTAACAAACCTAACAAACTCTGACAATCTAACAAACCTAAAAATCTGACAAACTGAAACAAAAACTAAAAACAGAGTTTAAATAATGGTATCCCTAGCACTGACTTTGAAGTGTGCCTGATCAACAAGACACAAAAAATGAGAGGGGGAGGAATCCGTAATACCGGATAGCAGACGCCGGCTCTGCTTACCAGTGCGACCTGAAGGGTCGTTTTAAAACTATCCAAATCTAGCTACCTAATTTAAATCCATCCCTAGCTTTCCCTATCATTCCCTAACTGATTCATATTATGATTACAATCTTCACAAATCTACTCTTCCTTCCCAAATATATACTGCAACCAAAATGGCGACAGAACGTCAAACAAAACAAATATGCCACAAAATACTATAATACATGCTAATAAATATAAAGTGTAAATATAAAATATATATAAATATAATTATATAAATAAATAAATAAATGTCTAATAAGCGTTAAGCATATAGCAGTGCACAAAATAGCAAAAGCATCACCCTATTTATCAGGTGCACTGCACAAGCATTATGTCGGCTAGCGCCATTACGCACAAAACGTGCTTGTGAAATTATTTCAAAACTACTAATTAATGTAAATTAATGTTTGTGAGTACAGCCGCCACAATTTAAGTTCATTCGATATGATCTAGTCATCACCCGATCCGAATTCGTCTGTTAAAACGCCTTCTGGTTAACTTTCCTCAGTCTTATGCGAACCAGATAGTATTCATGTCAACCCTGATTTCCGTCTCAGCGGGCAGTCGAAGCACGTGTCGTTCCGCTCGCCGCATCGCAGCGGTCGCTGTTAAACCGAACCTTTAAATACGCCTTCAGGGCCGTGCCGTATCACGCACCATTTGTGATCGAGCTTAACCTCACCTTTGGCTTTATGCTCGGTATGTCGCAACGCCCGTGGCCTTACTCTTTCATTGTCGAATTGATGCGCAGTTTTCGATTAAAGACCTCGGTATCGACGATGTGATATCGAAACGCCGTCGCGGCTCTTTGCATTCGTCAGCCCTATCATCGTTCATCGTCAGACCCAACCCAGCAGAACGTCGATCGCGATGCGCATCAGACGTCGCCTGAGGTCGTCGAGGTACATGAGTTAATGCCGTCAGCGCGATTTACGTCGCCGATTATATAATCGTCTGCCCGTGTGATTATTACGTAATCGATAGCCTCGTATGCACATGCACTGGAAGATAGTGTTCCAGTTTGCGAGTATATATATATATATATTATATATATATATATATATATATTATATATATATATATATATATATATATATATATATATATATATATATATATATATATATATATATATATATATATATATATAATATATACTCGCAAACTGGAACACTATCTTCCAGTGCGAATTGGTAGCCATACGAGAGGCTATCGATTACGTAATAAATCACACGGGCAGAGACGATTATTATATAATCAGCGACAGTAAATCAGCGCTGACGGCATTAACTAACATGAACACCTCGACAGACCTCCAGGCGGACGTCTGGAAAATAGCGCATACAGCGCTCGAGTTTCGACGTTTAAAGTTCTATTGGGTTAGGTCGCACGATGGTAACGTAGGAAGTGATAGGGCTGACGAATTAGCTAAAGAGGCCGCGACGGGCGACTTTCGGATATCACATTCGTCGATACCGAGGTCTTTAATCAAAAGAAAACTGCGCGAAAAATCAATTCGACAATGGGAAGAGAGGTGGAACAACGGTGCCACGGGCAGGTTGACCCAGAAGTACATACCGAGCATAGAAGCCAAAGGTAAGATTGAGGTTAAGCTCGATCACAAAATGGTGCAGTTGATAACAGGGCACGGCGCCCTGAAGGCGTATTTACAAAGGTTCGGTTTAACCAACAGCGACCGCTGCGAATGCGGCGAGGGAGCGGAAATCGCAGAGCACGTGCTCTTCGACTGCCCGCTTGAAACGGGAAATCAAGGGTTGGCTGATAGCAAATTAACTATCCTAGGTCTGGCATGGCCAAAGAGCCTAGAGGAAGTCGGGGAAGTGGTTAACCAGAAGGCGTTTTAGACAGCCTTAAAAGAATTTGCGGGAAGGGTTGCGAGATTAGACAATCAATGACAACCGCGTGTAAAATTCGGTGTGGTTGGTGGGAGGCAGACGACCAGATCTTCGGATGCTGGAAAATTTTATTATTATTATATATATTATTATATTATATTATTATATATTATATATTATATATTATATATTATATATTATATATTATATATTATATATTATATATTATATATTATATATTATATATTATATATTATATATTATATATTATATATTATATATTATATATTATATATTATATATTATATATTATATATTTATATATTATATATTATATATTATATATTATATATTATATATTATATATTATATATTATATATTATATATTATATATTATATATTATATATTATATATTATATATTATATATTATATATTATATATTATATATTATATATTATATATTATATATTATATATTATATATTATATATTATATATTATATATTATATATTATATATTATATATTATTATATATTATATATATTATATTATTATATATATAATATATACTCGCAAACTGGAACACTATCTTCCAGTGCGAATTGGTAGCCATACGAGAGGCTATCGATTACGTAATAAATCACACGGGCAGAGACGATTGGGTTGTTATATTTATTTGCTATGAACTGTTATTCTCGAGCCCCTTTGTGGCGCGCCTTATTAATTTTGCTATGTACTCTAAATTATTCGTGCTCCATCATTTGGACAACCATTTTTAATATCTACTATAAATAAACAAGATTGTAATTATCTCCTCCTCCGGCTGTCTTATTAATACTGCTATCAATTCCCTCCAGAAACTTAACTGGATTTTATCTTGAACCAACCTTGTCTACCAATAGCAAAATTCGATACGTTACCGCCTTGCGTGTTATCAATTTCCTATTTATACTCGTAGCTCCTCCTTGAACTATTTAATCTTATGACCTCGGCTAGCATTTATTTGAAATTATAAAATTCAGTTAATTTCGATTTTATGTATAATGAAACCAATATATTCTGCACATACAGCTTTTGTAAATTATTTGAAATACACTTTTCAATTAGTTCATGTTATAAATCTCATTTGTTAACAATCGTATACTATTTACTCAAAACCCAAAGTCACCAAAAAAAACCTATTATCTTTATCAACGAAGTGTAGAATATTCTAAACCTGTTATCATATTACTCATTGTATGCAACTCCTTTTGTTGACTTTTTAAAAGCATATTATATTAAGCAAATTCAATAAAAAAATATATAGAAAAACAAAATGTCTTGTAACTAAAAATCTGACCTGGTTTATTTCTTCATATCGACGCTTCCATTTAAAATTTGTCTTCCCCAATTCTGGATTACATTTAAATTATTGCCATTACACTATGGACTAATATTATTAATTTATACACGCCCAATTTATTGTCGTTCCATTTCGGATTTATTTCTTCTTATCAATCAATTTTCTCTAACTTCGAATTGTATTATCCTTCCCCCAGACTTCAAAATTTTGTTACTGTTCTTTTCCCCGAACATCAAAATTGTATTTTTTTCCCTCATACATCAGAATTGTATCACTGGATTTTCCCCCGGACTTCAGAGCCGTTTTTAATCGGCAATTATAGTTTTCATCTTGGCACTTATTTTTCATCATCATATTGTTTTCGACCTTACTTAAGGTCGGTTTGACGCAGCTCTAACTTCTTTTCTAATCTGTGCTAATCTAAAAAGTTCTACATACCCTTCACAACCTCAATTTCTAATAATTTGACTAATATAGTTTGGTCTAGGTCTTCCTATATCCTTTTATCTTTTTCCTATCCATCTGACTTTACATAGATATTAGCAACATGATGGTTGTTAAAGAACTCTAACATGTTTACATGTTTACCATTTATAAGGAAAAGAAATATAACCATCAAAAATGAAAAGTGTTAAAATATATGTTATGGTAAGGCTTAAGCAACGAAACGCTACCCACATGCCAGACCGCTACCTAATTGTGAGTTATGTCATGGTGACGTTTATTAAATTATATGTTATGGTAAGGCTTAAGCAACGAATCGCTACCAACATGCCAGACCGCTAACTAATTGTGAGTTATGTCCTGGTGACATTTAGTTAATTGATTTTTATTTATTTTTTGTTTTCGAACTTACTTAAGGTCGGTTCGATGCAGCTCTAAATTCTTTTCTATTCTGAGCTAGTCTAAAAAGGTCTACATACCCTTCACAACCTAAATCTCTAATAATTTGACTAATATAGCTTTGTCTAGGCCTTCCTACTCTATTTTTATTTGGTAGTCTATAATCTAAGACTTTACTAAATAGTCCCTCATGTCTTAACTGGTGCCCTATCATTCTATCTCTCCTGACCTTCAATTGTTTCCACATACAGGGATCCTCACCTATCCTTCTATAAACTTCCTCGTTTGTTACTCCATCTGTCCAACTAATCTTTAACATTCTCCTATAACACCAAGTTTCAAAAGCTTCTATCTTTTTCTTATCTACTTCTTTAATTGTCCAAGCCTCACTTATTTTTATCTTTCACCTTTAAAATTTACGTATTATTTTATTTCATCACGGCGCACTTCGGCCCTTGTTGAGTTCAAAACTAACCTCGTTATCACGGTGCTTGCTAATACATTCTTTATTTCCCACTCCATCCGTGGGTATGGTCTAGAACTCGTCGCTTATTTCTGACCAATCAAATAATTACATTTAAAGCAGTTTCTGATGTAATGCACCACGATTCCCCATAATCATAACCTGCATGCAGCTGTCTTTCGTTATCAACATGTTGTGTTTTGATAGATCTAATTGCCTTTCCATAAACAACTGATGCAATTCGACTTTAAATTTTCATATTTACCTAATGAATGTATTTCTCATTCCTACGCCAACTATGCGTCCTTCTATGTTTATCTGCGTCGCTTAAAACTATTTATACTTTATATACAGGGTGTTGATTGTTTATTATCTACAAACTATCTCCATTTCTTAATTTTTCACTAAATAAGTGCAGTTTTCTGCTGTCTATGATAATTACTCATTCCTAAATGACCTTTACTATAAAGTGCACCCTTAAACAACCTCTTATCACAGCAATATATATATATATATATATATATATATATTATATAATAATCTCAATATTTACTCCCTCAAAACCGAAAGATTTTGACTGAATGGATGCAATTACTTTAGTAATATTGCTAACAGAAACAGTTTTGATTACTTTTGAGAATCAATTTTTACCATGATCTTCAAACTATTATAGCAAAGAATTGTCCCTTGCAAGTCCGTGTAACTTGCTCTCGGGTTATTTAAGGAATGTTGGTTAATTGCATCGGGATCGGATAAATCTGTCAATATAGGAGTCTTATTTCTACAGCTAACCCTTAGCATGTTAATTTTTTTCAAAGAGCCGAGTGTGAGAGATAATTAGCAGTAAGTAGTAAGTTTGTTTTTCTTGTAGGATGGTAGTAGTGAAACTACCTACCATTTAGTAGTAATTCCAGTAGCTACACTGAGAAAAGGATTTTGTTGCTTTAACTGAGAATTAGTTGATTCAATTAGAATTTTGGTTTGTATATAAACAATGATCTATATGCATTAAATAGAACATAATAAAATGTTGGAAAACCGATTTTGAAGCAAACAAACCTAAATTTGCACCACAATAATTATGGCATTTACTCAAATCGCTATTAATGTAACTTGAATGTTAGGTATCGTTACTTCAATTGCTTGTAGGTTTGATTTGAATTATTTAATACTTTTATCAAATAAACTGTTATGTTAATTCAACACTTTGAATATCCCACTTACATATAAAAATCATTGAAGCAAATACTTGAAAGGGTTTGTAGCATTAAAACAAACTATTCAAATTTTTCAACTAACCAAAAAGCGTCATTGGTTTAACTAACCCATATGTTGAGTAGATAATAATTATTAAGGTAAGTGGCTAATAAGGGTTCAAATAATAACATTTTTGGTTTAATCAAACTTTTATTGTGTTGTCAAATCAATCATTTCGTTGCGTTGTACATTGTTTAGATATAGAATTAGTTTAAACATCCAAGGTAGTTTGATTCAATATCCAGCTTGATCGATTCTGATTTAATGCAATTATTTTAATCAAATTTTTTTAATACAACTTGGCGATCAACAAATGAGTTTGTTCATCCCTAACAGATTTTAAAAAAATATTGATTTAAAATAACTTCATTCAGTCACATTATCAAGTTGTATATTGAATCAAATCTCACCTTGAATGTTACATTAACCCTAGTTCATCCTGCATATATTTCAGTTTAGCTTCCACTTCAATTTTATAAAACTGACACTGATTATTGAAAGTTTGTTTATTCCTTGTGGTTGCCATTGGTTTTTGAAGTTAAACGTTCGCTTATATAGTTGAATGCTAAAAACAACTGCATTTAGTTAAGGACAATTGAAACCAATTTATATGAAGGTACTTACGTATTTTTAGACGAAGAGATTTTGTTTAAACATAGTACAGCATACTAAATTTATCTTCCATGTATTTTTACAGTGAGTTGAAATACTATAATGGAAACTAACACAATAAACAATGCGAAGTAACGCTTGAAGCCATGTTGACGTGTCGCTGTCGAACGTTAGCAGTATATTAAAGATATAATGTGCGCGCGCTGAACATTCAATACTCAACATCGGAGACGTACTAAATAGCGTTGCATTCAACAAATAACCCGACGTTTGATGTGGCAATCGTAGTTTATTTAAATCAACAAGCTAGAGTACGTTTGTTTCAATGTTCAGTTTGTCACAAAACGTGTTCATTTGACACTTTTTTCAGCATTCATTTAACTAAAATAGATTTTCTTCAACATTAATGTAGTATTGGACTAAAATATGAAATTTGTTGACAATATTAGTTTGTATTAAATACGACTGATGTTGAATGAAATTCACTTTTGCATTCGTTTATTAATCAACTGTTATTATGCATTCAAACAAACAAATTTAAGTCAACTAATTTTTGATGTTAGTTTAACCATCTGCAAGCGGTTCAGTTAATATAGTTTCGTTTAGAACGACTAAAAAATACTTGATCAAATGCTTTACTCTTCAAAACAACAGAATTGGTTGTATCAACCAAATCACTTTTCTCAGTGTACAAGAAAAGATAGATTTATATTTTGCCTTGAACTTTTCTCGCGATTTTACGCAAAAGTTTATATTTTTCGTTAGTCAAGGCACGTAAGCCTTGCTACATAAAATAGACTGCACAGGACAATGAACATTAAAGCACGCCGATATTTCTCTAGTCAGGAAAGAGACCTTAGATCAATGTCACTCATATAGAAGAATGGTATGACATTGAAATAGAGATTAAGTGCGGCATATCAAAAGATCGAAAATTTCTAACATATTTGACGTGCGGAGTATCGAACTTGAAATAATATCAACAAGTGTAAAGGTAAATCACTTTCAGAAGAACTCACCGTCGTAATGCGCATAAAGCAAAAAACTGTTTGGGAAAGTTCATTAAACGTAATTAAGGATTACGGTATTCAGGTTTCAGCGGCGTGGAATTTTGTATAATCAACAAATCAGAAATTATCATGCGTCCGTCTAGGCTTTCGTTATAGAACATAGTTCAAGTGTCAAGGGTGTTTAGTTTTCTGTTGGTTTGACACTTTGCAATTTACATCAGCTGTTTTTCATCCTTTGTATACTATTTCATTTCTTGCTATAAAATAATTCTTTTTAGAACTAAATTACGTCGTTTTGTTATTGTATGTGGGAGTATTTATAAAACGTACTCCTTCCCCTTAAACATTTCCGTAATAACTCAATTACGCCACTTATCACATTTCTGCGCAATCTGACAAATGTCCTGGGTTCTTCTTAAAGTGATTTGTCCCTACCGCTTGCAGCGATAACTAGTTGTTTGCACAATAATTAGGTTTAAGTTGAGCGATTCCAATAAATTTAATAATGATAAAACATTTGCAACTCAGTCTTCAGCTTGCACAATCTGATCTCGCCTCATTATGATGTACCCATGAATAGCAATGATATTATTAACGACACTACATTTGATTTTTCCAATGCTCCACCCGAAGGTATTACATTGGCCAGGAAACGAGTTTTTTTACCTAAAAATTTTTAATTTTGCCGAACATTTGCTGTTCCAACCAAGGTAAGGATCTTTAACGTACGTGACAACACTCATACACGGGACCTACATTTTGTCTCTCATCCGAACGAAGGCGTATTTTTTTTTGAAAAATGCTTGTCTAACATTTTTCAATCGGATTGTGTCAGGATTCAAACCAGGGACCTTGAGCATAGTAATCACGCGCGTACCAACTACGCCACGGAGCCGCCTATATTATTAACAGCCGGCTGAAAATATAACTGTTTGAATTAAAATGTTTATGTCCAATCTAATTTTGGAACGAATGAGCAGGTATTTATGTGAGTAATGCTGAACGTACCTAATAAGATATTCTATCAAACATGTTTGAAATAATTAAAATAGCGCATAAACACAAGGTCTGCTAAGGATAACTTTACTGACCAGATTACACTGTAATGCTTTTTAATTACACTCGATAGAAATAAACGTTAGTCACCAGTGTTAGCTAATTAATTTTCTCTCTATGCTGTGCGTGTAAATAAATTCGAAGTCCCTGTGATAAAGAATGGGAAATCGACAGTCTTCCGACTAAGTTAGGTGTCTATTCCTCGGGTAGAGCTATGAGAAATGGCCGTGGGTTTTAAAACAACAATTTGGAACCCCCGCATAACTACAAAAAATAAAGGGGTGCGGGGGGCGCCACCAAGTCTTAGGCTTAATAAAGGCAAAGGGTCTAAGGGAGAATTTGGAAACCCTCATAGGAAAACATCGCATTGACTGCGAAAACGTAGAATCTGTAAGAGAACAGTATTGTTAGAACAAATAAAGGATACAAGAGATGCGCTCTTGCTACCTTGTATTGTAAAGAGAAAAAGGTTATTATTAATATTGGAAATTTGAATATAAACGTTAAAGGGAGATTTAAAGACTAAGTTTCTTGGAAACGCTGTTCAAGTAATTTATGAATTTTATTTAGTTTCCCTATTTTGGACGCACTTGCCCAAAATAAAACAATTAATTTTAATTCAAGTGATATTCCTTTAATTAATAAATATTCTCTTTTGCTCAAAAAAATCTTTTAAATGAAAGCACGATAATTATCTTAACATAACCTCATATATGCCCATTTAATACTCAGATCTGTTTATCTTGGTTCACAATTACTACTGGTATTTCTAGTTCAAAATTAAGGGTATTTATCATGTTTAAACATTAGAACTACGTTAATTTCTGTAAGTAGGAATTTGTAAGTTTGCTTAATAGACTTTATAATTTTAGGTAATAACCTAAACGACGCATAATGTAAACAGTAATGTGAATAATATTATTATTTTCAAACAGCAATTTTTATTGCAATCTTAATCTAAACAAACGTTAAGTTTAACGTACTCACTTAAACATGAACATTGGTTTCTTTAACAACTTCTTTGAAAACAGCTGTTCCAGGTCACGTCCTAAAGCTAATCGCATACCTTTGTATGTTAAGCGTATGATGAAACGTTACAAGAGAAAACATCTTGCTGTCACCATACGTCTTGACTTACAATTAATGGACAAGCAACATTTATGGCAGGAACTTTCTGTAACGGCAACTAATGAAAGAGTAGATAATCTTACACTTGATTCTCCTTTATGTAAATAATTCTTCAACAAAGATTGCTTTCGTGTTTCACGAACTACTAAAGCAAAAGAGCTTGCACAAGGACGCCATATTTTTCCTTTATAACGAAACGAGACTACATAATTTCTTAGACATATAAAATTGATTTCTCATGAGTGCGCTAACAGGGAATAATTAGAGTCAAGTGGATGTAGCACTTGAAAACACAACTTTGATGGCTATTCTCATATTGCTAGATTGGTTCCTTTCAAAACCCGTGTTGCTGCTATCACAACGAAAACCTGAGAGCAAATGAATACGATTTTACGAACTAACAAGACGACCAAATATTGCATGTCATTTTAAGCATAGTTCAAGTAACCATCAGTTAAAGAATGAGTCTTTATTATTTGCTTTAAATAGTACTCGACTCGTGATTGGATAATAAAGTACATAACTGAATAGTAATTAATATTAGAGAATTAATTACTAGCTTAAATAAGTGTCGCATTGAAAATAGTAACTAAAGAATATACGCATTTATGAACGTCAAAAAAATATGTTACAACACAATGTAAAAATTAGGAGCTAAATATTAAACCGCATATAATCAGCATTAAACAGCAAGTAACATTATATAACGAAACTAAAGTAAAAGCTCCAAACGTAGCTTTTGTCTATAAAATTAATACATAAAAGAAAATTGAGCATTATTTAGACGAATATAAGAGAATAAATACTCAATTAACAAAAGAAGAAAAATAAACATATATGTGCAGTGCACGCTCCAACATATTACATGATAAAGATAGAAAGCGTAAACCCACCAGATGCATCACTGTATGTATAGCATTACCATGTTTGATGCAAATATTACCAGCACTTGTCCATACTTTATTCGAACCAAATTTAATCCTAGCTTCCCTAAAAAGTTGTGTGTCCTTCCTTGTCAGGTCTTCCCGTATAATGATTTTTAAACCTTTGAGCTTACTTTGGTTAAAAAAGAACTGGTCTCTTGCAAGTCTAGAAACAAATCTAACAACAATAGGCTTTACCTGATCTATCTTATTTAGTAGGCGATGGCAACAATCCTAATCAGATTTAGTGATGAGCATGTTGACTCTTTTGCATATTTTTCAACTTGGTTGTAGTCACATCTACATTATCTATTTCTTCAGGGACACCAAGAATACGTACCTTATTTCTCCTCCAAGATTGATCAAGATCATCAAACCTTTCATTCTTAGCTTTAATTTTATCTTGCAACACCAGTAATTTATCATCAGAGTATTATTTTAAATCTCTATTCTGCATGAACTTTACGCTTAATGACTTCTCCAATTTAAAAAAAATCTTTCCGTGTTTAGTACCTTTGCTACTGTTTTTTCAAGCACACTGGCATCAACATCTTCTCCAGTTTTAATGGAAGCACCACGCGTAGGCATTTTAATAGGAGAAATTTGCTGACTAATATTAACCGTTTAATGTTGGTATAGACAGAACGAACTAAGTAGTGTAGGACCTTGAGGCGAACTAAACACATCTACTCCACATCTCTTTCTAACATAGATCTGGCGAATATGCTGGTTATGTTACACATCCCATCCAAGGTCCAATTTTTTTGTCGAGTGACATGATGGAACACAACTCCTTTACGATTTACGAATTTTGAACGTTTCTGAATGATGCATTCGCTCAAACTATTCAATTGTTGACAGTATACCACCGAATTATCGGTTTTGCTCCTTAGTAAAGTGTTGAAATGCACGACCCTTTAGAATTCCACTATATTGATAACATAATTTTTCTCTGGTGAATGTTTGCTTTGGATGTCGTTTGAAGAAGCCGGGTTCAAGATCGTTCGCAAATTTCACTCTTATAAACAATCCATTTCTCATCACCAGTTATTAAGGGCTTCAATAAAAGAATCGTTTTCCTCACGTTTAATGAGTATGTTGGAGATATTTATGCGTGTCGTCGAATGAACTTTATGGAGTTCGTGTGGAACCCAAGTAACGAGCTTGTTAATGTATTCAAATTTCATAAGATGGGCATGAACGTTTGGTTTTTTGTTTACTTTGTAAATAAATTACTACAATATGTTAAGACCATTTATGAAATTAATATTTTTATGTTTACCGGTATATAAAACCTTAGTTCTATTTTTACACCGATTATATTTAGTGTGCTTTTATTCTTTCTAAAACCATATACTTGGTCATTTGACAAGGGAAAGCGAAGAGTTTCGTATAAATCGTCAGATATTTAAAATAAGACAATTGGAATTATTTCTTATTTTCTGATGTGTGTATCGCTTTAAAAAGCAATGTCAGTACATTTTACAAGCTTCCCTGTATTAAATTCTCCACGTTTAAATAAAAATAAAAATAATTTAAGTCCGTTGTGTAATATGAGAGAAATGCTAGCGCTAACAGTATGATCTACAGCAAATATTAAAAAATTCGTGCATTTGGGAAAGTTTAAATTCATAATTCATCGTTGGCAATTATAAATAAGGATTATTTTATAAAAATGTAAGTATAATAGTAATTTAAATTAATACTCGGTACATTAAATTATTATCTATGGCTTACATTAAACAGTAACATTAAGTAAAATATAAAGTTTCTCAGAAATAGGTAGAATTCAACAGTCAGAAATCGCAACACATTTACGAGAGGATTAAACATTATATAATTTTGTATGACTAAGGATTTGCCAGGTATTCATCATTGTCACAATGCATGAAAATCTTATCATTTCACAATAATTATCATTTAAAGAGATTATACGAGGAAGAGCCATATTTTAGTTTAGACGCAAATTCTACGCGTCATGTTATCTTTATACAAATATTAAATATTCTTGTGGTAGTGCATCCATACTTATTGAAATTTTTTATTTTAGTTGTAAATAATGAGCGAAAAAGAAGAGGCTAAACGATGGGGTATTAACAAGAATCTAATAACTTTAAAGTTAACTCTTTTCTTTTTATATGGAGGTAAAGCGTAACACCATTTCAATTACTGTAAAAAATTTTTCAGCTACTTCATCATTGATGCCGTATTTGACGGTTCACATGCAAAGCATTGGTTTAACAATACGTGAAATTGCTTCAATATATCTTGCATTACCACTTACGACATTCTTAGCCTCACCCGCTACTGGATTTCTAGTAGACAAATTTGGAAAATATAAATTAGTGATAATTGCTTGTTTTCTGCTCAATGCTGTTCTGCATCATGCCTTGTTACTCATACCGCATCAAGAAACTCCCGGAATAGTACCACCTGGATTTGTTCTGACCCATACTAAAAATGGGTACCTTGAAGTATGGTGGAGTCCCTGCACGCACAAGGAGTGTCCAGAAAATGAGGAGATCACAGTTGTTTTAAACAAGTGCATTGATCACTGTTTACTTGCAAAACGTAAACAGAATCGTTCAAAATTTAAAGCACGACAAGAAATTAATCAATTAATTCAAAACAATATTATAACACCTGAAAACAGTAACATTTCATCTAGGACGCACAGCAATAGGTACGGTTACATATTTAATTAACCTCCCATTATTGGTCTAATTTTAGAGAAACTTACAGAAACAAAACTACTGACATTTTCCACGGCAATACTTCCATAATGTTTACATTAGATATGCATCCATATTTAGCAAAACCTATTGAAAATATTGGTATTGAACTCCAACAAAGTCAAGATTACTTTACGAGTTTCAAAAGTCGGTTTAGTAAAAGGTTTTTAAGACGTTCTGGAGTAAATGTTACCGAATTAGAAACGCGGGATTTAAGATGTGGTGGTGTTATTATTAAAGCAAATTTTACTCATAAAATAAAAAAATGGCCCGTCAACGAGTGCATATTGCAGAAATGCACATTTAAAGTTGGTGGACCAGAAATATGCCCGCCGGATTATAACGACAGTGACGACAGAATATTTTGGCTATACTTTGGTTTAAGGTTTCTGGGGACTATCGTACAAACTGCTGGTATTGTGATAATGGACCCAGTTGCTCTTACAATGATAGAAAAGTACGGAGGGGATTTTGGGCGAGAAAAGTTGTTTGCTAGTATCGGAATGGCTCTTTTTTCTCCCATTACCGGAGCAATTATTGATTACCGAACAACGGAATTAGGATATACAGATTACTCAGCAGCATTTTATTCATATGACGTACTTTTAATTATTAGTGCTATTACTGTATTTCTTATGCCTTTAGGCACACAACTACCTGCTGATAACGTATTTCTTGATTTGCTAACGATTTGTAAAATTCCAACTATCATAGTTTTTATATTTTTCCTATTTCTACTCGGAAACTTTTATGGTTTTATTGAAGGGTACCTATTTTTCTATCTGAAAGAACTAGGATCTCCGAACTATTTACTTGGAGTTACAGTAACTATTGGTACTATCAGTAGTTTACCTTTTTTATATGGTGCGAATAAAATAACAAAACAACTTGGACACGTTAATATCATCATTATTGCCTTTTTTGGTCATGCGGCTCGTCTTATGGGATATTCTTTTATTGAGTATACAACATACACACTTATCAAATATATAGCTTTAACCTCTCTTTTTAGGAGTGCTTGGTGGAGTTTTCCATTTGAAGCTATGGAGTCCTTATCAGTCCATTTATTGTGGGTAGCTGCTGCAACTTACTGCGCGTTACTAAGTCCCAAGCATTTATTAGCTACACTTATTGGAGTAATAGGCATGGCGCATTTTAGTATTGGTAAGTATATGATTTCATAATATTTTTATAATCGATTGCATGTGAATCATAACAATATCATCGCATATATGGCGATACGTTGAAAAATACTCGCTCTAAACAACGTACATTACTGCTTTTCTATAGGTCACGTAGTGTTGAAAATATAACTTTCTCTTCATCTTTGCCATTCCCCGAATATGCACTAACCTCAAAACCTTTTCTCAAATTCTATGACAGGGCCTGTCCAAGCAAGTATGTCACTATGTAGAAAAAAATTTGCTCTAAACAATGCACTTACCTGAATTTCAAAAGGTGTCGTAGTAATCAAACATATAATTTTCCCCTTACTTTTTTTCTCAAACTTTATGACGGATCCTATCATGGCAGGTATGGCGAGAGGTTGAAAAACAATTGCTCTAAGCAAGGTACATTACTGTTTTTCCATTAGTGACGTAGTGTTAAAAATATAATTTTCCCTCCGCCAACGCTATTCCCCGAATATGCAGTAACCTTAAAATTTTTTTCACACTCCTCGAAAAAGCACTAATTTCAAAATCTTTATTTTCAAACTTTATGAAGAATCCTGTCATCGCAAGTATGGCGATAGGTAGAACAACACTCGCTCTAAACAACGTACATTACTACTTTTCGATAGTTCATGTAGTGTTAAAGATATAATTTTCCCTTCGCCATTGTTATTCCATGAATATGCAGTAACCTCAAAATATTGTTCTTAAATTCTATTACTGTGCCTGTTCTCGCAAGTATGGCGATAGGCAGTAAAAATGTCCACAAAAAATGCACTTTGCTGTATTTCAATAGGTGTTGTAATATAAAAAATGCAATTTTCTCTTTGCTATTGCAAATCTACGAAAATGCACTTACTTCAAAATTCTTTTCTCAAACTTTATGACGGATCCTTTCATGGCAGGTATAGCGAGAGGTAGAAAAACACTTGCTCTAAACAAGGTACATTATGCATTTCGATTAGTGATGTATTGTTAGAAATATAATTTTCCCTTCGGCATTGCTATTTCCCGAATATGCACCAACCTCAAATTTTTTTTCACAAATTCTATGACAGCGCCGGTTCTCGTAGGTATAGAACTAATGCAGAAAAAAGTTCCTTTAAATAATGCATTTTGCTACTTTTCAGTAGGTGTCAGTATTACAAATATAATTTTCCTCTTGCTATTGCAAATCCTCCTAAATTCACTAATTTCAGAATTTTTCTTCGCAAACTTCGTGACGGATTTTATCATCGCAAATATGACGATAGGTAGAAAAACACTCTCTTTAATCAACGTACATTACTGCTTTTCGATAGTTCACGTAGTGCTAAAAATGTAATTTTCCCTTCACCATTGCCAATTCCCCAATATGTTGTAACGTCAAAATTTCTTTCTCAAGTTCTATGACAGTGACTGTTCTCGCAGGTATGGCACTAAGAAATTGCTCTAAATAATGCACTTTGTTAATTTTCAATAGGTGTTACAGTATTAAAAATATAATTTTCATTTTGCTATTGCAAATCTTTGAAAATACACTACTTTCAGAATTGTTATTCTCAAATTTTATGAATGATGCCGCCATCGCAAGTATGGCGATAGGTAGAAAAATACTTGCTCTAAACAACGTATATTACTACTTTTTGATAGTTCACGTAGTGTTAAAGATATAACTTTACCTCCGCCATTGTCATTGCCTGAATATGCACTAACCTCAAAATTTTGTTCTTAGATTCTATTACTGTGCCTGTCCTTGCAAGTATGGCGATAGGTAGAAAAAGATTTGCTCTAAACCATGCACTTATCTGTATTTCAATAGGTGTTGTAGTATTAAAATTGCAATTTTTTCCTTGCTATTACAAATCCTCGAAAATGCACCTTGAGACGGATCCTGTTATCGCAAGTAGAACGATAAGTAGAAAAGCACTAGCTCTAATCAACGTACATTACTGCTTTTCGGTAGTTCACGTAGTGTTAAAAATATAACTTTCCCTTCGCCAATGCCATTTACGGAATATGCCCCAACCTCAAAATTTCTTTCTCAAATTCTATGACAGTGCCTGTTCTCGCAGGTATGGCACTAATGTAGAAAAAAGTAGCTTTAAATAATGTACTTTGTTACTTTTCAGTAGGTGTCAGAGTATTAAAAATATAATTTTCGCCTTGCTATTGCAAATCTTTGAAAATGCACTAATTTCTAATTTTTTTTTTTAAACTTTATGACAGATTCTGTCATAGAAGGTGTGGCGAGAGGTAAAGAAACACTTGTTCTAAAAAAGGTACATAACTGCTTTTCGATAAGTGACGTAGTGTTAAAAATATAATTTTCCCTTCGCCATTGCTATTCCCCGAATATACACTAACCTTGTACTAGGCCGCCCCTATAATAAGAGGGAGAAGTATCCCTAATGTTTAAGTGGTCCGGTAGGTAACAGTGAGTCGAGTTGAAGCGCGCAAGGGGTGCGTGTCGGTTGCTTAGAACTTATAGTTAATTTGTGAACTTTGCGTTGAAATTAAATCGTAAAGTGATCCGTAAGAGAGGATGCTAATGTTAATGATCCGTTGGATTGTACTTACAGATAAGTAGTAGCGTAGTAATATTTCTGTGTTTGTTTTCTATGTAATAATATTGGTTACAAGTCATTAAACTACGTAAATCCATCTACGAGTTATTATTAAATATTCACAGGTTGTAACAGCTAAAACGAAAAGGATCACGACAATACAGCATGCGAGGGGTGCCGCTAGCCTGGGCCGACATCAAGGGCATCCACTCGTGTCCACGCCTCCGGGAAGGTCTGATCTTTCTGTAGGAGCGTAGTGCATTTTTGGCGCCAACGGGAGCGTTTTGTTGTTACACAAATACCTGGAACTGTAATGATTCGAGTTGTTTACGTAGAATTTGAAAAGGTTCAGATAACATTGAAGGACATTTTTTTGAAATGAACAGTACAGTTAATTTCTAATAAGGGTTAACGGTTATTCAACAACCAGGCCCATGTTAATTGTATTTACGGACAATAGTTGGTGTTTGGGATATTGAGGTATAACATTCCAAGTTGTATTAAGTGTGAGCGGACAATTCAGAGAAATTTATTGAGTTTATTGTGTTAGTTTCGAACAAAAATAAATAGAGTAATTTAGAGCTTAAGAATTAATGATCGCACCGCAAGGTGAAATATGTTTTTAATTGTTGTTGAAATGTAATGTCACATAAGTATAATACGCGTAGTAAAGATCAACGTAATTTAGAAAAAGCTGATAAAATGGGCGAGCCTGATATCGCAGAGGCGTTGAAACAACTAGTTGCAGTCGTTAATAGTATGAATTGTAACAATGCCAGCCTAAAGGAATCAATTGAACAAATGAACGTAAATATTGCTGCAAATATTGGCAAATTAAGTTTAGATGTAAATCGTGTTTCTGAATCGGTTAAAGAGCAGGTAGAAGCTAGCGATGTTGGATATATTAGGGAAGAAGGTGTTGTACATGTACACCAACCAGAGACCAGGGGCGTCACGTCCGAGGATTTTGGGTATCATAATTATATGAGTTTATATAAGGATCTGGGGGGTACGAATTTGTGCTTTGTGCCGGAGGGATCTGTGCATCCGGTATCTTTCATTAAAAAACAGGAAACAATATTTTTAGAAGCTGGAGTTCCTGAAAGTAGAAAAGTTCCTTTGACCGTTAGTAATTTACGCAATTCAGCTCAAGATTGGGGTGTATTGAAGGAAGAAAAAGTAAAGAATTTCCAAGAATTTAAAGAGCTATTTTTAAGTCGGTATTGGGGGGTTGACGAAGAGAGGAAACTTTTTCAAAAAATTAAATTTGGGTGTTACGAAAGGGGGTCAAGGGCTGATTATTTTTTAAAGTTGGTGAGAGAAGCAAATTTCTTAACTACTCCTCTTGAGGAAGGTACGCTTATTTCTTTATTAAAAAATCATTTTCCGAGTGAAATTCAACGAGGTATTGTAAATTGCATGCCTAGAACTTTTGATGAAGTAGAAGCTTACTTAAGGGAAATTGATGAAACTTATAATCGGAACCCCAATAATAATAATAATAACAATTCCTACACGAATTGGCGTGGTAGAGGTACGAGTAATGAACAAAATGGGAGCGCTCGTTACAATTTTAGGTCGAATACGTCAAATTCTGGAGGCGGTAATAGTGCCCGCTCTGAAAATAGGGAAAATAATACTAATAGTAATTACAATAAGGATGATAGGGATGAAGGGCGTCGTGAATCTCAAACTGTTAGTAGTCCAGGGGGAAGTCGACCACCGGCTGTGGCCACTTTATTTAATAAAAATGGGGATGAGCTTCTGTTGGAAGCACAAAATAATAATAAGTCGGTTGCTTTGGCACCGACCATTGAAGCGACAGTTGAGACTGTTGTGGTAAAAATATTAGTAGATTCGGGTAGTCAGGTTACCTGCATTTCAAAAGACTTTTTATTAAAGATAATGCAAATTAATAGCGATATTTTACGTTTGCCGTTTACATAAACTATTTTGGTGAGTGCGACGGGCAAGAATTCTATTGTTAAGGATCAATTTTATTTGAATTTTAAATTCAATGATTTCGAATTGGCTTACCCTTGTCTGGTAGGTTCGAATTTAATTCGTGATGTCATCTTCGGATGCGATTTTTTTGCTGATCACCAAATTAAAATCGATTTTTCAAAAAATCGTTTATCGGGTATTTTTGAAGGAAGAGCGATAAGCATAGGGTTTAGTATGGGACCAAAACCTGATGGTCGGTTGACTGTTTGTCAAGTGTCGGAAGAGAAAGATGAGGAAATTCAATTAAAAAAGGAGATAGTGCCGTGTAAGGTGTCTGAAATTAAAGAGGTAGTGGATCGCGCAGAAAACTTTTCTCAAGAAGAAAAAAATAAATTGTACGAGTTGCTGTTGTCACGTAGGTCGATATTTTCGAACCAACAAGAAGCGTTTGAGAAAATTAAGTCGAGGTTTTTAGCGATTTCTATGTTGAAGCATCCGTGTTTTGACCGTGCGTTTTTTATCCAAACAGATGCATCTGATGTGGGTTTAGGTGGTTGTTTATTTCAAATAAATGAGCAAACTTCAGAAAAAGATATGGTGGCATTCACCAGTCGGACCCTGCGTGGCCCTGAAATTGGTTATTGTGTTACAGAAAAAGAGGCATTAGCCGTATTACATTGTTTGCAGCAGTGGCGGGTATTTGTGCTAGGTCGAGAATTAACTGTGATCACCGATCATAAATCTCTATCGTTTTTAATGTCCTGCAGACTATTAAATTCGCGTTTGACTAGGTGGGTGTTGTATTTTCAAGAATACGCTTTTAATGTTAAATATTGTGCTGGGAAGGAGAATGTTCTGGCGGATGCTCTATCGCGTTATCCAATCAAGGGAAAGAATAAACTTGAAAAATTTGAGAGTATGCCGACAGAAATTTGTGCAGTAAAGAAGTCGAAACTATGTAAAGGGGTCCAGATGGGTATGAAAAATATTGTTGAGGAGCAAGGGAAAGCCGAATTCTGTTGTAAAATAATGTCTAGATTATTGAAGGAGGAAGTTCCGAAAAGGTGCGCGGATTGGTTTGTTGTGTATCAGGGAGTTTTATTTAGGCGAGGCTACGAAGGTTCGCCAGAGTTTAAAGTATGTGTACCTGCTTCCCAAATAAGTATATTGGTTTGGCAAGAACATGTAGATAATGGGCATTTTGGGGCGGAAAAGTGTTTCCAGATGCTGCGTCGTGATTATTATTTTCAGAGGATGAAACATTTCATTCGAAACATTATTTCAAGCTGCGATTTGTGCCAGAAAGCGAAGAGTTCAATGAGAATTTATGGCGAATATCATAGTGTTTTACCTAAAGCGCCCAACGAAATCGTATGTGTTGATCTAATTGGTCCGCTCCCAGTATCAAGGTCGGGGGCGACTTTCTTATTAGTTATTATTGACGCTTTCAGTAAGTTGGTTACTTTGCACCCTCTTAAACGTGCTAATACAGCTGCGATTCTTCGTTGTTTGGTCAAGAAGTATTTTATCGAGATTGGTAAACCAGGGGTCATTCTTTCCGATAATGGTAGCCAGTTTACGAGCAAAGAGTGGAAAGAGTCGTTGAATTTGTTAGGTGTAAAGGTAACTCACACGTCAGTGTATTTCCCGCAGGGAAACCAGACGGAACGGGTTAATAAAGAAATTGTGCGTATTTTGAGATCATTGTGTTATTCGGCTCATGCTAGATAGAGTAAGGAAATGGATTAATAGGGCAGTCCATGACTCGACTGGGTATAGCCCTTGTGAACTACATTTTGGTGATCATAGTGATAACCCTAATGTTAAAAACATTATTTTTCCTAAAAGTGACGTACCGGGTGTTGGTAGGGATAAAATTATAACTCTAGCTTATAATAAATTAAAGTTTAAGGCTGAAAAACGTAAATTACGTCATCAAAGGATCCATAAAAATTGTATTGATTTTAAGATTGGTGATAAAGTACTGGTTCGTACTCATCCCCAGTCTTCTGTGGAAGACAAGGAGATTAAGAAATTCTTTTTGCTTTATTCCGGGCCTGCTACGATTGTGGCTAAGCGCGGGCCAAATTCTTATGAAGTACGGGACGACACTAGGGGTCTCTTGTTGGGTATACAGAATGTTAGGAATTTAAAACCGTATGCTGTACCGTATCAAAATTTAACACTGTAATTGTTAAGTATAAGTTCAATTTAATTACAAAAATATGTTTAGCAATTAAGTTTAACTTATAGGGGGGTGATGTACTAGGCCGCCCCTATAATAAGAGGGAGAAGTATCCCTAATGTTTAAGTGGTCCGGTAGGTAACAGTGAGTCGAGTTGAAGCGCGCAAGGGGTGCGTGTCGGTTGCTTAGAACTTATAGTTAATTTGTGAACTTTGCGTTGAAATTAAATCGTAAAGTGATCCGTAAGAGAGGATGCTAATGTTAATGATCCGTTGGATTGTACTTACAGATAAGTAGTAGCGTAGTATTAATTCTTTGTTTGTTTTCTATGTAATAATATTGGTTACAAGTCATTAAACTACGTAAATCCATCTACGAGTTATTATTAAATATTCACAGGTTGTAACAGCTAAAACGAAAAGGATCACGACAATACAGCATGCGAGGGGTGCCGCTAGCCTGGGCCGACATCAAGGGCATCTACTCGTATCCACGCCTCCGGGAAGGTCTGATCTTTCTGTAGGAGCGTAGTGCAACCTCCAAATTTTTTTCATAAATTCTACGATAGTGTCTGTTCTCGTAGGTAGAGAACTAACGTAGAAAAAAGTTGCTATAAATAATTCACTTTACTACTTTTCAGTAGGTGTCACAGTATTATAAATATAATTTTCCTTTTGCTATTGCAAATCCTCAAAAATGCACTAATTTCAAATTTTTCTTCGGAAACCTTGTGACGGATCCTGTCATCGCAAGTATGGCGATAGGTAGAAAAGCACTCGCTTTAATCAACGTATTTTACTGTTTTTCGATAGTTTACGTAGTGTTAAAAATATAATTTTCCCTTCGCCTATGCCATTTACGGAATATGCTCTAATCTCAAAATTTCTTTCTCAAATTCCATGACAGTGCCTGTTCTTGTAGGTATGGCACTAATGTAGAAAAAAGTTGTCTTAAATAATGCACTTTTCTACTTTTCAGTAGGTGTCACATTATTAAAAATATAATTTATCCTTGCTATTGCAAATCTTTGGAAATGCACTAATTTCAACATTTTTTGTCTTAAACTTTATGACGGATCCTGCCATAGCAGGTATGCTCTAAAAAAGGTGCATAACTGCTTTTCGATAAGTGACAGTGTTAAAATTATAATTTTCCCTTCGCTATTGCCATTCCCCGAATATGTACTAACCTCAAATTTTTTTTCTCAAATTTTATGACAGCGAATGTCCTCGTAGGTGTGGAACTAATGTAGAAAAAAGGTTGCTTTAAATAATGCATTCTGCTACTTTTCAGTAGGTGTCACAGTATTAAAAGTATCATTTTCATCTTGCTATTGCAAATCCTCGAAAAGGCACCAACTTCCGAATTTTTCTTCGCAAACTTTGTGTCGGATCCTGTCATCGCAAGTATGGCGATAGGTAGAAAAAAACTCGCTATAATCAACGTAAATTACTGCTTTCCAATAGTTTACGTAGTGATACAAATGTAATTTTACCTTGCCATTGCCATTTCCGAATATGCGCTAACCTCAAAATTTCTTTCTCAAATTCTATGAAAGTGCCTGTCTTAGTAGGTATGGCACTAATGTAGAAGGAAGTTGTTCTAAATAATGCACTTTGATACTTTTCAGAAGGTGTTACAGTATTAAAAATATAATTTTTCCTTTGCTATTGCAAATCACGAAAATGTACTACCTTCAAAATTTTTTTTCTCAAGGATTGTGACGGATCCTGTCATCGCAAGGTTGGCGATAGGTAGAAAAATACTTGCTCTAAACAACGTATATTACTGATTTGCAATAGTTCACGTAATGTTAAAATTATAATTTTTCTTTCCCCATTGTCGTTCCTCGAATATGCACTATCCTCAAAATAAAGATATGTATAATACTTATTAAACAATAACGAATTAAAATGGCTTCTTTACTACTACTATTAAAATATTATTAGAAAATGTAAAAATAGAAACAAAATTTGTAAATCAACGACTTTACAACAAATAGCTTTATCATATTTATTTTTCCTATTGGTTTAATAACCAATGAGAATCATCATTTTGTTTTCAACCTTACTTAAGGTTGGTTTGATGCAGCTCTAACTTTTTTTCTATTCTGTGCTAATCTAAAAAGTTCTACATACCCTTCACAACCTAAATTTCTAATAATTTGACTAATATAGCTTGGTCTAGGTCTTCCTATACTCTTCTATCTTTTTCTTATCTACCTAATTCTACATAAATATTAGCAACCTGATTGTTGTTAAAGAACTCCAGCATGTTTACATGATTCCCATTTATAAGGAAATGAAATATTACCTGGTTATTCCCTCCAAAAAAGAAAAAGTGTTTAATTATATGTTACGGTAAGGCTTAAGCAGCGAATTGCTGCCAACATGCCAGACCGCTAACTAATTGTGAGTTATGTCATGGTGACATTTAGTTAACTGATTTTTATTTATTTTCTTTTTGTTTTGTTTTCGAACTTACTTAAGGTCGGTTTGACGTAGTTCTAAATTCTTTTCTATTCTGGGCTAGTCTAAAAAGGTCTATATACACCCTTCACAACCAAAATCTCTTTAATTTGACTAATATTGCTTTGTCTAGGTATTCTTACTCTATTTTTATTTGGTAGTCTATAATCTAAGACCTTACTAAATAGTCCCTCATGTCTTAACTGATGCCCTATGATTTTATCTCTCTTGACCTTTAATTGTTTCCACATACAGGGTTCCTCACCAATCCTTCTATAAACTTCCTCATTTGTTACTCTATCTGTACAACTAATGTTTAACATTCTTCTATAACACGAAGTTTCAAAAGCTTCTACCTTTTTCTTATCTACCTCGTTAATTATCCAAGAGTCACTACCGTATAATAAAATCAATGAGAAAGCAAGCACATATTAATTTCGCTTGAACAGCTCTAATTTAAATATAAATAAAGTATTTTGTAGTCTTAGAGTCACAATTCATTTATTGTTGTAGAGATCACTCTAACACACGTGGCGAGGAAAATATCTTCAAAAGTTTTCAAAGCTACATTAGTAAATTGTATGTTGGAAAGGTTCACTTTAGCCTACATGGTGAGGAGAATATTCTCAGAAGTGTTCCAGAACATCATTTTATACATTTATATACCTATTCATTGAATTTTTCTATTGATGATGACCACATAGAAGTCGAAATATGTATTAATTTCTATAAATTTTTGAGGTGATGGGTTTTAATTATTGTTTGTTTATGTATGTAAATGTTAGTATATATTTGAGAAATTCAGTTTAGTTTCAAATAGTTGAATTGATATTAGTATGGGTCCTTTTATATTGCATCCACACTCCATTAAAGATTATTCCCTCTGGAGATCTACTTTTAAGACGTGTTAGAAATGTGAACATGGATTACGAACTTCCACATTTAGTTACTGTTTATCAACTAACTACACAAACCTTGTGGAATGAGTTAAACTAAGTGGCGTATTAATTAAACCCAAATGCTATATTAAAAGAAAAAGCATTCGACAATGTAAAATGGAAAAAAATGTTCGAAATACTCGAAAAGATTGGAATGAGTTTTAGGGATAGATGAATAGTATATTGCTTATACAAAAAGCAAACAGCGGTAATAGAATTAGAGCAGGAAAGTATAGAAGTAAATATTAGGAAAGGGGTGAGGCAGATATGTGCCTTATCCCCATTAATTTTTAACTTGTACATTGAAGAGGCAATGAATACTGTAAAATGCAGGAATACATTTGGAATTACTATTCAGGGACAAAAGATTGATATGCTTAGATGTGCAGATGATATAGCGGAATTAGCATCTAGCAGAATTAGAAGCTGCTCTTAATAAATTGGAAACAGTTCCAACAGAAAGATACGGAATGAAAATTAACAAAAATAAAACTAAGGTTCTAGTATGCAAAGGAGGGGAAAATAAATCAAAAGAATACAAATAGGTAGCAAGAATTTACAAAAGGTTAAGGATTTCTGCTACCCAGGAAACTAAACAACGCAAGATGGAAAAAGCACAAAAATATAAAACAAAGATTAGCACAAGGTCGTTCTACATTGAACATGAACAAGCAATTACTGTGTTCAAAAACAACAAACATAGAAACAAGGAAAAGATTGCTTAAAACATGCGTGTGGAGCATAGCACTGTATGGCTGTAAAGCCTGGACAGTAGGAGAAGCAGACAAAAAAAAGTAGAAGCCTTTGAAATGTGGTGCTACAGACGTATGATAAAAATATCATGGGCAGACAAAGTTAAAACAAAAAGGTACTCGAAATAGTAGGGGAAGAAAGAAAGAAAGAAAGAATCAGTAAAAAATAGGAGAGATAGGACGATAGGCCACATACTAAGACATGAGGGAATAGTGCGGAATATATTAGAAGCAGAGATAGGAAGAAAGAAAAGTAGAGGTAGATCAAGGTTATAGACTATTGCACACAGATAGTGAAAGATGTAAGATGTGAGAATTTCAGGGAAATGTGTAGGCTAGCTTAGAATAGAAATCAATGGAGGTATGCATCCAACCAGCCCCAAGATGGAAAAATTAATGTCAAAAAAGGGAACTGTACTTAAAATTATTATAAACAACTACAGGTATTGGTCTTGCAATATTCTTAACTAATGTTAATTGTGCGAAAGGATTTACTGGAAAACTATTAATGCGGCAAATGCCTAAATGTGGGGGAATCCCTGGCAGTCGTAGGCTGCTTAACCCCCCTTACATACCTTACATGTGATTTTCCAATGCTCCACCTGAAGGCCAGGGAGCGAATTTTTTTTTACCTGGAAAATTTTGACAAATCCTTGCTGTTCCAAGCAAGGTAGGGATCTTTAACGTGCGTGACAACACTCACACACGGAACCTCCATTTTACCTCTCATCCGAACGAGGGTGTATTTTTGTGAAAAATGCTCGCCTAACATTTTTCAAACGGACCGTGTCGGGAATCGAACCCGGGACCTTGGGCGTAGTAGTCACACACATACCAACTACGCTACGGAGCCGCTTCCCCTTCATATACCACTGAATCTTGGTGAAGTAGGGAATATAATTAGAAAACAATAGAAGGGCAATCGAGCTATATATAAACTGTTAGGCAGCTCCGTGGCGTAGTGGTATGTGTGTGACTACTACGTCCAAGGTCCCGGGTTCGTATCCCGACACGGTTCGCTTGAAAAATGTTAGGCGAGCATTTTTCACAAAAATACGCCCTCGTTCGGATGAGAGGTAAAATGGAAATCCCGTGTGTGAGTGTTGTCACGCACCTTAAGGATCCCTACCTTGCTTGGAACAACAAGGGTTCGGCAAAATTCCAAATTTTCCAGGTAAAACTAAAACTCGCTTCCTGGCCAATGTAGTACCTTCGGGTAGAGCTTTGGGAAATTATATGTAAGGTATATAGACTCTTGTGAGAATTTTAGGAAACTGTGTAGGCTAGCTCAAAATATAAATAAGTTGAGGTACACGTCCAACCAGTTTCAAGACGTAAAACCTAATGACGAAGAAATAAGTGCACTTAAATATGATGATCATTTTAAACAACTACAGATGTTGGTTGTGAAGTATTTTCAACTAATGGGGATTGTGCGAAAGGATATATTGGAAAAACTATTAATTTGACAAAGGTTCAAGTGCTGAGAGAACTTGGCAGCCAAAGGCTACTTACCCCCCTTTACATACCCTTGAATATCGGGGAAATAGGGTATATAAATGTAAAACAATATAAGGTGACTGAACTGCATCAAACAAGAAAGAACAGTAGCTATGTTTACAGGTACGCGCCTAGCGGGTGGCCATTTCGTGCCCCGCACGAAAGCGCCGTAATCATAGGGTCACCAAGAAATTATTATTTATATTCAGAACATTTCATAATCTTAAATAATAAATACATTGTCGATAACAAATACAGTAAATGGTCGTGGTTTTAGTGAAAATTTAAAGCTAAACCATAACTATAGGTAGGTACTTAACAAACAACGGAATATTTGTCCTGTATCCTTCAAAGCTGTAATCTTATAGTCCAATCCCTATAACCTATACTATTGTAGCGGGCTACTACTAACGCGTTTCACTAATTTAAAACAAATAGTAACAAAAGTCTTTATTACTCACTATTCATAAGTCCACTTAACAGTATATGCCTTATTTATAAATGTTTTCAATCCAATTAACAATGAAACACTATCAAACTAATGCTATTTACAAGCACTAATATCTTCTTAAACTAAATTCTTAATCATAGGTCTATTAACAACACTAAACACTACTGTTTATTTATTTATTACGCTTTTGTCTATTTATGTATTCGACAAGCTGTCGGTACAAAATACACTTTCACATAATACAGATTTATATTTACTAAAAACTTTCAGAATATGTGCACAATCCTAGAAAACTGCGTAGTTGGTGTATATCTGCTGGTGTAGGCCACTCTTGTACCGTTTTCATTTTGTCAGGGTTAGCTCTTATTCCTGTCTCCGAAACGACATGTCCTAGGTATTTCACCTCTTTTCCGAATAGGTGACATTTCTTAGGGCTCAAGGTAAGGTTTGCTCCGTGTAATCTTTGGAATATCTGCTCTAGGTTTTTAAGGTATTCTTCAAAAGACCCGCCTAACACTATCACGTCGTCTAGGTACACCAGATATGTTTTCCAGGACAGTCCACGCAGTATCGACTCCATCAAACGTTCAAAAGTAGCAGGCGTATTGCATAATCCAAACGGCATGATCTTGAACTGCCATAATCCAGTTCCAATTGTAAACGCAGTTTTCTATTTATCGTTTGGCTCCAAGCCTACCTACCAGTATCCGCTTTTCAAGTCCAAGGTCGAAAACCATTTAGATCCGGTTAGAGTATCCAAGGTGTCATCAATTCTGGGCAAAGGATAGCTGTCTTTTTTTGTCACATTGTTCAGCCGCCGGTAGTCTACACAAAACCTTGTCGACCCATCCTTTTTTTTTGACAAGCACTACCGGGGATGCCCATGGACTATTCGAGGGTTCAATCACTCTCTGTTCTTCCATGTCAGTGATAATTTGATCGGCTTTTTACGTTTTGCCAAAGGAAGCCGCCTGCGGTGTTGTCTTATCGGTTGCGCATCTCCAGTATTGATCTTATGTTGCACAACATTCGTCCTTCCTTTCTCACTATCATCCAGTGCAAACACACCTCGATTTCGTCCGACCAGTTCTTTTACCTTGCCCAGTTGGTCGGCGTTTAGTTTTTGACACGAAGGTATCAACATATCCAGTAATTTCTGTGAGCAACCGTTGGCTGGTTTATCTTTCGTGTCGTCCACATAACGTTTAATATGGCATGCTGGAATGAAACTTCCCACAATCATGTCTTTCTTCAGAGTCACCGTATGCGGATTAATGTTTAGCATCCTTACTGGTATCATATTTTGAAACTTTACCAGCGTTCTTCCAATCAGTAATCCCTCCTGACCCATTTTCGATTCAGTTGCTTCCATCATGCATATTTGTCCTTTCCGGAGCGTACCATCCGGGCGTCCCATTACTATCATTTCAGCCTTCTCGGGTATTTTCATATCACAAATCATTCAAACTTGCATCGTTTGGTTACTCGTTCCTTTAAATGGAATCTCATCATCATCTATTTGAAGCACTTTTTTTTCATGTTTATATGAAACCCATATTCTCTCATGAGATCACCTTTTCTGTAATTTCAGCTACCAACACCCGATGATTAATTAGTTTGTCCCCAATTGCCAACGTAACGGCAGTCTCTCCGTGAGTAGAAATTTTCTCACCACTTGCCGTTCGAACGCATACCGATACAGGGAGCACTTTTCTACGACCAACCAAATTTGGTCTCTCAACTGTCCTTGTCGCTCCTGTATCGACGAGTAATCGGACAACTCGGCCATTACTTCTACCATCGATATAAATGTTGTCCAGACTTTCCCATCGACGATGCAGCCCGGATGATAATCTCCGCTGCACTACGTTGTGCTGTCGACGTTCGCCCCCTTACATTGACCTGCTTTAGCTCAACCGGTTGTTTCTTTGATTGAGTACAGCGTCTCTGTATATGACCAACTTCACCGCAGCTCCAGCATCGCAGACGCCATCTCCGCAGTCGTCGTCTTTCTAGCCTTTCCGCCTATTGATTTTCAAACACACGGTTGATTATTTCATCTTTGCTGTTCTGCGATTGACCAGGTTCCTCTAAGGCAGACCGAACTTTGTGACTCATCCTGTATGATGTCTGCTTAGCTGCTTCAAATTCAAGCGCATGAGTCAGTGCGTCATCTAACATTTTTGGCCGTGCTAATCTTAGCGCTTGCTGTATTTCGCCATCTTTAACGCCATCCACAAATATTTGAACAGCCATTTGTTCGAGGAAGCTATCTGGTGCTGTTGGGTATGTTAATCTAACTAATCTGGCAATGTCAGCTTCGAATTCGTGCAGGCTTTCATTTGTCTTTTGCGAGCGGTTCTTAACTTGTGCATGGTAAACCTGTTGAAGGTAAGCGTCTCCATATCTCATCTCAAGCTTCGATGTTAAGAGGCCGTAATCATTCTGCTGGTGATAGGGAATCGTCTGCAAGATGTTAAGAACTTTCCCCCGTAGGGCCACTATTAAGGAGATAGCCTTCTCTTTGTTGCACCAACTGTTGGCTATTGCAGCAGCTTCAAATTCTTTCAAATATGTGGGCCAAGGTATTTTACCATCGAATGTGGGTGGTTTCACTATATATTTTGAAGGTAATGACTCGCTTCCTTCCATGCTTCGTATTTCTGGAATGTTCTGTCTTACAACTGGGTTTGCTAATTCAAGTGGCCGCGTTGTTAGTGAAATCATTTGTTCTTGCAGCCTCATCACATCTTCTTCCATTTTTACCAATTTACTGTCCAACTTTTGCTCAACTATTTTTACTTGTTCAGTGACATCTTTTTTCAATGCGATAGACCTTTCCATTAATCTCTGTTCTAACGTGGCCGTCTTTTCATTCAACTCTTCCATTTTCACCGCGTTTTTACTTAACCGTTCTTCTATTTTCTCAGCATTTTCACCAAGTGTCACTTCCATACCATAGTTAAACTCTTTAAAGGTCGATTCCAGTTCAACTGACCTCACTAAGCTTTCACTGAGTGTCACTTCTAGTTGAGCCGACCTCTCTTCCATTTTCTCAGCATTTTCACTAACCTTTTCATTTTCTCAGCATTTTTACTAAACTTTCCTTCCACACCGGTTTTAAAATCCTTAAGGAAATTAATTAAAGTTTCTGCGTCCATTTTACCTTGGCTTCTTGTAGCCGGCATGTACAAACTATTTAAATGTGTTTAGACTTGTGTGTTTTTTCTATTAAGTTAATCACTATATACCCCACACAGGCCTGACACCAGTGTAGCGGGCTACTACTAACGCGTTTCACTAATTTAAAACAAGTAGTAATAAAAGTCTTTATTACTCACTATTCATAAGTCCACTTAACAGTATATGCCTTATTTATAAATGTTTTCAGTCCAATTAACAATGAAGCACTATCACACTAATGCTATTTACAAGCACTAATATCTTTACTATATATATATATATTTTAATTAATTTCTTAATTATAGGTCATTTTCTTAGTTATATGGTGTTTGTTGTGATGAAATAAAATTGCTCAATCAATCATTTTAGTTCACTACATATGACGCGTTTCGGTTTTCCATTTTCAAATATGTTTCTAAAAATACTTAAGTTAACAATATAAAATGTTTTAAAACTATATTATTTTACATTTTCACTAATACCTTAACTTATCAGATAAGGTAAGGTTGGGTATTAGTGAAAATGTAAAATAATATAGTTTAAAACATTTTATATTGTTAACAAGTATTTTTAGAAACATATTTGAAAATGGAAAACCGAAACGCGTCATATGTAGTGAACTAAATGATTGATTGAGCAATTTTATTTCATCACAACAAACACCATATAACTAAGAAAATGACCAAATTCCAAGAAATTTAATTAAAATATAAACAGATGGTCAAGAAAAGACGAATATAATATATATATATATATATATATATATATATATATATATATATATATATGATAAGAATTGTTTGCCGAATTATAATGTATAACACCTGGTGATAATACACCTGATGTATAATTCGATGTCGACAATAAGTACTTTTCTTTGACCTTTGATTTTATTAAAAATTGTTATTAAAAATGTATAACCATAACCTGAGAAATTACTTTTGAATATGTAAAGTTTTTCTGTGAACTGAAAAGGATCCTATTAAAGTAACATGAAGTCATTGTAACGTAAAGTAAAAGTAACATATTTCTTAAAGAAAACTAAAATAATTTATGCAAATAATAAAACAATATTCCAAGAATGCTTAGATATTAATATTATATAGTGAAAACGGAACTGTTTCGAAAGTCTCCGTATAAATAAGTTGTATAAACAATGTATATATAAATATTTTTTTAAAAACAAAATTAATAGAAAAAATTTTAGGTTGTCTCAAAATTTTCTTTCTTTGAAATCAACAGTGCTTGTCCTACAGAAGCAAACTGTTTATAATTTAGAAGCTTTAGTGCTGAAAGAAGGTATTATTGGTGTTAAAGTTAAAAGTTTTTCTTGAAAGTATAATTTTGAGTAGTGATTTACATATAATTACTTTTGTGATAAAGTGACTAGGCTCTCATGAAGCCCTAATTTGAAAATGTTTAGGTGTGATTAAATTTTCAGATAGCACGAGATCGTCGTTTTGATTCAGGTTGCAGAGACCACAGTAAGTATTTTTGTATATGTTGCTTGTCGTAAATTTTTTTTCTTTCGAAGATTTCCGTATCTGATCTTCGAATAATTTCTTATAAAACACTCATTAAGATACGGTGGCGTCCAATAAAATTCCTTTTGCTTTTTCGTATACCATCCTACGACCCTAGCTCATAGCTTTGCCCTAAGTTGAAGAAACTTAGCTAGCTGGAAGAACTCTTTAGAGGGATCCTTTTTTCTCAAAGCCATTCAACATCCTTTTGCCCTGGGCTTGACCATCAAACAGGAACCCCTCGTAATTTATCGAGGCTCTGCCGCCTGTATGATAGAGCAGATATATTTAATAGAAGGCTCGAATGTTACAGTATTATAAGTTTCTATAGTAATAAAACATTTTTTATGATTTGTTCATATTAACATGATGTGACGGAGGGGCGGCAAATTAGCTATTTGCACGAAAGCGTGCGAACACTTAGGATCGGCCCTGTATGTTCAAAGACAACAAAAATAGAAACAAGAAGACAATTGTCCAAAGCATATGTGAAGCGCACAGCACAGTACGTCTATGAAATAGGGACAGTAGGAAAAGCAGACAGAAGGAGATAGAAGCATTTTGGAATGTTGTGCTTTAGATGTATGAGGATGGTAGCATAGATAGACAACATTAATAACAAATAGGTTATAGAAATAGTATAGAAATTTAGATATCTGTGGAAAACAAAAAAATAGGAGAAACAGAAGGACAGGATATGTTCTAAGGCATTTCTGGGGAATAGTACGGGATATATTACAAGCAGAGATAGGAAAAAAGAGGTATAGGTAGACTGAGATCAGACTTTCGCATGCAGATAGTGATAGATGCAGACTGTGCAAATTTCAGGGAAATGTGAAGGTTAGTTCAGAATAGGAAACAATGAGAGTACGCGTCTAACCAGTTCCAGGACTGAAAATCTAATGATGATGATGATGCTATATTAAAGCTGGAAACACGTTTTTTTCGAAACCTGGAACGCTCTTTTGTACAATTTCAGAAAATGCCGCATTGAGATTAACTTAGATTGTCTGCTTCAAATGATGTTTCTATTTAAGTTTTAAGAAAAGAAAACAACACAAAGCAAAAAACCTTTACGTCTTATTTTAACGAAAACTCTATTTGCACAAACAACAGCTCTTTATTTTTAAACCGAGTGTACAAGCATTTTCAACAACTCGTAGTTACAATGGAATTCTAAGGGCTCTCACAACTATTTATTTTCAGCTAATTGCTAACTGTACAAGTATTATGGTTTTAAACTATGAGACTCTTCTTAATTACTATCGAAGCACTATAAATAACTATCCAAGCACTAAATATTAATTTATATTATCACTACAATAATTGATATCAATACTAATTTATATCGACAGTACACAGATATTTATATCTCATCATTAAAAGCTTTAAACTAGAGCATATCGTAATCAGAGCTTAATCAGAACTGCACCGAAGTAACTATCGCTCATCACGGCAATTTATATTTTATCCAATCGTGTTAATTATTTCGAGAACTTACCAGAATATATAAAAAACATCTTGAATGAACATATTGTAATCTTTAAATGCAAAGTCTTAAACTTGTCAATCAAGAAATCTCGCATCGCAGAACCTGTCAATCATTTTTCGTGTTTAAATTCTTCGTTTATGTTCTAATGAAATTATTCTGGTTAAAGATAGACTAAGCGGGACAACATCTTTAATGATATTTTCTATATTATAGCAAAGAAACGAGAATCAGAATTAGAAGTTGATTTTAAATTGCGTAAAGGCGGTTGTCATTTGGAACACTTGTTGTGAAATCAATTCAAGTGCGTGATATGATTCAGGATGACACTGTATAGGTAAGTTATTTCTTAAAAACACGTAACAAAACAGCAGTCCTAAAACTTTCACTTAAGTTGATTGAGTCGGGTATTTAAAAATCAATCCAAGAGTAAAATGCCTTACAGGTTTCTTGCTTAGCCAATCAATCGCTATCGCTTCTCCAATTTAATGACATAAAACTAACGTGTTCTTTTGGTGACTTCAACTGAATAGCTTTAATACACGACGGCAAATGTTTAAAACTGTTTCCCACAATTTGAGAAATTTTTTTTAGTTTACGTCAAACTGTTTATATAGCATAGTGGTTCACATGTAATATTTAATAAGTTGGGAAGTTTAGCTACTGTATTCTAAAGCCCTCTAATGTATAGGAAGAGGTAGTGGATGTTTCATAGGTGGGCATATAATAAGTGTATATGGCATTCGACAAGCTTTTCGGTTTATGGGTTTAGCCGCAGTACTAAGTGGAATTCTTTATGCCATTATTTACTACATTTGGTTACAGAAATCGGAAGAGAAACTTAGCCAACAAATGGCAGGTAGTTTTTCAATAGTAATATATAGATTTGCTAATATTTTTTTATACATAGATAATTTAGAAGAGGACAAGATAAACTTAGATATAGATAAAGAACCAAAATTTAGAGATCAAGGAACAATGGTTAGTTTTGAAAGGCTAAGTTTAATGATTGAATTTAATCAAATAGGGTCATTAACATCTCTTAAAAGAATAAGCAAGGATGATACAATTATAGAAGCTAGGAATCGTGGTTTTCGAAGAGGAAGTTATAGTATTGGTATGTTTAAAGCTCGTGAAAGTGCTTCCAAGGTTGACTTACTAAAGTCAACTATTGAATTTGGAAATAGAAATACTGCAGTAAATGATTGCAAAAAGGTAAGGTTCTATTTCATAAAAAATATATTTTACAGGATAACATTTTACAGATTGGTGAAAATAGAACTTCAAGTGCGCCAACTAAATTAAATCATAAGAGTACAACCCTTGTACAAATTCTAGGCCAAGAACTCGATAGAACGCTTATACCAGATGAAACAGAAGAATTTTTTTATGATTCAAAACTACATCATAAGCACGAATCAACCAGTCCATAGATACTTTCTTTAAATTTATTTGTTAAAATCCTTCAGTTTATAATTTGAAGATTACATTATTTTATCAAAGTAAATGTATCATTATATATTTTCTTATTTTAAACTTGTATAAATGAAGGTCAACCTAAAGTTCAGTTAGATGTTTGCCAACTGAAATCATTTGTCAAATGTCCAGAAAGTAAAAAATATAAGTTATTTATTGCACATAAATGAAAAATTTTTCCACAAAGTAAGATTTTTAAAAACATCATGTCGTCCCTAAAATGCCAAAACCACTAATGTAACATTTTGCCGAAAATTGACATATTTATATCAGTAATGTTAATTTTGTTCGCGGGTTCTCCTGCCAAAACCACTTATGTGTCAAGGTAACCACAAAGGGATGTACATTAATTTAGTTCTTCGCGAATGTGCATGTTTAAAGAATATCTACAAGCCAGAAGTGCGGATGTGTCACATTTGGTGCATGATACAAAGGGACTATAATAACATGCCACATTTGCGAAAGTGATGCATTCGTACTTTATACTAACAAAGATACAAATTCACAAAACCGATCAAAATCTCTAAAGTGACACATTCTCCGTTTTGCTAGAAATAAATTTGAATATTTATGTTTATAACGTTGTGTCACAAACTGGTCACATTTGTGGTTTTTTCTTTAGTCCGTTTGAACACTTCACGTTGTTTGAATTGACATTCGTCGTCTGCCGGATGAAGACGTTACAATATGCGAATGCAGCAATCACTCATTTAAGGTATGCGTTGATACTAGGCGTGCCGTATATTGTAAAGTGCAATGTCGTTAATAAATTATAAGAGTCTATTTCTTTAGTCTGAAATTGTGCTCACATTGATATCACTTTTGCTAAAAGCTTGTAGATTCACGGCGTTCAATGCGCTTATACAACTAGCATTAAGAAATGAAGTTACTTTGGAAGGTTCTCACCATCGTGAATCTGAACACACAAAACAAGAAGACAGGTAAGTTATTCTAAACACAACAATTGCTTAGTTAAGATAACAGTTTATACTTTCAATGTTGTGATAACTTTCAAGAGATAAAGCCTATCAAATCAAAACAGTTTTCAGTTACCTTTAGATTTATTGCTGTAGGTAAATTCTGTCAATGCAATACAGTTGGGAAACTAGGTCATTTAATTTAAACAATAACAAACAGTATAGTATGACATCTGCATAGGTCTTTAATAACTTAAACATTCTATGCTAATATTTATTTTGCTTTGGGTAATTAATAATATTTATAATGTGAGTCATTATAATTAAATTTTGTTTTTAGATTTCAAGAAAATGAAGAATTAAACCACGGAAGTCATTCTGCTGGCAGTATTTCTTCTATAGGCGCTATTGGTAAAGTTTTGCCCTAATCGAACTCTACCAGCGATTTTTCTGATTCCGCAAGTTCTTATAAATCGTCAGACCTTGATAACGAATCATCAGAGAATGATACTAAATCTTCAGACCACGACCCAGAACCTGCTGACTATGAATCTAAGCCTTTAGGTTGCGTTGGATTACCAAACTTGAAAAAACCACCAAAAAGACGAAAATTGAATCCTGATTTATAAAAAAAAAATATTAGGAAACAAAGTCATGTTCGTGATGAAGCATAGGACATAAAACAATTATTCATCGTGCTCGTCCAATGCTAAATTCGCCTTGTTTACACAAACATAATCATAAATGTTCTGGTTATTTTAATGATGACTTGCGACAAACAATGTACAATGAGTTTCATATTTTATCATGAACAACAGCTTTATATAAGTAAACACATTGATAAAATACCTAAAAATCAAACAACACTAAACATGGAAAACTCTCGTTGGAGGAGCTTAAATTCCTTCAAGGAATAGCAGTGCTTGACAAAAAAATAGAGAGTATAAAATAAGGGATGGCAGCTAAATGTAATGATATGGAATGGCTTGGTATTTGATAAGGCGGCTATAAGATAGCTTTTTGCGCACAGATATAGAATAAATAATAATGTACTATCAAGTTCATACATTTAATAACGAAAAGAAAACTCACCAGATTTTTGCTGGATGCTAGGTTTATCAAAAGCACTAATGTTTTTTTGCGCGCATTCGGCACGTGTATTAACGTATGCGGGTTAATAAGCGGTAAGATTAAACTTTGTTTATAATAAACAGACAAGGATTGTCTTCGACGGTTACCATACGAATACCACAATTCTTGATCACCAGGTGTTTTATTGTTTAATAAACTTGTTAGGTTTATCGCCCATTATCACTCATTATTCGAATGGTACAACAATACCGTTGGCTTGAAAAGTACTTATAAATTGTTTATAAGCCGCCGATCCACTCATCGTAAATTTATATACAAGTTTTACTTTATTAATGCTGGTCATAGATTTCAGGTGTGTAGAGAATTTTTCATAAAAACATCAAACATTACTGCTGCTTTAATTAGAAGCTCTTATAACTACTCTTCAAGTAGACTTCCATAACCAGATATGAGAGGAAAACATGTGCCCGCTAATAAACCTGATGAAAAGGTGATGTTCAAGTAGAGTTTATTATTGTAGGAAAAAATCGGCAAAAAGGTACCAGGATGAAAACTTAAACTTAAGTATAATGTACAGACTATACACAAAAATGTGTAATGATATCCAATTGAAACCTTTATCTCTTCAGAAATATAGAAACATATTTTGTGAATACAAAGACTTATGTAAGACTTGCTTAGCCTATGAAAATATGTCTATAGAAAAAAAGAAAACCAAGAAACTTGAACGTGCAGCGGAAAAAAATGATTCAGTTTTGTTTTTTAATTCAGATCTACAGACTGTTTTGACCACTCCAAAAAGTACTACAAGTCAAATATTTTATCTGAGAAAACCTGCAGTCTATAATTTTACAATTTATAATTCAGGCAATGCTTGTGTTAACTGCTACGTCTTGGAAGAATCTAATGATAATAGGGGGTCCAATGAAATAGTATCGTTTTTATTTGACTACATCAACCTGCTCACTGACAGTACTTCAGTGAGAATGATGTCTAATGTGTGTGGAGGTCAACCAAAAAATTCAATTACAGTAATTATGATGCTCATACAACTTCTCAAATCGAATTCAAAATTGTAACAGATTGTCCAAAAAAATTTTTGTAGTTGGCCATGGTAAAATGGAATGCGATTCCATCTATTCAAAAGTAAAAAAAAACCAAGTATATCTTTGTATATACTACCGGTAGATAGACGCAAAACATCAGAAACACAGGAATAAAGCCGTTGTCATATCAAGTAAAGTTGGTACACTTTAGCGAAATTATGGATTTTAGGGCATTGGCATCAGTGACGTAACTACAATTTGGGGGCCCTCCCGTAAAAATTATAATGAGGCCCGATTTAATAAAAATTTTTAAGAAACAAAATTCACGATAAACTTTATTTAGTATCTAACACAAAACTATAAATTAAATTTTTTTGCGGGCTTTAATAGCAGCGAAGTTGTCAATAACATCCTGGAGCTCCACTTTGGCGGCTGTTTCTGCTTCTATGTTAAGCAAAGCTAACATACATAACCTATCTTGGCCTATTCTATTACGCAGATAATTCTTTATTATCTTCAATTTTGAAAATGATCTTTCCGCTGAAGCAACAGTTATTGGTGTTGTCTAAAGTAAAAGAATTACCGAAACTAAATCTTCAAATGTCGAACACATCGTAGTGGTTAATAATTAGTAGAAATCCAATATCTTTTATTATGTTGATTTTTTTCAGTTTATTTTTAAAAGTTTTGGTAAATAATAATATTTGCAAACCTAAACCATCGGATAAGTCATTTGAATTAAATGAACAAAGAGATTCGGCTTTTCTAATTATTTCGTCGTCTGCCATTTGAAGTAAATTTTGAGAAATATGGAATGAAAATATATCTTCCACTTTGTGAAATCCTTTAAAGGGTGTAGGAATTTGAATAATTGCAATATCAACTATTCGAAGAAAAATATTAATTTTAAAATACATTTCCTTATCTATAAATCGATGATCTTCCGCTAATTCATCAAAAAACTTCTTCTTAATTTTAGTTCTCCTTTTAGAAAATTTTTCCGAAACTCCCCAATTTCTAGCAATATGTGTAGCCTCTGTTTTCAAAGCTTCAAACTTGTTTCTTACTGCATATATTTCCTTTAAAGTTTCGGACACCTTTACTACATCAAAATCTTTTCTTTGGAGTATTTTTGAACCAAAATTTATTTTTCCAAACAGATTTGTCAGTACAACCGTAATAAAAACAAATTCAAATTTCTCCATGTTACTCTTTATACTGTTTGTTTCCTGAATTTCTTCACGTTGTTTGCTTTCAAAAATTATTTTGGATAAACTCTTCATTATATTCATGTATTTTATTTTAACTGCTAATATTGAAATTAATCTTCCAGCCCAGCGTGTTGGATTTAGTTTTTTAATGTGATTTGCGACTCATTTGTTATAGAACTTAATATATCCCACCTATTAATACTATTTCCGAAAAAGTTATAAATGTCTTGTAAATATGTAATATAATTTTGAATTTCGGGAATGACATTGATTGCATTATTAATAACTAGGTTTAAATTATATACTACACAATGCACGTAAAGTGCTATAGGTTTAATGGCTTTAATTCTAGATTGAACGCCAGCGTACGCGCCGTTCGTGCTACTTGCACCGCCATACCCTTGGCCGCGACACTTATTAATATTTACACCATCATTCTGTAGAATATTCATTATCTGGTTACTAATACCTTCAGCAGTTTCAGAATGTACTTGAAAGAACCCTGAAAGTATAATAAATATAATCTACTTATAATTACATAAAAATGATTTACCTAAAAATATCTCTTGAATATTCCTGTAGGCACGCCCATGTCAGTTTTCATAATTTTAACATACCGGTCAGTAATGCTAAGTTGATTAATTTTACTAATACCTTGAGTTGTGTCAGCAATAACTGAAAGGTAAGGGACTTCCACGATATCCTTTAATAATTTTTTCTCAAAGTTTTACCTAGACAGTCAATTAACTCATTTTGAATTTGTGGCAATAAATATTTGATGGTATTTTTGGGTTTGTTAACCAGTTCTCGCATGACATCGTCGTATTCAGCAAACAGCTTCACATCGGATAAGAAATTGCCGTTATAAATGTCATCGATAGTTTCTTGGCCTTTACTTCCTCTGAATGAATTAAGGTTTATTGCTAATTTCAAAGTAATTTTCAAAAGTCATTCTAACACTTGTCGCCAAAAATGTTGTTGTTTCAAAATGATCTCGTTATTTACGTTATCTACACAATTCAGTCTTTTCCAAGCCTCTTTAACATAACATGAATGTATATGCGCCACGCTATCTCTCTTGCTTTTAATTGTCTTAGATAAACCTTGCCAACCATTAATGCATTCCTGCCACCCAGACTTAATTGTAGTAAACAGCCAGCATGATTCACAATAAACTTTGCCGTATTTAGGGGAGTAACATAGTCAAGTTAAATTAATTTCTATATTAGATGTCGATTTACAAACGTAATAATTTTCAGAAAAGACCTGTTTTAGCATTTCTGGGAAAGGGTCCTTTCGGACGACCGGGTCCGTATTTCAAAATAAATCTCTTAATGTCTGTTGTTAATTGCATACCAGAATATAGAACCATATCAGTAGGATACTTCTCCTCGATAAAAAATTTTATTTCGATTTCGTAATATGATTTTCCTATAAATAAATTATAGGTTGTAGTACAAATTCATGGAACAAAATTTTTTGCAAAGTAAGTTCCGTACATGACGCCACACGATCTCGCGGTAAAATATGTGTGCGTTTCTTTACAGAAAAATAAATATGTTAATTTTCTTTTATTCAAAGAAATTTCTTTGAGAGAATTTTGTTCTCCTTTAAGTCAAGATATTTGTTTTTTCCTTCAAAGGAACTTCTTTGAAGAAATATCATTTTGCTTTAAGTCTCTATACTTGTTTTTTCTGTGTTCGTAAATCTATCGCGCCTGGTAACGCTTGCTTTACTTACTTAAATGCTCTATAAAAATACTTACTTTCGGATAATTCAGACTTTTGTAAAAACTCCAGTTCAGTATCAGGTATCGTCGCTTGCGAGAGAGAAGAATTACTTAATAAAATATCGTTATCAATGACATCTTCTGACAAACGCAGAAAAGAGGTTCTGATGGGGAATGTTTCTGTACTGAAGGAACATGAGGGACTTGCATCACTTTCACTTTACCGGTGATTGGGGAGCCGTCAGTATATACATATTAAATTGTAAACATTATAGACTGGACCCTAGTGCGTGGGTATGAAATAATAATGTTCTGCTGATGTTTTTTTTTAATTGTAGGTATAATGTAAAATTTTAATAAATAATTATTCAGTGCTATATTGTGTGGCATTGTGCTTCAATTTGTATTCTCCATTCTAGTTCTAATTTTATACTAAACTTTTTTTTAGAAACTTATAAAGTTGAAAGCACATTTTACTAATACAACATTCAGGAGATGAACACTACACACTTATTTTTTGATTGCGTTATTATTGAAATTTTTTCAGATAGGCCTTTGCGTGAAATATCACCTGAGGCCCGAGGCCCCTTTGGTGGTCGGGGGCCCCCCGCGGTTGCGGGTACCTAGTTACGTCGCTGATTGGCATCAAACTATAATTGACTAGGTTTACCATTCTACAAAATATGCTGTTTACAATATAAAAAAAAAACATAAAATCTACTACAAGCTGAAATGCTTACAAATTGAATTCAGTTTATTTAGTTTAAAGCTAAAGTGAGGTCGAAAATGCAGGCAAAGTATAATTATCAATAGCTAAAAAGAAGTATGATGATTTAGAAACAATGTGTGCAAATTTAGCAATAGTTTTAGCTTATCACTCGTACTATTCATCATTACCGTCCAATTCAAATGTGAGAGATAAGCTACCGGCTCCAACTGGAGATGAAGAATCAGAAGATGAATGCTAATACCTCGGTCTTAGCGTTTATTTGAATTTTTTTGCCAATATCGTCTTCACGAATATTCCATTCATTAAAATAAACACTCCAAACTAACGAATGTGTTTTAATTACTTACTACAATAACATTGAACTTACATTTTTATTCAAGGTGTTACCTATGGAGCTATTGAGTACATTCATTACCCTGTAACAATTCGAAATTTTTTCAGTTCGCTTTTTCCGAGATTTTTGTATGTTACAAGTTTAAAACCCAAATCACTCAGAACATAGTTTTCACACTTGCGTAGTTTTGGTATTCTGAGGACGACGTATCTTTAAATATGTAAAAATAACTCGGACTCGCTCGTCTTAAACGACTAATTTTGATTGGGTTTCTAATGGTGCTATATAGAAGTTTTATAGGTTACTTTATTTAAGAAATAATTTTTAATGAACGTTTCTATAAGCCATTAAATAGTAAAATACGAAATGAATAAACATAGATCAAATACAATTTTTATGATTATCTCAAACCCATTACTAGTTTGAAATAATGTAACAAATATATATTCTGTAGCATTAGTTTTGGAGGAATCACATCTATGCATTTTTAGCCTGTGATATTTGATTCATATCGATGAATATCGATACAGGCGATGCAAAACCTTTCAGAAAGAGGCCTTATGTTATGTCCCCTTATATTAGTAAAGAGTTAGATAAAGAACTAGTTTAAAAGTCGTAGAACCGTGTCAAAGTCCGTGGAATTCGCCCGTGTTGTTAGTTAAGAAGAAGGATAGTAAGGAATATAGATTTTGCTTTGATGGTAAAGCATTAAACGATGTTACAGTTCATGACAGCTACCCTCTTCCTAATATAGATAGAATACTAGGGATGTTACGTAATGCGAACTATATTTCCAGTCTTGATTTGCGTAAATCATTTTGGCAGGTTCCTCTTAGTGAATCGTCGAAAGATAAAACAGCGTTTAGCGTTATTTCACGAGAACAATATAGATTCGTGACGATGCCGTTCGGTCTAAAAAATGTTGCACAGACTCAGCAGCGTTTGGTTGATGCAATTTTTGGTCCGAGTTTCGAACCATACGTTTTCTGTTACCTAGATGATACAATTTTATGTTCGTCGACGTTTGAAGAGCACTTAAAGTTGTTGTATGAAGTCAAGGAACGCATTCGAGAAGCAAATCTAACCGTGAACCTAGAAAAGTGCGAATTTTTTAGGAGATCACTCAAATTTCTTGGTTATATAGTAGGGTCAAATTCCCTAAGAACAGATCCGGATAAGGTATCAGCTATGGTCAATTTTCCGCGCCCAAAGAACACCACAGAGGTCAAAAGATTTCTTGGTGTATGTAGTTGGTATCGTCGTTTTATAAAAGATTTTTTATCCTTAGTTTCGCCGATTAATGACCTTATCAAAAAAAGAAAAAAAGGCCAAACCGTTACTTGGACTCCTGAAGCTGAGCGTTCATTTGTGTCGATTAAAGAAGCTTTAGTGTCTGCACTACTCCTGACGCAGCCAGATTATTCCATTCCATTTGTTGTTGAATGTGATGCCAGTAATACAGGTCTCGGAGCTGTGTTAATTCAGAATATTAATGGAGAAGAACGTGTAATATCATATGCCAGCAAAACCCTTAATCGTGCTGAACGAAATTACTCAACAACAGAGAATGAATGTCTTTCAGTAATCTTTGCCATTGAAAAATTCCGTGCATGGGTCGAAGGAGTTCGTTTTACAGTCGTTACAGACCACTTTTCGTTGCTTTGGCTAAGTAATTTGCAGAACCCGACAGGAAAACTTGCTAGGTGGGCAGTAAGGTTAAGACAGCATTCGTTTGATTTAGTGTACAGGAAGGGAAAGTTCAACGTAGTTCCTGACTGTCTTAGTCGTGCAATTTCCGAAGAACATCATATCGTAAATTTAATAGAGGTCAAGCTTGATAATTTAGAAAATTGGTATGTGTCATTACGTGATAAGATTTTGACGTCACCTGAGAAATATCCTCAATGGAAAGTTGAGAATGAGTTTGTTTTTAAATTTATTCCGTCGAACTTGCCTTTGTCATCTAACATCGTAGAGTGGAAATGTTTAGTTCCGAAAGCCCAACGGGAAGATGTTGTCAGATCATGTCATGATCCCTCAGTTGCGGGGCATTTTGGATTGTCGAAGACTATCGCCAGAGTTCAGGAAAATTATTATTGGCCTAAAATGAACGTAGATGTGCTGAAATTTTGTCGTGCATGCCTAGTGTGTGGTGCACAAAAGTCTTCTAATGCAGGTCCTTTAGGTTTAATGGGAAAAGAGAAAGAAGCTAAATTTCCATTTCAGATAATTGCATTGGATCTTATGGGTCCATTCCCTCGGTCGAAATTAGGATTTAAATGGCTTTTGGTAGTCGGAGATTGGTTTTCAAAATATACAATTTTACATCCTTTACGCAGTGCAAAGTCGCACGTTATAGAACAGTTTATAGAACAAAAGGTCTTCTTAGTGTTTGGAGTGCCACAATTCATTATTTGCGATAATGGTTCAAATTTAGCTGGTCGAATTTTTAGGTCGTTATGTAATAGGTTTGAAATTCAGAAAATATGGTATAATGCTGTCTATGCGCCGCAGTGTAATTTTGTCGAGAGGATTAATAGAACTGTAAGGACAGCCATTCGGTCTTATCTTGAAGAGCATGATACGTGGGATACTGAGTTGGCACAAATCCAATTTGCTATCAATTCTGCTAAGCATGAGTCAACAAGTTATACTCCGAATTTCTTGGTTTTTGGCCGACACGTCCCCATCACTGGTAAGTTTTATGGTAGCGGATTTACTCCCGAAAATGATGTCGAAATCATTCCTGGTAGTCGCCCATTATATACTTCAGATCGCCAAGGTATTTTTAAGGTATTTGAAGATGCCCGAACAAAACTGCATTTAGCTTATGAACGTTCGAGCAGTCAATATAATTTAAGGAGGAGAAACATTTCTTTTGAGGTTGGTAGTAAAGCGTGGAGGGCTAATAAAGTATTGTCGAATGCGAGTAATAAGTTTTCTGCTAAACTTGCCCCAAAGTTTGTTTTGAGTATAGTCAAGAAGAGGTGCTCGAGTGTGGTGTATGATTTGGTTAATTTGGACGAATCGAGAGCAGGTAGATGGCATATTAGAGATCTGAAACCCTGTTCCGCCATCAGTCCAGACTATCCCCCACTGGATTAATTCGTCGTTTATGATTTTTTTAGTTGAATGGAGGTGATTAATTGAGAGCTTTTCTGGTACCTTGTTGCTCATAGAAATCGCCAGTTATTTCAAGTAGTTTTATTCCCCAAGAAATGTGTTTTTGGATTATTTAGTTTAAGTAGTTAGTTCAGATAAAAATGTAATTTTGTCTGCGTTTTCGCTTTAGTTCGTAGTAGGATCGCAGTAGTGTTAGTTATTTCATGCGTGTTAACAAATTATTTATTTTAAATAGGTAAGGCCTACAAGTTGGTTATTTAGTATATGTAGTTATTCTAGTTGTGGTGGGACCACCTAAATATTTGTTGTTTCATTTTTGTGCGTGTGTTTATTCTAAGTGATGTGAGTGATCACTTAAGTGGGATTTGTATTCGAGATGGTCACTTGTGTGCTGTTGTGTTTAGAGTAAGCGAGATGCTTAGGTGGTAATTTTTTTGAGGCGAGTTGATTCGAAATATTTGGTGCGGCCACTGTAACGTTGAAAATTTTTTGGAGTGTCCTGATAAAAAGAATATTGGTTCGAAGTGCGAACTATTTTTTTTGTAGAAGCGGTAGCTAGTTGGTGTTGCTACTTTATTGTTGGATATTTTTTTTTCATCGTCGAGAAGTAAAACATTTTTAGATGATTGCTGATATCCATATAGTTTGATGTGGGTCTTTCGATTTCGTTTAGTATTAGTGAGACTAAAAGAAAAAAAAGAAATTTTTTTGTAAAAGCAGCGTTTTTTTTGTGATTTCTGTGATGGATTCTTTTTTGATCAGCAGCAGTGAAAACATTTTTGTAAAGCTATCGATATGTATATACTTTGGAATGAGCTTTTCGATTTTATGTTAATAGTGTTAAAGTTATTGGTAAGGAAGAAAATTTTTTTGTTGCTTTACGGCGGTTTGCGTCGAGGTTTTATTTGAGTTTTAGTTTAAGTTCCGCGAAACATAGTAGTTTTGTTCTTTGTTAGGTTGCAACTCGTGAGTATTTGACCTCAATATTTTGACTTTTACCGATTATGTCTTTTTACCGATTATGTCCTACTTATTTTGATTCCTAACAGATGTGTGTTACGCAGAGTTACCTACTCACTTGCTTGTTTGCTCCCTTATTTTCTATTTACTGTTTGTAAGGTCACTCGTACATTTTTTTGCTTGGAGATCAAGTTTCAAGTTTATTTTAGTTTGTTTGGGTTTGTTATAAAGGTATTTCTGGTACCTATCTTTTGTTTAGGTAGTAGTTTCGTCTTTGTCTATAAAAAAAAAACTTCTCGTTTAAGTATATATTAACATATAGTTAATCTCAATGTTTTTTTCTTTTTTGTTCGGGGGCTGTGTAACAAATATATATTCTGTAGATTAGTTTTGGAGGAATCACATCTATGCATTTTTAGTCTGTGATATTTGATTCTTGTATTTGATACTGTTATATCTGAAAGAAATAATTCCACAATGGAACAGGAAATCATGACCGTTTAATTAGCTTAAATGCTTTACCCAGAAATATTTAATAACAATATACACTCAGAAAACATATTTAAAAAGGAACTAGTCGTTTGTGTTGCCTAATCCATAGGCGGATTATATCCTTTCAGTTGTTAAAATTAGGATAGCGCTTGCGTGAATACGGTCACGAGGTGACGCGCAAAGCAGATGAGCCGTTCTTTACTTGCACGGTACGAATAACGAAGTCAGCCATTGTAGTTGAGGATGTAGTGAAGACTGCAATTTATTCAGATGGGCTCACGAGTTTTTTTCAAGTGGGGCCTCAGAATAGGCGTGTCGAGATAAGCGCAGGAGAGCTGGTCGTCTTGGGGACACAGAAGAGTATTCATTCCTGTGACTCCGGCAAGGCACTAGACCACGCTTCCTTTTAAAAATGGTTCGAGTCGGTATTTGTTAACGGTGAGACCGCATTATTCAAGTAACTTAATACTAATACAAATTATCTTTATTTCCTTAGCGCATGAAGTAATTAGAAATATACATATGGAGATTGGGGCAACGTTCGTTAATTAAGAACGTACAGCTGTTGTTCGATGTTTTTTTGCATCAAATTTGTAAGCAGGATCCAGAAAATGTGCATCGCTGCTCGATAACAAAGGGGTAACGTCTTTATTAAAAACAGGTATCAAACCTTTCTGTTATTATGTTTGTCAGACTTTAAAAGTACTTACATAAAATTTTAATCGAAGGTTGTTTAATTATGCTAAATTTTGTGCACGAATAACAACGTAAAATATGATTGTTATAAAGTACTAATAAGGTAATTTTGTAAGACACGCGGAATATCCATGTGTTTAAAGTATTGTTTGTGATTCTAAAGTCCACTTCCTGTTTTTTAAAAAGTTCATTACAGATGTCTAATCTTTAATAAAGTCATTATACCTGAATAAGTTGAAATTTTATTTATCCAAGTTAACTGCACGTGATTTAAATTTTTTTTATAAAGAAATAAATTAAACTGATGTGAAATACATGTAAACCAATAAACAGATCTGTCCATTGGGTATCAGAAATCTTGTTTTGAAATATTATTAAAATTAAGGTCTTGTTATGTCAAGACAGATTTATAAAGAATTCAATTTTATTATTTTGTATTTGTAACCATATTTGAAAAAAACGATAAGAGAGAAACTATATTAAATTACATTTTTGGACTCAAGTTTTTTATTCCATGCACAATTAATTTTAATAAGAATATTTTAAAGAAAATAAATTTTTTGAATAATGAAATTAGACGAATGCTGAAGTAATTTAAAAAACACAGTTATGTTACAACTGATTTATTCTAGATATTCATTTTTAATTCAAATACCTTTGGTGTGGTAATCTCAAGATTATCCACTCGTAATTATTAGTATGCTTTTTTTTTTATTAAAAAGCACAAACAGTGTCTTTTTAATAGAAAATTTGTTGTGTACTTTTTCGTTCAGGGTCATCGAGATTGAAGAGGTTGTAAGTATGCTCCAGAGGTTTCCAGATGTGTTAGGTCATTAAGTTGTAAGTTTTTTATGGTGCTTAATTCCAATGAGTTTCTGTATCTTCTCATAGGAGTATTGAATTTCTAGTGTTGTCCATATAGATACAGTGGCGCTCAATTTCCCTTTTTCTTTTTATGTTAGCTTATTGTAGAGTTTATACCATCCCCACGCCCTTTCTCATTGCTCACCCTTGGGGTAATTCCCAGACTTAGCCGCGAACAAGTAAAGCTTCACTTGTATCCAACGAGTGGAGGCAAAAGTGTTACAATAATAATGCAGTAACTGTATTATAATCCGTAGCGGATAAGCTGGCATATGACTCACCACGTTAGATCGTTGGAATTAAGGCAAACTGAACGTATTTCTAACATTCTAGATTAGTTCAATGTAGTTATTGTTGACAAATGACATTCAAATTGTGACAACTGTTACATGGCTTTTATAAATAATTTGTAATTTCCACCAATTGCTTGCAATTGTTTGTTGGATAAACAAATTAATTGGGTACATAAATTAATTTAAAATCGTATAAACAAACAATAATAAAGCAAGATTCGTCTACAATATAAAGTGACAGTTTACAGAGAATTGTAGGTTATATAAATATTACATGCATTTAAACATACGTTTTTACATTGGTCTATATTATATTCAACATACGTATTTCTTCTATTTATTTTATTCTAGTGTGGAATAATTACAGCAATAAAAAGTTGGTGATAGTGATATCCCACGCGCTGGTTGCGCCACTGAAGTGCCGTGCTCGTTTTACGACTCGCTAGTATGCAGCATTCGCCAGTTCCGTCTTGACTATGACTACAATAGACGGGCTGACAGTAGCTAATTCTGTTTCGGTAATGAATACTACTTACAAACAGATGGTTGTCCCATGGGATCCAATAAATCGCTCAAATTATTATGGATGACATAATGGAAGAAATAATTCCCAAATTATCTATTAAATTACCTTTTTTAAAAAAATTTATGGACAATATAATAACAGCTGTACCATTCGATAAAATTGACTAAATTTTAGAAACATTTAATAGTTATAACAATAAAATTCAATTTACAATTGAAAACGAACAAAATTATTCAGTCCCTTTCTTAGATACCTTATTAATAAGAAATAAAGACAACAAAATTATTCTTGATTGGTATCAAAAACCTACCACTACAAGTAGATACCTAAATTACTACTCTTATCATGCATTAAATATGAAAATAAATTTTATTTTAGGACTAAAAAATAGAATAAAAAACATCAGCCATCCATCCCTATACCAAAAAAACTTAACTAAACTTTATAATATACTAATAGACAATAGCTATCCTCCTCTTTTAATAAACAGACTAATATACAACCATACAACAAAATAATTCAAAACACTTTTACTAACACCAATCAAATACCCTAATACAAAATATTTTAATATTTCGATAAATTAATTCCAAAAATAGAACATACCTTTAAAAATTTTAATATATAGCTTGCAAAAAAACCAGATTTAACAATAAATAACCTTTTTTCAAAAACTAAAGACAAACCACACCTTCAGAACAAAGAAACATCATATACCAATTAAATTGTTTAAATTGCCCTAATATTTATATTGGACAAAGTTCGCAGTCTCAAACAACGAATCACACAACACAAAAATGATATACGCATAAAACCAAATGCTACTGCTCTGACTACACACATAACAAAAACAGACCACACTATAGATTTCAACAATTCCAAAATCCTACATATTGAAAATAAAAAATATAAACGCGAATTTCTTGAAATGTGTTACATCTATAAAAACTTCAATACACTCAATAAAAAGACAGACATTGGAGACCTGAGCTCTATATATACTTACCTTTTTAACCTAAATAAACCAATAACAAATAACTAAATTACACATAACATCCTTCTCACAATCATACACACATACACATAAACTAATAACACAACTAAATAAATTAAACAAAACATCTACATTCATATTTACAAATTCAACAATAATCAAAATAATATGTAACATATCTACATACTAATATATTATCTTAATCACTTAGAACTATATACACAAAATCATTTTTAATATACCAACAAAAATCAACATACAAACAACTGGTTTACAAAAATTAAAAAAACCAAGACAGTATACATCAACATAAAAAAATATTACTGTTTAGAATTTTAAAACATATTTTATACATTTTTTAAAAATTTTATCTTTATATTTAATTATACTACATACCAACACCATCCTATTTGCTATTAATAATCATCCAATTGACTGTTATCTCACTTTAGTAAGTGTTAAGTACTATTTATATAATTTTTAGCTATTAGTCAAATCTTGTTCACATAACTAACTCAATGTATTTATTTGTAGTACTTTTGATAACGGAAAATAAATTTCCGAAAGCTTGAGTTTATAAAAAAGAGAATTCTTCAATTCTGCTGACCTAAAACCCATAAAGTTATATACTATATATATATATAAGTGGAAAAAAATATATCAACTGCCCAAAAAGATCTGAAAATAGATTGCCCCTTTCAGTACATTAATCAAATAATGGACTGGTCAGTCTTATAGTATACTATAAAAATGACCAGTCCATTATTTTATTAATATATATATATATATATATATATATATATATATATATATATTTATATATATTTATACATGTATATATATATATATATATATATATATATTTATGCATAAATATATTACTCAAATTTAGACCAGGGTAGAAAATTAATTTACGACATCAAATAATTTTAATCACCGTGTATAAGGAAGCTTTGGGAAAAAGTACGCGTAATTAAATGCCTAGTGTGAAGATTTAAATCATTCAATTAGAATGTAGGGTTTATATAGGATTTTATTAGATAATACGCGTTATTAAAACCGTGGAGCGTAAAAATTTATTCGTTTCATTACAAATAAGGGATTTAAATTATTCACTAGACGCTTTCTATAAAAAGAAGCAGAATTAAAATGCTCAAGGTGTATTTAATTTAATTGTTCCAAGAAACAAATAGAAATTACGTGCGAACTTTATATTAATCAATTCAATTTTTAAGTAACGGGTATTAAACAAAGTGTACAAATAATAATTAATATTTAATTAGTATTCGCTAAAAATTAAAGGGTAAAAGTCAATGCCATTCATTATTATTTTAATTGGAGTTAATTGAACCATTAGTAATATATAATATGCATAAAAGCTTTTAAAAACTTAATAATACCAAATATGAGACGCGTAGCTAGAATACAAATCTATCAAGAAAGTTAAAGTACGTGGAATATCCAAATCGTAGAAGTATTACGATTGAACACCTACGTATTTTAAATGTCAAATTCTAATAAATTCGAGCTGATTAACATGCAGATTCTACGTATATTGGAAACGGTCGGATGTTTGGTTATTTTACTCAAGTAAGTCACGTCGCGGGTCCACGTGGATTCAAATAGCCCATAATAAAGAATATCGATTTGTACCACTCAGACCAAGGTAGAAAAAGACGGATAAAAGCGTAAAGCCGAGACACGAATAGTAAAAGGCGTGATTTGAGCAACGTCACTAGGTTTGCAATTGGTTGTAATAAGAGGCAGATATGACAGGTGGAAACAACAATTTCTATACAAAATTAATTAATTGTTCGCAGACGCGCTGCGCGACGTGTGAAAATTTCCTAGATTTTCAACTGGCGCGAGTGCAAATTTTTAGAAGCGCTGTGCCGGACTGTCGAAAAGGGGAACATAGAATGCGAAATTCTGAAAATTGTCCGTTGCGGGAAAAATCCGACGTGCAAGCGCGCTATTATATAAACCCGTGTTTATAGGAGTTTGGCTCTCTTAGATTTTCGATTTATTCAATACTTTAAACAGTTTGGCTCTTAGATTTTTGATTTAAAACAGTTTGCTCTTTATTTTTTGCTGTTATACCATACTTCAAGCAGAATACGTGCTACGATACAAGTTAGTATGCATTGGTGCACTTAGAAAAGATAGATAAGTAGCGATAAATAAATACATTTAAGTATGCAGCTTTGTATAGCGTGAACGAATTATGAATTTCTTTGCTATTTTGTTCGGGAGTGAGTAATCAAATGTTATTAGTAAACGTGATTGGATCTACAAACAAGATTTAGATATACATAGATGCGTTCCTGAGAAGCCCTGAAACTTTTTAAACGAATGGTGTTGTAGATGAATTTTAAAAGGCGACCAGGAATCCTAGGACGTAAACATAACCCAGCTGGAATGGTGGGGTTAGCAAGGACGATGTACAATGGAGCCCCGAGTGCATTAACCTTCAGGTAAATTATGCATTTTGTTCGATCTTAGATGTTTTGGTGTGTGCTGAATATCTTTATAATTTGTTTGATAAAAACTGAACAGTAGTGAATTTGTATAAACAACAAATTTTTAATTTTAAGGTAAAATTTTCTTGTTTAAGTAGAAAGGAGTATTTAGCGGTTTATGTTTTGATTATGATGAAAATTTGGGTCTGTCTTTGAGCTCTATTAGACTAACCTGTTTAATTAACGTCAAGGGGTGGGAGATGCTCCCTTTTATTCAGACTTGCACATATTGTAACTTAATTAGTATGCATCCTACCAGGACTTTAATTCTGGATGCAAATTCAAAATGATGACAAATTTAAACTTGAAATTTTATGATACTGAAATTTATGCTGCAATTTAATTTTGAAATTTTAACGTATTATGAATTTTGATGTAAATAGAGTTAACGTTGATGTTTGTGGTAGGAATGTGTTTTTTTTTATGAATGAGGATGAAAGTTTTAACTAGGTGAGCAGCCGAGGCGGAAAGAGTAAAAAGAGGCGATTATCAGAAGAGATTCAAAAGGGCGAGAATCACAGCAAATCTTGGTGCCCAATTCGAGAGGCTCGAATATTTTTTTTTACTCTGGTGAGGCTTTTTGTAGGTTTCACAGCATAATCTTGACGGCCCAACGCTGGGGCTCGATTCGAAAACCATAGTTCCCGAATAATGGTGAGGTATCACAGCAATATATATATATATATATATATATATATATATACTATATATACACATAGTGTTACGTTTATTTTTCTACATAAATTAAATATCCTATCTATTTTGCCTGCGTTAACATCATTGTAACTCAAATCCCTTTTGCTTTTAAAATGAAAATTTATTCGATGAATTAAGTAGTCTATACCTTGTTTTAGGTATCCGGTAATTTGTTAAACCTTTCGATAACGTATAATTGATTTCTTTACTGTTTCCCATTTAAAGACTTGTCTAAATAGTAGATCCTACTATTATTTGATAGCGTGCTTTCCAGTTTTGCTAATCGTGCTTCGATAACGCGAGGATTGCAGTTCGAACTCGTGTTATTTGAACCCATTTTGAATTGGATTTTGCAGCTTGTGCGTTGAAACATTTTCTACATTACTCGTCACAATACTTCAAAAGCAATGCACGTTTTTTTGTTCGACAAGTAGGAGGTATCTTGCGGGTATTGGTGAGCTTTCCCGCGCTAACCCATTCTAATCCTATTTCCTTTTTAGCTCTTAGCTGGAGGCCAAATGAGTTCTTTCCTTGTGTAGACCAACTGCTTTTGTCAGTAGACCGCTGCTGCAGTTACTGTGGCAGGGTGAATGGATCCTGACCACCATTGCGTTGCTTTGCTGACACACCCCCGACGGCTTGGAAGCTAAGTATCCAGCACATACAGGTATACAACTTGTTTTCTTTTGTGTATATCAATGGCATATTCCGTATCAGCGTTTGGTGAAGTTACGTGATAAGAAACGTGACACTGTAGAACTATAGCTTGTTGCTGCGAATCGATATTATCGCTCTACAGGTGTGATGTACCATTGTTAACGATGTTTGACAGACACACGTTTATTCTCTTCTACTGATTGGTTTATTTAACCAACGGTATTATGTACAATTTAAAAAGAATGTTTGATAGAAGCTCTCACACGTTAATTCTTTCCTACTGATTAGTTTATTTTACAAAAAGTATTAGGTGCAATTTTAAAAACTCTTGACAAAAGCTGTCACATGTTTATTTACTACTGATTAATTTTATTTTGTGTAAAATACGAGATGCCCACTTCGTATCTGAAGTGCTAAATTGTTCATATCACCTAATTGTTTGCTTTGAAATAGTAAAGCTTAATTTATTGCTTTTGCTTGTTGGTACAGAATCCTTTATTTATTTTTATTTGTTAATAGATAATCGTGGGCGACGTGCTTTGTTTTTTTGTTTTTTTGGTATGTAGGTGAATCCCTCACTCTCCGCGTTTGGTAGTTAACCTGGTATTTCCTCCCGGCTACGTCTAGGTACGTAGCAATATATATATATATATATATATATATATATATATATATATAAATGCTGTGTTGATAAGGTCATTTAGGGGTAGATAGGACCATTAGTATAGTGCACTTTATTAAAACAATATGAGGGTTCAGAAAACTAGACATTTCTACGAAGAGAATAAGAAATACAATGATTAGGCAGGAAAGTAAATGAAAACGCCCTGTGTATAAACTATAGTCATAGTTAATTTAAGAAATGAAAAGACCTTTAGAAGATTTAATTGAATAAACGATTTGGCATAAAAACAACGTGGATGGAAGCTGAAACACAATACGCATCATCATTACGCTAAGAATCTCGATTGAACAAGCAGGTTTAAAAATGCGTAATAGAAAACGCATATAATTTAATACATAAATTATATTAAGAATACGTGGCCAGAAAGGAAAAATCCAACACCTAATATTTTTAAAATAAACACTGCATGGTGATAAATGCAAAGTTTATCAAATTTATTGTACAAACAATAGTTTACGTGAACGAAAATGAGAAAATCCAATGGAACGAATGCATTAACTTGAAGTAATCCGTGCCGAAAGTAGCGCATTAATTTTGTGTATACAGCAAATTTCCATAGAAATACCCAAAACCTTATATGTAGAAATCACGTACCATAGCGTAATCGTTGAACTCTCTGCTTGTCAATAGATAGGCGATCCTTTTAAATACGACCGAATTTGCAAACAAATTAGTTTAACATGAATAAAGGCACAGTCCGTATTACTTAGAAGAACGTATTTACGTGAAAGGATTTAGAAATGATTTATTAGTAAGTAATAAATAGTACAATGGTGAATGTGAAAAATTGAACGGGTTAGTCGTTTTAATCCTTTAAAAACGTAAGTAACTAAAGGTTGTTTTAAATTAAATTCTAATATTAACATTAATAAAATTACTGGATTTGATGTGGAAATTTAACAAATATTTAACTCAATTATTAATCACTAGATTCGACCAGGAAGTTTAGCAAAGCCGCTGAAATAATTCATGAATTAATTAAAAGCTGTATTCAGAGAAATGCACGCCATATCTAAATTCGACGTTGGGACTATATAAATCAATAAGCTGAATACGGGAGCAGTTGGAACAGAGACTGATTCGAGTTTGAAACAACAGGTTACCCAATCTGAATGTTTTGTTATTTTTATTTGTGAATATTTCGTTGTATATTTCTAATTTGAATAATTTAAAAATTGCTTTTATGAAAACGTTATGTGAGGGTCGACAAAGATCGTTTTTAATGCACGTTATAAATTTTGTAAATTTTGAAGGAAGTTTAATGCACGTTCATGGGGCTTCAGATAATAATAATAAGAGTGATTTTTGATTAATTTTGGGAAGAATAATTATTGAAAGCATTTTATTTCAATTATTAAAAAAAAGTTTTATTTAGAAAATTCTTAAACATTTCATACAATGTAAATATTTTGGAGAATATAATAGTAATTGTGCTTAATGGTGTTTTGGCTTAAAGAAACAGGAAGTAGAGATAGAAGGAAAACTTAAAAGCTTTGTTGTCGTATTGTCGCAAGCTCCGTGCGGGATAAACTGGGATAGCCGAGGTATTCAAAATTAAAATTAAAAAGTAAAAATTGACAAAACGAACATTTTAACCCTTATTTCACAAAAAGGGGGCCGCGGGTCATTACAACCATATCACAACAATATATATATATATATATATATATATATATATATATAATATTATAATTTCTGATAAGGGAAATAAAGACCAAATTAATAATAATCTGTTTTACATTCTCTTTATTTGACTAGTCAAGCTTTCAAAATTTATTTTCAATTTCATCATCAGGACACTAAAAGTAATAACTAAGTTAATAACTAATAACTATAATATATGTTTTGAAATTTACACAAACATGAGAAGTTTAAATAAATATAACGATTAGCATATTTAACATAAACACTACGAATGCAAAATAAAACTGTAAATCTGACAAGTTGTTTCTTAATACAATGAATTAGTACAATTGTTATAACGCCACTACAATTTGAACATTTAAACTTTCCAAAAATTGATACCTACTTACTAAAGATAACAATATGTATAACTTGTTTCTATAGAATCTATGTATATGAGGTTTAGTCAAAAGGTAAGTACATATTACACTCAGATTTTCTGTGTCTGATTTTTTATTCATACAATGTGGTTCACAATTAATAAAGTACATTTCTAGGAATTTTCTATTGGTCAAGTTGGTCTCTTTTGTTAAAATTTTCACGTTTTTAAAATTAATTTTATGTCCGAATTCACTTGCATGGCTTGCCAAAGCACAACTTTCTGGTTTCAGTTTTATATCACTTTTATGTAACGAGACCGATTTTGAATTGATATTAAACTATACATATTATAGATCATTATATTGTGTAATTTTGGATTGCTTCATTTAAATTATTTCAACAGATAGAAAGAAAAGAGGTTAAACAATCCTTATTGTTGTAAAGTAGGGCATTCTGTGTTTGATAGATAGAGCTAGCCGTAAAAATACAAATTCAAGAAAACATAGGATATTAAAAGGGGTTGATATTCACACCAATAAAAATAATAACACCAATCATAAAAGGGCATATCACAGCAATATATATATATATATATATATATATATATATATATATATATACATACATACACACACACACACACACACACACACACACAATATATATATATATATATATATATATATATATATATATATAGTAAATATCGGGTCGTAGTCAATCTGGGCAATTAGATAATTCTTTTAATCAGTTCAAGCTTTCGAAAAATTTTATTTTCTTCTTCAGGAAGACTATAATTGGAGGATTACAAAAATGTTAATACGTTAATGCTACTTACGATTATATGAATCTATCTAGTAAATGGTTGGAGCATGATAATAGTTAGGATACGACGACAAACTTAGTGAGTACATTCAAAACACATAATACAGTTAACATAATAATTAATTAACTAAGGTGGTTCGTTTCTAAAAAACATTAACGGACAATTTAAAAATTATAAGTTACATAGGAACTAGTCAAGTTATAAAATACTACTAACATATAAACTTTGCAGTGGATAACTATAGATAAAAGTTTGTATTACACTAAAACAAGTATAGATTACGGTCAACAAGGACAACATAAAAGGAGGCTTACTGGTTAACTAGATGTACGATACGTAATGTTTTTTATAATTGAGATCAGATAGGAATATATATTATTTAAGTTTTGAGTGTCAGTTTTTTTATTGATAGGATTGTCTTGTAAAGATATCGCGACCATTTCGAGGAAAATGCGTTTTTTGTAATGACTTTCCCTAAAGACAATTTTAGCGTTGTCGTAATCGATCGTGTGTTGGGTCTCAATAGCATGAGAAACTAATGCGCAGGTTTTGGTGTTCCTATTGGAGTCACTTTTGTGGGAAGTTATCCTAGCTGAGAGCCACCTGGATGTGTGGCCTACATATTGGCCCTGGCAATTTTTACACAATATACAGTAGACGACACCCGACTGTTGCAGTAGGGGGGGTACGGTTTTTTAATTTACTAAAAAGCGCCTTGTTTAGAGTTAAAACAGGTTTCTTTGTTAGGGTTATTCCTTGAATGTCCTTTAGAAAATGGCACATATGGAAAATCTTACAGCTAAATTGTCATTATCAGTTCTGTTTTAAATGTAATCTTTGAAGGAGTTTTCAAAATGAATTTTATAGTGGAAGAACAAATAAATATGATTTGGGTATTGGGAGCAAGTTTAAGAAATTTCCTACTTGCATCAAGAATATACCAAGAGAGATATCCTGTTAAATGACAACACACTACAATTAATAAACCTAAATGACATTTTAATTGTAATAGTTATTTTTTTCAAAGCCTGCCTGATTTCCTGCTTGAGCATTTTCTATAAACTGCATATTGTTGATCTGGCAGAATTCTGTCGATAGCGTATTATTGTAGGTTGTTATATTTTTAGTGAAAATTGTTATTGGATAAGTGTAGTTGATTGTTAATTAATATGTATTAATTGTTTTATAATATTCTCCAATAGTAAGTTATTTTTAGTTATGTAAATTAAAAACATTCTTAAAATTTGAAGAAAATCAAAAATATCTCAGAAAGTAATAGATTTAGGTATAAGGAATGCTTAACAAAAATGAAAGGACACTTAATGAACTATCCATTGTAGCAATAAAATTGGTAAGTTGCCATTTAAAAAAAATTTTGAAAATTGCATTTTGCGAAACCTGACACACCCTGTATACTGTGAAGAAATTTCAAAAAAGTGATAATTACAAATATATAGTAAATATATAGTAAAATTTTCTGCATCTTGAAAATTAACATAAGTTGTGTATTAGTGCAGTGGCAATGTATCTAATCAGGGTCATTTTTTCTAAAAACAGTTGAATATCTCAAAAACTAAAAGGAATAGACAGGTACAATTCGATATCAAATTAAAGCACTTTTTATGGGCTTTTCAAAAATGTAATAATATATAGGGTGTTCCATTTAAAAAAATATAAGTTTAATATGCCCTGGAATTATAAACACCCTGTATGCTTCCAAATATTTTTAAAATGTGCACTTTAGGCATGTCTAATATGCCTCCAAATTTGGTTTACGTAGCTTTTATAATAACGGAGTTATCGACCGTTGCCACACTAAAAACTCACCCTGTATATATATATATATATATATATATTGTAGTGGATTTAAAGGGTTAAATTTGGGGTCAACAATGCAATTTCATAACACCCTGTATAGAGAAAGGAACCATTTATATACGCGCAAAATTAATTTCATTTATTTAATTTAAATTAACAAGTATTGACATAATTTTATAATTAGGGATTAAAAGGTAATAGATTCGTAAAGAAAATCACTTGTATAAACCAATAGAAATTATTAATTAATTTAATTTATTTTAATTTAAGGGGTAATAACGTCAGAAAACGCAGCAGAGCATGAAAAATCAATAATCTCAAGGCGAAAAGCTTTCTTAACAGACAAACAGACGTCGGTTGTATAAAATACTGTAAAATGTAAACTCCAAGAAGTGTTATTTTAAACGATCATTAATTTAGCACACCTGCATGTTGGAAAGGTCACCTTCCGTTTATTTGTGAAGATAACGAGGCGAGCTTCAAGGAAATATTGTTCAACCGTCGGTGGTTTCGCATAAACGCTAACAAAAGCTTCTTAACGAGCAGAAAGGATGCACAATTAATAATATGTTATAGAATAAGACGGGCATAAAAGCATTTGATTGAGAACGCGCTTATTCGATCCACGTGGAGTCCTTAAAACGCGAGCAGCAATATCGATTTTTTACCACACAAGCAAGGTTAGAATGCGACGTCAAATATGCATAAGACGGGAATAGAGATATTACAGGCGGAGTTTTAAGACGTCACTGAACTGTATGATTGGTCGAAACAGTTAGTTTTAGAACAGAGAAACATGCGACAGGTGGATGCGATAGTTTTGTTTGAGATAGCGTATTAAAGAGGCATATTTCTAGAAGTTTAAAACGGTTACACAAAATTTGCGGAAATGTTAGTTTGCAATTAGGTATTTCGCGTAAAGTGTGTCCAAAGCGGGCCTAACTTTATGATATAAATACTCTAAGAAAATTAATAGGGCTCTCTTTAATTTGGCATCGCTTAACGACTTACAAAAATCAACTGACGAGTCTTGTAGGTATTAAAATTTTGTAAAGTTCAGTAGTACAGTATTAGATTGTTTGTGACCTTATAGTTAAAAACGTGAATAGTGTCGAGTTTATTTAAATTTAAAAATGGAGGAAGCTGGAGGTATAGGGATCAGTCGAGGACGGAATCAGGGGAACAAGGTAATGAATTAATGATGAGAATGTTAGAGGAAATGAGATTAAGTAGGGAAGAATCGAATAGGAAATTTGATCAGATGAGTGAAACGTTAAGCGGGGTTAGAGACGAATCGAACAAAAAGTTTGAGCAAATTAGTCTGAAAATCGATAATTCGACGAAAGAATTTTCTGAATTTAAAAATAGTTTGACTGTAAAAATGGGAGAAGTTGAAAATAGGGTAGATAAAAATGAGCGTGATATTAGAGGTTTAAATCAGGAGATGGGACAATTAAGAACAGAAGTAAGGATTTTCTGTGAGGATGAGATTAATGCTAAAATGACTGAGGTAACGTCCTTGCATTAGGATCAGTTAGGTCGGGTAGAGAGAGAGGTGACAGGGATTAAACAAAATGTAGCAACTTTAATGAGGGATGGTCCAAGATTTGTAACAAGTAATATGTCGCTGGAGCAACAAATGAAATTTTATGGGGATAGTAGAGTAAACCCTCAAATATTCATTAATAACATTAGAGGCTTGATAAATAATTTATATGATGAACAGGCGAAACTGAATGTTGTGAAAGCTTTACCAAAAGACCATGCTGAAGCTTGGTACAATTTAATAGGACAAGAAATTGACACTTACACTGACTTTGAGGACAGGTTTCTGAAACATTACTGGAGTGACCACAGACAGGACCAGGTACGAGACGATCTGATCACAGGTAAATTTAAAGGAAAATTTTCAGGAAGTAGAGAGCAATATGCTATACAAAAGTATAGCATAGCTAAGCAACTTAATCCACCATTGACGGACAGACAAATTATTAAATACTTATCACGATACTTTGAGGTTGAGGTGAGACAACATGTAGCGTTGCAGAATATTGTGGACAGGGAGATGTTTTTGGAGTACCTGCAAAGGTACGATGACGTTAATAGTGGACGACCTAGAGAAAGTAGGGAAAGACAAGTTAATGCAGTAAGATTTGAACGACGGGACAACTACGCAAGACGGGGGAATAATTTTTCATACCAAAGAGAAAATCGGGAACCTCGACGGACCTTTTTAGGAGCAACAGCGTAGGTAGAGGACCTGCACCTAGACCGGGACCAATGAGACAGAACAGTTCACCGGACATGAGGGGGGCAGCAACAACAAGCAGGGAAGGTAACAACACGGACAGAGTTGAGACGCCGAGGACATATGCAGAAATAGTAGCAAGACCAGGACCTAGTAAGGAGACCAAACTTGGACAGGATTTTTAGAGCAGGACAAACCACTAGACATCACTGTGTACAAATACGAACATCCTAGGGAATTTTTAAAAATAGAGGAAGAAGTCGAGCCAGAAATTATAGAAAAATTTTGTTTGCCCATAATTGAGATTAAAATTTTTGAGAAAAATTTAGGAGCATTATTAGATTCAGGAGCTGAGGCAAGTTTAGTATCGGAGGAATTCGTCAATGAAATTAAAAATAAAGTGTGTGACAGGATAATGCCGATAAAAAGAAGTCACCTGGTTGCGCCGAATAAAAAACGACTTGCTGTTGTGAATAGCGTAATGATTTTAAAAATAGAGTTAGGTTCAGTTAGCTGTGAACAAGAATTTATAATTGTACCTGGGTTAAAGTTTAAAGGGATATTAGGGGTTGATTGTATGATGAAGTTAGGGGTAATAATTGATATGGAAAGGAAAATAGTTAGGATTGGGGATAGGATATTGCCCTGGAAGGCAAGTTATAATGTCACAGAAGATGACATGGGGTTATGTATTAATAGTATAGAGGGAGATGAGGAAGAAGTGAAAGAGATCGACACCATTAAGTGCCCGGACGAAAAGTTAAGGGAGGTACAAGAATTATTACAAAAGCATTCAGAGTTAATAGAGGTAGAGTCAAGCGCAGCATTAATAGTGGATGAGTCAGAATTAAGAAAGGCAGAAGTAAAAACAGCATTATGTGACACACAAGAAGTAAATGTAGGCATAAGTGAGTTAAGGGGCAAAGATAATTTTGGTAATTTGAATTTGAATTTAAAAGATTTTTATGAGATGAATATTGTACATGAAGGGTCTAGAGAAGATGATAAGTTTTGTATAGGGGGAAAAGCTAAAGATGTTGAGGTAGTATCGTTGGGTTTGTCCGCAGAAAAAGAAATTATCATAAATAATAAACAGACAAGTATAGGGAATGAAGAAGAAATATTTAAGAGTCAGGATAATAGGGATGATTTTATTTTATGTGAAGTAACAGGGATCATAAGTATAGAAATAGAAAGAGGAGAAATAGGGATGAAGAGTATTAGGATTGTAAGAAGAAAAACTTGGAAGGTCTAGAAAAGAGTCAGATTTAAATAAGAAAAGAAGCTTAATGAACAAAATATAGAGATAGGTAAATGGTAGTGTAGAAGTTGAATAGTTAGAGATAGAGATAGGTGTAAAATAGAAAAGTAGAATTGGAAATAGGATAAATATGGATAGGTGTATATAGAAAAGTAGAGATAGGTGTATAATAGAGTAAAATTTAAATAGATAGGGATAGAAATAGGTGTATATAGAAAAGTAAAAGTAAGTGGTTATAGAAAAATAAAATTAGGTATAGGATAAATATGGGAGATAGTTAGATGTAGATATAGAATTAAGTGTGTATAGTTAGGATAAGATATAGATAGTGATAGTAGGTAGGGTTAAAAGTATGAAAAGTAAAGATAGAGAGAAAAGTACAAAAGAGGTACTTAAAGAGTCAATAAAGGACGAAAGGGTGAAATAAAAAGAGAAAATAGAATAAAATAAGAGGGTAAAGGGTTAGTAATAGATAGAAATACTTAGGTAAAAGATAGGTATAGGTGTGAATAGTTAATTATAAATACTGATAGGGGTAGATAGATAGAAATAAGTAGAGATAGGTGTAGAAATAAATAGAAATAGGTGTAGATAAGTAGTGATAGGTTGGATAAATAGGCATAGGTAGTGTTAGTTGGGTAGATAGGTATATAGAAATAGCATGTAAAATTAGATTAGTGAATAAATATTTAAATTCAAAAAACATGAAGTAGTTTTCCTAGAATTGAAATAGGGGAATTATGTAGTGGATTTAAAGGGTTAAATTTGGAGTCAACAATGCAATTTCATTACACCCTGTATAGAGAAAGGAACCATTTATATACGCCCAAAATTAATTTCATTTATTTAATTTAAATTAACAAGTATTGACATAATTTTATAATTAGGGATTAAAAAGTAATAGATTCATAAAGAAAATCAATTGTATAGGCCAATAGAAATTATTAATTAATTTAATTTATTTTAATTAAAGGGGTTATAACGTCAGAAAACGCAGCAGAGCATGAAAAATCAATAATCTCAAGGCGAAAAGCTTTCTTAACAGACAAACAGACGTCGGTTGTATAAAATACTGTAAAATGTAAACTCCAAGAAGTGTTATTTTAAACGATCATTAATTTAGCACACCTGCATGTTGGAAAGGTCACCTTCCGTTTATTTGTGAAGATAACGATGCGAGCTTCAAGGAAATATTGTTCAACCGTCGGTGGTTTCGCATAAACGCTAACAAAAGCTTCTTAACGAGCAGAAATGATGCACAATTAATAATATGTTACAGAATGAGACGGGCATAAAAGCATTTGATTGAGAACGCGCTTATTCGATCCACGTGGAGTCCTTTAAACGCGAGCTGCGATATCGATTTTCTACCACACAAGCAAGGTTAGAATGCGACGTCAAATATGCATAAGACGGGAATAGAGATATTACAGGCGGAATTTTAAGACGTCACTGAACTGTATGATTGGTCGAAATAGTTAGTTTTAGAACAGAGGAACACGCGACAGGTGGATGCGATAGTTTTGTTTGAGATAGCGTATTAAAGAGGTATATTTTTAGAAGTTTAAAACTGTTACACAAAATTTGCGGAAATGTTAGTTTGCAATTAGGTATTTCGCGTAAAGTGTGGCCAAAGGGGACCTAGCTTTATGATATAAATACTCTAAGAAAATTAATAGGGCTCTCTTTAACTTGGCAGCGCTTAACGACGTACAAAAATCAACTGACGAGGCTTGTAAGTATTAAAATTTTGTAAAGTTCAGTAGTACAGTATTAGATTGTTTGTGACCTTATAGTTAGAAACGCGAATAGTGTCGAGTTTATTTAAATTTAACTGAGGTCCAACAAATACTTTAACAAGCTCGTAAATTAGTAATGCGATAATAAACAAGTGTAATATACATGGATTTGGATATTGAAATTGATATTGGATGGGTAGCATGAAGCGCAGCTTAGATTGTGTTCATCTTTAAACAGCTGGTGGAGCCGCGCACTTAACCACTAGGCCGAGAGGTTCAGGAACATAATACATCGTCAACGGAGATGGAATCTTCAAGTTTTTCCAGGTAACGCATTAGAATTTGCTGTTTTTTTATAAACTGTTGAAATTATTTGTGATGTGTGAGCGTGAACTTTGATGGTATTTTTCGTTATTTTATGTATTGAAAGGGATACGTATAGCTGACTATTAATATGGTATTTTGAATATAAAACAAAAGGTGTACGTAAAGCTTATTGAATTGCTTGATGAATTTAAATTTAATTGTTAAGAGTACATGGTTTTTTTTAAGTTTGTAGTAATAGTATGCAAAGTGGAAAGCATACCTTAATAAACTGGGTTATCATCAGCTCACCATACTCCAGTGTGTAGTAATAAACAAAGATAAGGTATTATTTGGAGCCCATTTACTCCTGTTGCATTAAATGTGTTAGAAATTTCCATTTTAAAAACAAGGACTATACAAAGATAGCATTTATTGAGGTGTAACATGAGCACCGAACTGTAAATAACTTTGAATTATTATTTATAAATAGTGGTTAATAAATATTGTATGATTGTTGTATTATTTTGTGATTTTATTGAATGGTGTGTGAACGGTAAAGAAAATGAGAGTAAATATAAGTATACGAGAAGAAGCAAGGCTGAGCTAGCCAGGGAAGCTGCTGAAGAAATTAATTTAATAGAGCAGAAAACGGGTAAGAAAAATTTTGTGAATTTTTATATTGGTGAAATTTAATTTTTTTTTGAACTGGCGAGGTACCAGAGCATGAGCTCAAATGTTTTTTGGAAAGTACCAGAGTAAAAAAGGCAGTTCTACGGCAATTTATGACGCCCAATCTGTGGGGCTCGAGTGTTTTTAAGGAAGTACCAGTTCCGGTGCGCAAAAAGGACATTCCACTTCAATATATATATATATATATATATATATATATATATATATATATGGTAGTTCCTGGAACACTCGAGATTTCCCTAAAAACCAATCGAGCCCCACGAATTGGGCGTCATAAAAATGCCGTGGAACCTTCTTGAAATCTCGTTCAGGCTTAGACCCACATAAAAATTTTCAAAAAAATACAAAAAAAAATTTCTTACCCTATCTTTTGGACGTTTTTGTATTTCTCTGCTCACCCTGGCTAGCTCAGCAAGCGGCCTCTTCTATAATACCTACCATTTTAAGTACATACTTCTCTCACAAACACACACCATCAAATTAAATTACCAAAATCATACAACAAGCATACAACCTTTTATTCACACATATTAACAAATAAAATATTTACGCCTTGGTACAAACAGTTTGTTACAATTGTTACCAGCTCAATTATTAAATACTTTAAAGTCTTTGGTTTTTAATATATTTTAACAAATTCTATATGATACGAGTAGATGGGCCCCACATGCAACCCTAGTTTGACTTTATTTTGGTCTATTGTGAGCTCATTATAACCCAGTTTCTGTAAATGCTTTTTAAATACACCTTTATATAATCAATAAACCCCTTTTTTTAATAATCAAAATTAATTGTCCTGCACATGTACCTTTTTAAACAAGTTTTATGGTAATAAATACGCCACCAATAAGTCAAACACACAAACACAAAAATATCAACACAAGTTTTTATACAAAAACAGAAATTTAAAGTTCGTTACCTGGAGTCACCTTTGTTCTTTGTCACCGCTGAAGATGGTTGCCAGAAACCCTCGTCGTTGTGTCCATCTACTACGATGATGCCCGGATCCACAGATCCCCACCATCCAAATCTCCGCTACCACTACTGCTCTTCTCCTCAGATATTATCTTTGTCCCAAACGTAACATTCCTTACCAAATATTTCATGCATACAAATTACGCTTTTAGCTTTGCTTACCCCAAATATCATCCCTTCATTTAATAACTTCGTTCTAGTAACGGCAACTTTTATCTAAACAAGCACCAACTCGTGCAATATCACTTTTATAACATTTTGCGGTACGTTACTACAGCTTTCATAATTTCTAAACAGGATGTTATATGCAACTTTACTGAACACACAATAATTGATAACCGTAAGAGCATTTACTACTATTACGTTGTAGATCTAAGCACGTATTCAGATCTAAATGGAAAGAGAGCTTTAATATCTTTGTTCTTGTATTTATATCATTTTGAAAACCCCCCCGGTGGAACCTGTTTCACTTGAAAAGCTTATTTTTGAAGCTGCTTTTTAAAATTTTGAACGTAACGAACACTGACTTCTCAAAAATCCCACTTTCGTCGTGTTGTTACATAGAATTTTGTTTACTACCTTAACGGACGCGCTCTTCTTGAAAACTGCTGGTCATCAACCAATGATATAATTTTCCTTTGTCACAGCGCTCCACCTATCCGTTATCAATCTCCGTTTCATGCATGTTTGTTGTCTCCTTTAGAACCCCTCTTAAGTTACAGAAAATCGATATTGTAGTCGACCTTCACATATTCCCGTGTATTCCTTACGTGACTTCTACCTCAACGCTTTCTTTACCTGCTTCTCTGGCTGTCTTACATTATCGATCGTTTATTCCACTCACTCTTCAAGGCATTTGATATTTAAAGCAGTTGGTCAAATCGACCGTTGCAAACAATTTTATAGGAATTCTGTCTTAACGTTTATTTAAGTTCCCTAAACGAAACATTTAATCAACAGGTGTTTTTTGAAACAACCGACCGTTTAAAATAACAATGCTCGGTTTCTTCCCATCTTAGTATTTGTATAAACGAACGTTGGCTTTTAAAATGGAAACATTTGCATTTAAAATTATTGATTTTCTATGTATGCAAGCTCCTTTTTTGCTTCCATGCGTTTGATTTAAAATTAATATAATTACTTATGTGTATTCTTGAGCTTTTATGTACTCTAAAGCTTTCTTCACTTATGCAATTTTAACATTCCAATATACAAATAGACAAATATTTTAGTAACCGTCCGTTTTCACTATATAAATTAACTAATTTGGCGCGTAAATAATTTGCTCCCATTTCTATATACATGGTTGCTAAAATTTTATTGTCTACACCTATTTAACCTCTAATCCCACAACAATATATATATATATATATATATATATATATATATACGATCTGCGATTAACTTGATGGTTCTATATGTGTTGAGAACTAATGCATTGTTTTATTTGTAATAAAACTTCAAAACAATCTTAATAATCTTATTAGGTGATAGATTTGTCTGTAAATCTGGGACCGTCTATCTGGTATCGTCTAAAATAATATTTTTGGACTCATCTCGTATATCCGTTGTAAATGTTACAATACCTTTAGCTACGACATCCGTAGAACTTTTGTTGGCTAAATTTAAGCTACCATGTATGCATTCTTCGCGTTTTTGAGAACCTTCGATATTCTTACATAAATGTGTAGAAGATGCACTATCCAAGCATCATCTGGTATTTTGATTGCGAGGACCAATTTGACGCACTTGCGAAGTAACAAAACTCACACTTCCACTGGAACTTTGGGAACAACTTGCTGAATATTGCGTATTAGCATTTTTGTATTTGTAACACTCCGAAGCTTTATGACTGACCTTTCCGCGTTTGTGACAACGAAATTTAAAAGATTGATCTACGTTACCGCCTTTATTCGCGAGTACACTTTTAGTAAACTTATTGTTATTCGCTGTTTTTTTTCACGCCGCCACTCATACAAGCAAGGTTTTTAGAAAATTATTTTGGGCATCGCCTTCTTTGGCATTACTTTCTTCTATTATTTTGACTCGTAACGTATCTGGGGGGTGGCAATTCATCTTTAAATTTTATTGCTCACCGGAAAATTTCAAAGCTTGGTGGTAAAATATATAGGTAGTTACATATTACATAAGTCACATATACGTTATATTAAGCTTACATAAGAATTATAACATGTTGATGTATGGAATAAACCTCCAAGGGAGCGAATTGCATCCCTTCAGGAGTAGAAATTTATATATTTATTTTATGTTAAGCTTGTAATTCTGTAAACACAGATATAGAATTTACATATTACAGAAGGTTACCCTTAAAAATTTTATTGTATGAAATCAATTACAGTGGGTGGCGGTTACACCCATTACAGACTGGCAATGCATTTCATTCAATAGTTATTTTATTTTATGTCTGTCATAAATCCTCTTGTAGACGGATAAACGACATGTAAATACAGATGTAAAAGTATGGGAACCATAAATATTCACACGAACTAACGCGAAGGGTCGTAAAAGGAATCCTATAAATACCAAGGACTGTTACCCTAGATCAAGGTACATGTGCTGAACACAGAACAAATGCATAGGAAACCAAAATCTCCAACTAAAGCTAGCAAACCCATTGGTCAACAGCATGTGTACATCTTTTTCGTACGAAAACTAAACCCCACGATCTTATTGGATGCCCACCCCATTATCGTTTTTTCAACATACCCTGCATAGGGGAAGAAAGCATATAAATACAATTGCAAATTCAACAAACAGCACTTGTTAATGCTCACCATAGCCTAAGGAATCCTCTAGCAATGCTCACCATAGCATGTTAGCACTTCAGTCAGCAGTGCTCTTCATAGCCTGCTTATTCTTTACCAGTAACGCTGCCCGGGGCCGTACCTAGAGCACGCCGTTGCCATAAATCATTAGTAAATCACGTATAGGCAGGAAGCTCCATTCCACCCACCTGGCCAGCAGGAAGCAGACGCATAACGCTCTCCGAAGTGTCTTTCGAGCCACTTTACAGCACCCGAAGCTCCTGCCAACCCTGCCGCCGTCACCAGACCACCTTTGCCGTCCACAAGAGGTGAGCCGAGAATTTATCCAAGTCGCCCCCACGACGACAACGTCACGAGAGGTCGTTTATTGTAGTGACGCCGAGTGTGTCTACAAGCTCTACCTTCAGGATAGCACCCCCGTAGGGTTCAGCGGCGACGCACTCGATGAGGCCTAGGGCATCACTACCACGACGCCTTCCGAAGAGTTCTGAAGATCACCGAAGACTTCCGAACTACTCCAAGCTGTACATATGTCCATATCATAATTCCATACATTCTTACTTTGTCCCACAAGTAAACCACGAAGGCTTTCGAAGAGTACCGAAGACCGCCGAAAACTTCTGAACATCTCCAAACCGTATATATGTTCAATCTAGAGCTATTTAAGTTCCTACTTGTCTTCACAACTAAATCTTGAAACCTTTCATCTATCGTTATTCAAGTTCTTACTTGGTCTCACAAGTAAATCACGAAGAGTTCCGAAGACCACAGAAGCCTTCTAAACCTCTTAATACTGTATATGTTCCATTTATAGTTCTTATGTTCATATCATAATTCTTTACATTCTTACTTTGTCCCACACGTAAATTACGAAGTCTTCCGAAAACCGCCGAAAACTTCTAAACTTCTCCAAACAGTATATATGTTCGATTAAAGTTATTTAAGTTCTTACTTGGCCTCACAAGTAAATCACGAAGTCCTCCAAAGGGTTCCGAAAACTATCGAAGACTTTTGGACCCCTTTAAACTGTGTGTGTGTATATATATATATATATATATAATTAGTATTATTTCTCGAACGAAAGTAAGTAAACAACTGATTTGATTAAAATCTTGGGATGCACTCGTTCTACCAGATAAAACTACAGCGTCAAATTGTAATTTTTATTCAACGTTTCGGCATTGACTTTATGCCTTCTTCATAGACTGAAAAATTTAATGAAGATTATTACAATTAAAATCAAACAGTTAAGCTGTGTACTTACATAAATTACTATGACTTAAACCTGATTTAAACTTAACAAACAACACTTATTCATGGCATACAGCTTGGTTAAACTTTTAAAAATTAATTACGGCAACACAATTAAAATGTAACACAGTCAATTGGATAAAATAAATAAATAAATAAATAAATTAACATATAACAACATGCAGTTAAACCTAATCATACGGCGCAACAAGCATAACTAAACTAATCCTATTTAATAATTGATCATGTTGTCACATGGTCATAATCTAAAACCTGTAAGTCATAATCTAAAACCTATATCTTAATAATTTAATGGACAAATGGAACACACTAGTAAATGAAGCACTCTAAACAAAATACATAATTAAACATTTCTACACTATTTGCGAAAATGGCGGTTATTAAACTTGTAGAGCGCAGAGTAGACAGTATTCAAGTTGTTCATATCCAGTTTGTTATTTAGTGGATTCGGTTGTTGCTGAATATAGAAAGATTCCAAGAAAAGTCTCTTATAATAATTGGATTCTATATCTAGTATAGTGGTATTCTCAAAATTCGCTGTATGTTTAGTATTGTGCAAATGTGACGCAAGAGCACAATTAGATTTTCCAATCCTGGCATCACTTTTGTGTTGTATGATGCGGTTCTTTAGCCACTGTTTTGTCTGACCAACGTACGTTTTTTTGCAACTACATTGTATTTTGTAAATAACGTTGCTACACAGAGACTTATCTGTGCTATCATTTTATTTTTGTAAACAAACTACCTATCGATTTTTTATAGGCGCACGCGATAAACAAGTCCGGTTGCTTCAAAATCTTGGCAAGTTGGGGTGTTAGATTTTGAATGTAAGGTAGTTTCCTGAATTTCTTCCCCTCTGATCGATCTAGTGCTGAAATTGGTAGGTGTTTTGTATGCAATAATCGTTTTATAAGAGGTTTGGGATATGCATTATTCACCAAAGTAAATTCCAACTGTTTTAAATTTTTACGAAGCAAGTCTGGCTCACATATTCTGGTAATACGGTGTTTTTAACCCAATAATGGTGTTAATTTTATGAGCGAGCGTATGGTTGGAGTGATAATTAATATACCTCCCAGAGTCAGTAGGTTTCTTGTAGATATCAAAAAGCAACGTATTGGTAGGCGATCTAATCACCAATGTGTCTAGAAATGGGATACTCTGGTCAACTTCTTTTTCATATGTAAAAACCAAATTAGAATTATAGCTGTTGAAAATATGCACTGTATACTCTATCAAATGTTCAGGCACGGAACATAAGATGTCATCCACATATTTGACAATGAAGGGAATGTCAAAAGGAAGTAAATTCATGACCGACTCTAGTAAAGAATCCATGACGACTTGAGCAATGATAGGAGACAGTGGAGAGCCCATAGGTGTGCCAAAGGTCTTATCACTCCAACCATACGCTCGCTCATAAAATTAACACCATTATTGGTTTAAAACACCGTATTACCAGAATATGTGAGCCAGACTTGCTTCGTAAAAATTTAAAACAATTGGAATTTACTTTGGTGAATAATGCATATCCCAAACCTCTTATAAAACGATTATTGCATACAAAACACCTACCAATTTCAGCACTAGATCGATCAGAGGGGAAGAAATTCAGGAAACTACCTTACATTCAAAATCTAACACCCCAACTTGCCAAGATTTTGAAGCAACCGGACTTGTTTATCGCGTGCGCCTATAAAAAATCGATAGGTAGTTTGTTTACAAAATAAAAGATAGCACAGATAAGTCTCTGTGTAGCAACGTTATTTACAAAATACAATGTAGTTGCAAAAACGTACGTTGGTCAGACAAAACAGTGGCTAAAGAACCGCATCATACAACACAAAAGTGATGCCAGGATTGGAAAATCTAATTGTGCTCTTGCGTCACATTTGCACAATACTAAACATACAGCGAATTTTGAGAATACCACTATATTAGATATAGAATCCAATTATTATAAGAGACTTTTCTTGGAATCTTTCTATATTCAGCAACAACCGAATCCACTAAATAACAAACTGGATATGAACAACTTGAATACTGTCTACTCTGCGCTCTACAAGTTTAATAACGGCCATTTTCGCAAATAGTGTAGAAATGTTTAATTATGTATTTTGTTTAGCGTGCTTCATTTACTACTGTGTTCCATTTGTCCATTAAATTATTAAGATATAGGTTTTAGATTATGACTTACAGGTTTTAGATTATGACCATGTGACAACATGATCAATTATTAAATAGGATTAGTTTAGTTATGCTTGTTGCGCCGTATGATTAGGTTTAACTGCATGTTGTTATATGTTAATTTATTTATTTATTTATTTATTTTATCCAATTGACTGTGTTACATTTTAATTGTGTTGCCGTAATTAATTTTTAAAAGTTTAACCAAGCTGTATGCCATGAATAAGTGTTGTTTGTTAAGTTTAAATCAGGTTTAAGTCATAGTAATTTATGTAAGTACACAGCTTAACTGTTTGATTTTAATTGTAATAATCTTCATTAAATTTTTCAGTCTATGAAGAAGGCATAAAGTCAATGCCGAAACGTTGAATAAAAATTACAATTTGACGCTGTAGTTTTATCTGGTAGAACGAGTGCATCCCAAGATTTTAATCAAATCAGTTGTTTATATATATATATATATATATATATATATATATTCATTTAATTAGTATTTAAATTCTTACTTGGTTCCACTGAGCAACCACTATGCCTTCCAAAGAGTTCCAAAGACTTCCGAACTGCTTCAACTGTATAAATTGTTAATTTTTAACTATTTAACGTTCACATCTATGTATCTATGATTTTTTTAAATTGTTTTAGCTTGTACATATTAAACATAATAGAGTCAAGTCTACATACATTGTCTAAGAAGACAGACGCCGCCCACCCGAACGGTAACAAGACAGACAATCCGACTTCACTTCAAGTTTAGATCTCATTTTTACAGTTTAACTTAGATAGAAGTATGCATCGTACGTACATGCTTCTAATTCCAAGTTAGTTGTAATAAACGTTTTTAAAACTTTTTGTTGTTATGAAAGAATAAAATTAGTTACTAACATAATTGCGAGTAAAACTGAATGTATTTCAAGATCCATTTCGACTAATTTTTTCAACAGTATCGAAAAACTTGTTTTCATGTTCACGTATATCAGAACCTTCTTCCATACGTTATAAGGTTAGTTGCTTTAATAAATTTGCTTTCCTTACCGGTCTCTTGGATTGATAGGTACTGTCCAGTTTTTACCAAACGTCCCTTGAAGTAATGCATGCTTTAATTTCTTGTAATTCAGAAGAATAAATTGAAAAAATTATTTCTGATTTGTCTTTATTATTACCCTTAAACCATTTTTTTTATTTCTTCCTTGGTATTCGAGTCGTCTTCATTTAAATGCCGGTTTAACACAAGTTCCATTCACATAACCCCAAACATCACACTTTATTAATAGACTTTCATCTGTATTTCCAAGTATCAAAACTTTCTTTATTTAATATTTCAAAACGCTAAACACTTGCATTAATCATATTGAAAATAATATTACTGTTCCGACATGCCAATACAAGAAAACGTAACGGTCACTACTAAAACACCCAAACACGTGCTTGTTGTTTTCGCTCCTTATAGCTTGTTACCGCACCTGCTGTTCTTTATTCTCGTTTGAGCTATGTGGACCCATAACCTTTTGGATGTCATAGAACAAAGCAATACAACACGAAATGGAAGCAAGCAAAATGTATGATTATAAAGCATTTTAATAAAAAACAAAACTTTGATTAATACACAAATCAATCAATGTAACAGACAACATAAATTATCATCATCATTAGGTCTTCAGTCCTGGAACTGGTTAGACGCGTACCATCATTGTTTCCTATTCTGAACTAACCTACAAATTTCCCTGAAATTTGCACAGTCTGCATCTATCACTATCTGATCTAGGTCTACATCTACCTCTTCCTTCCTATCTCTGCTTGTAATATATTCCATACTATTCCCCAAAAATGCCTTAGAACGTATTCTTCCCTTCTATTTCTCTTTTTCCCCAGATATCCTTGTTCCCTTACTATTTCTATAACTTATTTGTTATTATCTTTGTCGGTTCATGCTATCGTCCTCATACATCTGAAGCACAGCATTTCAAAAGGCTGCTACCGTTTTTCTGTCTGCGTTTCAGACAGCACATATTACATAGGTATACTGTGCTGTGCTCCACACATATGCTTTCAACAATTTTCTTCTTATTCTATGTTTGTTGTCTTTCCTCATAGGCGCTGTTCTTTCTTGTTAAATGCAGTTCGGTTACCTTCTATTGTTTTACAGTTATATACCCTATTTCTTCGACCTTCAGTGGTTGTGAAGGGAAGGCGTCGCCGTGGATCAATGTAGTAAGCGTAAGACTGCGGATCCCAAGGTCCTAGGTTCAAATCCCGACGCGGCCGACTGCTTGAAAAATGACAGGTGAGCATTTTTCACAAAAATTACGCCCTCGTTCGGATGAGAGGTTAAATGGAGGTCCCGTGTGTGAGTGTTGTCACGCACGTTAAAGATCCCTACCTTGCCTGGAACGACAAGGGTTCGGCAAAATTCTAAATTTCCAGGCAACAAAAAACTCGCCTCCTGGCCAATGTAGTACCTTCTGGTGGAACATTGGAAATATAAATGCATGGTTGTGAAGGGAGGTAAGCAGCCCGTGGCTGCCAAGTTCCCCCAACACTTAACCATTTTCCGGTTTAATATATTTTCCAATATATCTTTTTGCAAAGTCAACATTAGTTGCAAATATTTCGCAACCAACAACTAGTTGTTTATACTAATCATCAGATTTATCTGCGCTTATTTTTTCGTCATTAGGTTTTCTGTCTCAAAACTGGTTGGACACGTACCTGCACTTATTTATATTCTGAGCTAGCCTACATAGTTTCCTGAAATTCTCACACAGCATGTGTATACAGCTCGTTCCCCTTCTATTGTTTTCTAATTTTATGTCCTATTTTACCGAAATTCAGTGAAGGGGGTTAAGCAACCTGTGGCTACCAAGAACCCCAACATTTAGGCATTTGCCGAAATAATGGTTTTCCAGTAAATCCTTTTACACACTTAACATTATTCGAGAATATTGCCTAACCACTTCTTGTAGTTACTTATAATAATCATCATGTTTAAGCACAGTTATTTTTTCGTCATTAGTTTATACATCTTGGGATTGGTTGGATGCGTACCTCCATTGATTTCTATTCTGGGCTAGCCTACACATTTCCCTGAAACCCCTACAGCCTACATCTTTTACTATCCGTGTGCAATAGTCTAACCTAGGCCTGCCTCTTCTCTTTTTTCCTATCTCTGCTTCTAATATATTCCGCACTATTTCCTCATGCCGTAGTATGTGGCCTATCATCCTATCTCTCCTATTTTTTACCGTTTTCCGTATATTTCTTTCTTCCCCTACCATTTTTAGTACCTCTTCGTTCTTAACTTGGTCTGTCCATGATATCTTCATCATACGTCTGTAGCACCACATTTCAAAGGCTTCTACCTTTTTCTTGTCCGCTTCTCCTACTGTCCAGGCTTCACAGCCGTACAGTGCTGTGCTCCACACATATGTTTTATGTTTTTATGTTTGTGGTCTTTGAGAACAGTATTGCTTTTTCTTGTTAAATGTAGCTCGACCTTGCGCTAATCTTTGTTTTATATCTTTTGTGCTTTTCCCATCTTGCGTTATTTGGCTTCCTAGATAGCAGAAATCCTTAACCTCTTGTAAGTTCGTGTTACATACTTGTATTCTTGTTTTTGATTTATTTTCCCCACCTTTGCATACTAGAACTTTAGTTTTAGTTTTGTTAATTTTCATACCGTATATCTTTGTTAGAACCGTTTCCATTTCATTAAGATCAGCTGTAATTATAATATTTACCTACCGCGTGAGGGTATCCAATTAACAATAAATAATAAATGGCAGGACCTCTAGCACTATCGTACCCTCACGTTTCGGGACGTTGCCTCGCAAGCTGCAGCAGTCGGTGAGAGGGAGGGTTCATTAAACAAACACACTGAGACGAAATTCCGATTGTTTTATTAAATGGGCTACTAACTAAAACTTCAACTAATTACATATGCATAACAAAAATATACAGTAAATAACATTATTTACAATAGGGCGCCACCATGGGAATTAAACGGCCCATGGACCAATCGCGGTAATAGCTCTCGTCGCACTTTGTTCGTGGGCGATGAACCAAGATTGCAGGACAGAAAATAATCACTTCACAGGGGCTAATCTTTTAAAGTCTCCGGCTAGCACAAACACAACTTAACTAAACTAAACTAAGATCCTTATTTTATGAATATTAATAACAGTTCTGGGTGAAACCACCCCAATACAATAATTTATTAATTCTACTTAACTTGCTTATGGCGACGACCCTCCTTTAACCACGAGGTCATCAACACCAGGAAAAATACGACCTTCTCAAGGGTCAAATACTACAGTAACGTGACTCCTGACCTGAGCTTGCATACTCAGGTAGTCTCGTGGCTTAGTGATTAACGGCCTCTGACACCGTCGAAACACAATATCATAGTAGACCCTTCTAAAACGATGCGGTCTCCCAAAACAAAAATCTAACGGATCAATTTACTTGAACTGAGCTTTAACCCGGAGTTGTATTTTATGGAAGTCGACAAATACTGTATTTAAACAAATAACTGACTTATGCTGCATAACACAGCCTTGAGTTCATGGTAATACCACATATACTATTTACTTACTCAGAGAAATAATTAACTTAAAACATAACGGCACGCACTTGACTTCAGAGAAATAAAACACTTCACTCAGTCTGGAAATAAATAACCAGCTTTAACCTCTAACGCGTCTGGAAATAAACAACCCCGATTCCCACCGGCTGGCATCCTTATATACATTTAAGTTAATTGAAAAATAACCCCTTTCTTGGCTCTCATACTCGGCTTAGAATACGCCGGTCGTAAATCTTTAAGATTAATTAAACTGCCAATTGCACTAAGATAACCACACAAGTAGATCTCAGAACTAATTTTTAGTTGAGTACTTCGCTAATTGAAAAATTCCTTCCGACCACCCAGACATAAATAGGATCCTAGAACATGATTGACATCTAATCATAGATAGCAACTAATCTGACATGTTTAGTGCCTTTGAAGTAAAGTGCCTTTAGAAAAATTAATTAACTCTTGGATTATGTCTTCCTGGAACCTCGCTAGGACGCTCTTGGGTGATCTTGCAGCTGTTTACAATTGCAGACATATTTATGCTACAAGACCTTCATTCTAATAATTAGAATGCTAAAATTAAACTAGAAAATAACTATTTTTAGAAATAATAGAACTATTAAAGCGTATTAAAACAGTATGTTACACAGCTTCTAACTCTTCCTTGCTAGACGCTAATACCGCTATATCATCTGCAATCTAAGCATATCAATTTTTTGTCCTTGCATAGTAATTCCAAATGTCTTCCTGCATTTGACAGTATTCATTGCCTCTTCTATGTACAAGTTAAAAATCAATGGGGATAGGGCACATCCCTGTCACACCCCTTTCTTAATGTTTACTTCTCTACGTTCCTGCTCTAATTCTATTACTGCTGTTTGCTCTTTGTATAAGCTGTATACTATTCGTCTATCCCTATAACTCATTCCAATCTTTTTGAGTATTTCAAACATTTTTTTCCATTTTACATTGTCGAATGCTTTTTCTAGATCTACAAACCCTATATACACGTTTTCCCCTTTTTCTGTTGTTTTCTCCATTATCACTCTCAGAGCTAAAATAGCCTCCTGTGTTCCCCTGTTTCGTCTAAACCCAAATTGGAATTCTCCTAGTATTTCTTCCGCCCGTTTTTCCATTAGTCTTTGCACAATTCTAGTTAATATTTTTGACACGTGTGCTGTCAAACTTATTGTTCGAAAATTTTCACATCTATCCGCGCCTTTCTTTTTTGGTATAGTTACTATGATGCTACGTTTGAAATCTTTGGGTATCTCGCCTGTCTCATACATATAGCTTACAAGTTGGAAGAGACGTTCTGTTATTGCTTGTCCAGCGGCTTTTAGAATTTCTGCTTGCACCTTATCTGTACCCGGTGCCTTACCATTTTTCAGACCCTTTAATGCTAATTCAAACTTATCTCTAAGTATAGGGTATCCCAAGTCATCATTTTCAATGTCTGATTCCTGTTCTAATGCAGTTAGTTCCTCTCCTGCATATAAATTCTCTATATATTCTTGCCATCTACCCACTTTCTCTACGTTTTCTAAAATGACGTTTCCTTGTGCGTCCCTTATATTTTTGCTATACGGTTTTATATCCCTAAAATTAATTCTAATTAATTTGTATGCTTCGTCTGTCTTTCCTATTTTCATCATCGTTTATATCTCTTTGCACTTTTCATCAATCCACTGTTCTTTAGCTTTCCTGCATTTTTGAATAATTTCCCATTTTATGGCTTTGTATCTCTGTTTTCCTGTTTCGTCTGATTTATTTTTGTAATTTCGTCATTCTTTTATTAAATTTAGGATATCCTTTGTTATCCACGGTTTCTTATTTTCTTTTTGTGTATATACTAGAATATCTCTGGTCGCCATGGATAGGCTGGATTTAATGTTATTCCATTCTGTTTCTACTTCCTTAGTATAAGATATTTTTCCGATATCTTTGAGCAATTCATTTGACTTTTTTTCGAATCTTTTTTGAATATCTTTTTCTTTTAGTTTCTCTAAGTCCAAGTGCCTTTTTCCGTTTCTTTTTTTCACATTCTTAAATTTAAGTGCGGCCTTTATAATTACGATGTTGTGGTCAGTATCTATATCTGCCTCTGGGTAGCTTCTACAGTCTTTTACTTGATTCCTAAACCGTTGTCTAACAAGAATGTAATTTGTTTGATATCTTCCTATATCTCCTGGCATCTTCCACGTATATCGTCTTCTAGCATGATGTTGAAATAATGTGTTTGTGATGATTAAATTGTTCTTGTCGCAAAATTCTACCAGCCTATTTCCCCTGTCGTTTCTCGTGCCTAAACTAAATAAACCTACTACGGCTCCTTCCCTACCCACAAGAGTACGCATAAGTAATTATATTAATTTTAAATCAAACGCATGGAAGCAAAAGGGAGCTTGCATACATAGAAAATCAATAATTTTAAATGCAAATGTTTCCATTTTAAAAGCCGACGTTTGTTTATACACATACTAAGATGGGAAGAAACCGAGCATTGTTATTTTAAACGGTCGGTTGTTTCAAGAAACATCTGTTGATTAAATGTTTCGTTTAGGGAACTTAATAAACGTTAAGACAGAATTCCTATAAAATTGTTTGCAACGGTCGATTTGACCAACTGCTTTAAATATCAAATGCCTTGAAGAGTGAGTGAAATAAACGATCGATAATGTAAGAAAGACAAAGAAGCAGGTAAAGAAAGCGCTGGGTAGAAGTCACGTAAGGAATACACGGGAATATGTGAAGGTCGACTACAATATCGATTTTCTGTAACTTAAGAGGGGTTCTAAAGGAGACAACAAACATGCATGAAACGGAGATTGATAACGGATAGGTGGAGCGCTGTGACAAAGGAAAATTATATCATTGGTTGATGGCCAGCAGTTTTCAAGAAGAGCACGTCCGTTAAGGTAGTAAACAAAATTCTATGTAACAGCACGACGAAAGTGGGATTTTTGAGAAGTCAGTGTTCGTTACGTTCAAAATTTCAAGAAGCAGCTTAGAAAATAAGCTTTTCAAGTAAAACAGATTCCACCGGGGGGGTTTTCAAAATGGTATAAATACACGAACAAAGATATTAAAGCTCTCTTTCTATTTAGATCTGAATACGTGCTTAGATCTACAACGTAATAGTAGTGAATGCTCTTACGGTTATCAATTATTGCGTGTTCAGTAAAGTTGCATATAACATCCTGTTTAGAAATTAAGAAAGCTGTAATAACGTACCGCAAAAGGTTATAAAAGTGATATTGCACGAGTTGGTGCTTGTTTAGATAAAAGTTGCCGTTACTACAACGAAGTTATTAAATGAAGGGATGATATTTGGGGTAAGCAAAGCTGAAAAAACACAGCGGTGGCGTTCAGCTGGACGTTTATTACATCGGTGTGCGGCGTTATCATACCAATATATATTGACTTGATAAGAAGTCATGAGAGGTCATTGAAACCCAATTCTACAAATAAAACCCACTAAAATATAAAAGAATCCGGAAGAAATAAAAATTTTCATAAATCCATGGTTACTCCTTATATAATACAAGCGTACTTTTATTCATTAAAGTGTCAAGCAAAAACGCAAGTTTCGTATGTATAAATAATCACCCTGTATGATATAAGCGTATTGTAAATAGATAGCAAATAATGTAAGCAACATATATAAAAACAATTATTTTTAAGATGCCTTAAAATGCATTAAATGAGAATACAAAGTCATTCGTTTGTTCTAAAAGCATACTTTCCGTGCACAAAAATAAATAATTTCGTGTATTTAAAACTCCAATTTTAATATTAATTATGTGTATTAAAACACGTTTAGCCGTGAAAACCAATATTTTTACTACAATTATAAAAATGCGGGACTTTTTGCATGTGCAAAACATGTGGATAAAACAATTGAAACTTAGTTAATTTTCCTGTGTATAGCATAAAAATAATAATAATAAAAAAACGTTTATTCCAAGAAGCGGCTGGAACATTAAAAAAGCTATAAAATTCATACAATAACCGATAAAAATTATTTATTACCATTCGCAATTACTAGATTAGTATGTGACGCCACAATAAACTCGGTTGTTAAATAAAGACGAGCAGCGCACGTCACTATTAAGTGGTAATAAAACGAAAAAATTTGAACGCTAATGAGAAATTACCAAAAAATTACGTCAGATAGGCGTGTATTATTTGGAATGGAATCAAATAAACACTAGTATATTCTAGAAAATAGATAATTTTTGTATATAAACGGAAGCATTTATTAAATACACTGATTCATAAATTCGATCGCGAAAAATCTTACTTTAAGGAAAGAATTTGGAAGCTGTTGTTTTGAAGTATGCAATACGCACATTGTAATTTAATAATTAAAATGGAACCGTAAATACAAAAGTTAGTTTCAAACGTAACCTGCGTAAATATGAAAATTGGTAAACGCAGTTATTTGATCTTGTAACATACAATGAAAATGGGAAATATTTCGATATAAAAAGCTACTTAAAATTTTATTGAGTAATTAAACCTAGGATGCACATTGGTTTTTAAATCGAAATGTAAATAATATGAAGATTTTGTAAACTTGGATTTAAACGTCAATTTAAAATAAGCCAAGAAACCGCAGATATTTAATTGGAAAAGCGCTTTGTGGATTTTTGCAAGTATTACTTTGTTTGTAACTGATGCTTTAGTATATAGCATTTAAATTTAAGCTAGAATAAGTCCTCATCATATAATAATTTTTTGTAAGAGTATATTTACCAGGAAGTTTGTGTTCAGAGTTCAAAACACTCTGACCTTTTTTGTAGACTATCTGTAAAGAATTTTTTTGGCCAAAACAAACCTTACAAGTGTGAGAATACAAAGTCAAGTAAACTAAAACTATCCATAAGAGAAGAGCTTTAGTTCTATAAATTTAAATCTAACAAAGGTAAGAAATTTTTTTTATTAAGTAAATAAGTGCTTGTTACAAATAATTTGATGCTTGAAAGAAACGATGTTGTAAATGTTCTATATGCTTTTGTATGGGAGAAAATATTTCATACTGCATAAATGCTTTGTAATATTGCTGTTTGATTTCATTTTAAAAACTCCGTCAATTCCATTGAGCTAGCGAGACAAAGTAGAGTTAGAAAGGAAAGTAAGTCAACAATTTCAAATTTTACAATTTGCTGTATCTGTTTCACAGCACTCTTTTAGCAGCGCATCAAAGCGGGGCGTTGTGACAGCACTCTTTTAGTGACACTCCAACGTGCGGCATGTCACAGCAATATAAATATATATATATATATATATATATATATATATATATAATTATTATTATTATTTTTGCAGGAGGAATTGGGTTGTGTTCTTTTGTTTAGTTTTTTAGTCTCCTGAAGCACGGACTGTGTTAGCATGACATTCATTCACTTTCTTTCCCTTCTTTGTTTCCATAATTAGGGCAGGTATTCCGTTACTGATTTCATTCTTTTCTTACTAGCCCGCTCGCCTTACGAATAACAAAAACAAAACTATTTGAATATCATAATCATTGACTTAAAATAAGTGTGTCATGCTGAAACGATATAAGGTTAACTTGATTTGTTATCACTAAAAAAATAAGAACTTTGACTATCAAGCAACTGATTATTGGCAACTTATGTTCTACCTCCGTGTGTGTTCTTTAATATCAGGTTTGTACTGTAATAATTCTTGCATAAAAGCTTCGAATTTCATTTTAATTTATCGATGGCTTAGCACACAAATATGTTAAGTGAGTAAACATATGATCGTAGATAATTACAATTTAAGGTTTGCAAGCCAAAATAAATTAGAAATACAGGTATTAAATAGAAAAAATTGCTACTCAAGGCTTTAAACGCTTATACTGGTTTTATTAAGGTGGCCTAACTTAAAACGAAATGCAATTATAACCCAAATTTATATCTTGCTAAAAACTACCAGAACTTAACACATTTGTGCTACTTGTAAATCAGTTAAACAAACGATAACTTTGTCTTAATTAATTCATCATCATCATTTTGTTTTCGACCTTACTTAAGGTCGGTTTGACGCAGCTCTAACTTCTTTTCTAATCTGTGGTAATCTATTCTTACGATGACGAGCCCCAAGTACCCCCTCCCGGAGATCCGAATGAGGGAGTATTTTACCTCCGGACAAGAATTTTACTTGTGAGCTCTCCATCATATCTATTTCGTGTTTTAGGCCACGCACACCTGGGAAATATTGTGGTAGGCTCCCATATCTTTCCACAACGCAGTTTTTAAAGATTTTAGCAAAAAGCCGTATCCGTCACGGCCAACCCCCAACTAGCTTGTAAATTATTGAGGATCGCCCGAGACCAACCGACCCTCCTCCAATATCTTTTAGCCAGCAAGGCTGCTGCCCCTTGCTGCGCCTTTTAATCGCCTTTTACGATAAGCAGGCTTACTATAGTAGTATTCTTTATCCCCTACTATAGGGTGCTTAATTAATTAATTTTTTTATATAAAAAATACTAAATGCTTAAAATTATTATTCAGAATCAAGTTCTTCACTACCATTTAATGTTGCCATATCTTTATCCTTGGGAATATCATCTGTAAAACTTGCATAATTCTCTGAAATAATTTTTTTGTTTAGCAAAAATAGCAAATCTTATTTCTTTTTTTTAAACATGCAATCTCGAGCCATATTTATTTTTTAAAGTTACTGTTTCCCTATTCTTGTTTCTTCCAAATCTTTTTTAGTAACGTCAAGTTCTAAGAAGTTTCTATCTGATAGTGAGTAATTGTATTGAATCACTGACGGCGTTTGCTTCGAAACGTAACCACTTAATGCTGAACTAGCTCACCTTTTCCTTATTCACGTTACTAGTGGTGTTATTAATGGTATCTATAGCAAGACGTTTCAAATGGAAGAAATAGTTATATTTTAGGTTGTTTACAATGTATGGCCTTTGCTTAATTCTTGCAGTTAAAATTCACAAGTTAAGTAAATTTTTTTGTGTCGTCTAGTCCTCTTAATAGTTGCGTGCATTGAGTCGGCCTTAAGATAAGAATTTCATAAATTTCAAATCGATGGTGTGTATGTGGTCAATCTTATTAACCACAAACATCATTGTGGCGGCCACAAAGTTGTTACGATTGTGTCCACTGCATGTATCCGAAAATGAAGCTGTATGGAAAACAGTTTCAGGTAGGGAAAACAGATATTTTAAAATGGAGGTTCTTATTTCAGTGCTGTCCTTATTGCTGTGGGTCTCATCCCAAACATAACAGTGCACATCCACATTTGATGCATCATAAATTGTAAAATTATATACGTTAAACTTATGCTTGTAATATATCTGGTTATCACCAGCATGCGGTACTGACAAAATTGATATACAACAAACACTTTTCCTTTTTTCCGTAACAGAACGTTTCTTACCACTTTCCTTCATTGCCATGGTTTCCTTTTCTCTTTGTGATTTATATAGTCTTCTTCTGATTCAGGAGTTTTCTCGTTTGCTCCATTGTATGCATTACATTGAAAACATTGGTTCCACTTAGGTAAATAAAAGCCCAGTGATGGCTTAAATTCGTGAAAAATTTTCCGATATACATACTGTGAAACTGGTTGTATTTAATTTTGAAGGCAAAAATCGTCATTGAATAATCTATACATGATTGAAATATTTCAAATAGTGTTTTTTCAAATCTTGTTGGCAATGATGTGATTCAACTCTTGGAAGGGATTTAATGTGTTACTTAACTAATGCCTTTGTCTCATCTAAAGTGGAGTTCGGAGGTCTTCTATCATATCAGACAAAGAGTCCTGTATCACTATTGCGTTTTGTGCTAGTTTCTATAACTCGATGTGACACTGTAAAGGTTCAACAAAAAACTTTTGACATACACGTTTGCATGTGCCATTTGTATGTTTCCAAAACTAGTACCTTGAAATAGCGCAATTTTTGTTTTTGGCGAGTGACGTTTCCTTACAAATTTTACATTTTGCATTAATAAAATTAGATATATTTTTTGATGCTGAAAATCTGCGAAATTATAGTGCTCGTTACACAATATTTCTCTATGGTTTCCTTGTATTTTTTCTAGATATTTAAATCGACACGTCGTACAATTCACTCTCCTAAGGTTCTGTCTTAAATAGATTCTTGCCATTTCTGTTAACATATTCTATACCACTTAATCTTAGATTTTTATTTGTAGTTCTTTTCCAGAGCTGTTTGTTTGCTTTTTTGCTTCTATGCCTGCACCTAAATGAATTTTTTAATTGCACTTCTTCAGATAGTAAAATTGTTTTTTTGTTTCGTAAGCTTAGTTTTTTCGTAGGAATGTCATCGCTAGACTCAGAAGATTCACTTTCTGCGGACAGCTCGTAAGAGCTCGAGGAGTTTGCATTTGAAGAAATTTGCTCCCTGAAACAGTTTCGACATTTAGACAGGTTTTGGTTGAGTCGGACATATCCAGTTCGCTTCCAAAATATGGCTTGATATCATTTATTTTCACATTGACTAAATTATTACAAAATAGCAAATCAGCTGCATTTGTGTACGCTCCTGTAACTGCAGAATCATTTTCCAAAATTTTAGATACATGAAACAGTCGCTTCACAGTCCAAAACTGATGAATTTTTATCTATATCGATTTCAGAAAATTGATCACTATTTTGTAAATCAACCATATCTTAAATCCTCTCCTTGGCTTTTAAATCACATGATACAATAAGCTAGTTGGAAATTATATTTATCTTGGGCTTACAAGTATGTAATATGTCAAAAAATTTTAGTATCGTTACTTGCATCTGCAGTTAATGAACCAAGAATATTATAATTTTAAGATTTTTAACTAGAAACAAAGCTTTTTATAAAAAAGCTTAGCTGTGTTGTTGCTTGTATCACATGTACCATTTGCTAACAACATAAGAATTTTCTCACTTCTTGATGGTATTTTGGGACCCCAAAACTTAGAAACATTTATAAACTATGTAACTGACAAATTATTTTGCTTTGAAACTTTAGCTAATAGTTTACAACTGACAAGTTAACCTAACTAGATATCACAAATGTGACACGTGTTCACTTAACACAATTGATCATCCAACGTTTAGAGAACAATTGTGGTAATTGCATAAAATTGTACCTAGCATTTTTGTGTTACAAATCTGTAGTCAATAAGTATTTATCACATATGGTAGATGGCGCTAATAGTTTCACTATGTTAGATATAACTTGCAACATTTGTGCATTTGCATATTTAGGTTTAGTTATATCAGATGATACACCTAACTCATTTTGCTAAAAACTGTACTTTAACACATTTGTGTGTAAAGCCATCATTATATTGTACCATGCCAATTGCCCGAGTTCTGGCAATGTTACAACGTGCTTTGCATTTTCTAAAATACTTGTGTTTACCTTACTCTAAAACACATTTTATTGTTTCTTGGAATTAACTTTGATTCTAAATATACATTTATATTTACTCTTGTAAAAGCAAATAAAACTAGATACAAAGATTACTATACCTATTCATGATTTTATTATTTATCTATATAGTATAAATAAATACAATTATTCTAAATTTCTGATTGGTGGATTCTTCTTTCAAAACACTACTAGTGTGGATCTAAACCCATGTCAGAAATGTCATCTATCTATTTTTCCTTCCATTTATACCCCAATGATTTCTCCTTCTTTGTTTTGTTGTTATCAGAAAGATGCATATAAAGTTCTGTTTTATTATCTGAAGATCTGCAAGTGCAAACATATCCATATTGATTTGACTTGAAATTGCCACGAGCTTAACTATGGTATGCATTTTCTACCTAAAAGCATAATGTTCTCATAAAAATACTATTATAGGAATCTGACCCCACATGTAAGATTTAAATTTGCCTATTTGGATTCGTCTTTTATATTGAAGATGATAAGATAAAAATTGATTAATTTTTGATGTGTTTCATTGAACCATGTGCTGTATAAATTGGTAACACAATTGATTTTTGCAGGATCCAAACACTTTGCTTTAGAAATATTAAGCCAAACATTTTGCTTCAAAAATATCTACTCCAAAAATACTTCCCCCAAAATACTTCACTTTCAAAAAAATATACTCCAAATATTTTGATACAAAAACATCTACTTCAAAACTTTACTTCGGATAAACATTTTATTCCAAAATGTCTATATATATTTCTATATAAGTACAATAAACCATTTATGTGTTAAATTTATCTTAAGCACTTGACGCCGTCAATCCCTTTATAAACTTTCTATCAATATTCGTTTATACCTCCACAATGTAAAAGTATCTAGAAGCCGGAGTACCTTTGAATGGAATCAAATAGCTTTTAATTACGACTATTTGGTAGACCAGATGGAATCTATTTAGAGAAGTTGAAGAGTTCACTTGATGAACGACTCGTTCGACAGCAGCAGATACATTTTCTGCTGAACACCAGGTAAACTCAAACAAACTACGGGGATGTTTTCCTGCCTCAGATATGAGTTTTGCTGTGATTGCTTTTAGTGTCAACGATAGTAATACTCTAACCTACCTTTTATAAATATCTAAATTATCTAAGTGTATTCACAACAGTATTTTGTATTAATAATAACTAAATTACATGTATGTATTCACAACAGTATTTTGTCTTTTTGCTTATCTTACATATAGTTAAAATATGCTTATAAATATTTATTACCATTTATTAATTGTGTGAACGTACAAGATTTCATAAATTGTCAGAGGCTTTCACGGCCGGAGTCAATATAAATATTTGTGATTCCAGGTTGGGACCCTGTCATTTTATAAACTAAAGTCGACGTTTCGCCCACTTTTGTAAGGGGCTCATCAGGACAAAAACGAAAATAAAATATAAATATAAAATAATAATAATAAAAATAAGAACGATAAAATATTAATTAAACAAGTGTAAAAAGTATAAAAAGTATGAAAAGTTACTTTTGAACTAGCAGACTCACCAGCCCATCTAAGCTAAAAGGTGTCTTGTGGCAAAGTAACTGGTGAAAGTAGCGAAAGTGGTGGTTTATATGGGGCGAGAACTTGATGCTTGAGTGATTATGAATAGAGAAGAGTGTGTGACGGAACAGTGAATGTTACGGCTCTGCTTTTGTGAACATAGGCTCGTTTTCCAAATGGGAGAAAAGTAGTAGCCATCGTCTTTGTTTAAGTTGTTAGAATTTTTAATGATTTGTATAGATTCTCTGATTTTTCTATTGTAGAAAAATGGAATTCTGACAATTAGTTTCGTCTGGTCAAAGTTAATGGTATGGCCTGTTTCATGTTGGTGGTTGGCCACTGCTGAGCAATTGTACTGACTTGTTCTTAAGCTTTGCTTATGCTCGTTTAGTCTAGTCTGCACTGACCTTCCTGTTTCTCCTATGTACATTAAACCACAGTTACAAGGTATACTATATACGCCTGGGGCTTTAGAACTGTTTTCTGGATCTTTTGGAATTACTTTGCCACAAGACACCTTTTGGCTTAAATGGGCTGGTGAGTCTGCCAGATCAGAAGCAACTCTTCATACTTTTTACACTTGTCTAATTAATATTTGATCATTCTTATTTTTATTATTATTTTATATTTCATTTTCGTTTTTGTCCTGATAAAGAACCTTACAAAAGTGGGTGAAACGTCGACCTTAGTTTATAAAATGACACGATCTCAACCCGGAACCATAAATATTTATAAGATTTCATGAAATTTTCTATGGGTTAAAGCTTTTCTAGTAAATAGCTTAAAATTAAAAATGATTAAGTCATTTGTCTTCACAAAAAGTTTTGTATAAGTGTGATTTCCTGATTATTTCTCGCTCACATTTTATAGAAATAATTGTTCTTATGCTGATGACTGAACTTTCAAGATACACGTTTTAGTACCTTTCTTGCCTTCACTTACGTTTAATTTCTAATTTTCTTCTCCCTTCCCCTAAAATCAATCTTTGCAAACTCTGCAGCCTTTAAAAGCCGATGCTAGCTCCACCAAAGTATATTTATCTTATACTCTGTAGTACATATACTCTCTATATCTCCTCAGAAAAGGGCATGGTGCAATAGAAACTCATATTGCACAAAATTCAATGTACTCTGCACTTTCTTAACACTTAAAAATTTTAGACAACAGACTACATTAATTATAACATCAACCAAAATTAAGAATTTTAACACAATTTCATTAGCATGGGCTTTAAATAGTTAAAATAAACTTGAAATGTTATTTGCTGATATGATCAGTAAGCAAAACACCGGTCCATGATAAAGTAGGTTTTTCACCTCATCGCGTACTGTGTTACTTCTAATGTGGTAGAAACAGGTTTACCTGTTGAAGTCCTATTACATAATCTCTAATTTCAACAGTGATTCGTTTAACAAAGAAACTTCTGATAAAAATGGTAACCTGTGCATCAGCATGCATAACACCAGTGATTGCCTATTTACAAATATATTGCCACAATTTGCATGGGTTGATATAAATAATATCAATATTAGACACTAGCACTACTAGTGGAAGATTTAAACCTCGGATCCCATAGAGGTCATTAGAGAGACTGCTGGAAAATAGAACAAATAGTTTTTCAAATTTTTTCCATAAGTCACTTGGTTCTATCCATGTGCAACCCAAGCGTGGTCTCCCTTATAATTTCAATCCCATGTAAACAAAATTCAAACAGACAAGTGCTTTGCTATAATATTGAGCGGATTAAAATGGAGAAGTACTAAGGAATGATACCGATAGTCAAATCTTATGAATTAATTGAACTAGTTTGTGTAAAATACAACAAGTCCGTTATATATCTTTAAAATTAAATAAAATAGAATACCAAAAAAGTTTTGAAAAGATTTTAATTAGCAAATGTTAATAATTTCAAATTAGAGAGAGTAATATTCAGCCAAAGTCAACGTCATAGCCACACAGCAAATAATATGTTAGAATTCTTTTTTTTATTGTAATATAATAAATTAGGTATATTGGTATGTTGTTTAAATATTTTATTGTTTAATAAGCCTTACAAAAGTCAGCAAGTAAAATTTTTCTCTAATATTAAAAGTTTTTACGGCATGTAGATTTCTGAAAATATTATAATTAGCCACAATTAAAAAATATAAAACTACTGCTTATTTTTGACCAATGAGAGGGCTGTTTTACTGTAAAAATACATAAAGAGTCCAAACACGAGTAGTCATGGGGTGTGTTTTAAAAGGAAGGTTATTCAGGGTGATGCAAGATTAAAGAAATTGGAAATATATAGGAAGAAAACTTATTTTAATAACTTTTTTAAAAATTGCACGTGTGATATCAACCAAAATGTCGTTCGGAGGTGTGGTAATATGGAGTAGCCTTTACTATAAATAATTGATATTAAATAATGCACCAAATATAGATGCAACTGGTACATCAAATGTACATCTACACTAGAAATAAAATAGATGTGATAATTACATCTGTATGTGATATCAGCAATCCGTGAATCAAGAAGTTCACTGATATCAAAGTAACAACATAACTGTGTACAAAAAAATGTATTTTTTAACAAAAAGTTGGAATATTTATTGTATCATTTTGTTATTTAGGCAATTGTGTTTAACCATAAATTATACATAGCGATGGACGTTGTGTGTTTTTCAACTCTTCATTAAGTCCCTTTTGTTGCTATTAGTCTTTCCTAGTTAAAAATCAGCATAATCGACATCCTGCAAGAAATCTTAATTATCATAAGTAGGCTAAAAAGCTACAATGCAATTACATTTTATAAATCTTTTATTATCATTTTTTCATTATTCATAATGTAGTATAATTCATAATTAGGTAAGGTATTTATGGTATTTCATTGCATAATAAATTAAATCTAAATTAGTGATTAACGAGAACATTTCTTAACCTAGAGAATTAATAGCTTGAGAAAATTTTTATTCATGTATTTTTAAATGTCTGTCATTAAATTTTACTTTTGGTGCCTAAATATATCCTGCAGTGATATTTGTATAATTTTGCAATAGTCTACAAAATTCGGGCTAATAGTAATGATTAAAAGCAAGTACGATTTTTAATAAAACTATTGCGATAGTAAATACAACGTTACGTTAGTGTTACTCAACTTTGGAAATTTTATTTCTAACCATCGCATCTTATAGCAGATAGCACGCAGTGAAAACTATGTTTATGAAATCCAATTTTAAGTTATATAATGCTGGCGATCTATAAAATTAATAGAAACATTTTTTTGTCTTAATTTAATCACCTGAAGGCATTAGGTAGCATAAAAATCATAAACATTATCACAATTATTACAATGAAAACATATAATATAATGGTTCTTATATCTAAAAATGCTTGCAAAATTCTTCTGACAAACTATTCTACTGCAGATTGTAGAACAACTTAAGCAAACAAATTAAATTCTAACATTGGATTTCAATAATTAATACAATAACCAAAATTACTTCATGATTGCAGCGCTGGTAGAAGCAGCACAATGTGGTTGGCCCGTCTGTGAGCCAGCTAGCTGCGGTTGTCTGTATAATGAGTTGAGAAGTTCTAAAGAAGCATTGGCTCTTAAGTAATTGTTTTCAGTTTCTAACATAGTGATACGATTGGTTAATTCAAAAATTTGAGCCTTGAGCGCACGAACTTCTTCTCCAACTGCATACAACAGGTGGCTTTTTACCAGATCCTTTATTAAAAAAAAAATATTAAAAAGTAGTCTTTTACTAGAATGATTACTTGATAAATGCAGCAAAGTTAAATTCAGTAACTATTAGTATTCACATATGCATAGATTTAATATATATATTACTCATATTTAGACCAGGGTAGAAAATTAATGGATTACATCAAATAATTTTAATCACCGTGTATAAGGAAGTTTATTAGATAATACGCTTTATTAAAAACCCGTGGAGAATAAAAATTCATTCGTTTTATTAAAAATAAGAGATTAAAATTATTTACAAGACGCTTTATATAAAAATAAGCAGTTTTAAAATGCTCAACGTGTAATTTAATTATTCCAAAGTAAAGAATCAAATGGAAATTACGTGCAAGATTTATATTAATTGATTCAAGTTTGGGCAACGAGTATTAAACGAAATGTACAAATAATAATTGAATATTTAATTAGGATTCACTAAAAATTAAAAAGTATTAATTTTAATTGAAGTTAATTGAACCGTTAGTAACAGATAATATCTATAGAAACTTGTAAAAACCCAAGATTATAATACCAGAAAATAAAGCTCTGAGAATTAATATTATGTTGAACACCTGCGTAGTTTAAATGTCACATACGGCGAAAAGTTTGCAGATAACGAATAGTTTCAGAGAATCTTGGGGAAAACGTCGCATAATAGTTACAAGAAATGCTAAAGGTGGGTTATTTCACACTCCATGTGGACTAAAATAATCGATAATAAAGAATATCACTTTGCATCAATAAGAACAGGTTAGATAGAGACAGATAATATGCGCAAGACCGAGACACATATAGTAAAAGGCGTGAGTAGCGCAACGTCATGGGGTTGCGATTGGTTAAAAGTAAAAGGCAAACTTGAGAGGTAAAATAACAGTTCTGTATAAAATTTAATCGGTTATTTCCAGACGTTGCGTGCCGTGTTGAAATTTCTGAGATTTAACTGGGACGAGTGAAAATTCGTAAAAACCGACGCGCGAGCGACGGACTGGGAACATAGAATAAGGAATTCTTTAGAATTACCCGTTTTGAGGACAAAAGCGACGTGCCGGCTTTTTGCTATATATACCGAGATGAATATAAACAAGCCCTCTTAGACTTTTGACTATTCGATGCGTTAAAAGCTCTTACATCCGCGACTTGATTGAAGATGTTAAACAGTGCATTTTAGTTTGATAAAATAATTTAAAATTTTGCTCGTATATTTTAGTGATTCAAAATAGTTGGTTATTTACGTGCTAACATGAATGTACTTCAGTGCACTTAGATACAAGGTAATAAAATTTAGTTTCACTGTACCAATTAGCAAAATTTACAACGACAAATGTATACACAAAAGTAGGCAGTTTTGGCGTATATTGGTGAAAGACGCATGAATTTCTTTGCTATTTTTCGGGGGTGTTAATAATTAAATGGTTCAAATACGTGTCTGGATCCACGAAACAAGGGTCAGATATACACAGATGAGTTCCGGAAAAGCCCAGAAACAACTTTAAATAAATGGTGATGGAGAAAATTTTAAAAGCGTTGAGAATTAGAAGCCGTAAATATAATCCTGTTGGAATGGTGTGATTAACTAAAGGGACGATGTACTTTGAAGCTACGAGGACAGTAACCTTCAGGTAAATTATACTATTTTGTTTGACATTTTTGTGTGTGTTGAATAACTTTATAATTGATTTACTTTAAATGGACATTAGTGAAATTGTACTAACCATAAAATTTTAATTTTAAGATGAAATTTGCTTGTTTAAGTAGAAAGGGGTATTTAGTTTTGATGTTCGGTAATATGATGAAAATTTGGGTATGTCTTTGAGCTCAATTAGACGAACCTGGTTAATTAACGTAAAGGGGTGGTAGATGCTCCCTTTATACTCAGACTCCGGTCTGCTTATATTGTTATATTAATTAGTAGGCATCCAACAAGGACTTTAATTATGGATGCAAATTAAAATGATAATAAAATTAATCTTGAAATTCTTTTAAAACTGAAATTTATGCTGAGTTTTAATTTTGAAATTTTAATGTATTCTGAATATTGATGTAAATAGAGTTAACGTTGATGTTTTGGTAGGAATGTGTTGTTTTTTATGAATGAGGAGGTTTATAACATTAGGTGAGCAGCCGAGGCGAAAAGAGGATCACAGCCGTTTATGACGCCCAATCTGTGGGACTAGAATTTTTGTTGAAAGGACCCAGTTCCCGCATTCAAAGGAGTATATCACAGCGAATTTTGGCGACCACAACGTGAGGGCTCGAGTTCCAAATAAAATTTTTGTTATTTTATTCCAGGAAACTGGCGATCTGAGAGAGAGAGTTTCTGTGTGTATAAATTTAAGAGTATTTTAGAGTGTGTGAGAGTGATTAGAACGTATGCAGAGAAAGGAGTGGTTAAGGAGTCAAGGAGTGGAAATTGGAAGTGACGATAGTGCATTGTGTGAAAAAAATTCGAAAATGGAAGAAGCTGGAGGCAGTAGAGATCAGTCGAGGACGGAATCAGGGGATCAAGGAAACGAGATGATGATGCGAATGCTAGAGGAAATGAGATCGAGTAGGGAAGAAGCTAATAGGAAGTTTGAGGAGATTAGAGAAATGAGTGCTGAATCGAATAGGAAAATTGACCGAATGAATGAGACATTAACAGGAGTTAGGGAAACCCTAAGTGAGAAAATAGATAAGACGAATAAAGAAGTTTCAGAATTTAAAAATAGTCTTACCGTGAAACTGGGGGAGTAGAAAATCGGGTTGATAAAAATGAGCGTGATATTACAGGTCTTCGACAGGAAATGGGACATTTAAGGTCCGAAGTACGCATTTTTTGTGAAGAAGAGATTAATGTAAAAATGACTGAAGTGACGGACTCATGTAGGGATCAGTTAGGCAGGGTAGAACGCGAAGTTAGTAGTATCAAATACAACATGTCAAATTTAACGGGGGATGGTCCCAGATTTTCTACAGGTGGAGTATCATTGGACCAACACATGAAGTTTTATGGCGATAACAGGGTAAATCCACAAATTTTATTAATAGTGTAAGAAATCTAGTGGGAAATTTATTTGACGAACAGACTAAACTGAATTCGATAAAGGCTTTATTAAAGGACAATGCGGAAGCATGGTACAATTTAGTAGGACAGGACATAGACACGTATCAGGACTTTGAAAACAAATTTTTAAAGCACTACTGGAGTGACCACAGACAAGACCAGGTACGAGACGACTTAATCACAGGGAAGTTTAAGGGAGAATTTTCAGGAAGTAGGGAGCAATATGCTATACGCAAGTATAGCATAGCAAAGCAACTGAACCCACCACTGACGGACCGACAAATTATTAAGTATTTATCACGACACTTCGAGGCAGAAATAAGACAACACGTAGCACTACAGAACATAGTGGACAGAGAAATGTTTTTAGAATACCTGCAGAGGTACGACGACGTAAGTAGTGGACGACCTCGGGAAAATAGGGAAAGACAGATCAACACAGTTAGGTTTGACAATAGACGGGACAACTACGCTAGACGGGGGAATAGTTACGGATACCAGCGACAGAATTGGGAACAGCGACGACCATACGTTCGAAGTAATACTTTAGGAAGGGGACCTGCACCGAGACCGGGACCTACCAGAATGAATAGTTCACCAGACATGAGCGGGACTGCTAATACAGACACGGAACGAGTGGAAACGCCTAGGACATACGATGAGGTGACGGCTAGACCTGGACCAAGTAGGGAAAACAGACCTGGACAGGATTTTTAGAACGCGACAGACCACTAGATTTCAGTGTAAATGTATATGAACATCCACGTGAATTTTTCAAAATTGAGGAGGAAGTAGAGCCAGAAACTGAGGAAAAATTATGTTTGCCAATTATTAATATAGGAATTTTTGAGAATAATGTAGAAGTGTTACTTGATACAGGGGCAGAGGCGAGTTTAATATCGGAGGAATTCGTTAGCAAAATTAGGAATAAGGTTTGTGATAGAATTATGCCTATAAAGCGTAGCCATTTAGTAGCTCCAAATAAAAAGAAGTTTGCTGTAGTAAATAGTGTTGTGGTGCTTAGGATAGATATAGGAGGTTTAAGCTGTGAACAGGAGTTTGTAATTGTACCTGGGCTGAAGTTTCAGAGCATTTTAGGTGTTGACTGTATGATGAAGTTAGGGGTTTTGATAGATATGGAAAGGAAGGTAGTAAGGATTAAGGATAGGGTAGTGCCATGGAAGGGCAGTTATGAAGTCACAGAGGATAACACGGGGTTTAGTATTAATGTAATTGAGGTAGAGGATGATGAAGGTAAACAGATCAACACAATAAGATGTCCAGAGGATAGGAGAGTAGAGGTTCAAGCTTTAGTACAAAAACATGCAGAATTAGTGGGGGTAGAAGCAACAGCAGCATATCGGGAGCAGGTGAAGGCAGAATTATTTTTGATGAGGTTAAGTGGCAAAGTTGTTTTTAATAAAGTAGATTTAAGGAATTCATTCTGGCGGATTCCATTACATAAGAATTCTAGAAGGTACATAGGATTTTCCGTAGAGGGAAAAATCGATAATTTTAAAGTAGTATCGTTTGGTTTGTCGGCAGAAAAGGAAATGATGATGAATAAGAAACAGACAAGTGTAGGCACTAAAGAAGAAGCAATATTTAAGAGTCAGGATAATAGGGATGATAAGTTTATTGTATGTGAGATAATAGGGATGATAAGTATAGATATAGAAGGGGGAGAAATAGGGATGAAGAGTATTAAGATGGTAAGAAGAAAGACATGGAGGGTCAAGAAGAGAGTTACATTTAAATAGAATAGGGATAGAATAGGTATATATAGAAGAGTAGAAGTAGGTGTTTATAGAAAATAAAGCTAGGTATAGGATAAATATGGGAGATAATTAGGAATAGGTTTAGGATGAGAATAAAGAGTAAATGTAGGAAAAAAATAAGATAGGTTAAGTATAGATATTTCATATAAGATTAGTGGAGAGTTAAGAATAGAGTAAGAGTAGGATAGGTATATAGGATTAGGTAGGGGGAAGTAAAGTATAGTGAAGATTAGTTAAAAGTTAGGAATAGGATAGGTATATAGGATGTATATAGGATTAGATGGATAAGTAGGATGAAGTTAGGGATAATTTCAGTTTATAGAATTAGGTGAAAGTTAGGAATAGGATAGGGATATAGGATAGGTGTAAATATTTTTTTTTTCGATTGGAGACAAAGTAGGTAAGTTAGATAGATAAGGGTAGAGAGAGATAGGCAGTTTTTTTTGTAATTTTTTTTGTCTAAATGTTTTATATTTGAATTCAAATAAGTGGGATTATTTGTATTCAAATAGGGGAAAATACTCATATTTAGACCAGGGTAGAAAATTAATGGATTACATCAAATAATTTTAATCACCGTGTATAAGGAAGTTTATTAGATAATACGCTTTATTAAAACCCGTGGAGAATAAAAATTCATTCGTTTTATTAAAATAAGAGATTAAAATTATTTACAAGACGCTTTATATAAAAATAAGCAGTTTTAAAATGCTCAACGTGTAATTTAATTATTCCAAAGTAAAGAATCAAATGGAAATTACGTGCAAGATTTATATTAATTGATTCAAGTTTGGGCAACGAGTATTAAACGAAATGTACAAATAATAATTGAATATTTAATTAGGATTCACTAAAAATTAAAAAGTATTAATTTTAATTGAAGTTAATTGAACCGTTAGTAACAGATAATATCTATAGAAACTTGTAAAACCCAAGATTATAATACCAGAAAATAAAGCTCTGAGAATTAATATTATGTTGAACACCTGCGTAGTTTAAATGTCACATACGGCGAAAAGTTTGCAGATAACGAATAGTTTCAGAGAATCTTGGGAAAACGTCGCATAATAGTTACAAGAAATGCTAAAGGTGGGTTATTTCACACTCCATGTGGACTAAAATAATCGATAATAAAGAATATCACTTTGCATCAATAAGAACAGGTTAGATAGAGACAGATAATATGCGCAAGACCGAGACACATATAGTAAAAGGCGTGAGTAGCGCAACGTCATGGGGTTGCGATTGGTTAAAAGTAAAGGCAAACTTGAGAGGTAAAAATAACAGTTCTGTATAAAATTTAATCGGTTATTTCCAGACGTTGCGTGCCGTGTTGAAATTTCTGAGATTTAACTGGGACGAGTGAAAATTCGTAAAAACCGACGCGCGAGCGACGGACTGGGAACATAGAATAAGGAATTCTTTAGAATTACCCGTTTTGAGGACAAAAGCGACGTGCCGGCTTTTGCTATATATACCGAGATGAATATAAACAAGCCCACTTAGACTTTTGACTATTCGATGCGTTAAAAGCTCTTACATCCGCGACTTGATTGAAGATGTTAAACAGTGCATTTTAGTTTGATAAAATAATTTAAAATTTTGCTCGTATATTTTAGTGATTCAAAATAGTTGGTTATTTACGTGCTAACATGAATGTACTTCAGTGCACTTAGATACAAGGTAATAAAATTTAGTTTCACTGTACCAATTAGCAAAATTTACAACGACAAATGTATACACAAAAGTAGGCAGTTTTGGCGTATATTGGTGAAAGACGCATGAATTTCTTTGCTATTTTTCGGGGTGTTAATAATTAAATGGTTCAAATACGTGTCTGGATCCACGAAACAAGGGTCAGATATACACAGATGAGTTCCGGAAAAGCCCAGAAACAACTTTAAATAAATGGTGATGGAGAAAATTTTAAAAGCGTTGAGAATTAGAAGCCGTAAATATAATCCTGTTGGAATGGTGTGATTAACTAAAGGGACGATGTACTTTGAAGCTACGAGGACAGTAACCTTCAGGTAAATTATACTATTTTGTTTGACATTTTGTGTGTGTTGAATAACTTTATAATTGATTTACTTTAAATGGACATTAGTGAAATTGTACTAACCATAAAATTTTAATTTTAAGATGAAATTTGCTTGTTTAAGTAGAAAGGGGTATTTAGTTTTGATGTTCGGTAATATGATGAAAATTTGGGTATGTCTTTGAGCTCAATTAGACGAACCTGGTTAATTAACGTAAAGGGTGGTAGATGCTCCTTTATACTCAGACTCCGGTCTGCTTATATTGTTATATTAATTAGTAGGCATCCAACAAGGACTTTAATTTTGGATGCACATTAAAATGATAATAAAATTAATCTTGAAATTCTTTTTAAAACTGAAATTTATGCTGAGTTTTAATTTTGAAATTTTAATGTATTCTGAATATTGATGTAAATAGAGTTAACGTTGATGTTTTTGGTAGGAATGTGTTGTTTTTTTTTATGAATGAGGAGGTTTATAACATTAGGTGAGCAGCCGAGGCGAAAAGAGGATCACAGCCGTTTATGACGCCCAATCTGTGGGACTAGAATTTTTTTGTTGAAAGGACCCAGTTCCCGCATTCAAAGGAGTATATCACAGCAATATATATATATATATATATATATATATATATATATTGCTGTGGATTGTGGCGATAAAAAGAGCAGCGTTGGGCGCCAACGTAAGTGCTGTGGATTGTAGCCTGAACAAAAATAATGAAATGAGCCCCTATATTGGGTGTTAACAAGAGAGCGATAAATTATAGCCCGAAATGGCCAAATTACCTTGCTAACTCAGTTAAATGAAGCGACGAGAATCAAACATCAAACTTATAATGACATCAAATATGAGTTAACAAACAATTTCTAAGTCACAATTGCTATATTTGCATGCATCTTTTCTCTAACCAAAAATATCCTCAAAAAAATACTTAAATATAAATATTAAAATCTACAAATAGAGTCCAATATTATCAGTATATCTAAGTTTAAAAAAACTTTTTTAATAACTACTAGATACTCGCTTAAATTAAGATAGTCCATAAAATATCTCTCTCTCTTTTTCTCTCTAACTAGTATTTCACAAATCTTCCAGTATGTAAATCACACTATGTACTAATTTCTAGAAGTAAAAATGGACAATTTTTAATAATCCCTCTTAAATCGAAATCAAACGTAGCTGATCAGTTATATTCAATAAATCCCTTTATAATGGTCAAACTTACCAAAATTTAACTACACTTAAATCAAATTTTAAATTCTCTAGCACAAAAAAATTTTACAAATGAAATTTTTATTTAATATAACCTGCTTAAATAAATAAGGCAAAATGTATATTAAAAGATTTTAGAACAACGATATTCTTGTTTTTGCCATTAAATTACATTGGTTGTCGTAAACTTGTTCCTGTCCAGACACATCTATATACCCATAATGTGTAATTCAAGTTATTGCATTCTTTCCCAAATCCATATCAGTATAGTTCAATTCCTTTACCAATAATTGCATTTAAAAATCCAAACATATTCGTCCATTTAAATTAAAATTTATCTTGCAGAAATTTATCATTGTTCATTCCAAGCCCAGTTTAATTGTTTACTTCAAAATTCTTTTAAAAGCCAGTTCACGTATTTGCTTCAAGTAGCCATAATTTTCAACGTCGTTTTTTAACTCTAACAACCCATTATTATCAGTTGACTAATATCTTTACGAGTCGTAAAACACTGACGTAAACTGAGCCAATTAATCCTGATTCCATTCTTTGATTGGTTTAAATAATATCAATTTTACTACGTCATGAAAATCTAGAAGCATGTCTTCTTTCATTAATGTGGATGATGCAATTTTCCACCAAATTGATATTCTACGGCTCGCCGTAATATTTAGTTAGGATATTCTACATGTTTATCTTATCTAAATTGTTGTCATCTGTTTATTATCTATGATTCATTACATCGTTAAATGCCTTATCCCATGTTACAGTTCCCTAATTGGAATGTCCATTCATCTTTATTGAATAAACATTAAAAATGTTTATCTGTTATCCTGCTTAATAGCCGTTACTTGATTTATTGTTTGTTTTGCTACTTGATAAATAAAGATTTGAAATTTCTTGAACACTTTAGAAAACGAAAACTTCTCGATCCAAAATACAAAACTTCACGTTTTGCGTTAAATACTTTTAATATTGTCATGAATTGAACTGAACGCGTTTCAAATGATATCGAGTACCTTTTTAATTCGGAGTATTTTCACGGATTCTTAACTCACGTACAATACTTTATTTAAAGATTACGTAATGCAACATAAATGTAGTTTGTATATAACGGAGTTTCGTTTTTAAATTACAATATACAGAGTATTTCTACTAAGGAATATGAATATTTAGAAAAGTTTCCACAATTACCCTAGTGTTTACAAAATTTCTTTATTTCTTCAGGTTTGGTGGGCTGTATTTACACGAAATGGTGCTCAATGAACTTTACTTAAACCCTTATAACACCAGCATGTATATTAATGTGATTAGAGATCATTCAAAGGTCATCTAGCAGCCTTTTGTAAAGATACGACGCCGCAAACCCAAGCAGATTAAGAAAATGTAAGTAATTTTAGAAAAAACCCGAATTATGTAAATATTCATTTTCATAGTGAACCGTGTTTGTTAAAAAACACTGGGTATATTAAGTATAAATGCATAAAAGATCCTTGATTAAAGGAGTTTTCATTCTTAATGACGAAGAAACAGTGTTGTAGATAATGGTATTTACAATATTCCGCATGTAGAAGAAAATTTTTTAAAAGCTTCATCCAAAAAGTATTCAACTGTGTGTTGATAACGTATAAATACGTAATATTATAAAGAATTTCATTTGATTGTATTTTCAAAAGATTATGTAAAGCCGCGTAAACAAACATGTTATAAAAGGTCTTCAAGTTTAACGTAGTATCGTGTTCAAATTACTCTGATGTTATAGTAAAAAGTACATTGAATTTCGTGTTATGTAAAGAGTGCGTGTAATATTTAATTGCGTTGGTGTATAGATGTATTCATTTAAAACATCACTCGATATTCAAAGAAACTAAGACAGTGTAATTTCAATTAAAAAATAACTTAGAAACGTTTTCACTGAATTTCTAGAATAATCCAGAATGTGAAAGATCAAATAAAGAATGTAGACGTACATCCAATTATAGCAAGAAAGTCGAAACCATAAATCTCGGATGTGGATAAGATAAAGATAAGTAAACGGAATTAATTAGCATAGCTCTGGGCTGTTGAAGGATGACAGTTCTGTGTGTGTTGCATCAAGCCTTTAAATCCAGCCAAATGAAAAAGGTTCACAAATTAACATGAAGATTCTAGATGCTTATGCAGAGGACGAGCCTATATTTTCAACCAATGGGAACATAGATACGATGTCTGGAGTTTGGTAGATTGTTCAAGATTCTTTCATCACGAGGGTCCGCGCTTATAAAACCCAATTGAAGTTTAGTTGAAAGGCAGTTGTTGAGTACTCATTAGAATGTCAGGATGTGATAATATATCAAGTAGTCAAATACTACAGTTTGGTAGTTTAAATTATTTTATTTAAGGAATGACGGAAAAGTGTCCTAAATATACAAGTGGAGGAAGAAAAAAAGTGGAAGGGTGGCAAGGAGGGGGAGAGAGATTAATTGGAAGTACGTAGAATGAATAAACAATGATTGACCACTGCAAGATAAAGTTTTAATTTGAATATATTTATTATTTTAAGTTCCATGATAAGAGTATTTTACGTGACAATATTTGAAATTAGAGTAAAGTGTGTACAAGTTGATAATTCGATTTGAAAAGGATGGTAGCGTATGCGGGTTTTGCCGTTAAATAAAAAACACTTATTAAACCTAACTGATCACATACGTTTAAAATCCGATTTTAAGGAGTGGACATTGAGTTATCTATCTTATCTTAACAAATTTTGTACATAATAAGAGTTAATTCAGGAATTACTGGTGAATGAAATTAAACATCAGAGTGTGTTCATCCTGATTATAAATGCGACTTTGGACCCTAATCAAGATTACTCAAAAATTATATTTCGTTAGATTTAAGATATTGTTTGTAAGGCAAAGCCGTAGTGACAAATAAATTTTGGACTCTATTTTAGATTTTAATATTTGTATGAAAGTATGTTTCTTGAAATTAGAGTAAGATATTGCTTGCTAGAGAAAACCTGTTGTGGATGTAGTAAGTGTTTTGAAAGAATATTTCAAGTCACTATAAGTTGGATGTCTGATTCTAGTGGTTTGATTTAAACTGAGCTAGCAAAAATAATTAGGGCAATACTTCTATTTAACCACTTCAGTCCACAGTATCTTTTATTAACGTCCAACATTCGGCTCATTTAGAATCTGCTATATATATATATATATATATATATATATATATAAAACATATATATATATATATATATTATATACAAGGTGACATTAGTTTATGTCATTAATTTAAAGGGGGTGTAGAGACCGATAACAGAAACAAAAATTGTTAATAAATTTGGTGTCTAAAGCAAACAGTTTAGCTACAAATGGACACACAAGAAAAGTATTGAATTGTTTTAAAACCAATGCAATATTGACTAGGTTACAAATATAATATACAATTACATAATGCTTTAAAGTCGACCAATTAAGTTGTGACCTTCAGCAAACTTAAATTAGTGAAATAGAGTGCATTTTTGCTGCCAAACGAAATAACTCAAGGTACTTTAGAAATATGTTTAAGTTTTTTCTAAAATTCGATGTTTAGATAATAATCACAACAAAAAATAATATTCCATAATACTGATGTGATTGACTGTATTGGATGTCTGATCTCATGTAATTTTGCGTTGTTACAATTCAGCGTTTATGCACAATACTATATCCTACTATAAGTTGAATGTACTTTTTCATTACATAGCTCGTAACCTGGGTTATATGTAAGTGTGCTGATGTTATGTGTTTCACCTACGTGCTTAGGTAATGTACTTGAACGCTGTGTTGAGACTTAATTGTAATTAAATCTAGGTAATTGTTTTTTGTAGCGTTAGTAGCTTAAAGAGTTGTTTTTTGAAAATACGAAAACTCGAGAATTATACCAACAACAAACTTGCAGATACGGTGGAAATTACAAACACTTATTGTGAAATCATTTCAGTACGTTGTGATTCAGGATAGCACTTGCGCACTAAGTTGTTTCTTATAAAACATATGACAAAACAGCAGTCCTAAAACTTTTACTTAAGTTTACCTAGGTCGTGAATTTAAAAAGCGATCCAAGAATAAAATACCTAATAGGTTTTTTGTTTAGCTAGTAATCTCTATCATTTTCCAAATTTAATGAAACAAAACTAATGCAACTCTGTATATATTGATGTGATTAGGTCATAAGAGGTCAATGAGTACCATATTCTGTAAATAAAACAACCAAAAACCAGAGAAAATAAAAAAGGTTTCTAATACTTAATTTTTTGCACCCTGTATAATATTCTAGTAGTACGATAGGCTTAGTATAATTAATTTTAGTACATAAGTAAAATCCTTGAAAATTTAAAATCATTCATTGATAATAAATCCGATTTAAAAAAACAAGTTTTTAATATATATTATGTAGGTTGAAAACCCATAATTCTAATTTAAATACGTTCTAAATAAGTACGTAAGTAAAAAATACAAATCATTCCTTGATAATAAAACCTGTGTTCCTAATTAAAAAAACAAAGTATCATTTAAATATGTAAATATTCGTTCACCAAAAGACATAAAATACCATTTGTGTAACTTGTTAACTAATATTGAAAATGTTATTTTAAAAGAAGCATGTACTTTAGTTGCAAGAAGCTACTTCAATCTTACTGAATTATTCTAATAATGAAAGTTCCATTTGGTAGCAATAATAGAAATCCATACATCAATAGACAAATGACATCTAATTATCTTTTACTATAAAATAACATAGATAAAAACTGACCAATTAGTGAGTTTAAAGTTTTACGGCCATAATTTTTATTATAAGATAAGACGTTTAACAACCTATTAAATGATAATAAAGAGATAAACGGCATTTCCATTCACTCCTATAAGGCACCAATTAAAGGAACTATTTTTATGACCTAATAAATCTGAAATGACAGCTAAAATAAACATGTAAAACGAATAAATTGCGGGGTTATCATTACATCAGCTTCATGATTCATATCAACTAGAATGTATCAAAATTTCGAGAACTTATGACGCATTGAAGATTATTAAAGCTGTGAAAGAATTAAATGGGGGAATTCAATCAAGATCGGTCATTCACGAACAGTCGTTCTGTTTATAAGGGCACTTGTCATTAATGTGTTTAACGATCAACTAAGAGTTGTAATTTAAGCTGCGTGCAAGGTCCTGCTCGATGTTTAGAATTAGGTAAAACAATATCTTCTTTTTTAAACATATTGAGTAAAATTCAGTGTACAAAAGTAAATTCTATTGAAATATGAACAACTTAAATGGAAAGAAAATTTGTGGAGTTAATTAACGTATTAATGGGAACATAAATGGAGGAATTGAAAATTAATTTTCCGATGCAGTTATTATGGTACAAAATGGAGATAGAAATTTGATCGACTTCTTTGTTTGAAGAATTATGAATCCTACATAATTTAATGGTCAAAATCACAGGTATTTCATTGTTTAGATCTTTAGACAAAAGATTTTGTATCCTATAATTAATTTAAGTAGATTAAATTACATAAGGGATAGATATATAGATATTTTTCTGTAAATGAATATTGTAAGCCGGTTTGGATGTCGAATTCAATAAGTTCGACCATTATCAAAAACAATAAAGGGACATCTGATCAGCTACTTTTTTTCTTTCCCGGAGATAAAAGAGACTATTGCAATTATTCATTCTATATTTTAATAATTTGTATATAGCATGACTTACATAAGAAAAATCTGAGAGATACTATGCTCTCCATATTAATCTATAGTAATTATGACATCTTTGTTTTTGACTTAAACTGTAAATTGCATTTATAAGTTTTTATGCCTGCATGTAAAAATAAATTTCTTAGATAATGTGTGTTGAAGATAGATGTTTTTGAATGTGGCGAGTACTATAATTTGAAGGATTGTTTATAGTTTGTCGTTAGGATTGTGATGTTAAAATTTCGTTGTTTCATTCCATCTGAGTTAGCAAGATAATATGGTCAATCTTTCGGTAATAATTCATGTCGGATCAATTTTGTTTGCATAGCACCTTTTATTGAAGCTCTGCATAAGAGCACATCATTTTCTATAGCTACACAATTCACAAGGTTAGATGGAGATAGAGTCAGTGTTTTTCATTGTCTTCTTAAGTAACAAACTACATTATTTTTATCACTTCTTGTTTAACCGAAAACACTACCTACTTTGCATTTCTACATGGAACGACCTGTATATTGTTATATTTTTGGATAGGAAATAACTATAGCTTAATTAATGTATAAGCATTATGTATGCGGAATCATATTTAGCTAAATAAAAAATAACACAACTTTCTATAATAACGGTTTGTTAATAGTTAGAATATTTACTATATATACTGTTCGAAATTGTTCCCCTCTTTTTCTATACACAATTGTGCTAGTCGTAAGATGTTCCTGCACAGACGACATAATGTCCTTCCATCAATTTCACTTAACCTTTGTTCAATATTGTTTTGTAAAACTTCAACAGATTCACAAGTTTACTTATAAATTTTCTTTTAAATAACCCCATAGAAAAAAATCCATTGCAGTTAGGTCAGGAGATTGTGGTGGAAATTTAGTAGGACCATGAGTTTCTATCCACTAATTACCAAACATGTGAGTTACGTACTGTCGTACTAAAATGGCATTATGCGTAAGGGCACCGTCTTGATAAAAGTACAACTTTTGTCGTAAATTTAGTGGTAAATTATTCAACTAGACAATCATATGATTTCTTAAAAGTTCTAGATACTTGTCTGTCGACACTGTTCCATTATAGAAAAGGGCCCGACAATGGTATTGTTAAAAATTCCGCACCAAACATTCATTGAAAATTTACGTTGACAATTCCTATCTCTGGTTTGTAATGGATTAACGATAGACCAATAATGATTATTTATTCAATTAAACATACCATTATTAAACAAGTTGCATTCGTCTGATCATAGAATAAAATTTGGAAAGTTCTGTCTTTACAAATATTCTCTAACAACCAGTTACAAAACTGCACACGTGTAGTTTGATCACCTGGATGTAGATGCTGCACTAGTAAATCATATATGGTGTATAACCATATTTTTTAAAATTAATCATACTGTCTCTGCAGACATACCAAATTCGGTTGCAGCTTACCATGTAGATATTTGAGAATAAGCTTCAAACAGAAAAAGTACATGTTCTTCTACTAGGTCGCTCACTATTTGTGGATGGCGTATTTTTTAGATTTATTAAAACTTCCTCTCTCTCAAGAAAGCCTAAAGTCTTGAAAAGATTTGCGTACTTGGGAGATTGCTTTGTGGGTAGCGTTCTGAATTTGATCGCAGTACTTTCGTACCATTCCTGTGGCACGAAAGGTACAGTTCTAACATGTTCACTTTCTCAGTATTTGAATAATTCATTTTAATATAACGTAATGATAGCACACCAAATTCGACCAACCACACAAGTGAGACTTACTTGATTAAAATCATATTGTTTTTTGCCGTCAATTGTTTTCATAGATAGACATTTATAAAATAACCCTGTTTATTTTCATTTTAGGCATACATAATGCTTATACTTTTATAAAGTTAAAGTTATTCTCTATCCAAAAATTTAACAATATACAAGGTGTTTCATTTAGAAATGCAAAGTTGGTAGCATTACACCAGAAGCGATAGAAACAATGTATTTTGTCACTTAAAAAGACAATGAAAAACACTGACTTTTTCTTCATTTAACCTAGTTTCTATCTCTAAAAATAAGCAAGTTGTCAATGGAAGACATGTTAAGTTTGTCACCCTGTAGCATGGGGATATCGAAAACCGTAAAAGTTACAAAGAAGGTTAAATTACAAAAAAGTTGTGCAATTTGAGGTATAGTGGTTTTTTGATTGCTAGTGAAAAGGAGCGTATCCAATACTACACCAATTTCCCACAAAAGTCAAACATAAGACGTAATTTTTATCCATAGAGGGTAACTGACTTTTGGGAGACTTCCAGACTAATTCTGAACTCTACTTCTGCAGGGACAGACTACTGAGAGAAAGTCTGTTAATAATTAATGGATAAACCAGGGCGTCACTACACTTATAAAAGAAACAACTACAAACAAATATCAAACAAAAGTGTGAAAACTTCGACAACTAAATTCCATTTCAGAACCATGAAGGTTTGACCTTAAATTCGTACAGACTCCGTACCTGTAATAAAACACGAGGCTAAATAAATAACCTGAAACAGCAATTTGCGTTTCTTTAAAAAAATATACTAAAAGTATTAAAAATATTAAGTTTAGTTTTCAGTTGGATTTGGAGCTCACACCATCACACTACTTCAAATGTGACTCTGTTCATTTTGTAGCATAAAGAAATTCTAAAATTAATCACTGAGCAAACAAGATGTCTTACTTTTAATAGGGAGTTCTAAAATGCAAACAGAAATGAGAATCTGATATAGCCAAATTTATACGTGTATTGAAATCAAATATTATTGTCGTATAAGAAAAAATAAATATTAACAGAAAATGTTCAATTATTTGTTCAATGAGATATTTAAATAACTTTAGTAAACTTAGTAAAACACAAACATAGGTTAGTTTATTACCGATACCAAATCTGATATAGATTTACAATCTTTAAGTAGATATTTAACCAGTTAAATTTATAATTCTTGTTCAAAATAATTAATTGTATTTCGGGAAACAAGTTATAAATAACACATTAGTGTTAAGCTTTAGTTTAAATAAAAACATTAACATTTAAAGTTTTATCAAGATGTATGTAACAACTAAACATGTTCGACAATTCACAATTCCATAGGAGATGAGTAATTTAAATTTTTCCAATCACAGGGAACAAACGAACAATTTGTCAATCAATAAAAAGTAGGCATACCAACAAGGGCAAAAGTCACCTTCAAAATTACCAACATCCAACAGCGAAACGGCTTTGGAACACAAACAGCAAGATGTCCGGTAAATTTCCTCTAAAAGAAACTGGTATATCCCAGATGGTAGTTGACCAAACAACGGGATATCTTCGAGGATAACTGAAATTCTTCCTAATCCATTTTCTAATAATGGCCTACACGACACAACGTCTTAGATGTTGCATCTCCAACTTAATACTCACCGAACGAATCCATCCCATTGTCGGAGGCTTTCACGGCCGGAGTCATTATAAATATTTATGGTTCCGAGTTGGGACTGTGTCATTTTATAAACTAAGGTCGACGTTTCGCCCACTTTTGTAAGGGGCTTCATCAGGACAAAAAAGAAAATGAAATGTAAATATAAAATAATAATAATAAAAATAAGAATGATAAAATATTAATTAGACAAGTGTAAAAAGTATGAAGTGTTACTTCTGAACTAGGAGACTCATCAGCCCATTTAAGCCAAAAGGTGTCTTGTGGTAACTTTGCCACAAGACACCTTTTGGCTTAAATGGACTGGCGAGTCTGCTAGTTCAGAAGTCACTCTTCAAACTTTTTATACTTTTTACACTTGTCTAATTAATATTTTATATTCTTATTTTTTATTATTATTATTTTATATTTATATTTCATTTTCTTTTTTGTTGAAGCCCCTTACAAAAGTGGGCAAAACGTCGACCTTAGTTTATAAAATGACACGGTCCCAACCCGGAACCATAAATATTTATGAAACCATCACATCTACGTAGTTCTGGCAATTCCACATGAAGCAAAACCAGAACTTAGGTTGTTTTCTTTTTCATTAATTTTAATTCTAAAGTAGATGTTAAATTGTGTTATAAATTTGTTGCTAGACTGTTTGTTTATCTATTTTATCTTTGTTGTAGCTTTATTGTGCTGGAAAAGTAAAAAGGAATAAATTTCTAGAACTCTAAATTTAACAATACGAACCATTGTTGAATCGACCAGATCTTGGCATGTGTTGAAAGGCTAATGCTGATGAAATGCGACTGCACGAGGCTCTATCAGCAAATGTCCGGGAAGTCTGAGTAGCCTGTTGCAGAACTCGTAACTTTGCGCATGATTTGAACGTAAATAGAAGATACGACAGAAATATGTTCGACCTTCGACAAAGTAAATCGATTTATTTGGCTTTTGTTAAATGTGTTTCTTTTATACGTTAACAAGAATTAAAATACTGACTAAATGTGTTTGGCTTCATTTATTTTACTTATATAAAAGATTTCTAAACAAATATAAAAATATCAGTATACAAGGTGCATATAGAAATTATTGTAGCTAATTCATAATTTTATAAAATGTTTGGGTTTCGGAAAATTAGAACGCTTCAGGGGTCCAATAATATGCTTTTGAGAAAATCCCAAAATTCGGCTTATTCCGGAGATATTAGAAAATAGCCAAAAAATCGCAATTTTGTTTTTATATTTTTTAAGTTACTTGAAAAGGTAAAAAAACAAAAGGCACTTTGTTATTGCCACTATTTTAGATGTATTCATTAGAATGTTTCGTTTTAAAGAAATCATCATCAACTTTACTTTTTTATATGGGCCGTAAAAAAATAGGCTCTCTATTAAATAGTATTTTCTACTACCAATTCAGTGATGTATGGCATGGTATGACTGCCATGTGTTTTTATTAATAAATTTTTAAGGTTTTGCTGTTATTTTGGTAATTTAATTATTATAATGTAACCAATCACGTTTTGAAGCAAATTGGAATAACTAAAATACAGTCCTGAAGTAAATTTTCAAATAGATCTCCATTTTTCCATACAGTAGTATGTTCGTTTCAGAGTAGAATCTAACACACGATTTATCATTTAAGGAAGTAATTTTATTAAATGGTAGGCATTGAAACAAAATCAATTTTATTGACATATTACTATTATTTGTGTTGCGGTTTTGAATTCAATCTTAAGTTTTCTACTGTAGCAACTATTTTTAGGGTTATTATTCTGCATTTTTAATTAATTTTGCTTACAATGAAGGGAGATTGTTTTACGTCTAAAGAAAAATTTGATATGTGGAGCTGCTACATTTTATGCCAAAGAAATTGTGCAGAAGCCAGACACATGTGTTTGAACAAATACCCGGAGAGAAAACCACCTGACAAGTCGATTTTTAGGCGTTTAGTATTTAATCTAAAGGAATACTGGTCATTTAAAAAACTGTGCTATCCCGACAAAAAATACCAGCGAGGAAAACAATACCTAGTTTTACAATGCGAGTTATGTATCCCCCAATTTATACTATATATATATATATATATATATATATATATATATATTATAATAGAATCTAATAGGAAAATATTAAAAATTGTTAAAGAAATTATAAGTCGAGTACAACAATGTAACTCAAGCATAGATATAAAAAGGTTATTAACAGTTCATGAGAATGGATGCAATACAATGTATTTCAGACAATAGTGATACTGCAGGTGGCAGGTCACAGACGGTTAAGATACCGCAATTACCTAGAAAGTAAGATTGTAACAATGTATTAATGAATAAAATTAAGAATAAGCAGACATGAGCTCTGCAAGTTCCCACAGAATTGTGAGGGGCAGGAACAACATAAATATCCCGGGAGCCCCAAGACCAGTCAGTCAGTCTGAGTATTACAGCTTTAGCATTGTTGTTTACCTAGGCTACTCGCCCTAATATTAGTTCAATTAATTATTTTATTTCGACCTAAGAGTTTTATAAATCAGTTTGTCAAAATTCCATAATTAATGTCTGTTTAAACAAATAAATTGTTAGAAAGAATTGAAAGTAGTTTTTAAAAACACCGCTCCCAAGGCTCGAAACGTAACTGACACAGTCGTACGGATGTCAAAAGGTCGCTAAGGAATCAAAATATCGAAGAACTAGTGGTCTGGAATTTCAATTCCAATTTGGCAGAACCCAAGCAAAGTTGGAGGAAGTACAAGCATCGACCGAATCCAGCAAACAAACAAACTTGGAGGAGATACAAGCATCGATCGAATCGAGACCAAACCAACGTAGACGCAGTACAAAATCAACCAAGCCCACAGTCAGAAAACAAAATAAACAGATGATGAAAATAATGTAAGTTCATTTCTCTAAAACCAATTGATTTTTACAAATTTATTGATATTTGCTAGTATAAGAAAATTTTTCTCATTTTTATTATCTTATGTATGTACAGATTTTTTATTATATTTGCAATTTTATGCTATTTATTAAAAATAATTTACAAAGAGGAATTATTTTCAAGATTTATTTTGAGAAATTATAGTTAAAAAAAAATTGTTTTGAAACGAGAGAATTTTTAGAACTAAATAGTACAAACAATTATTAAACAAACCAAACCGTAACTGACGTACAAAAAATTAATACAAAACAAAAACGATTTTAAAATACCAAAAATAGAACGCAACAAATTTTACCATTTAGTACCGAAAGCTTATATATATAACGCAATTCGTATAGACAATTAATTACAGAAAGGACTATTTAAAACTTGACCTTCATCGCACTTTATAAATTATAGAAACGCACTTTACAATATATTAATAAATTAATCCATTACAAATTAAAACAAAGCATATAAAATTACGACCATTATTGAATAAAAATCATTCGCACATCCAAGTACATAAAAAGTTATTTCAGTACAACTACTGAATAAAAGCATTCAGGAACGTTCATCAAAAAGCTTTATATTTACATTACTGAAAACGCATATCGCAACTGTATAAAAAGCAATTATTAAACGTATCATTTTATGCAGCAATTAACGAGGTAAAAACGCGATTTATTTAATTTATCACCGACTGAAAACAAAACCTATTCAGAAAAATCAAATAAAGTATAATTGCATATTAAATTATACAAAAGCATTTACGCAATTACTTTATCACGAGGGCTGATAATAAAACCTTTCAGCAGACTTAAAACTTTGTAATTTAAACAAGTTTATTGTATAAATTATAAAGACGATTACTGTAACAAAACGGTAGACTAAAAACTTGCAAACTTCATATTTAGCATTCAAGGTAACTAGACAATACAATTACAGAAAACATTTTATACACCCACGAAGAGGAGATAATTAAAGCAGGCTCAATTAATCAGCAATAATAATATAAAGATCATAACTGACACAAAAACACACAAAGTAAAGTAATTACTGCCAGAAATTATTAATTCACACCGAAACCGTTCGAAAAATTAAAATTGTAATAAAATTAACATCCGCGAAATAAAAATAAACGAATTCAAGCCTACAGCAAGCAACCAGACATTACCGAGCATAAATCCCACAAATTAATTACCGAACCGTGTAACTAAGTACGGATATAAGCAACTACGATTCTTAAATAACTCAACACACTTCAAACTGAAAATTAACAAATCAAACTAAAAAATAACAATAACAGCGAAATAAATCCTAATTTTTACCAAATTTGAAATTAATTAAAAGCGAAAGCAACCCATAACAAAATGAGTTCAGATATGAAAATTTATCTTGAACCCATACCCAGCTTTAACGAAGAGCAGGCCCTGTTAGCAAACTTTATCACAGCACGTGAAATATTTTTGAAAATCTTCTACAAACCCGGAGTTAACGAAAGAAATGTATTACTTTCACGCCTGATAATAAGTAAACTGTTCGGACGGGCACTAACACTAATTACCAACCGAGATGACCTTGAAGAATGGCAGGACTTTAAACGGATACTAATCGCATATTTTGGAGATCAAAAAACCTAAAATGCCTTATACGCGACCTAATAAACCTTAGAATGAAAAACAACCAATCCCCGTACCAATTCGGAATAAAATGCCAACACGTGAGAAGTCTAATCTTAACAAAATTAAAAATCGAAGAACCCGAACAAAATATCCGACATTTAAAAACAAAAATGTATGACGAAATGGCACTGGACACCTATATAAACGCATTACCAGAACGACTATCAGATAAAATCAGATTCCAACGTCCCCAGAATTTAAAAGAAGCCATGAACATGATAATAGAAGAAGAAAATGTAATGTATTACCGAAACAGACTATACAATCCCAACGCAAATAAAAATTATTCACCAATAAAAACTGTACAAGCCGGGAGACAAACAATCCCCTAACAAAAATTCACACCATTCAATGCACAAATGAATCAACCGCGAATTGATAACCCAAATTTTAATAATACGAATTTTAATAATCAATTTAAACAATTCCCAAAACCAACGTTTAATTCAAATTTTACGAAACCCGCATTTCAACCAATATTCAACCAAAACGTAAACCAACAAAGACCAGCATTCAGCGCGAACCCTATTAGAAATACATCAGTGACAAATAACAATCTAAATAGCTATTACAAACCAACGCCCATGGATACCTCATCTGGTAACACCAAACAAAATACAATAATAACACATCTCCGACCAAGTCACAATCAAAAACGCAACTTTACATCGGAAGAACTATTTCATCAAGAAGTAGAAAAACTTGACAATGACCAGAATAATTACATTCATCCCAGCACGAACGATAAATCAAACCATTTAGACAATTACGAACATGACGAACCATGCGAAAACTACGACAAAGAAAACGCGTGCTCAAATTTTCAGATAGACCGATTTATAAACGACCAAACTAAGAACTATTAATCGATACCGGATCCTCAAAAAAATTAATTAACCCTCGAACCATAAAAAACACTATTTAAATTATGTAGAGAGAGAACCATTTAAAATTAAAACAGCCCATCAAACGACCTAGAACATTCAACGTAAAAATGAAACACAAATTTTGTATTTTCGAATTCAACGACAAATAGGAATGGACCTTCTAAGAAAATTAGGAGCCAACATTGACATAAAAAACCGCTTATTGAGAACAAAACACGGACGAATCCCCATTAAATTTCAAAATACCTAAATCGAACAAAAATACACGATAAAACCCCGAACAGAAAAAAAATAAGAATCCAGTAAATTAAAAAAATTACGTAGGAATAATAAATCGCAAAACATTTCAGCAAGGAGTAGATACCCCAATCGCATTAGTGCAAATAAAAGATAACTATGCCACTACAACCATTTTAAACTTAAATGACTACCCCATAGAACTATCATTAACCAACCCAATTAATGTAGAAGAAATGGAAATAGATGAAAATTTAGAAAACGATTAAAACCCCATAGAACACGACAAAATGCTAAGAGAAAATTTAAGTAACATTCGCTTTAACGGAGAAGAGCAGAAAGCAATTAAAAATTTATGTTTTGAATACCGCGACATATTCCATTGTGAAGGAATACCCCTAACATTTACCAACACAGTTAAGCATAATATCGAACTAACGGATAACAAACCAATCTTTACAAAAGCATACAGACTACCTCAGGCAAGCGAAGAAGAAGCTGACAGACAGACTTATTATAACAGAATATCATACAACACTCCAACTCACCATGGAGCAGCTCCGTACTAATAGTACTCAAGAAATTAGACGCCTCGTGCGAGAGAAAATATGGAATGGTAATAGACTACAGAAAGCTAAACGAAAAAACGGTAGATAACAAATATCCACTACCCAATATCACTGAAATTTTAGACAAAATAGGTAAATGTCAATATTTTTGAACATTAAACCTCGCTCTCAGGTTACCATCAAGTAGAAATGGATGAAAAAGATACATCAAAAACCGCCTTCAGCACACCTAGAGGACATTATGAATATAAACGAATGCCATTTGGACTAAAAAACGCACCCACTACTTTTCAGAGAGTCATGGAAATATATTACGAGGAATCCACAACGAGAAATACCTTGTATACCTAGACGACATCATAGTTTATTCCACATCATTAGTAGAACACATAGAAAGACTGAGAGAAGTATTTGAAAGACTGAGGAAAGCACATTTTAAAGAACAACTAGACAAAAGCGAATTTTTACAGAAAGAAGTATCATTTTTAGGACATATAATAACACCCAAAGGAGTAATGCCAAATCCCGATAAAACAAATGCAGTACTAAACTACCCCCTACCAAAAACAAACAAAGAAATTAAAGGATTTCTAGGACTTAGTGGTTACTACCGCAAATTCATTAAAGGTTACGCTCAGATAACTAAACCCCTGACAAATTTTTTAAAAAAGGGAAACAAAATTGAACACACCACGGAATTCATTAAAACCGTAGACAAAATTAAAAATATACTAACGACTTACCCAGTATTAGAATACCCGGACTTTTCGAAACCATTTATAATAACGACAGACGCATCAAATGCAGCATTAGGCGCAGTATTGAGCAAAGGAAAAGCAGGTATCGATAAACCAATCAGCTACGCATCCAGAACCCTAAACGAGAAGGAACAGAAATATAGCACCATAGAGAAAGAATTATTAGCCATAATTTGGGCAACAAAATATTTTAGACCATACCTATACGGACGAAAATTTTACATATACACCGATCATAGACCATTAGTATGGCTATGCAAACTTAAAAACCAAATTCAAAATTACAACGATGTAGAATCAGACTAGAGGAATACGACTACGAAATTATATAGAAAAAGGAATTTATAATAACAACGAAGACGCCTTAAGTAGAATACAGATCAACGCACTAAAAACGGAGTCAATTGTAGGAAACGTAGACGAAACGGAAATAAGGGAAGATCCAGAAGAGATCGACACAATACAGTCGACAGAAAATGAAGAACCAAAAACCGCGATTAAAATATTAAACGAAGCCATTGCTATAAAACCCAATCAATTTATAATTACCGAAGTTTTAGCCAACCCCAATCCCATAAAATATACAAAAGTAGATAACAATAAAATATACCAGATTCAAATAACTAAAGACGACAACGAAGAACAAATAATTAAAATTCTAAAAGAATACACCCCCGAGAAAAGCGATTTTACCTTTATTTCAACACCGAACATTTATACAAACGATTTTCAGAATTATACGTTAAATTATTTAATAACTCTGGCCCTGAACTTATCAGATGCACGTGAAAACTAATAACATTAGACAACCCTGATGAAATAAATAACGTAATTAAGAATCAACATGAAGAAAAAACCAACCATCGTGGAATTAATGAAACAATAAAGCAATTTATAAGACGATATTATTTTAAAGATATGAAGGAATTAACTACAGACTTTATTAATCAATGTGAATTATGTGACAAGGCGTAATACGACAGAACACTCCCAAAGATAACCTTAATGTTAACTAAAACACCTGACAAACCCTTTCAAAAATTACATGTCGATACGCTAGTAGTAGAAGCACAAAACTATTTAACAATTGTAGATGCATTCACAAAAATAGGCCAAAAAATACCCATCACTTTTACAATACTTTACATTTTATGGAACACTCGAAAGAATAACCTTAGACAACGGCAGCGAATTTAAAAATGAAACGATACAAAACACTTTAGAACTCCACAAAATAAAAATTAATTTTATAACTGAAAACAAGTCTGAATCAAATGGACTAATTGAACGACTACATTCAACTAGGTTAGAACAAATCCGATTACTAAGAATAACTTATAAGAAAGAACACATCACGAATTTAATGTCATACGCACTAATCGCCTACAATAATACAATCCACTCATCAACCAATTTTACACCATTAGAATTAACACTAGGACATTCAGATTCACGCAACCCTCACGACATACATTATAACAAAGAAGTATATTCAGCAATATGCCAAAGATCATAAAGAGAAACTAAAAATAACCTATGACAAAGTAAAAGATAAATTAGATAACGATAAGGAACGTATCACCACAACCCGTAATAAAAACATGAACGCAAATAAATTTTCAATAGGACAAACCGTGTACGAGAAAAATTTGCAAAGTAAACGACACAAAACGGCACCCAGAAATTTAGGCCCATTTAAAATTAAGAGAATATCCGACAAAAATATAGTCGTAGTAGACAAAGGCAAAATAACAAAATACATTCACTTGAAAAATTTAAGACACCCTGTAATTTCAGATGGACAATCATCACCCTTACCGTCAATCTCCGTCCAGGTAGAACGGATAACGAAATAATAATTAAAGATATAAAAAACCACCCCGGCATATTACCAATAAAATTAGGCAGTATGCAATATACCATAGACTATTGGACATTCGCACAAAAATTCGACTTGACGGAACTAAAACAAGAATTTAAGAATCAAAGACAATTATTATGGATTAAAACAACCAATGGACACAGCAAAATTCGGAAAGGAATACTCCATAGAAATGATGAATTATAACAGTATAATAGAAAGCATTTTAAGAGACATAGAAGATAAATTTAACAGATTAATACCCACAGAACAAACTACAAGACGAAAAAGAAAACTAATCAACGAATTAGATAACATAATAAAAGCTATCACAGACAACTAAAATAATCAAGACGCAGAACGTTATGACAACGCAATACAACAATTAATCGAAAACCAAAACGATATAAAAATCATTATTAGCAACCAAATATCTCTAACCCAATCAACAATTATAAAATTCAACGAAACATTACGAAAGCTAGTAAGAAACCAGGACAGTATAGCCAACCGAATACAGACCCTTCACACCAACATGCAAACTACCATGTTAGGCATGCGAATTTAATTAGATTTAATACAATATTTACTCAAATAATATCAACCCTTACTTTAATTCAACAAATTTTAGCCACATTAGAAAACGCCGTGACATTTGCAAAATTAAATACGTTACACTCTAGTATCATAGAACCAACTGATTTATTAAAAGAATTATTAAGAATTAGATCATTTATAACTAACAGTAAACTACCCTTTGATGTAACAGAATCAAACATTCTTATATTTGAAAAAATAGCTATAGTTAAAGGCTATATAAAGAATAAAGACATAACATTTTTAATAGAAATCCCAATGGTAGAGAGTAATAATTATAATTATTATCATTTATTTGCCTTTCCAATGAAAATTACTAGCATGTATCAAGTTATCATACCCAAAATCAAATTCCTATCCTTAAATGAACTAAGATATGGTTATACAAACGAAAAATGTACCGAAGTCACACCAAAACAATATGTATGCCAATCATTGACAACAACAACTATTCAAGAAGACAGCCCTTGTAAAGTACAATTATTAAAATTTTCAAATCATTACGAAAACTGTGAAGCCAAACCCGTGCAAATAACCAACATGAAAATTTAAAAGGTTACAGAAAACAAATGGATTGCCATTTTCCCAACAGAACTAATAGCAACCGTCCACTGCAATCAAAACGAAAACAACCTAGCATTAACCGGAAGTAAATTAATCACCCTTAAAGAAGGCTGTTATTTAAAATTGAAAGCCGAAATAATCAGAGTTTATCAAGACCCCATAGCAACAAAGAAACTCGCAAACTTACCAGAAGATATAATCAAAAAACCCATGCAGCAAGAACATCTAGACTTAGACGACCTCAACCATGCCATGAAATTAATGGAAAACTATAAAGAACACTTAAGTGAACTCAAAGTGCCTAATTTACACTATGACAATATAAGCGTTTGGACAATTGTATTAATCATTCTAATCATTTTTCTAATTATATATGTATTTTACAAAATGTATCAAAGATATAAGAATAAAGAAAACAGTTTTAGATTTAAGGAATCAAAGAGAAATTAAGAAACAATAATTGTACCCTTAGAAATAATGCAATTTAAAAAATGAAAATTATGAATTTTAAAAATTAAGCAAGAAAAACATTAATTTTTCATTTACGTCGGGAGGAGTTATGTATTCCCCAATTTATATATATATATATATATATATTATGTAACAAAATCTAATAGGAAAATATTAGAAATTGTTAAAAAAATCAAGTCGAGTACAATATAAATATAAAATAAATATAAAAAGGTTATTAACAGTTCATGAGAACGGATGCAATACAATGTATTCCAGACGATAGTGATACTGCAGGTGGCAGGTCACAGACGGCTAAGATACCGCGATTACCTAGAAAGTAAGATTGTTACAATGCATTAATGAATAGTATTAAGAAATAAGCAGACATGAGCTCTGCAAGTTCCCACAGAATTGTGAGGGGCAGGAACAACATGAAAACCCCGGGAGCCCCAAGACCAGTCAGTCAGTCTAAGTACTACAGCTTTAGCATTGTTGTTTACCTAGGCTACTCGCCCTAATATTAGTTCAATTAATCATTTTATTTCGACTTAAGAGTTTTATACATCAGTTTGTCAAAATTCCATAATAAATGTCTGTTTAAACAAATAAATTGTTACGAAGAATTGAAAGTAGTTTTTAAAAACACCGCTCCCAAGGCCCGAAACGTAACCTGCGTTATTGAAAATCCACAAACATCAACAAGAATAATAGAAGACCAGACTGGGATAGCCAAATCTACAGTCCAAATCGTTTTAAAAAGAATTCAATTTAAGCATTATAAATTTCGAATTTGTCAAGGATTAAGACAAGGTGATGAAGAACGACGTAGAAATTTATGCGAGTGGTATAGCAGAATGCGTGAAGATAATGTAAATTTTCTAATTAAAGATATTTGGTGCGACGAAAGTATGGTAATCAAAAATGGTATTTTCAACAAACGCAACATGCATCGTTGGTCACAAAGCAATTACTCGTAAGAAGAACGGCCAGATCAATATCGCTTTGGATTTAATATGTGGTGTGGTATTTTGACACAAGGATAATAGGTCCTTTTATCTAACGCGGTTCCCTAAACTCAAACTGTTACCTTGACCTTCTGCGACACGATCTGAAAGATGCATTAGACAATTTACCGTTAGATGTTGTACACGATTACTGGTTGCAACAAGATTGTGCTCCAGCACACAATTTCAGAGATTAAATGAGCCGTTTCCAAAACAATTTATTGGCACTCACAGTGAAACACCGTGGCCTGAAAGGTGATCGGCTTTTACCCCACGAAGACTTTTTTTGTAGGATTACATAAAATGAAGTTTTCGGGAAAAATTCTGAAAATGAGGAACAATTACTTCGATCTGTACGAGCAGCGTTCAATAACATGTTTCCTGTAATGTTAAGTCGTGTGTTAGATTGTACAGTGAGACGTAACTGCTGTCTAGAAAATGGAGGTAATCTGCTTGAACATTTATTGTAGGACTGTTCCAATTTGTTTCAAAACACGATTGGTTACATTAAAATAGTTAAATTACTAAAATAATACCAAAACCTTGACAATTTATTAAGAAGCCGTTTTTTTAATAAAAACATATGGCAGCCATACCATGCCATATATCATTGAATTTGTAGTAGAAAATACTATTTAATAGAGAGCGTATTCTTTTACGGGTAGTATAAAAAAGTCAAGTTGATGATGATTTCTTCGAAACGAAACGTTCTATGGAAAATTTGTAAACCCTGTCTCGTACATCTAAAATAGTGATAATGACAAAGTGTTTTTTACCTTTTCAAATAACTTCACAAAATAAAAACAAAATTGCGATATATCGGATATTTTCAAATATCTCAGGAAGTAAGCCGAATTTTGAAATTTTCTCAACAGCATATTATTGACCCCAAATTGCACAACGTTTTTTTAATTTAACCGTCTTTGTAACTTTTACGGTTTTCGACATCCCCATGCTGTTCGTTCTTATCTTGGGCATACTACATATATATATATATATATATATATATATATATATATATATAATATACACACGCGCGCGCATACATGAGCACACGTACAAGCACATGTACGAGCACACGCACGAGCACACACACGAGCACTCGTACGCGCACGCACATGCACACACCCACACACATGCACAGGCACGCGCATGACCATGCGCACGTATACGTCCTCGAACACACACACACACACACACACACACACACACATACATTGATGAGAAAAAGTGCCATTTTAATCAATGGGGGCAAAATTCTAATTCACAATTTTAATTAATCATAAAAACGTAAATTTTCACTAGATGTATAAATCTATATTGTATACTGGGTAAATGGATGGATATTTTACTTGTATCATGCATGCATTATCCAAGTAAAATTTTTAATAAAAAAGAGTGAGTTACTTCCCAGAAAATTTGCATTAATTATCAATATATAGTGCTACAAGAAAATAGTCATGTACTTGCCTGTTATTTCATTCAATAAAAGTCAACATTTGCACGATAAGCAGAGAAAATGGAAACAAATTTACCATTTACAAAACAAAGGACTAAATGAAAACAAAAGTGAGTAAAGCGATGCATAAATGTAAACAAAGTAAGAGAAGTGCCTCATGATAGGAAACAATAGGAGACCGTAAGCAAAGTCTGAAGGTTCAGCAAGATATAAATTAATATTAAAGACCAAACTCATTCTAGGGAATAGCATAAATGTATGAAAACTAAATAAATTATATTTTAAGTAGTATCAAAAACAAATACGACATTCACGCCGAATACACTGAACTTACCATAGCCTGTTCAATCTTCCTATCGATAATAGCTGATGCGTTGTTCGCAACTCTGAAACAATAAATAAATGTAGTAAATAATGTAATACCTGCATTCAATTGAAAAATAAAATCCAGTAGCAACTATTACGACAGAATTTAAATGTTTCATCCATAAGAGCATCTGAAAATGTATGTATATATTGATGTGATAACGAGGTCATAAGCGTTCATTGAGAACCACATTCTGTAAAAACCACCCCAAAGCCGAGAAAATTAAATTTTCTAATACATAATTTTCTACACTCTGTATAACATTCTAGTAGTATGATAGGATTAGTATAGTATTTGCTAGTACATAAGTCAAACCCATGTTCTAGCTAATGTGTAAATATTCATCCCCTTTAAAAATATCATTTAAAACAAGTTTCAAATGCATGTTAAACAGAACCAGTAAAACGAGTTCTAATATTTGTTCTCATAAGTGAAACCCTTAATGCTAATTTAAGCAAGTTCTAAGAGGTAAATATTTATTCTTCACTGATAACTAACAGTTTGAATACAAAGCAATCGTGTTGTGTAACCCTTTTAAAAAACACTAAATATATTATTTAAAACAAGTTCCTAATTCATTTATGCCTGTTGAAAAGCCCCGTATTTTCTTTAAAACCCGTTCTAAAAAGTAGATGCTAACACAATAATGCATACAAATTCATCCGCTTTAAAAATACCATTTAATAAACGTTAAGTAATCTAAAACGTAAAATACTGCATTCCTTGGAAGAATCTACTTTTCCAGATCGTTCGAGAATCTTTTTTCTTTAAGATAATGACTAACATAAAAGATTACACATCAATTAGGTGAGTTGGTGGAACGCGATAAGGCAGGTGAAAACTATAAATTAGCTAAGACGCTCATAAATTATAATAGAGAGTGATAACAAACAAGTATTTTCATTCATAATAAGAGATAGTAATAATTTTACGATTGTAATAAATCTTAAACTGACAGGTAATTAAGATAAGAAACACGAAATTGCAGTTAATTATTACATCATGCCATAAGTCGGGCCTGCTGGAGTATGATAGAAGCATTCGAAAGCTGTGACATGTTAATTTTGTATTATATAAAAGTCAGTCAATAATGAGAATTAATTCAAGATAATTCATTCACCAATAGTTGGTGGAGCGCTACGAATTGTTTGTTTATAAAAAATACTTGTCGACGATATTCTTGATCAGTAAAAGACAAACCGCAGTAAACGCTAAATTTTCGTGTAAAGGCGCGTCAGTTATATCTATTAAAAACAATACCTTTTTAACTTATAGAGTAAAACTTGGACATACAATCAGAGTAGATGGAAACAAAATTGAACAATGAATTTCCGAGGTTTTTATAGGTAAAACCATTATTCTAAATGCAGTAATTGGAGATTAAGTTTTAATCAACAAATTATCAATCCTACAATTTAAAGGTTCAGAAAAGCAAGTATAACATTGTTTTAAACTTTAAAGAGACAATCTGTTTCTATTATTAAGTAGATTTAGCTAGTATAAGATTTTGCATGCAGAAAATTACTTGTGAGTGGATAATTTTGTTTTATACAATTTAGAGATCAAACTTAGAGGTGATTTGATCCTTATAAAAGGTTTTCTCGGGGATCATTGATCAGTCACATTGAGACGGGATAATAGGATGGCATTTAAATTATCCATGTTACTCTTAAAGAAAATTTTGTGGCTTACATATGAAAAGTTTTGGAATTTCTAATTATGACAGGGATGAGGTGAATATTGAATTAATGTTTAGTAGTGACGAAATGTTGTTTCTTTCTAGACTTAAGTTGTAAATTGCATTTATAATTTTCTTTATATCTGTGTGTGTAAGTAAATTTCTTAGATAATGTGTAGAAGAAAGATGTTTTGAATGTATTGAGTATCATAATCTAAAGAATTGTTCATAAAAATTTTTACAATTGTGATGTTGAAATTTCTTTGTTTCATTTCATTTTTGTAAAGTCAACAGCATATCAACCAAACTTACGAAGTAAGTTAGGTTAATATAATCGCTACGTCGTCGTCGTCGCCGCCGTCGCCGCCGTCGTCCGTTGCCATATTCCCATTCTGATACAATAAATGATATATATGTACCTTGTTTAGTTTTTTACGCTGATTACAAATATGCTATACACCTTTCAATATCTCATTTAGTTTTCGAGATAATCGAATTTATTTGAGAAATGTTAACAGTACAAACTAATATAAACTTTAATAGATATCCAAATGATTCTTATTATCATTTCGGCTTCAGTATCACATCATATAATTTTTGTGCAAAAGAAGATCAATTAGTTTGCGAGCCCTTAGCTGTAGTTCATTGAGCTGGAAATGGCAGGGATGTGATACATGGAGATCACTATGAAGCAATCATTTCTAATTCGGCAGAAGATATTCCAACCGTACATCAAACTGACTTATTCGGAGGAATCACAATACCCGGGACTAATCACAAAATATATGTTAACAATTTTAATTAATTATTCTCCATTTTTCTGTTTGTTTGAGTGGTGCTGGGAGCTTATATCATTAAGTAGTCCGACTCAAACTTGATTAAAACAATAAAATTTATTAAATTATATTTATAATAATAAAATTTTGTTTAACATTTAAGTACTAGTTATTTAATTTAAAATATATAATTTCCTTTTATAAAATTTCCGTAAGTTTGATTGTAAGGCGTAGATGCGTCTTAGATTTTTTTATATTTGAGCTAGCAAGATAACACAGGCATATTCAGGTAAGACTCCACATCATATTATTTGTTGTATGGTTTCAATTAATAGTCATTGCATCTTGATTGGTCAGGGCAGCAGGATCTAGATATCCAGAGCAAGAATATATATATATATATATATATATATATATATATATATATATATATATATATGTCTGCAAATCCTCAAAGCAAACTTACTTATACAAATCAAACTAATATCTCCATAGGCATTACAAAACAATTACTTGACGTTTCATAAAGCGAAAACACCCATTGACTTGGTTTCGGTCCTTTGGGCCTTGTCAGAATGGAGTAGCCTTAACAAAATATTAAGGTGATCTATTATATGCTCGAAGGAACTTCTGTACACTGACAAACCGCCAGCAGGTGGCTAAAACCAGTACTAAGGCTGAAATTGGATAGAAATTGATTTGAAACTATACCATAATTTCTTAAATGGACATATATATATATATATATATATATATATATATATATATATATATATATATATATATATACGTTCTGCCTTTAGAATTTTGGTAATGTTACAAGCATAATTTAATGTTTCAATTTAACTTCTGTACAATTTCAACCTTAGTACTAGTTTTAGCCACCTGATGGAAGTTGATTTATAATTTTGCCAGTATGCAAAAGTTCATTCGAGCATATACTAGATTAACTTAAAGTTTTGCTTGGGTTAAAGCTCCTCCATTCTAGCAAGGTTCAAAAGGCCGGAACCAGGTTAATGGATGTTTTTTTTCTCCTTATGAAATGTCAAGCAATTGTTTTGTAATAGCTATGCAAATATTGGTTCGACTTGTATAAGTAAATTCTCTTTGTGGATTTACAGATAACCTCATGTTAATTGTATTGATTTAAACTGTAGACCGCAGAGAAAAATTTGCATTGTATTATATTTTATTTGCCTTGAAGGCAAGACAGGAACGATGCCGCGGGAGGTTGTTATGGTATTTCGTGCAGACAAGAAAGAAAGTAGTAAATTAAGTAAGGAGAATCGCCCATCCTGAATGCTGCAACAAAACAGAAGAGTAGAATAGGAATCCAGAAGAATTGGAGGCCGTGCTAGCTCAACATGTCATAGAGTAGGGTGGGTCACACAGAAAGAAAAATTGAAAACCTCAATAAGTAAGATATTTATTTACAAACCGTTAGTTAAACATAGTATAAAAAGCAATATCTACAGAGACCAAGTCAAAGATTTATGCAATCGTCCTGTTATAACATAATGAAAACAAAGCGTCAACTCGAATATAACACAACATGGTAATATACATTTAAGCAAATACCGATTATAAAAGTTTAATATCTAAATAATACATACAAGAATACTTACACAATGTATCCAACCCTAAATATATACAAGAAGAAAAGTAGACATAACGTGTACAATATCTTTATCTGCTTTGTGAAGTGCACTTCCTGAGAGAAATAAGATAACCCTAACTGTACTCTAGCTTATAATTTAGTAAACAAGTTGTTGACGTTAGCATTAATTTTAAAACAGTAAAAATTGTTCTAATGCAAGCTGCGGTTTATACTAATGGCGTCTTAAAAGCAATCACGTAATCATTTGTGTACTTATCGTGTGAAAGTAAATTTTTAGTATGCAGTCTGTAATTTAGTGTAACCACGAGTAAGAGAAGTTAAAGCACTTACGTAGTTATCAACCAACAAAAGAAGTGTATATATTTCACAGAAACATCAGGAAAAAACAGAATAAATGTACTTTAAGAAAGGTAGTTGTCTGCCTCTGGTACCATCACAGTAGACATGGAAGTGTGTGCTGCACTTGTCGGCTAGATGCTCTATGAAATCAAGTTCGACTGTGTAACAGTAAGTAAAACAATGCATTTCAATTGACATCGCAACGTTACATAGTTCATTTACGGTAAAAGGACGCTGTTTAGAATGCAATCGCTTTCAAAGCTCAGTCTATATTTATAGGGATAGAAAACAATGTGTTTTAGTTTCCGAAAACAATTCCAAACAATAGAATGTTAAATAATCTGTGAACAGCACCACCTCTTAGACATTTTCCAGACAGCAGCTGCACAATATCCCTAGAATATGGCTTGCAAGCAATAACCAATTAAAGAAAGCAAAAGACCTCAATATTCTATAATGATTTACATAAATTTGTCCGCATGGGACAGGTCAGGTAAGCTTGCAAGCCTCCTTATAGCATTATGGAATAAAGTGTATAATAGACTGCCTATCTGTTATAGAAACGATAGCGATTTATTATTTCGAACTACAATACCAAGAATGAAATAATGATGAGACGCTTTTATTGCTCATATAAACTTGAGTGAGCATGTGATTTTCCAATGCTCCATCCGAAGGTACTACATTGGCCAAGAAGCAAGTTTTTTTATCCAAAAAATTTTGCATTTTGCCGAACCCTTGCTGTTCCAAGCAAGGTAGGGATCTTTAACGTGCGTGACAACACACACACACACACACACACACACACACGGAACATCCATTTTACCTCTCATCCGAACGAGGACGTATTTTTGTGAAAAATGGTCGCCTAACATTTTTCAAGCAGACCGTGTCGGGGCTTGGGCGTAATACTCACACGCATATCAACTACGGTTCGGCAAAATTTTCCAGGTAAAAAAACTCGCTTCCTGGCCAATATGGTACCTTAGGGTGGAGCATTGGAAAAAAATCACATGTAAGGTTGTGAAGGGGGGAAAAGCAGACTGTGGCTGCCAAGTTCCCCCAGCACTTGAACATTTGCGGATTTAATATTTTTTCAAATATATCTTTTCGCACAGTCAATATTAGTTGCAGATATTTCACAACCAACACCTGTGGTTGTTTATAATAATCATCAGATTTATCTGCGCTTATTTTTTCATCATTAGGTTTTCTGTCTCAAAACTGGTTGGGCATGTACCTGCACTTATTAATATTCTGAGCTAGCCTACACAGTTCCCTAAAATTCTCACACAGCCTATATACAGCTCAGTTCCCTTTCTATTGCTTTATAATTGTATGCCCCATTTCACCGAGATTCTGTGAAGGGGGTTAAGCAGCCTGTGGCTGCCAAGATCCCGCAACACTTAAACATTTGCCGAATTAATAGTTTTCCACTAAATCCTTTCACACAATTAACATTATTCGAGAATATTGCCCAACCAATACTTGTAGTTGCTTAGAATAATTATTATGTTTAAGTACAGTTACTTTTTTCGTCATTAGTTTATCCATCTTGGGACTGGTTGGATGCGTACCTCCATTGATTTCTATTCTGAGCTAGCCTACACATTTCCTTGAAATTTCTACAACTTACATCTTTCACTATCTGTGTGCAGTCTAGCCTAGGTCTACCTCTTCTTCTCTTTTTTCCTATCTCTGCTTCAAATATATTCCGCACTATTCCCTCATGCCGTAGTATGTGACCTAACATCCTATCTTTCCTATTTTTTACCGTTTTCCACATATTTCTTTCTTCCCCTACCATTTTTAATACACCTTCGTTCCTAACTTTGTCTGTCGATAATATATTCATTATACGTCTGTAGCACCACATTTCAAAGGCTTCTACCTTTTTCTTGTCCGCTTCTTCTACTGTCCAGACTTCACAGCCGTACAGTGCTGTGCTCCACACATATGTTTTAAGCAATCTTTTCCTTGTTTCTATGTTTGTTGTCTTTGAACACAGTAGTTGCCTTTTTTTGTTAAATGTAGCACGAACTTGTGCTAATCTTTGTTTTATATCTTTTGCGCTTCTCCCATCTTGCGTTATTTGGCTTCCTAGATAGCAGAAATCCTTAACCTCTTGTAAGTTCTTGTTACCTATTTGTATTCTTGTTTTTGATTTATTTTCCCCTCCTTTGCATACTAGTACTTTAGTTAAATTTTTGTTAATTTTCATACTGTATCTCTCTGTTAGAACCGTTTCCATTTCATTAAGAGCAGACTCTAACTCTTCCTTGCAAGATGCTAATACCGCTATATCATCTGCAAATCTAAGCATATAAATTTTTTGTCCCTGCATAGTAATTCCAAATGTCTTCCTGCATTTGACAGTATTCATTGCTTCTTCAATGCACAAGTTAAAAATGAATGGGGATAGGACACAGTCCTGTCTCACCCCTTTTCTAATGTTCTTGCTCTAATTCTATTACTGCTGTTTGCTCTTTGTATAAGCTATGTACTATTCGTCAATTCCTATCTAATTCCTATCTTTTTGAGTATTTCGAACATTTTATTCCATTTTACATTGTTGAATGCTTTTTCGAGATCTACAAACCCTATATACACGCTTTCCCCCTTTTCTATTGTTTTCTACATTATCACTCTCAAAGATAAAATAGCCTCTCGTATTCCCCTGTTTCGCCTAAACCCAAATTGATCTTCTCCTTGTATTTCTCCAACTCGTTTTTCCATTCGTCTTTGTACAATTCTAGTTAATATTTTTGACACGTGTGCTGTCAAACTTATCATTGGAAAATTTTTATACTATCCGCGCCTTTATTTTTTGGTATAGTTACTATGATGCTACGTTTGAAATCTTTGGTTATCTCGCATGTCTCGTACATATAGCTTACAAGTTGGAAGAGACGTTCTGTTACTGCTTGTCCAGCGACTTTTAGAGTTTCTGCTTGCACCTTATCTGTACCCGGCGCCCTACCATTTTTCAGACACTTTAATGCTAATTCAGACTCATCTCTAAGTATAGGATATCCCAAGTCATCATTTTCAATGTCTGATTCTTGTTCTAATGCTGTTAGTTCCTCTCCTGCATATAAATTCAATATATATTCTTGCCATCTTCCCACTTTCTCTACATTTTCTATAATGACGTTTCCTCCCACGTCCCTTATATTTTTGCTATACGGTTATATATCCCTAAAATTCATTCTAATTAATTTGTATGCTTAATCTGTCTTTCCTACTTCCATCTTAGTTTGTACCTCTTTGTACTTTTCATCATTCCATTGTTCTTTACACTTTGCCGAATTTGCGAATAATTTTTCATTTTCTGACTTTGTATCTCTGTTTTCCAGCTTCGTCTGGTCTGTTTTTGCATTTTCATCTTTCTTCTATTAAATTCAGGATATCCTTTGTTATCCACGGTTTCTTATTTTCTTTTTGTGTATACCCCAGAATATCTCTGACCGCCATGTCTAGGCTGGATTCAATGTTATTCCATTCTGTTTCTACTTCCATAGTATCAGATATTTTCCCGATATCTTTCAGCAATTCATTTGACTTTTTATCGAATCTTTCTAGAACATCATTATCTTTTAGTTTCTCAAAGTCGAAGAGCCTTTTTCCGTTCCTTATTTTCAAATTTTTAAATTTAAGTGCGGCCTTCATAATTACGACGTTGTGGTCAGTGTCTATATCTGCTTCTGGGTAGCCTCTACAGTCTTTTACTTGATTCCTAAACCGTTGTCTAACAAGAATGTAATCTATTTGATATCTTCCTATATCTCCTGGCATTTTCCACGTATATCGTTTTCTACAATGATGTTGAAATAATGTGTTTGTGATGATTAAATTGTTCTTGTCGCAATATTCTACCAGCCTATTTCCCCTGTAGTTTCTTGGGCCTAAACCAAATAAACCTACTACCGCTCCTTCCCTACCTTCACCTACCACTGCATTAAAATCCCCCATAATTATTAAATTTTCATGTACTTTTACGTATCTTAATGTCTTCAACATCTCTATAGATCGCTTCTACCTCTTCGTCACTGTAGTTAGAAGTGGGCATGTATACTTGTATTATTACTGTGTTTATCGGTTTAGATTCTAATCTAACCATGAGTACTCTTTCGTTCTTTTGTAAGTAATTTTCTACACAGTATCCTATCTTTTTTCGCATAACTATATCCACACCCAAATGTCCTTGCTCTGCTCCTATATGAATTACCCTGAAGTCTACACTCCAAAAATCTCCCGCCTCTGGCCTCCCAACTTCGCTGATCCCTACTATGTCTAGTGCTAACCCATTCATTTACATTTTTAGGTTCTCTAGCTTACCTACTTGCTTCATACTTCTAACATTCCACGTTCCGACTCGCAAAATGTTCCCCACTCTTAACCTAGACTTTCCAGTCGCATCCTCTGAAGTAGTCCCCTCCCGAAGATCCGAATGGGGGACTATTTTAACTCTGGAATCTTTTACCCCAGAGAATGCCATCATTTTATTATAATTTAGGTACGCTGTGTAATTGAAAGGTAATGTGGTGGTTTCCCGTTGCCTTCCACATCGTGGTAGTGTCTTGACTGTCATACCGACCCCTATAGTGTCTGCCAATCTAAGTACCGAAAGAGCCACTGCCCTCTTTCGGGGACCTGTCTTTGTCTGGTTCCTCACTAGCGACCCTACTACTTTGGTTGGACCTGTAGTTTGGCTCTTTAGCTCATTAGAACACGCAAGCCATTTCACCTGTTCTAGTAATCTAGAACGTCGGCAAGGTGCAGGTCCATTCGAAATGGAAATGCATCTCATGTATTAATTTAAGCTGCGGACTGCAGAGAAAAATTTGCATTTTATTATATTTTATTTGCTTTGGAGACAAAAAATAAACGACACCGCGGAAAGTATGTTACTTTAATGAATTAAATTATGCTTGTAACATTACCCAAATTCCAAAGGCATAACGTATATGTATGACCATCTATAAAATTACGTTATAGTTTCGAATCAACTTCTGTACAATTCTAGCCCTAGAGCTTTTAAGCCACTTGATGGTGCTTAATTTATACCTTTGCCAGTATACAAAAGTTGCGTCGAGCATACATTAAATCACATTGATGTTTCGTTTGGGTTACAGATATATGTGATGTTAATTCTATTAATTTAAACTGCGGACTGCAGAAAAAAATAATTGCATTTAGTTATATTATATTTACCTTGAAGGGACGAAATGTAAAACGTCGTTAGAGGTATGTTACTTTAATGTATTAAATTATACTTGTGGCATTACTCAAATTCTAAAAGCAGAACATAAATGTGTGGCCATCTATGAAATTACAGTATACCTTCGAATCAATTTTTGGTATAATTCCAATCTCCGTGTTGATTTTAGCCACCTGTTGGTGGTTTATTTTTACTTTCGCTAGTATACAGAAGTTCCTACACACATACATTAGATTACCTTGGTGTCTCGTTTGTGTTAAAACTACTCCATTCTTACTAGGTCCAAAAGGCTGAAACCAGGTCAGCATATGTTTATGCCCCCTATGAAACGTCAAAGAATTGGTTTGTAGTAGCTATAAAAATATTAGTTCGATTTATATAAGTGAATTCGCCTTGTCGATCTACAGATACATCTCATGTTAATTGCATTAATTTATATTGTGGACTGCAGAGAAAAATTTGCGTTTTATTATATTTTATTTGCCTCAAAGGCAGAAAATGAGCGAAGCCGCTGGAGGTATGTTGCTTTAAGGCATTATATGATGCTTGGAACATTACCCAAATCCCCAAAGGCAGAACGCATATGTATTGCCATTCATGAAATAACCTTATAGTTTCGAATCAACCACTGTACAATTTCAGCCTTAGTGAAGTTTTTAGCCACCTAATGGCAGTTTATTTGTACTTTCGCCTGTATACATAAGCTCCTTCGAGCATACATTAGATTACATTAATGTTTCTTTTGGGATAAAACTACTCTATTCTGACGAAGCGCAAAAGACTAAAACCAGGGGAAGGGATGTTTTTTCTCCTTATGAGAGGTCAAGTAATCGCTTTGTAATGGCCAATCAAATAGTAGCTTGATTTGTATAGCTAAATTTGCTTGGTGAATTTATATAAACATCTCATGTTAATTGCATTAATTTAAACTGAGAACTGCAGAGAAATATTTGCATTATGTTATGAATTGGAACGTTGGAAAGAGGAGCTTATAAATAGAATATGAAACTCGAAAATAGACAGTATATCTTCAACAAAAGTACGAATCACGTCGATTTAAAGTGAAAATTACGTACCAGTAATAATTAGTGAAAGTAAATAATTTATTAAAAGTAAAAATTTAAAAGTGCCAATATGTGCAACGAATAATAGGCCGTTTTTACGCGTAAAACGGCTTCGAATAAACATCCAAGAAAAGTAAACGGTTTCAAGTAAACATCCAAGTAAATGTATTTGAATAAAGATTCAAGTAAACGTATTGGAATAAAGATCAGAAAAAGGGGTCCGTCTGGATAAATACTTTAAAAGCACATTTAACTGTACGTCTTAAATTACGTGAAGATACTCAAAGTTACTCCAGAAATCCAAGGGGAAAAATACAAGCAACCATAATCCATCATTCTGGTAAATCAAGTGAAGCAGGTCGAGCCGTAACAATCAAGGGGTGCTAACCACAGACACTCTGAGACAATTCCAGTGACGAGGAAGGAAAACGCAGGTTAGAGATCTTAAAATTTTTATTAGTTAAAGACTGTTTCAATTTTAATATTTGCTAAATATTATATATCTGTATGAGTCAATAAAAAGGCCATTTGAGAACAAAGATATTTTTGCTGGCTTTCAGGAAAATTAAATTTGGTGAATGTGTATAATTCATTCAGAGGCTAATTTTTGAATTGACATAAAGCTGTACATATTACCAATCATTATACTGTGTAATTTTGAATTGCTTCATTTAAATTATTTCAACTGATAGAAAGAAAGGGGAATATTTCATGGCAACAATAATTGCGCACCAATCGTGGGGCTTGTAAAGGGGATTTCACAGCAATATTAATGACACCCAACGTAAGGGCGATATCACAGCAATAATTAAGGTACGTCCAATCGTGAGGCATTCAACAGCAATAAAAATGGTATGCCTAATCGTGGGGCAAATCTCGCAGCAATAATTAATGACATCCAACATAAGGGCGATTTCATAATAATAATTAATCGACGTCCAATCGTAGGGCGATATTACAACAATATATATATATATATATATAAAATACTCATATTTAGACCAGGGTAGAAAATTAATGGATTACATCAAATAATTTTAATCACCGTGTATAAGGAAGTTTATTAGATAATACGCTTTATTAAAAACCCGTGGAGAATAAAAATTCATTCGTTTTATTAAAAATAAGAGATTAAAATTATTTACAAGACGCTTCATATAAAAATAAGCAGTTTTAAAATGCTCAACGTGTAATTTAATTATTCCAAAGTAAAGAATCAAATGGAAATTACGTGCAAGATTTATATGAATTGATTCAAGTTTGGGCAACGAGTATTAAACGAAACGTACAGATAATAATTGAATATTTAATTAGGATTCACTAAAAATTAAAGAGTATTAATTTTAATTGAAGTTAATTGAACCGTTAGTAACAGATAATAGCTATAGAAACTTGTAAAACCCAAGATTATAATACCAGAAAATAAAGCTCTGAGAATTAATATTATTTTGAACACCTGCGTAGTTTAAATATCACATACGGCGTAAATTTTGTAGATAATTAATAGTTTCAAAGAATCTTGGAGAAACCGGGGCTTAATATTCACGAGAATGTGCGATACGGGGTTATTAAACCCAGATAACAGTCCACATGCACTAAAATATAATCGATAATAAAGAATATCAATTTGCACCAATACGAACAGGTTAGAAAAGGAAAGAGAAAATGCGTCAAGCAAAGACACATATAGTAAAAGGCGGGATTTAAGCAACGTCACGAGGGTCACAATTGGTTGAAAATAGGATGCAAATATCAGAGGTAGAAACAACAATTTCGGTATAAAAGTCAATTAGTTATTTCTCGGACATGCTTGCGTGCCGTGTGTTGAAATTTCTGAGATTTAAATGGGACGAGTGAAAATTCGTAAAATCGACGCGCGAGCGACAGACTGGGAACATAGAATGAGGAATTCTTTAGAATTACCGTTTTGAGGACAAAAGCGACGTGCCGGCTTTTGCTATATATACCGAGATGAATATAAACAAGCTCTCTTAGACTTTTTACTATTCGATGCGTTAAAAGCTCTTACATCCGCGACTTGATTGAAGATGTTAAACAGTGCATTTTAGTTTGAGAAAATAATTTAAAATTTTGCTCGTATATTTTAGTGATTCAAAATAGTTGGTTATTTACGTGCTAACATGAATGTACTTCAGTGCACTTAGATACAAGGTAATAAAATTTAGTTTCACTGTACCAATTAGCAAAATTTACAACGACAAATGTATACACAAAAGTAGGCAGTTTTGGCGTATATTGGTGAAAGAAGTATGAAGTTATTTGCTATTTTTCGGGGTGTTAATAATTAAATGGTTCAAATACGTGTCTGGATCCACGAAACAAGGGTCAGATATACACAGATGAATTCCGGAAAAGCCCAGAAACAACTTTAAATAAATGGTGATGGAGTAAAATTTAAAAGCGTTGAGAATTAGAAGCCGTAAATATAATCCTGTTGGAATGGTGTGATTAACTAAAGGGACGATGTACTTTGAAGCTACGAGGACGGTGACCTTCAGGTAAATTATACTATTTTGTTTGACATTTTGTGTGTGTTGAATAACTTTATAATTGATTTACTTTAAATGGACATTAGTGAAATTGTACTAACCATAAAATTTTAATTTTAAGATGAAATTTGCTTGTTGAAGTAGAAAGGAGTATTTAGTTTTGATGTTCGGTAATATGATGAAAATTTGGGTATGTCTTTGAGCTCAATTAGACGAACCTGGTTAATTAACGTAAAGGGGTGGTAGATGCTCCCTTTATACTCAGACTCCGGTCTGCTTATATTGTTATATTAATTAGTAGGCATCCAACAAGGACTTTAATTTTGGATGCACATTAAAATGATAATAAAATTAATCTTGAAATTCTTTTTAAAACTGAAATTTATGCTGAGTTTTAATTTTGAAATTTTAATGTATTCTGAATATTGATGTAAATAGAGTTAACGTTGATGTTTTTGGTAGGAATGTGTTGTTTTTTATGAATGAGGAGGTTTATAACATTAGGTAAGCAGCCGAGGCGAAAAGAGGATCACAGCCGTTTATGACGCCCAATCTGTGGGACTAGAATTTTTTTGTTGAAAGGACCCAGTTCCCGCATTCAAAGGAGGATATCACAGCAAATTTTGGCGACCACAACGTGAGGGCTCGAGTTCCAAATAAAATTTTGTTATTTTATTCCAGGAAACTGGCGATCTGAGAAAGAGAGTTTCTGTTTGTGTATAAATTTAAGAGTATTTTTAGAGTGTGTGTGAGTGATTAGAACGTATGCAGAGAAAAGAGTGGTTAAGGAGTCAAGGAGTGGAAATTGGAAGTGACGATAGTGCATTGTGTGAGAAAATTTCGAAAATGGAAGAAGCTGGAGGCAGTAGAGATCAGTCGAGGACGGAATCAGGAGAAACAGGAAATGAGTTAATGATGAGAATGTTAGAGGAAATGCGATTAGCTAGGGATGAATCGAATAGAGCGAGAGAGGACTCAAATCGAAAATTTGACCGAATGAGTGAAGAATCGAACAGGAAGTTAGAGGAGATTAGTCAGAAAATAGATAAGACGAATCAAGAAGTTTCAGAATTTAAAATAGTCTTACCGTAAAGATGGGGAAGTTGAAAATAGGGTTGATAAAATGAGCGTGATATTACAGGTCTTCGACAGGAAATGGGACATTTAAGGTCCGAAGTACGCATTTTTGTGAAGAAGAGATTAATATAAAATGACTGAAGTGACGGACTCATGTAGGGATCAGTTAGGCAGGGTAGAACGCGAAGTTAGTAGTATCAAATACAACATGTCAAATTTAACGGGGGATGGTCCCAGATTTTCTACAGGTGGAGTATCATTGGACCAACACATGAAGTTTTATGGCGATAACAGGGTAAATCCACAAATTTTTATTAATAGCGTAAGAAATCTAGTGGGAAATTTATTTGACGAACAGACTAAACTAAATACGATAAAGGCTTTATTAAAGGACAATGCGGAGGCATGGTACAATTTAGTAGGACAGGACATAGACACGTATAAGGACTTTGAAAACAAATTTTTACAACATTACTGGAGTGATCACAAACAGGATCAGATTAGGGACGACTTGATTACAGGAAAATTTAAGGGAGAGTTTGCAGGTTCTAGGGAGCAATATGCCATCCGCAAATACAGTGTGGCCAAACAACTGAATCCACCATTGACGGACAGACAGATAATCAAGTACCTATCACGACATTTTGAACTGGAAATTAGACAACACGTGGCCTTACAAAACATCACAGAACGGGAGACGTTTTGGAATACTTACAGAGATATGACGATGTATGTGTTGGACGGACAAGAGAGATACGAGAACGAAACGTTAACACAGTTAGGTTTGACAACAGGACACCGAATTATCCGAGACGGCCTGACTACAACAGAAATTTTCGACCGAATTGGGAACGACGAGGACAGGAATACAGGAGCAATAGTGCGACTAGGGGACCGACGCCAAGACCTAGTTACACGCGACAGAACAGTTTACCGGAGGTAAACAGGACTGTGACCAGCACGCCGAATAGAGACAGGGACACGGATATTAACACGAGGAGGACGTACGCACAGGTTGTAGAAGGACAACCAGGACCAAGCACGGAAAACAGGATGGGACAGGATTTTTAGAACGCGACAGACCACTAGATTTCTGTGTAAATGTATATGAACATCCACGTGAATTTTTCAAAATTGAGGAGGAAGTAGAGCCAGAAACTGTAGAAAAATTATGTTTGCCAATTATTAATTTAGAAATTTTTGAAAATAATGTAGAAGTATTACTTGATACAGGGGCAGAGGCGAGTTTAATATCGGAGGAATTCGTCAGCAAAATTAGGGATAAGGTTTGTGATAGAATTATGCCTATAAAACGTAGCCATTTAGTAGCTCCAAATAAAAGAAGTTTGCTGTAGTAAATAGTGTTGTGGTGCTTAGGATAGATATAGGAGGTTTTAGCTGTGAACAGGAGTTTGTAATTGTACCTGGACTGAAGTTTCAGAGCATCTTAGGTGTTGACTGTATGATGAAGTTAGGGGTTTTGATAGATATGGAAAGGAAGGTAATAAGGATTAAGGATAGGGTAGTGCCATGGAAGGGCAGTTATGAAGTCACAGAGGATGACACGGGGTTTAGTATTAATGTAGTAGAGGTAGAAGATGATGAAGGTAAACAGATCAACACGATAAGATGTCCCGAGAAAAGGAAAGTAGAGGTTCAAGCTTTAATACAAAAACATGCAGAAGTAGTGGGGGTAGAAGCAGCATATCAGGAGCAGGTGAAGGCGAAATTAAGTAAAGATGGCAAGTTTGTTTTTAATCAAGTAGATTTAAGGGATTCATTCTGGCGGATTCCATTACACAAACATTCTAGCAGGTACAGAGGATTTTCCGTAGAGGGAAAATTTGATAATTTTAAAGTAGTATCGTTTGGTTTGTCGGCAGAAAGGGAAACAACAATAAATGAGAAACAGACAAGTGTAGGGACTGAAGAAGAAGTAATATTTAAGAGTCAGGATAATAGGGATGATAAGTTTATGGTATGGGAGATAATAAGGATGTTAAATATAGATATAGAAGGGGGAGAGATAGGGATGAAGAGTATTAGGATGGTAAGAAGAAAGACATGGAGGGTCAAGAAGAGAGTTAGATTTAAATAGGATAGGGATAGAATAGGTGTATATAGAAGAGTAGAAGTAGGTGTGTATAGAAAATAAAGCTAGATATAGGATAAATATGGGAGATAATTAGAAATAGGTTTAGGATGAGAATAAAGAGTAAATGTAGGAAGAAAATAAGATAGGTTAAGTGTAGATATTTCATAGAAGATTAGGGGAGAGTTGGGAATAGAGTAAGAGTAGGATAGGTATATAGGATTAGGTAGGGGGAAGTAAAGTATAGTGAAGATTAGTTAAAAGTTAAGAATAGGATAGGTATATAGGATAGGTGTAAATATTTTTTTTTCGATTGGAGACAAAGTAGGTAAGTTAGATAGATAAGGGTAGAGAGAGATAGGCAGTTTTTTTGTAATTTTTTTGTCTAAATGTTTTATATTTGAATTCAAATAAGTGGGATTATTTGTATTCAAATAGGGGGAAAATACTCATATTTAGACCAGGGTAGAAAATTAATGGATTACATCAAATAATTTTAATCACCGTGTATAAGGAAGTTTATTAGATAATACGCTTTATTAAAACCCGTGGAGAATAAAAATTCATTCGTTTTATTAAAAATAAGAGATTAAAATTATTTACAAGACGCTTCATATAAAAATAAGCAGTTTTAAAATGCTCAACGTGTAATTTAATTATTCCAAAGTAAAGAATCAAATGGAAATTACGTGCAAGATTTATATGAATTGATTCAAGTTTGGGCAACGAGTATTAAACGAAACGTACAGATAATAATTGAATATTTAATTAGGATTCACTAAAAATTAAAGAGTATTAATTTTAATTGAAGTTAATTGAACCGTTAGTAACAGATAATATCTATAGAAACTTGTAAAACCCAAGATTATAATACCAGAAAATAAAGCTCTGAGAATTAATATTATTTTGAACACCTGCGTAGTTTAAATATCACATACGGCGTAAATTTTGTAGATAATTAATAGTTTCAAAGAATCTTGGAGAAACCGGGGCTTAATATTCACGAGAATGTGCGATACGGGGTTATTAAACCCAGATAACAGTCCACATGGACTAAAATATAATCGATAATAAAGAATATCAATTTGCACCAATACGAACAGGTTAGAAAAGGAAAGAGAAAATGCGTCAAGCAAAGACACATATAGTAAAAGGCGGGATTTAAGCAACGTCACGAGGGTCACAATTGGTTGAAAATAGGATGCAAATATCAGAGGTAGAAACAACAATTTCGGTATAAAAGTCAATTAGTTATTTCTCGGACATGCTTGCGTGCCGTGTGTTGAAATTTCTGAGATTTAAATGGGACGAGTGAAAATTCGTAAAATCGACGCGCGAGCGACAGACTGGGAACATAGAATGAGGAATTCTTTAGAATTACCCGTTTTGAGGACAAAAGCGACGTGCCGGCTTTTTGCTATATATACCGAGATGAATATAAACAAGCTCTCTTAGACTTTTGACTATTCGATGCGTTAAAAGCTCTTACATCCGCGACTTGATTGAAGATGTTAAACAGTGCATTTTAGTTTGAGAAAATAATTTAAAATTTTGCTCGTATATTTTAGTGATTCAAAATAGTTGGTTATTTACGTGCTAACATGAATGTACTTCAGTGCACTTAGATACAAGGTAATAAAATTTAGTTTCACTGTACCAATTAGCAAAATTTACAACGACAAATGTATACACAAAAGTAGGCAGTTTTGGCGTATATTGGTGAAAGAAGTATGAAGTTATTTGCTATTTTCGGGGTGTTAATAATTAAATGGTTCAAATACGTGTCTGGATCCACGAAACAAGGGTCAGATATACACAGATGAATTCCGGAAAAGCCCAGAAACAACTTTAAATAAATGGCGATGGAGTAAAATTTAAAAGCGTTGAGAATTAGAAGCCGTAAATATAATCCTGTTGGAATGGTGTGATTAACTAAAGGGACGATGTACTTTGAAGCTACGAGGACGGTGACCTTCAGGTAAATTATACTATTTTGTTTGACATTTTGTGTGTGTTGAATAACTTTATAATTGATTTACTTTAAATGGACATTAGTGAAATTGTACTAACCATAAAATTTTAATTTTAAGATGAAATTTGCTTGTTGAAGTAGAAAGGAGTATTTAGTTTTGATGTTCGGTAATATGATGAAAATTTGGGTATGTCTTTGAGCTCAATTAGACGAACCTGGTTAATTAACGTAAAGGGTGGTAGATGCTCCTTTATACTCAGACTCCGGTCTGCTTATATTGTTATATTAATTAGTAGGCATCCAACAAGGACTTTAATTTTGGATGCACATTAAAATGATAATAAAATTAATCTTGAAATTCTTTTTAAAACTGAAATTTATGCTGAGTTTTAATTTTGAAATTTTAATGTATTCTGAATATTGATGTAAATAGAGTTAACGTTGATGTTTTTGGTAGGAATGTGTTGTTTTTTTTTATGAATGAGGAGGTTTATAACATTAGGTGAGCAGCCGAGGCGAAAAGAGGATCACAGCCGTTTATGACGCCCAATCTGTGGGACTAGAATTTTTTTGTTGAAAGGACCCAGTTCCCGCAATATATATATATATATATATATATATATATATATATATACAGGGTGGTCCGGTTTTCATTAGCCAGCGTATATCTTCTGAACTATGCAAGATATAGAAAAATTTCATAGGAAAACGTTTTTTGAATATATTTTCTCTACAAATATAAGGCATTAAGTATTTTTCATGGCCTACTATATTTGAGCAATAATATGTCGCTTTGGTTTTTTTAAATATAACACCCTGTATATTTTTTTGAAAAAATACTCTACTTGAAATTGTCTTTACGGCAATATATCACAACCAATGATTTCTTGTCAGAATGCGTTAAATAACTCAAATAATAGAATTCCAATAGGAAACTGTGATTATGATTTATTTACTGTATAAGTTAATAAATTGAAAATGTTTTTATACAATCATCAGAAAATAATAGCTAACAGGAAAACTGATTATCTTAGTAAATGTTCAAATTGTTCACCATTACTTTCTAAACATTTATTAACTCGAATAATTAAATTTTTTCTTGCATCTTGCAATATGACCGGGGTAATTAGCATGCAAGCTGCTTTTATTTTTGTGATTAACTCTTCAAGATTTTGAAAAGGGGTAGAGTTAGATACACTCGGTCTCTTAAAAACCCCCAAACAAAGAAGTCGAGAACTGACAAATCAGGTGATCGGGGAGGCCACAAAATCGGTCCCCTATTACCGATCCAGTTCTGACCAAACTCATTATTTAAATAAGTTGTAACATTGATTCCATTATGTGGTGGAGCGCCATTGTGTTGAAACCATAAGTTTCGCCTGATAACTAGGGAAATATTATCTAAGAAATCTTGAAACGAAGTTTGCAAAAACATCAAATATCTATTTTGGGTTAAACTACCATAAAAGAAATATGGACCCAGTAAGCGGTCACCTACTACACCTATCCACACATTCACTGAAAATCGTACTTGTGAACGGGTTTCAACAAATTGCTAAAGATTTCTATCATTCCAATAATGTGTATTTTTTCTGTTAAAAATATCATTTTTATGAAAGTTAGATTCATCAGTCCAAATTATACTATCTAAAGATTTTCTTCCTAAATTCAATATCCCTATACAAAAATCAACTCGGCTGTTGGGATCATTAGGATGTAATGTTTGAATCAAACGCTAAATGCTTTCATTGAACGTCGCCTCAAAACATTAAAAATCTGTCTTCGTGAAACTTTTAATTCAGCTGCAGCTTATCTCGTAGAAACTTTAGGATAAACTCTAAAGTAGGCCAAAATAACCAACTTACGATCTTCGTTATGTTGTACTTGATTTCTGGTGGTAGTTGAAAGCTACCATAGGACCTTAAAGAATTTTCTAAATTCTTAAATGTATTTATATTTGGCTGTCTACGGTCAGGATATAAGTTTCGATATAAAACTGCAGCTTGACGTTTATTGGTGTTTGACCTATGAAAACAGCATAACATATCAACTTTTTTGAAAAATTCATTTCCATTATTTTGCGTGAAACAACTATTAATAACACAATACTACTTTTACTTATTAATGTGACAGATAATTGTGAATAAACAACTAAAATACTGCAATGGTATTTGTTAACAGAAACTATCGGACTGCTATTGACATTCTATTATTTAGGTTATTTAGCGCACTTTGAATAGAAATCATTGATTGTGGCATATTGCCGTAAAGACAATTTTAAGTAGAATATTTTTTCAAAAAAATATACAGAGTGTTCTATTAAAAAAACCAAAGTGACATATTATTACTCGAATATAGTAGGCCATGAAAAATTTTTAATGCCTTATATTTGTAAAGAAAATATATTCAAAAAACTTTTTCATATGAAATTTTTCTATATCTTGCATAGTTCAGAAGATATACGCTGGCTAATGAAAACCGGAGCACCCTGTATATATATATGTATATATGTATATGACAATTAAAATAAAATATTTCAGGCACCGTGAGCATACATAGTGTTTTTCTCATTTACACGCTTATATACAAATATCGTAAATATAAATTCAACATTTCCCAAAATTCAAGAATTCTATACAGCACCATAATTAGTTCTTCCTTACAAAACCCAAATTTAAAAAATAAAATTTATACCATTACCAACACTACTAATAAATATCCTACAATACACTAGTATCAAAAATAAATCTCTCAAGGTACCCCTTTCTAAAACCCATTTTTATAATTGCTTAATTACCACAATAAGGACTTTAATAATAAATCATAAAATTTGTAACCTTTAATTAACTTTCATTAGAAATGAAACCGCCAAAATTAAATTCATTTTTGTCATATTAACAGCAGATCTTTTCCATTTTAAGAATGTTTTCAAAAATAAATTCCTTATAACATCATATAATAAATAAACCAAAATTCGTACAATAAAATTATTTAGAAGTATTTTCAAAATAAATTTCTTTTTATATCAATTACTAATTAAAGCATCAGATTCGCACAAAACATATTAGAAATGTTTTCAAAAAATACCTAAATAGTTGGCAGTACAACTGTTTGCATATTACACCATCTGTCCAAGTCAAATTCTTACATCTTCTATGAGAATATCATACATTAGTATTCTATTTTACTGTTTCCAAATTTCCAATTAAAATGCAACTTTCTATTCTCTTCTCTGAAGATGACTGTTTAGTTTCAGTATATCTTGATCACCAACAGGGTTAGCACATTTTACATAATTTTATAATTCGCTACTTTTTAATAATTTTTAAGAGTATTAACCCTTTAATTAATTTTTTCTCATAGTTAAAAAAGAAATGTAAACGATCAAAATTCAAGAGAGCCTTCCTTGAATTCCCTGTATTTATCACAGAAAAAACACAAGCAAATTTTGTTTATAATTCAAGTTCCCACACTTTCTATGTGTGTGCATTTAATTATTACAATTGGCTTATAAAAATTAAAGTTGTTTATTATCTTTCAAACACTTACATGCCCTAAAATTGTTGACACCCAATTAAACTGCCATATTTATCTCCTTTATTTTGATTAGAGTGTCTGGAAGCCCGATAAATTCACTTACTCAAGAGAGTGTTTTGCTATCGCTTTAAACACCTATGTTGTAAATACAAACACCTGCATTCTACTTTATTTAAATTAATATTTCTGTGACTTCTTATCTTGATTGCTATGCCTGGACACTTGATACATATTATTTCTATGCAACTAATGTTTTCAAATAGTGTTAACTTTAATCTTTATAAAGTGTATTCTATCTTTATATTACTTCGTTTAGTTGTTTCAGTTTCTATAGATGTCAGAGTTTAGTTGTTTATATAAAGATATTGATTAGGGTGTTACGAGATAAGTATAGAACCATCTTAATTACTCTCAAAAGTTAACCATTGATGTAGTTTTTCCGTTATGGGTGATATAAATTGACACTAAAAGAATGGACCTGGTTAAAAAAATATCAGCTTGTGTTAAAACTAGAAACTGATTCTAAAGGTAGACAGTTTTGATTAGGTACTTTGAAAGACACTTAACAATTTCAATTAAGAAAACTTGAAATGAATACCTGCAAAAATCTATTTTAATTTCGAAGAAGATTTCGCGGATGGTTGTGGTGCGGTTGAATATGATTTGTAGATCAAAGAGCAAATTTATTAATGTTGAAAATTCTCGGAATACATTGATGGAGAGAATTTATTGCTATTAAATAATAATTTAAAGTGACAAAGAATTATTAAGCGAAAACTTTTCTAAAAAATTTAGTAGGAAAAACTTGATATATTAAATTATAAATTGCTGTAATAATGTATTCATTTTCAAAATTGTTCTTAAATACGAAAAGAGGTTAAAAAAAGTTGTTCTAACAAGGATAAATTAAACTTCACGGGTTTATTCTAATGAAGGCAACGAAAATCTAAAATTTTATAATTAATTATGAAGGCCTGATTCTAGGAATTGATCAATTCGGAAATTAAGTTTGCGGTTTAAGAAAGGGATACCGCGTAAGATTTGTTCTTGAATTTAATGTTCTACGATATTTATTAAGGCTTTATTCAGACTATTTGATTATGTAAATGATAATTATAATTTTGTATAAACGAAGTATTTGTGGTGTTGTATATAGAATAAAGGAGTTGGTGGATAATTTGGATTTGAGATCATCATGCGTAACCACATTGCCTGAGATAGCTTTATTGAACTCTTATGTTCTTAGTATTGAGGATGATAGAAGGTCGTTTTTTGTTATAAATTTTTTACGTTTTTATCCGATGGTGCAGAGTTAGTCCGTCATACTGAATGAGGTAGGTAACCAGACAGGAATTGTGTATATAGTCAAATATCACAACAATGTATATATATATATATATATATATATATATATATTGCTGTAGATCCTCTAAAATAATTCTCGGCCCACGGATTGGTCGTCATATAAATTGCTGTGGTTCTGCGGATTTAAGTTCTTATAATCGAGAGTTTTTCATTGAATACTTTTCAAAAAAAAATAAAAAGTTCACAACAAAAAAAATTTTTTTACCCTGATTTCTGCTTCAAAATAACTTCGCAGCTTCCCTGGCTAGCTCAGCTGTGCCTCTTCTTGGATACCTAAATTTACAATCATCCTTCCTTTCCACTCACACATCATTCAATAAAATCACAAAAAAATACAACAATCATACAATCTTTATTTACCGCTGTTTACAAACAATTATTCACAGATAAGTACAGTTTGGTACTCTAGTTACAACTCAATAAGTGCTATATTTGTAAAGTCCTTGTTTTAAAATTTTAATTGCAAACACATTTAATACAATAGGAGTAAATGGGCCCCAAATAATACCCTATATTTATTGCACACTGGAGTATGGTGAGCTCATAATAACCAAGTTTATTGTTGTATGCTTTTTACTTTGCATATAATTACTGCAAAATTAACAACCCATGTACCCTTAACAATCCAATTTAAATTCATAATTAAATTTAGTAAGCTTTACATACACCTTTTTTTTCAATATTTAACATACCCTAATAATTGATAAGTATACGTATCTTTTTCGATACGTTACATTAACCATAAATAACCCCAATGTTCACTCACACATCACAAATAATTCCACAAGTTTATCAGATAACAGAAAATAAAAATGAGTTACCTGGAAAATACTTCAAACCTTCCACCTCCTTGGGATGATGCACTAGAACCCCTTGGCTTCGTGACTATGCGCTCTGATCCTCCAGAACCCCTTTGTTTCGTGACTATGCGCTCTGATCCTCCAGAAGCACTTGGCTTCGTGATTATGCGCTCTGATCCTCCAGATAGATGATAACCTCAGTATACGCCGAGCTCGTTGCTATCAATTACCATACCATCACCGCATACAAATTCACGTACATTATACTTTTGTTTATTGATTTATTAGCTTGTTATGGTATTAGTTGGACCTCGGTTAATTTAATTCACTCGACACTACACCCGTTAATAACTACAAGGCCTCAACTTACCATGCTATAAGTGCTAATGCTATTTTTACTGAATTATACAATTTTCAATACTCACAAGCCTCTACTATCACCTCGGTTGATTATTATACATAGTCTAAAGCGATGAAAATACAAAGAGCGATAAGAATACAAAAAGGCGATAAAAATACAAAGAGAACGCTATTAATTCTCTTATAGTATTTATACAATTCAAAATGCCCCTCTCAGCCACACTTTACGCGAAATACTTCATTTAAAATGATATTTCTGCAAATTTTAATCTAACTGACTTAAAGCTCCCCGAAATTTACCTCGTGGACGCACAATATAATCCGAAAAACCGCATTCACCTGTCGCGTGTTCGTCCGTTGTAAGACTATCTATTTCAACCAATGATACAGTCCTGTGTCGTCATAAAACTCCGCCTGCAATATTTTTATCTCTGTCTTATGCATATTAGATGTCGCGTTCCAACCCCACTTGAGTTATATAAAATCGATATTGCTGACCGCGTCCTGACTCCACGTGGATACGAACGTGCGTTTTGAAACCAATGCTTTTATACACGTCTTTATCTGTAGCATATTATTGATCGTGCATCTCTTCCCCTCTTTAAGAAACTTTGTTATTTTGTTTATTCGAAGCAACTGACGGTTTGAAACTATATTCTACGAAGCCCGCTCTATTATGTTGATAAATTCAAAGAAGATAACCTTTCAAACATGCAGGTGTTCTTAATTATTGATCGTTTAAAATAACAATTCTCGGAGTCTATATTTCACGGTATTTGATACAACTGACGTCCTCGCTTGTTACAACGAACCTTTTGTCTTGGGATTCTCGATTTTCTTTACCCGGGTGTGTTTTCCAATGCTATTACACGTTGAATTAAAATAAATTAAATTAATTATGCGTTTCTATTTGTTTTTAAAACTGGTTTTCTTTATCTACCTATTACTTTTCAATCATTAATCATACAATACGTCAATACTTGTTCGTTTAAATTAAATAAATAAAATAAATTTTTCGCATAAATAAGTTGTTTCTTTCTCTATACAGGGTGTATGAAATTGCATTGCTTACCCCAAATTTAACCCCTTGAATCCATAACAATATATATATATATATATATATATATATATAATATCGCGTAATTTGTAGATCAATTGTAGATAGAAAAGGTCGTAAGGTCAAGCTAGGGTATATAGTCACAATCTACGATAAAGTTAATCAAGTATTTTAGACAATTAAGATTGCACATATTCAACTAAAGGTAACAATGTAGGGTAATTTAGTTTTGGTTAATTTAATTTTAGTAAGCAGCTTTGCATTTTATTTAGTTAGAGATAGTATGATATATTTTTAGAGTAGAAAACCAAGTTTGAAAATAACACGATGCAAATACCGCTTTTATTTTAATTTCCGATAGTGTAAGACAAATAGTAAAAGCTTTGCATTGGATCGATATTTTGAATGGTAAACTTGAAACGTTTTAAATATAGCATGTTAAATAAGAGCTTGTTTGGTTGGGGTAAGACAATCGATAGTTTCTCAGAATGTAAATGTACGTTACAAGCAGACACGGATCAATATTGCAGACAAAGTAGGATGTTAATAAAGTATATGCAAGACGAAGATGCAATTGTAAATATTAGTTAGACTTCAGAATAAACACGTGAACAAAGACAATTCTATAGCCTGTAGATAGAGAAAGACGAACAATGTTGATATCAATCGGGAAACTTGGAGAGAAATGAAGCATTGTGATTGGACGTTATAGATATACATGCAACATTTTCAAAGTTAGGTAGGGTGATATGCAACTGGGAATTTCATAAGAGGGGAGCATAAATAAGAACAGGCGATATATATGAGAGAGAAAGATGGAATGTGTTTTGTTAGTTTGGAGGGCGTGAATGTTATTAAATTGGAGTTCGTTACAACTAGTTTTCGATGAAAAGCTTCGACGGTTGACTATTTGCGAATGGGTTCCAAGTAATTTGAAATGGTTGCACGTTGTATTTCAAGGAAGGCTGCGAGCGGTTAGAAGTTTTCTTGGAAATGAACGACGGTTCGGTCGGTTACTAGGAGAAACAATGAACGGTGGGAGTTCTACGGAGAAATATTATTGTTCGTTATAGTTCTACGTGCTAAAACTTTGAAAACAGGAGAGACATGGATCCTATATAACCACCTCAGTGGAGGGTGAAATTCGCTTACTCTTACGCTTATTCCTACGTTCTTCGTTTGCCCACGAAGTTACTTCTTGTGAAAGTATTAAGTGATTTGTATATAATTAATTACACACAAGTCGGTGTGAAGTGATAAGTCAACATTAGTTAAAATTTGAGAAGCGCACACAAAGTATGTAAGTACAAGCGACTTCTATTTTGGTTTTGGAATGTATGAAAGTGTTAAAACTTGCAATTTAATGGTGAAGGCGGCAATTATTGATTAGTTTGTTATAAATGGGAGTATGGTATGGAAATTTTGGAAGCTGGAGACTTTTGGTCTATTGCAATTGAAAAGAGATGTTGGGGTAGCAGCATGCAAAGAGCGATGGTGATTTAACCGGTGAGCCGTTCCATAGACTAGAGCTGTACTAGACGGCATCATCTCCAAGGGCTTGTTGAGGATACCTGTTGCAGAATAGTTACCAGGTAACAATTTTTATAGAAACATTTTGTGATTATTGTATGTGTTTCTATTAACTTTTTGTGCTTAGAGTGTTTATATTTTTATAAATTTAATGAACTGAAAATTTTCATGGGACTTTAGATGTAGTTGAAATTTAGTCAGGTAGAAAAGGATAATAAACTTAACGATAACCAGATTATGTTGTACAAAGTAACGGGGACTTATTTTATTTTCACAGTGCTGTAAATTTGCACTCACTTTTAAAGAGTTTTACTGTGAGCTCATATTAGAGACGAGAATTAAAGTCAGCTATAAGGATAGCCCACTTACTTTAATAGGGTATATGTTGGATAAAGATATTAAATACCAATTCACTTTTGAAATTAAATTGCTTCTAGTGAAAGTTATGTTATTGTATGTAATGGAAAGAGTTTTGGAGGATGTAAATATTTATTTCGTGTAAATAGAGTGTGATGTATTTCGTTAGTTGCATTATTTTGAGTATGATTGTAAGGAAGTAGTTTCTTTTAAATTACAGCATAATGGCAGTTAGGTGGAGTTGAGATTCTGCAGTCCAGGTAGGCTTCTTGGAAAGTGTTTTCATAAGCAATTTTAGGAAGGAGCAGAGCAGCCGAGGTAACCTACACAATATTAATGACGGCCCACGCTGGGGCAATTTCCAGAGGTAAGCTTCACAGTAATTTATGTCGGGGCACAAGTCAATAAAAAGTAAGCTACACAACAATATATATATATATATATATATACACACACAAGCACTCATGCGCACCTCCATTTACCCAGGCACGCACGCATGGGTGCACGCGCACGCATCTACACACATGCACTACACACGCAAGCACGCACGCACGCACACACACAAAACATACACAACACACCGCACATAACACACCTATGCACACACGGACACGCGCCTGCACACAGAACATATACATAGCGTGTAAAAAATGTACTGAAACTTGGAATGCAAACATGAGAAGGTACATCATATATAAACATGAAGTGTCAACAGTCGAACTAAATTCGTGATTATACGCAAAAAAGTAAGTAGTAAAATTATGTACTACAATTTGTTACTTCTCTAGGTACACAATAAATAATTTTAACGTTTATTGAATTTTATGGTGTGAAGATTATAGTTCAATGTGTCTTTAAAAACAAAAGTGATACGTTTTAAAGTATTAGAGCACCTAAAAGTTTGCAGTACATGATGGAAAATGTTTCCCTGACAAACCTTACAGTAAGATTTTTAGAAAAAGGGTATTGTTTACAAGGTATCTTTTATTGGACCTGATGCGAGAATCATTTTTATTGAGACTATTTTTAATATAAATGTCATCAGATTAACACAAAAAGTCGAAAGTTGGAAATAAAAAGCAATTATTTCAAGATATTTGGCCTTTAGCTATTTTTTAATAAGTTTTAAGGCAAACCAGCTTGTTTATTCCGTCATGAATCAATCGCGGTCGTTAAAGAATCAAATTCTGAGCGACATAAAGAAACTACTGCAATCAAAAATGTATTTTCCTGCCAAACAGAGAAAACGCGAAATACTCAGAGTGAGTTGAGTTATAAAAAAGCAAACATCATCGCTAAGCAACAGCAATCTTTCCCTAGCGGAGTTTGTTAAAAAAATTATTCCACCACAGCTACGGCTTTTAACGAATCTATGTGTCACGCCAAACAGGCACGCGTTGTGTTTAAGAAATCAGAGAAAACTGTTACGGTAATCCGTGCGGACAAGAAAAAGTAAAGTACAATAAGCATAGTGACAATAATCTGCACCGAGTACCGTAACAAAACAAGGGCGATCGAAAGAATTAATGCCCTGCTAGCTAAGAACATCTTAAAGTGGAGTGCATCACACAGAAAGAAAAATGAAACTTCAAGAAAGAAATTTATTTACAAAACCTTAAGAAAACAACATGTTATAAAAGGAAAACCAACTCGCAAAAAAAACATTATCTAGAACATACCGGAGGATATACACAGTATAAAAATCTCCATAATATAATTAGTACACCCAACTACCTCAATTTAATTTTTAAACTAAAATAAGAATTAGTAAAAACATTAGAATTGTTCTGTTTTAGTTGAAAACGTCTTTTTCTTTAATAATTAATAGAACAAAAACAAAAAAAAAAACCTTACAGTAATCAATGAGAACAGACAACTGGTAGAAACGCGTTCCTTTCCGCCGCCGAAAACAATGATGTATCTTTAAATTTATATATACAAATTCATAGTACAGTCAATGCTGAACCGTTCTTCAATAAATACTCAACCAATAACAGTTGTCGCTGTATCATTTTCGACGATCGTAGCGGGGCAAGTTCAATTTCACACGGTAACACCTTTCGTTGTGCGATGAGTATCCCTATAAATTTGCAGAACAAGAATCGGTTGAACGTTTCGCTTCGGTCCCATACTGGTTACACTGGACCTGGGCGGGATCACAATACACAGTGTACCACAATCTTTTCCTGAAAAACCAAGTGAATCAAATTCAGAAGAAGAACAGTGTGCGGGGTAACTCTTCACTTTCCTTGACCAGTAGATAGTAGCACATCATTACCTGACCAAGGATATATGTCTATACATATTACGCAGCGATGAGTTGAATCAGTCGAAGGTAAATTAGCACCAATTGCAAGAAATAATTTAGTTGCTGGAAAACTCCATATTTCAAAGAAACTACTTCGTATAAACTAAGTTCAGAATTCCCAGTTTTAAATCCATCAGTGCCGTTTTATAGAAATAGCTTTCAATTCGAATAAAAGTTGGAGAACGAATGTCTTCAATAATGCAGAATAGGAAATCGAAAGCCAACAATAACTGACAACGTAAAACCCATTTTATAATACATGTCGCTAAATGAATGTCATATTTCCGAAAACAAATGCTCTAACCAACCAAAAACTACGTTTTAAACGTATTATAATATTTCTGAAACAAGTGCTTTAATAAATAGATACCCGATTTTAATAGTATTTTGAAAGAGTAAATGTGCTATATTTAGATGATAATACCATATACTAATAAAACCTATTGAAGAAATGCATAACTTTAACCTTTTCGGAAATATCTTACATCTTTGAGAACAAACGTTTTGACACCTAATACCAGATTTTAAACCCTATTATAATATTTTCGAAGCAAACGTTTTTTCTTTGATACGTAAATACCAGCTTTCGCTATATCCCAAATAAAATAAATTTCTGCACTTTGTTACAATAAAATCCCTTATATTTTCACGTTATCAGAATAGGATAGATTTAAAATCTTTAAATTTGTTACTAATAACAACAATCGTAAATTTTACGTTTACGTTTCCTGAAACAGCTTCGAAGTTCAAACTATAAGTGGGCACATATTTAACGATATATCTTCATACATCAATAATCAACTTAGATTGGGAAAATCCTTGTAGAGTTATCACTGATGCTGCACCGAACATAATTGGCTTGAATATAGTTAAACTGGGTCATCCAGTATCCAGTATATCTACAAAGGCAGACGGCTTGGTGTAAGGTACAGTTTTTCTGTTTTCTTTACTTTTGCTGCTATTTTGGAAGATAGGCACTTCTTTGGGTAATTCTGTAATTTAGTACTCATGATTATCCAATAAATTACAAACTGTACGTTACCAAATTCACGTTCACAATGCACGAGCGATTATGTAGTTATTCTGAAAGTCACAACTAGTTAAACTAAAGTTTGCGTTGGAGCACTTTTTACCATTTCCTTTTCTTTGTACATTAATGTTCATGTCAACAACTTGCTTACCAACTTAATTAACTCTTGGTTCATTTAAGTTAAGGTTGCGTTATTTAGGTCAAATGTTACGTTCTTATTCTTACAAAGTGCACTTCCCAAGTAGATACCAATGACTGCATATATTACTGTATTATTTCTTGTATATATTTAGGGTTGGAAAGATTATGTAAGTATGAATATGTTTTTTAGATTCTAAAATTTTATAATCGATATTTGCTTACATGCAAATTGATGTTATGTTTACATCACGTTACAACAAAACGATTACGTAAATGTGCGTTTTGTCTTTTGTAAATATTCTTTTTGAGACTATATGCTTAACTTACGGTTTGTAATATAACTATTTACCGAAGTATCACATTTTTCTTTCTGTATATAAGGCAATAATGCGTACATAGCTATAGTTTAAGCAGAATGCTAGTTTACATAATTACAGCAATCTAAATAAATACATCAGTTGTTTGATTACAATTTGTAAAGAGAAAACAACCAATACTAGGTTTCGCTGTTTCTGCAGCTCCTCAGATTTGTCTATTTTTTCCTTTCACAAAAACGCCAATAAAGCAGTGAAATCACAAGATTGACTCAAATTTAAATACAAAGATAAAAAATTTCAAACGCTATTTATCGAAATTCAACAATGAAAGCCGTAGGCAACTTTCTACAAAAGTACTACCACGCAACCGTATTGAGAACTCTGCAATCGGCTTCGAAACCGAAAATGAATTCTATACCAACAGTGTTTGTTGGTAATTCGTAAAAAAGAAAGAACAAATGACCGATCTTGCTGTTTCTGCAGTTCCTCAGACGGATTAATTTTTCTGTTCATTAAACGTTGATAAAGCTGGGAACTTATAAGTTTGGCCTTAATTTATATATAAAGCAGAAAATTTGAGCTAATATTATAATTTCAGGAATTTCTTGGCATGCAGCGAAAAATTAACCAATTGTAACGGGTGAAACGAGCGTGAAGATAATTAAATTTTGAGTTGCCCTGAAGGGGTGGAGACGCCGTAACGATATAAGGGTGCGTAAACTAACTGCAATGGTGTGGAAGTGGGTTCCTATGGAAGAATTATAAAAGAACATAACGAAATACGAAACAAAAATAATAAATAAATAAAAATAATAAATAAACTGGCAGAAATTACAAAATTCTACGTTACATTCGCTCTTACCCTGAAAGGCTTCTTTCTCTGTCTAAATCCAGGGACGCCACACCGTTTGTGTCGTTTAGATATTATATCTACACGGCATACGATTATCCCACATAAATCTCCTTTGCTTTGGTATTCTAAATTTGATCCTAATTAGGGAAAGTTTTCAAAATAAAATGCTTCTTCCAAATAAAATAAGATTCCCTCACTGAGGTAGCTGGATATCCTTTACAATCAGTAGACTTTACGTAGTTCCCAAATAAATTAAAATGAAGATCAATCTAAACTTAACATCTATTAACATATAATAATTTCAATATAAAGTTAAAAAATATACTTTCCTAAAACAAATTCTTAATCTGAAATATGGTCAAGTATTGCTGAAAGAAAGATACCGTAAAACAAATTTAAATCTAAGTCACCGACAAAACTATTCACCACTCACCTGTGTGAAGTTGGCAGCCAAAACTTAGCAGCCATTTTACCGAAACCACCCGAATGTTCATGGCCTAGATGTAGTATGGAAAACTTAATATCATAATCAATTATTAAATCTGTTTTAATATAAATTTAAAATAATAATGCAAAACTTTAATTTTTAGAGAAAAGATTCAATAGTTCATAACCCTATCCATTGAAATTATATCTTGAGCGCTTTATGGACTACAGTAAATCACACAAATCTAAATCCGATCCTAATTATAAATGTTAAATGAACAAAGATAGCAGTTCACATAATAGCGCTGGTCTTTTCAGTGCTGTCTTGCGAGGTTACTATTATAAAACGCGTAATACTTACCGCCCAGTTCAAAAGATAATTATGATATCTCGATTTTCAGATCAACCTATTATAATTTATTTCGCACCGAAAAAATGGAGTGCCAACTTGAAATTTTGCAAGGGGTTGAGGAATAATAGCAGCTACTTACTGTAAAACGCGCAATCTCTTCGGCCCCGTCCAAGGGTACTTTCTGGTACCTTGATTGTTCAGACCTACTATACCTTATTTCATACCGAAAAAAATGGAGTGCCAACTTGAAATTTTGCAAGGGGTTGAGGAATAATAGCAGCTACTCACTGTAAAACGCGCAATCTCTTCGGCCCCGTCCAAGGGTACTTTCTGGTACCTTGATTGTTCAGACCTACTAGACCTTATTTCATACCGAAAAAAATGGAGTGCTAACTTGAAATTTTGCAAGAGGTTGAGGAATAATAGCAGCTACTTACTGTAAAACTCGCAATCTCTTCGGCCCCGTCCAAGGGTACTTTCTGGTACCTTGATTGTTCAGACCTATTATACCTTATTTCATACCGAAAAAATGGAGTGCCAACTTGAAATTTTGCAAGGGGTTGAGGAATAATAGCAGCTAGTCACTGTAAAACGTGCAATCTCTTCGGCCCCGTCCAAGGGTACCTTCCGGTTAGTTTGATTGTTCAGACCTATTATACCTTATTTCATACCGAAAAAAATGGAGTGCCAACTTGAAATTTTGCAAGGGGTTGAGGAATAATAGCAGCTACTTACTGTAAAACGCGCAATCTCTTCGGCCCCGTCCAAGGGTACTTTCTCGTACCTTGATTGTTCAGACCTACTATACCTTATTTCATACCAAAAAAAATGGAGTGCCAACTTGAAATTGTGCAAGGAGTTGAGGAATAATAGCAGCTACTTACTGTACAACGCGCAATCTCTTCGGCCCCGTCCAAGGGTACTTTCTGGTACCTTGATTGTTCAAACCTACTATACCTTATTTCATACCGAAAAAAATGGAGCGCCAACTTAAAATTTTGCAAGGGGTTGAGGAATAATAGCAGCTACTCATTGTGAAACGCTCAATCTCTTCGGCCCCGTCCAATGGTACTTTCTGGTACCTTGATTGTTCAGACCTACTATACCTTATTTCATACAGAAAAAAATGGAGTGCTAACTTGAAATTTTGCAAGGGGTTGAGGAATAATAGCAGCTACTTACTGTAAAACGCGCAATCTCTTCGGCCCCGTCCAAGGGTACTTTCTAGTACCTTGATTGTTCAGACCTACTATACCTTATTTCATACCAAAAAAATGGAGTGCCAACTTGAAATTTTGCAAGGAGTTGAGGAATAATAGCAGCTACTCACTGTAAAACGCGCAATCTCTTCGGCCTCGTCCAAAGGTACCTTCTGGTATCTTGATTGTTCAGACCTACTAGACCTTATCTCATACCGAAAAAAATTGAGTGCCAACATGAATGTTTTCAAGGGGTTGAGGAATAATAGCAGCTACTCACTGTAAAACGAGCAATGTCTTCGGCCCCGTCCAAGAGTACTTTCTGGTATCTTGATTGCTCAGACCTATTATACCTTATTTCATACAAAAAAAATGGAGTGCCAACTTGAAATTTTGCAAGGGGTTGAGGAATAATAGCAGCAATCTGTACCATGATTGTTCAGACCTATTATACCTTATTTCACTACGGTAGAAATTAAGTGCCAACTACAGTTACGAAATAATTGCTATATACGGTGGATTACGTGTACATTTCTTAGTGTAAGAACATAGTCTATTAATTTTTCCTGTCATAGTATATACATTTTTCTGTAAAGTTTAGCGTTTTTGTTTGCAAATTTTTTTGTTTCCGCTTCGAGCGCGAGCAGAAAATGAAAACTAAGCATGAAATCATTGTTGCCTGTGATACTCTCAAATCTGTAGTTTATGTACATAGCAATTGTTTTACGTACGTTTCTGCTGATATAGTAGAAACCACAAAAGAAGTCCTCTACGTCATAGATGTCTAACTCAATCCAAACATACGTTTAAGATTATTTAAAAGCTTAACTAATGTATATGATAAAGATAGTAATACGACTTGTACGTGTTTTAAGTAAAGACATACGTGAACACGTTCATCTGGGAAAACGACAGAGAATAGTATGTGCCGTATGTTTTGAATTATATACTTAACAGACTAATCTTTGGTATAATTATGCCTTTTCTTTAAAATAGGATATCTTTCTTAGTTTTTTTGTAAATGGAATATAGTTTTTAAAGTTATAAAAGCTTAACGGAAACTTCCAAATCGGAATATTTACTGGGTATTTATGAACTAGATGCTACATTGACTTAAAATTTAACTTAATTCGTACAAATGCAAGTGATGACGCAGACGACTTCTTTTATGGTTTCGACTATATAAGGTTTTATTTAGTAATAGAATAGACCAATGAACACTGCTTACTATTTTAATTTTATCAAAAATAAATGTTTGATCAATTACAAAGGTTTCACATATACATACATCACAAAAACTTTATAAATATAATAATTATGACTTACACAATAAGTGGCAGTTTGTAATTCATATCACAATATTCTACTTGTTCATTAATATTGAATCTCAAACACAACATACATGTCTGAAACTTACGTATTTTGGATTAATTACTTTTGAACTGATTTTTAAGGCAAATGTATTTATATGCAAACACTTAATTAACTATTTGTTTCAACTTGTTATATGATTGTGAAATTATTCGTATAAATTTTTGCATGAAAAAATGGGTAATCATTACAGTTGTCAGTAGAATGATTTCCCCCACTTAAGGTATAGTTCGTAATGTCAGTTCCAGGGCTGTTATGCAAAGATAAAAATTGATAAATATGTGTATATGCCATATTTTATATTTTTCTTCGCGAATCGGTTAAGTAGAATTGCGGCCGAGCTTGTGATATTTGATAAACAAAGCTGTTCTTAAAATTTTCGACATAGATCGCACATATTATTTATTGTTTTTGTGTTTGGAGTGATATCATTCTCAATTTCATTTTTAGTAAGCAGGCATTTATTGTGAATCAGCCTATTGCAGAATTGACATTTGAAGCAATCATCTAGTTTATTAACATCGCTTGAACAGAAAAGGCACTTGTTTTTCATACAACAACTGTTTACTAAGAGCAGCATTTTTAAACGTCTTCTGTAGATACTCAAATCGGTATCTGCAGTCAGTGGTTGATTTCTAGTTACTTTAGAAAAAAAGTATATTACAAGAATGCCGCAATTAAAAGAGTCTCTTTGGCGAATATGTTCAACTACTGCAAACTTCCAGTTCTTTGGGGAGATGTCTTTATATTGAAGAAACTTGAAAAATTTTGATTTATAGATGTTCTTATAAACAATCTCGTTTCCCATTGGTTCTAAAAGTGTAATTTCCTTCTTATCAAAATCCGCTATAACCAATAGATAATGACTATTATTTTCAATAGGAAATACAACCTTTGCTTTGTTAAAATGAATTCCGTTAATAAAAGGAGTGATTAAAACTTCGTTACCAAAAATAATTGAAGATTTTGCTACGGAAATAATTTGATATTCATAGTTAGAATTCAAAATATGGAAGCAGTGGTCAATTACAAAACTGCTAACCCATTGACCATCATCTAATGTAAGAAAGTCATCAATAATAAGTTCTTTTAAAGAAAAATTAACGGCAGGATTAACTGTAACAATATACCCTCTTCTATTATTTAACTCCGTGCAATACTGTATACTGTCCACAAGACCATTTTCTAAAAATGATATATTTTTTAAAGTTGTCCATTTTCTTTCCTCATGTGAAAAATTGTTGTTGGGGTAGACAAGTTCAGGAAGCATGTGGTATAAATAAAAACTTTTTAACCTTTTCAGCATAAAGTTCCAGAAGTTTCTAGATCTATTGATTCTAATGATCTATATTCCCTTAAATGTGAAAATAATGAGATCACACCAAGCTCTATCAGTTATTTCGAGAATACCCTGTATCTGGTAATGATAGTCGTGATTACGGAGTAACGCAAATCCTTCTCTGTTTAAAAAATTAAATTTGTATGTTTCAGGATTGACATCCTTTAGATTGAACGGTGATTTAATTTTAATTATACCATCGTCACCTACTAGTCCGTCCGGAGAAGCAGCTAGAAACGGCAAACTAGAATGAACAAATAGTCCAGCTGGGTTGCATAAGCAATTTGTTTTGCTAATATATTCGTTTTTGGCCAGTTGTTGATATCTGATATCATTTTGCATGGTTAATGTACTTATTTGGGTTTGGTCTATTACTGCTTCTATAATACTTTTAAAAGAGTCAGGGCTTTGAACTTTACAAATTTTTCCAAAGTATGATAAGGTAACTTTATTTTTTGTTTGTTGTCTCCACTCGAAAGAATTTTGTTGTTGCGTTGAAAACTGCAATTTTGTTTTTTCTGCCTCTGATATCTGGAGGCTACTAAGAAATATGTTACACTCTTTATTGATATTATGAATGGTTCCTGTACTGCTAACGTTGTTGAAGGAAATTGCAATTGTTGTTGATAGAGTACACAGTTTACAGATAAAATCACCTTCGTATGCTTTATTAGAAGCAGATCCTGTATCACAATCCTGGTGAATCCATCTACTACAGACATCGCATTTTACCCAATCTGTGATTTCAAAAATTATTCCATGACCACAATAAGCACACTGAGGAAGTTCTGGATCATCTTCTGGGAAGATAGCATCGTCAGGCAAGGATTTTGTGTTTTGCTTTTTTAGAAACCTTCCGTCAAAGTGAGTTATTGTTTTTTGTGTTCGTTTTGACCAATGTTCTCGTGCCGATTTCTTTTCAGTTGGATCTCTTTTGGTTAAACGGGTTTTTTTAATTTTTAATTTATTTTCCAGCGCAAGGGACAGCACATCTTCTCTAAATTTTCTGATAAATTGTGAGCATTTCAAATTCTTTTGTCCCTGTAATTTAATATTTTTAAGCTGTCCGAAATAATTTTCAACATAGGAATTACTGAGGGGTTTTCTGCTTTTTAACATTAGTCCACTCCATAATGGAGCAAATGGCAGATACTTTTTCATAATAATGTTAAAAAACTTTTCATTGCGGTACGGGTTTACTTGGTTTCCATTCCCAATTATCTTTACCGTTTGAATTAATTTAGAGAATCGTTTATAATAAGGACTGCTTTTAAATATACTAGCTGCCTTAGAATATTTATTAAAAATATGTTCAAATGTGTCGTTGTTGAGGTCATACAGTAGAGTGTCGCGGAGTAATATTTCAAGAAACTGAAGAGCATTGTCGGTTTAGAAGCTTGTGGATTTTGAAATTAAAAGAATATACACAATACACATGTTCTACAAAAGCGTCAAAATTGTGTAAATTATCAATTAACATTAACGTAGCCACTAAATCCTTAAAGTATTGGACTTGCATACTATTCTTAGCACATACATCTACATCTTTACACACCATCTTCATGTAATGAGCACAACATAAATGAATTCTTACAAAGCCTTTCTCCTTAGGTTCTATCCCAATCATGTTAAAAGAGTAGCATTTATCAAGGTATTCTGACAAGGTGAATCTATTGAACGCTTTAGAAATAGCGTGCAAGTTTGCAAATGAAAAGTCGGTTACGACTCCAGAGAATGCCGGCCAATTATTATGCTTCTCGGAAAAATAACGAAAATCATGCAGCAATTTAAAAATTGTATTTGAGTCATGTACGGCCGATATCATGGAAAATATGGGATATATCCTATTCAGCTTTTCAATACTCACAACTGCAGTATAGAAATACATTTTACATTTCTTTAAAAATGGATTTCTAACTACACCTAGAGCTGGCAAAATTCGAAAAAGTTGTATTCGATTAATCGAATTTTGCAGTATTCGCAAACCGATTAAACCGATTAATCGATTTTCTATCGAATATTGGGTTAATCGAATATTCGATTAATCGGTTAATCGAATATTCGATTATTCGATTAACTGATTAATGGAATAATCGGTTAATCGAATATTCGATTAATCGGATAATCGAATATTCGATTAATCGGTTAACCGATTATTCGATTGTTAACAAATTTTTTAGTTAACTAATTGGTTAGTTCATTAATCGGTTAGTCAATCAATCGTATGGTTGTCTAGATAATCTATTAATCGACTAACCCTTTAATCGACTAATCAACTAGTCAAACATATTATTTCTAACCAAATAATCGTTTGTCTGATTAATTCACTATCGTGCGGGGTAGTCAATTACAAAATCCATCAAGTCGTGTTTCATTTCATTTTCAAGTATCCTCCATCTAATAGCAAGATCTTGTCCTGAACTTGTACTATGTATGGTTGTATTTTTGTCTTCCCTCACGTAATAGCTTGCACACATAGGAAAACGAAAACTTGGACTCTATATACGTAATACAAATAATACGGCTATAATTTAGTTAGGTATTATAAGTTCAAGTTAGAAACAACCTTACAAAATAATTTTAAAATTATAAACTTGCAGTTTAATAAGCAAGAACTAAATTATAAACTATAATAGTGGACCCACTCAGGTAATCGGAAATCGAACGACTATTAATACAGGCGTTTCCTTACTATATTATTATACACTCGCGTAGGTAGTTGATTTTAATCTATTAGGTAATCAAACTGAAGTATATATACGTCACGGATCATGTTAGCCAATTAACACAATAAAAAATTATTCTTCCAATTGATTCAAGTCAGTTAATCAAATAACAGTGATTATAGGTGTTGGTGGATGTATTTCTAATTTGTTTGACAAAAATATATCGTTTGTAATTTTGTGTACAGGTCTGGTTCCTGTACACAGGTCAGAGCACGCTTAAGTTTTATTAGTTCTTGGAAGGTTTAGTTTAAAGTAGAATCGAGGGTCTTCCTTTGTATTATAAAACGGACGTTGCTCCTTTTACGATAAATCTTGTACAACATGCTTGTACTGTTATATTTTTAATTTGACTAGAACTTTCGTTTTGTAAGGACTTGCCTCTTAATAGAAATAAAAGCAAACCATTTTCCTTTTAACTGTATTTTATTTACCCATAATTTTTAATAGGTGTGTCTTATTGGTCGACTAATCGAATATTCGATTATTCGAATATTCGATTATTCAAATATTCGATTATTGGAATATTCGATTAATCGATTATTCGAATATTCGATTAATCGATTATTCGACTAATCGATTTGTTAATTTTTAAAAACCGCGATTTTCGATTAATCGATTAATCGAAAAATCGATTAATCGAATTTTATTGCCAGCACTAACTACACCTCCTGTAGCATCAAACTAAATTAATAGCTGATCATCCTCAGATTTGAGTGATTCTAAAACTTCCACTTGCTCCAAACTAAACAGTTTTACATTAAATGGCACACTAACCTCTTTTATAAATTCAGGATGATCCAACTGCATTAACATAACATCAAGAAGATCGTTTTTATGCCGATCAAGATGCGACATGGATTCTGATCTAATTTTTCTTACAACATGATTAGAGTTTTTCCCTTATATAATACATTTTGGTTAGAAACCAAAAATGTGTGCCTTTTATAATTTGCAGACCGTTCGCGTAAAAGTTCATTTCGTACGATTGATCTTCCCACACCTTTTACACTAGCAGTCAAATAGTTTGGATAGTTATAATCTTTTGAAGAACTAAAAACTTCGACCTTTCTATTACGTATAGAAATTCTAAACTTTTTACAATTGTAATTATTATGCTTACAGACTCCGTAAATGTTAAAAACACCACCTTTCTTTTGATACTTTACATACTTAAATACAATGATACAAACATTATTTACATATTTACATATTCTGTTTCTTAAGTAATATGGATAATATTTTCCTTGCAGTTTCCCATTTTGATAAATTAATGTAAATAATCTTTCCTCAATCACAAAAGAACCCTCCAATATTGTACAATTTTTATACGTAATGTTGTTCCTATTTTTACCGCTGTCCAAAATGTTTTGAGCATTAACTGGTAAAATGTTTGACATTGCATTGGGACTTGACAAATTCAGAATCTCTTTGGGAACATCAAACTTTTTTGGTGTAATAGTTTTGTTAACATCCTTTTTTATAATACACAAATCAATAGGGATCATTATTTGAGAGATAGGGTCGTCAATTGTATATGAAGTTAATGTCGACGTTTCTACATTTGGTGCATAAGAACAGTTACTCGCTTTCTTGGCACTATTCGGCGTTTCCTTATCAAAATCATCTTCACTTCTTTCGGGAGGGAAAAAACAATTTTTTTCATTTTCATGTTGCTCCGCAGTTAACATCGACGTTTCCACACTTTGTGCATTAGAACAGTTACTCGTTCTTTTAACAGTATTTGGCGTTTTCTTTATAAAAATTATCCTCACTTTTTTGGGGAAGGAAAATACTTTCTTCATTTTCGTGTAGCACCGCATTTTTGAACACATTGGTCTCTATTTTTAGATGATCGCATTTTTCTACATCTTTGATACTTTCTAGAATTTTATAGTTTTTTTCGATTTGTTAAAGAATTTTTCATGTTTAAGTTTTTGCATAATTTTCCATGGAGTGATTGCTTGTCTCTCCAATTGCTTGGCATATGCAAGGTTACCGCATTGATTTTATTTAATATAGAATGAAGTGCCTTCAAATGAATTGTTTTCTTAGGTATAATATCAGAAACATTTCCACAATAATTGATAAAATATTCCTAAAGTTTGAAGTATTATTGATAATTCGTGATATTACACTGATAAAACCATATTTGGTACCTTTTGGGGCTAATGCAATGCAATCGTAAATTTTCTTGTTAAGTTCATATTGGTAGTTGAAGAAAAAGGTCGTATTTTAGTATTTCCAAAGCTATATTTTCATAGGCTTTGCGTTGTGATATGAATATTTTACCCATTCTTTGTTTCTGTACTAATATTTATATTTGTATGAAAACTAACTTAAATCGAATAAATAATGTCTAAGAAAGATTCTAATACGAATCCACTACAATACTGTTCAATAAGTAATTAATCACAAAATGTAGAAAATACAAGAATACTAGAAATAAGTTAATAAACACGAATAACTATTCAATAAATTCTATTAATAAAATATTATAAAATAAATTCTCATCGAACAAAGGGACGAAAACTAAAATGCACAAATGCTTAAAAATGTGCGCTGTATCGAAATTCAACAAACCAAGAATACAAATTAAATTATTAACTTATTATACATATGCTGAATTCTAAACGACAAAAATTAAAAGCCTAATCTGGTAACAACGTAAACAAATTGATTAGATTTTATTACATTAAACAGAAATAGAAGACAGAATTACGCAAAATTTTATATCTTCAAAGAATTAAGATTTCATATAAAATACAAAAAGAAAACATATATGAAAAATCGTAAACAATCGCTAAAAAAATATTAACACAATAGAAGAAAAAAGACGAATTATACTACAACAAACCCAAATCTGTATCAAAAATTGATAAGTTCACTGTTAAATAAGTTTTATTATAAGGTGTTTATACTAATCCTTAACAGTAAAAAGTAGCCACTATATACAACACAAATACCCTTAAAACATAATTAAACCATAAACATAAAATAAATGAAATTTAATAAACGTAACAGTTTAACATTTACGTTAATCAATTTATTATACCGCCAATGAAATATTTTGACTGATTATGTGTGAAATTTCAATTATGAACAATATCACCATCAGTTCATATAGTGTATGCGTAATTTTTCTAATCACGATAATATCCGGATTCCGGAAGCTTTTCTATTGATGCTGTTGACACTAATAGTTATGTGGGGAATTAATAAAGTCTACAGCAATACAAAGCTGTTCAGCAAAAGTTTGTTAATAAGCAGTAAATAGAAGCGATAAATTGTGTTCTGCTAAAAGCCACGGAGACCGTAATAATAATGTTATGGCTTTGAAGTGAAGATGCCAACAAAAAAAGAGACTTACCCATCCATATCTAGATTCTACAAGAATATTAAGCAAATTTGTTGTGTAAGATACCGGGAAGCTGGAAACCAAATCTGTCCACAGTGAAAAATTGCAGATAAAATGTAAGAGTTGAAAATAACACATAAAGAAAAACTATTTACGTACACTTCATTAATATGACACTAAAATTTCCGAAAAATATTACGTTTGAACATGACAAATACCAACAAACAAAGTAATACACAAATATAAAAATAACTGATTTTGCCGTTCAAAGATTAATCATCCGCAATATTCAAAAGTATAACGACAACTGAAAATCCTGGTCAATAACTGACTTTCTGGGTGATATATCATTAAGAGGGTTAATGGAAATTTAAATACCTTTGCTAACTTGTTGTTTAATTACCATCACAAGGGTGAGAGTTTTACTGCAAAAATGTACACTTTAATTGTACCATAGGATGCATGATTTCAAAAGTGATTTGAGTACCACCAACTACATTTTGTTTGGAGGAATGGCCTAAGTCATCATACTTAATAGATTTTTTAACCTAGTCAATATATTTTCGAAAGCTAATACTGAAATGCTCTATACAGTTTTTAAATCGAAAAGTAGCTGATGCACTAACTATATATTATTCTTATATATATATATATATATATATATATATATATATATATATATATATACGAAGCAATATGCAAATCGACATCCCACCTCACTTTTTATTAGTAGACTTTACACTATAAAGAACTTTATACATATACTTATGTCAAATAAATGAATACATCTTAAACAAGTTGGACTTGTGGTATAATAAGACACAAATTCCTCCACCACATTCCATCTGCATTGTTGTAACTTTCGGAGCGATTCCGTAGTAATTACAACAGTCGCTAATTAGCCAGTCACAGATTCCAATCGTTTGTGAAAAGATAAAATATCCGCAACTAGCAGAAAGTCTAGAATACCATAATTACTCAGTCGGTAGAACTCTATTACAAATTACTTAAATTTTAACTTTCATCAAACAAAACCCGAACGCTACTACGTGTAATCTTGTATATTCGCGATGATCCACACAAACCTTACCAGCAACGTATTGTCATAGCTTTCTGGACAAAATTCAAAGCAGTCACTCCACTGTTTCAGTGTGAATTTAGCTATAATGGACCCGAATAATCGAGGCACCATAAAGTGCCCTTGGACGAGGCCGAAACGATTGCGCGTTTTACTGTAAGTAGCTGCTATTATTCGTCAACCCCTTGCAAAATTTTCAATTTGGCACTCCGTTTTTTTTCGGTATGAAATAAGGTATAATAGGTCTGAACAATCAAGGTACCAGAAAGTACCCTTGGACGGGACCGAAGAGATTACGCGTTTTACAGTGAGTAGCTGCTATTATTCCTCAACCCCTTGCAAAATTTCAAGTCGGCACTCCATTTTTTTCGGTATGAAATAAGGTATAATAGGTCTGAACAATCAAGGTACCAGAAGGTACCCTTGAACGGGGCCGAAGAGATTGCGCGTTTTACAGTAAGTAGCTGCTATTATTCCTCAACTCATTAGAAAATTTCAAGTTGGCACTCCATTTTTTTCGGTATGAAATAAGGTATAGTAGGTCTGAACAATCAAGGTACCAGAAAGTACCCTTAGACGGGGTCGAAGAGATAGCGCGTTTTACAGTAAGTAGCTGTTATTATTCCTCAACTCCTTGCAAAATTTCAAGTTGGCACACCATTGTTTTCGGTATGAAATAATGTATAGTAGGTCTGAACAATCAAGGTACCAGACGGTACCCTTGGATGGGGCCGAAGAGATTGCGCGTTTTACAGTAAGTAGCTGCTATTATTCTTCAAACCCCTTGCAAAATTTCAAGTTGGCACTCCATTTTTTTCGGTATGAAATAAGGGATAATAAGTCTGAACAATCAAGGTACCAGAAAGTACCCTTGGACGGGGTCGAAGAGATAGCGCGTTTTACATTGAGTAGCTGCTATTATTCCTCAACTCCTTGCAAAATTTCAATTTGGCACTCCATTGTTTTCGGTATGAAATAAGGTATAGTAGGTCTGAACAATCAAGGTACCAGAAGGTGCCCTTGGACGGGGCAGAAGAGATTGCGCGTTTTACAGTGAGTAGCTGCTATTATTCTTCAACCCCTTGCAAAATTTCAAGTTGGCACTCCATTTTTTTCGGTATGAAATAAGGGATAATAAGTCTGAACAATCAAGGTACCAGAAAGTACCCTTGGACGGGGTCGAAGAGATTGCGCGTTTTAGAGTAAGTAGCTGCTATTATTCCTCAACTCCTTGCAAAATTTCAAGTTGGCACACCATTATTTTCGGTATGAAATTAAGTATAGTAGGTCTGAACAATCAAAGTACCAGAAGGTACCCTTGGACGAGGCCGAAGAGATTGCGCGTTTTACATTAAGTAGCTGCTATTATTCCTCAACTCCTTGCAAAAATTCAAGTTGGCACTCCATTTTTTTCGGTATGAAATAAGGTATAATAGGTCTGAACAATCAAGGTATCAGAAGTACCCTTGGACGGGGCCGAAAAGATGGCGCGTTTTACAGTGAGTAGCTGCTATTATTCTTCAACCCCTTGCAAAATTTCAAGTTGGCACTCCATTTTTTTCGGTATGAAATAAGGTATAGTAGGTCTGAACAATCAAGGTACCAGAAAGTACCCTTAGACGGGGTCGAAGAGATTGCGCGTTTTACAGTAAGTAGCTGCTATTATTCCTCAACCCGTTGCAAAATTTCAAGTTGGCACTCCATTTTTTTTCGGTATGAAATAAGGTATAATAGGTCTGAACAATCAAGGTACCAGAAGGTACCCTTGAACGGGGCCGAAGAGATTGCGCGTTTTACATTAAGTAGCTGCTATTATTCCTCAACTCCTTGCAAAATTTCAAGTTGGCACTCCATTGTTTTCGGTATGAAATAAGGTATAGTAGGTCTGAACAATCAAGGTACCAGAAGGTACCCTTGGACGGGGTCGAAGAGATTGCGCGTTTCACAGTGAGTAGCTGCTATTATTCCTCAACTCCTTGCAAAATTTCAAGTGAGCACTCCATTTTTTTCGGTATGAAATATGGTATAATAGGTCTAAACAATCAAGGTACCAGAAAGTACCCTTGGACGGGGTCGAAGAGATAGCGCGTTTTACAGTGAGTAGCTGCTATTATTCCTCAACTCCTTGCAAAATTTCAATTTGGCACTCCATTTTTTTCGGTATGAAATAAGGTATAATAGGTCTGAACAATCAAGGTACCAGAAAGTACTCTTGGACGGAGCCAAAGAGATTGCGCGTTTTACAGTGAGTAGCTGCTATTATTCCTCAACCCGTTGCAAAATTTCAAGTTGGCACTCCATTTTTTTTGGTATGAAATAAGGTATAATAGGTCTGAACAATCAAGGTACCAGAAAGTACCCTTGGACGGGGCCGAAGAGATTGCGCGTTTTACAGTGAGTAGCTGCTATTATTCCTCAACTCCTTGCAAAATTTCAAGTTGGCACTCCATTTTTTTCGGTATGAAATAAGGTATAGTAGGTCTTAACAATCAAGGTACTAGAAGGTACCCTTGGACGGGGCTGAAGAGATTGTGCGTTTTACAGTAAGTAGCTACTGTTATTCCTCAACCCCTTGCAAAATTTCAAGTTGGCACTCCATTTTTTTCGGTATGAAATAGGGTCTAGTAGGTCTGAACAATCAAGGTACCAGAAGGTACCCTTAGACGGAGCCGAAAAGATTGCGCGTTTCACAGTAAGTAGCTGCTATTATTCCTCAACTAATTGCGAAATTTCAAATTGGCACTCCATTTTTTTCGGTATGAAATAAGATTTAGTAGGTCTGAACAATCAAGGTACCAGAAAAGTACCCTTGGACGGGGCGGAAGAGATTGCGCGTTTTACAGTAAGTAGCCGCTATTATTCCTCAACTCCTTGCAAAATTTCAAGTTGGCACTCCATTTTTTTCGGTATGAAATAAGGTATAGTAGGTCTGAACAATCAAGGTACCAGAAGGTACCCTTGGACGGGGCCGAAAAGATTGCGCGTTTTACATTAAGTAGCTGCTATTATTCCTCAACTCCTTGCAAAATTTCAAGTTGGCACTCCATTGTTTTCGGTATGAAATAAGGTATAGTAGGTCTGAACAATCAAGGTACCAGAAGGTACCCTTGGACGGGGCTGAAGAGATTGCGCGTTTTACATTAAGTAGCTGCTATTATTCTTCAACCCCTTGCAAAATTTCAAGTTGGCACTCCATTTTTTTCGGTATGAAATAAGGGATAATAAGTCTGAACAATCAAGGTACCAGAAAGTACTCTTGGACGGAGCCAAAGAGATTGCGCGTTTTACAGTGAGTAGCTGCTATTATTCCTCAACCCGTTGCAAAATTTCAAGTTGGCACTCCATTTTTTTTGGTATGAAATAAGGTATAATAGGTCTGAACAATCAAGGTACCAGAAAGTACCCTTGGACGGGGCCGAAGAGATTGCGCGTTTTACAGTGAGTACCTGCTATTATTCCTCAACTCCTTGCAAAATTTCAAGTTGGCACTCCATTTTTTTCGGTATGAAATAAGGTATAGTAGGTCTTAACAATCAAGGTACTAGAAAGTACCCTTGGATGGGGCCGAAGAGATTGCGCATTTTACAGTAAGTAGCTACTGTTATTCCTCAACCCCTTGCAAAATTTCAAGTTGGCACTCCATTTTTTTCGGTATGAAATAGGGTCTAGTAGGTCTGAACAATCAAGGTACCAGAAGGTACCCTTGGACGGGGCCGAAAAGATTGCGCGTTTTACAGTAAGTAGCTGCTACTATTCCTCAATCCCTTGCAAAATTTCAAGTTGGCACTCCATTTTTTCGGTATGAAATAAGGTATAATAGGTCTGAACAATCAAGGTACCAGAAAGTACTCTTGGACGGAGCCAAAGAGATTGCGCGTTTTACAGTGAGTAGCTGCTATTATTCCTCAACCCGTTGCAAAATTTCAAGTTGGCACTCCATTTTTTTTGGTATGAAATAAGGTATAATAGGTCTGAACAATCAAGGTACCAGAAAGTACCCTTGGACGGGGCCGAAGAGATTGCGCGTTTTACAGTGAGTACCTGCTATTATTCCTCAACTCCTTGCAAAATTTCAAGTTGGCACTCCATTTTTTTCGGTATGAAATAAGGTATAGTAGGTCTTAACAATCAAGGTACTAGAAAGTACCCTTGGACGGGGCCGAAGAGATTGCGCATTTTACAGTAAGTAGCTACTGTTATTCCTCAACCCCTTGCAAAATTTCAAGTTGTCACTCCATTTTTTTCGGTATGAAATAGGGTCTAGTAGGTCTGAACAATCAAGGTGCCAGAAGGTACCCTTAGACGGGGCCGAAAAGATTGCGCGTTTCACAGTAAGTAGCTGCTATTATTCCTCAACTAATTGCGAAATTTCAAGTTTGCACTCCATTTTTTTCGGTATGAAATAAGGTTTAGTAGGTCTGAACAATCAAGGTACCAGAAAAGTACCCTTGGACGGGGCGGAAGAGATTGCCCGTTTTACAGTAAGTAGCCGCTATTATTCCTCAACTCCTTGCAAAATTTCAAGTTGGACCTCCATTTTTTTAGGTATGAAATAAGGTATAATAGGTCTGAACAATCAAGGTACCAGAAAGTACCTTTGGACAGGGCCTAAGAGATTGCGCGTTTTACAGTAAGTAGCTGCTATTATTCCTCAACCCCTTGCAAAATTTCAAGTTGGCACTCAATTTTTTCGGTATGAAATAAAGTATAATATTGCGCGTTTTACAGTAAGTAGCTGCTATTATTCCTCAACTCCTTACAAAATTTCAAGTTGGCACTCCATTTTTTTCGGTATGAAATAAGGTATAATAGGTCTGAACAATCAAGGTACTAGAAGGTACCCTTGGACGGGGTCGAAGAGATTGCGCGTTTTACAGTAAGTAGCTGCTGTTATTCCTCAACCCCTTGCTAAATTTCAAGTTGGCACTCCATTTTTTTCGGTATGAAATAGGGTCTAGTAGGTCTGAACAATCAAGGTACCAGAAGGTACCCTTAGACGGGGCCGAAAAGATTGCGCGTTTTACAGTAAGTAGCTGCTATTATTCCTCAACTCCTTGCAAAATTTCAAGTTGGCACTCCATTTTTTTCGGTATGAAATAAGGTATAGTAGGTCTTAACAATCAAGGTACTAGAAAGTACCCTTGGACGGGGCCGAAGAGATTGCGCATTTTACAGTAAGTAGCTACTGTTATTCCTCAACCCCTTGCAAAATTTCAAGTTGGCACTCCATTTTTTTCGGTATGAAATAGGGTCTAGTAGGTCTGAATAATCAAGGTACCAGAAAAGGTACCCTTGGACGGGGCCGAAGAGATTGCGCGTTTTACAGTAAGTAGCCGCTATTATTCCTCAACTCCTTGCAAAATTTCAAGTTGGACCTCCATTTTTTAGGTATGAAATAAGGTATAATAGGTCTGAACAATCAGGGTACCAGAAAGTACCTTTGGACAGGACCTAAGAGATTGCGCGTTTTACAGTAAGTAGATGCTATTATTTCTCAACCCCTTGCAAAATTTCAAGTTGGCACTCCATTTTTTCGGTATGAAATAAAGTATAATAGGTCTGAACAATCAAGGTACTAGAAGGTACCCTTGGACGGGGCTGAAGAGATTGCGCGTTTTACAGTAAGTAGCTGCTATTATTAAAAGATTAAGCAGTTAAATGATTAACAACAAAAAATTTAGAGTGTAAATGTTAAATGTTTTATCAAGTTAAAAAACAAAAAAAAAACTGAACAAAACAACTAAAGTTGGAAAAATTACTTTAAAATAGTAAAAAAACCACCACATATATAAAAAATGTTACCCTAACAATAAAAAAACGATTTCAAAGTTTAGTGCCGAAAATTTCAATCTTATAAAAAGATTAAGAAAATCACACATAAAAAACAATCACATATTTAAAAAAATACCGGTTTGGTAGTTAAAAAATTACTATAAAATAGATGAAAAAACGCCTTAACTGCTTCATGCTAAAAAAAATACTCTCTTGAAAAAGCCAGGCCTAATTTTCTTTAAAAAAGACGCTTTAAAATTATACAAAATACCTAAAAATGAAAAAAAAACCCATGCTTGGGCGACAACATTTTTACTATAAAATAATAAAAAAACTACCTCGCATTATGAAAATTGCTCCATGATTGGACGCCAAAAATACTAATATGGGTGAAATGACTGTAAAGATAATTAAATTTTGAGTTGCCCTGAAGGGATGGGGACCCCGTAACAATATAAGTGCGCGTCGGCTAACTGCAGTGGTATGGAAGTGGATCCCTATAAAAGAATTAAAAAGAAAATAACGAAATTCTAAATAAAAATGACAAAGGAATAAAAATAATAAATAAACTAGTTGAAATACAAAATTCTAGGTTGCAATCATCTTATCCTGAAAGATTTTTCTGTCAAAATCGAAGTCGCACCAAACCGTTTGTCACGGCAATGCCTTGGATATTATATCCACACAGAAAACGGTTATCCCGCACAGATCTCCCTTGCTATAGTATCGTAAATTCAGTCCTAATTAAAGAAATTTCTCAAAATATGATACTTCTCAATTAAATTAAACTAATTTCAATATAAGTTACAAATATACATTCCTACAAACAAATTCCTGACCTAAAATCTGGTCAAGATAAAAGTATCCAAAATATCTAAGCGTTTGACAATTCCATTCACTATTCTGCATTTTTCCTGTTTATAATATCCAATTAAAATAACATTCGTAAATCCCGATTGGTGAAAATTCTTTTATTAGCATCGAAAACAGTTAAATACCAGCTTTTCAAAGTTTGTTCATTGTTCTTCCCAAAATACTTTCATGTTCTTTAACATTTCAAACATTACATTATGCTTAATTGTAATCACTACTCGTTCCACAGGTAAAATATTCGTCATCATCATCATCATTAATAGGTTTTCATTCCTAAAACTAGTTAGACGCATACCTCCATTGTTTCCTATTCTAAGCTGACCTACACATTTTTTGGTATATCTTTTCTGGATCTGATCTAGATCTACCTCTATCTCTTTTTTTTCTTCTCGGGTTGTAATATATCCCGTACTGTTCTTCAAACACCTTGGAACATGTCCTGTCTTTCTATTTCTCCTATTTTTTTTTGGTTTTCCACAGATATCTTTCTTCCCCTACTATTTCTAGAACCTCGTAGCTATAACTTTGTCTGTCCATGCTATCAGTTCTAGTTAGCGCTTGAAGTGAGCGGACGTGTTTTACGGAGCTCCCGCTTCAGCAACAAACAAGTAAGTTTTTATATAGGGATTTTTATTATATTTTATTATTTGAAGCTTTATTATTTATTGTATTTAGTTTTATTATTGTGTGGCATTACTTTTAATACGCAAAAGGGTTTAGCCCTCTTAAATAAAAAAAAACCCAAAACCCTAAATTTTGAAATAAATTAAATATAAATATTCCTTATTTTAAGAAAACCTGTACTTAAAGTTTCATTAAAGTGGATCTTTTGGTTTAATTAGTGGAGCAACACTTGAAGGTCGTATCAGGCACCGAGTAAACAAGTGATTAGTGCGCTTCCGTAACCGCATTCCAATAGCGCGTGTTTTTATTGGTTTATTTCCATATTTAAATTAATGTGCAGTATTTTATAAATTTAATTTTTAGAAGTAATTAGCTTGTCTATTTTTAGAATTTGATTTTTCGGTTTAAAAAAAATTTTTTTTTAAATAAAAGTATTGGTTATTGTTCATTTTTAATCGAATTATTTTATTAGGCTAGATATTTTATTTGATCGTAGTTATTTTCACGTTCAGTGCTTGTCGTAGTTTTGTTAAATTTAAAATTTAATTTGTCGGTTTGTAGTTTATATAAATAAATAATAACAGGGTCGTTTACGGTTTCTCTTTAATCAAAGTGTTTTTACTGGATCAACGTTTGTGTTCTTTTAGCGTTGTAACGATCAGGTCGTTGTTTTTGAGTTGAGTTTCCCGTTCGTTATTCTTTTGTCATTAGCTTTGTTATCATGGTAGTCCACCGGGACGAGGAGCCGTTGCCAAGGAAGAAGAGGGGCAATCGGTCGGAGGTTGAGGGCGCTGTTGGGGGAAACAGCATAGGCCCGTCTTAAAGGACGTTAGGTTAAGGACACAGGAGGAGGTTGAGGAGATAGTGAAGGAGCCTGTGTCTGCGGCGGTCGTGTCTGGGGAGTCGGAGCATCCTGTGGTGGTTGCGGCGCCTGAATTGCCCCCGACTTCAAGGTCCCAAGAATTGCCGGGAGGCAGTCCCCTGCTGTGTGGTTTGCGTTAGGGCAAACGACAGAACTGGCGGTGGTCCGAAGGTCAATACGCGCCACGACGCCAAGTCGAGTAGATGCCCCACAATGCTACGGCTGAAGAACCCAATCACACGGAACATCGATTATGGACCGTGAAGGAAAAGAAAGATTTAAAAGAAGAAAGAAAATTAAATTCGTGCAACTAAATCTCGGAAAAGAAAATATCAACATCAGGCTTATACAGAAACCGCACCTGTATAGTCACAAAATAACAGGTTTTGGGAGGGGGTTACCGTCTAAAACGCGAATAGCGAACGACCGCGCAGCGGTATAATAATAAATAATGGGACGTGCGCCGGGATTATATTAAACAATTTGTCCAACGGGTTTATAACCACCGCGGAAATAAAAACAGGGACAAACACGTTCTACGCGATAAGCGCGTACCTTCCACCAGTCGACTCCCGGCGGGAAAATCCTCAAACCGAGGACTTAATAAATCACATCGAAGGCATTTTTCGTCAAATTGGAAGGAATAAAAAACTAATAATTAAAGGAGACTTTAATGCTAAGTCACCGTTATGGGGTAGCCTTTTAGAAGACGATAGGGTTTCACAGGTTGCTGATCTTTCAACGGAATGGGATCTTAGTGTGATAAACACTAATGATTCACCTACGTTTGAGGGGCATAGAGGCAGCAGTTTTATTGATATCACTGCAGCCTCGCACGAAATGTTAGAAATCATTTGTGATTGGAAATTAAGGTTGGACGAGGAAACGCTCCTTGACCATAAATTAATAAGATGGGACGTTGAAACCAAAACAAGCGCAAACGAGCAGCTAACTATATATCCGCGGTTCTGTAATAAAAAAGCAAATTGGGAGCGGTTTAAACAAAAATTTGGCGAAAGTATCCCTGCGGTTGAAAATGAGCTATTTAACTGCCGAGAGGCAGACGAAATAGAAACACTCGCGGAAAATTTAAACGACGCGGTGGTAGACGCGTCATCGTACTCCATGCCGCGAAAGAAAACATTTAAAGACAGCGTACCCTGCTGGACCCGGGAACTAACCACCAAGCGAACAGAAACGCGTAACTTAAGGCGCCGCTATCAACGCGCCTCATAATGTATAAGAAAACAACGGAGAATAGAATACAATCAAAGTTACCGCAAATATAAGATATTAATAGAAGAAACGCGAACAAATAAATTCAAAGAATTCTGCACGCGAAACTCACAGAAAGAACCTTCGGAAACCGCATACCGCGTAATAAAGGGTAAACAACAGAAAATTGCGCTCGATAACATAAGAAAGACAAATGGCGAATATACGAAAGGTTTTAAAACCACGGCGGAATATTTATTAGAGAAATTCTTCCTTCGGATAATCCCGATGAGGATGAAGGGAAGCAACAGAGGCTCAAGGAACAGGTGTCGAAAAGGCAATCCTAGTTAATGAGGTCGTCAGGGCTTCTCTTAGGAGGATAAACCCTACGAAGGCACCGGGGCATGACGGAATCACTTCAGACGCAGCTCTGAAGGCGTGCCTGTTAGCCCCGTGTGTATTTGCCGGGTTCTTTAATCTTTGTCTAAAAAGGGGCGTCTTTCCGCGTTGCTGGAAGGTCCAGATCGTGAAATTCATACCTAAACCTAAAAAGGCGGATGCTTCAGACCCGGGCAGCTATCGTCCAATTAGCTTGCTACCAGTGCTGGGGAAAGTTTTGGATCGCGTTATGACTACCCGAGTTGAGCACTTAGTGCGTGACAGCGGCGGTTTTAATAACCGACAGTTCGGTTTTACGGAGGGAAAGTCGATTATCGACGCATTAGAGTTCGTTGTCGGAACAATTAAGCAGGCGAGAGATGCTAAAGAGTACTGTGTTGTTGTTGCTTTGAACATTTCAGGAGCATTTGATGCTGCCTGGTGGCCATTGATTGTTTGCGAGTCGGAAAATAGGGGTTGTCCACGAAACTTGATGTCCTTGGTCAAGTTATTTATCGGGGCGATTGGCACAGGTTGAAAGTCCGGGTGAAATTTTGTCGCGTGAGGTGGAAAGAGGATGTCCGCAGGGGTTATGCTCTGGTCCGTTCGAATCTCGACACGGTCCGCTTGAAAAATGTCAGGCGAGCATTTTTCACAAAAATACACCTTCGTTCGGATAAGAGGTAAAATGGAGGTCCCGTGTGTGAGTGTTGTCACGCACGTTAAAGATCCCTACCTTGCTTGGAACAGCAAGGGTTCGGCAAAATTCCAAATTTTCCAGGTAAAAAAAACAACTCGCTTCCTGGCCAATGTAGTACCTTCGGGTGGAGCATTGGAAAATCACATGTAAGGTCATGCTCTGGTCCCACATTTTGGAACTTGTTGTATGAGAGCATCTTTAGGGTCAAGTTGCCCACAGGATGCTCAATCGTTGGGTTTGCGGATGATACGCTTTTAATTGTCAGATCGCGATTGTTGAAGGATATGCGCACAAAACCGAACAACGCGCTTAACAAACTACACGAATGGTCGCAGGCGATAAAACTAAAATTTAACACGGCGAAGTCAGAGGCGCTCTATTTCGGAAAGAAACCGGGACAGCTACCCCCTAGGCTAGAGCTAAGAGGGGAGAAAATACCGTTTAAGGAAGCAATTACAAACCTTCGGGTAATTTATAAGGAAATGAAATATTACACGGTTATCCCCTAAAAAAAAAAAGTGTTAAATTATACGTTATGGTAAGGCTTAAGCAACAAACCGCTGCCAACATGCCAGACCGCTAACTAATTGTGAGTTATATCATGGAGACGTTTATTAAGTTATATGTTACGGTAAGGCTTAAGCAGCGAAACGCTGCTAACATGCCAGACCGTTAACTAATTGTGAGTTATGTCATGGTGATATTTAGTCATTTAGTTAACCGATTTTTATTTATTTATTTATTTTTTTGTTTTGTTTTCGAACTTAATTAAGGTCGATTTGATGCAGCTCTAAATTCTTTTCTATTCTGAGCTAGTCTAAAAATACCCTTCAACAACTAAATCTCTAATAATTTGACTAATATAGCTTTGTCTAGATCTTCCTACTCTATTTTTATTTGGTAGTCTATAATCTAAGACCATACTAAATAGTCCCTCATGTCTTAACTGGTGCCCTATCATTCTATATCTCATGACCTTTAATTGTTTCCACACACAGGGTTCCTCACTTATCCTTCTATAAACTTCCTCATTTATTACTCTATCTGTCCAACTAATCCTTAACATTCTGCCATAACACCAAGTTTCAAAAGCTTCTATCTTTTCTTATCTACCTCTTTAATTGTCCAAGTCTCACTACCGTATAATAGAACGCTCCATACGTACGACTAGTTTGGGATATGTTTGTATAATTGTACATCTCTATGCGAGTCTGCTACATCTGTATTCGTTTGCAGAATTAAAACTTTTAGGACCAACTTAACAATAAAACTGAAAACTTGTTTCTTGGTAAGATATAAATGTAAAGAATGCTTTAAAGTGGAATACATTTATTATAACAGAATATAATTGAAAATTTAAGTAAAATACATTAGAATGAATGGGTATGAGCTGTCACGAGCTAACCCCTCAGACATCTTAAACGCGAATGAATTCTGGACACGAAGCACGCAACAAAACATCAGCGCCTTCCGCCACAAAAGTAGTTCTCGGCACAAACGCGAATAACTTCACATCCTAGTATTTCTATAAATCCCCGACACGACTTTAAGAAGCTTTTTCTATTATCGAAACTAAATCTATTAGTTATTGGTAAGTTTTCTTTTTTAAAAACATTTTTCTAGCTTGAGCTATTCTAGCTACTATATCCCTTTCGCTACGTCCGTCCTTTGTAATTATACTACCTAAATAGCAAAATTCATCTACCTCCTCTAACTTTGTATTACCTATTTTTAGTTTTGGTTTAGAACTAGGCTGTGACTCACTTGTTATTATCTTTGTCTTTCCTGAGTCAATTCTCATACTATAGTTACTCTGTAGTATCTTATCTAAAATATTTAAAAACTCTCCTAAGTCTTTTCTAGACTTTGCTATAATGGCTATATCATCTGCAAAACGTACCATGTCTATTTTCTGTCCCTGTACACTAATACCTATCTTTTTTCTCTCTCTAGCTAAGTTTAAAGCTTTCTCAATATAAACTTTAAAAATCAAGGGAGATAATATACAGCCCTGTCTAACACCATTTCTATTCTTAGCATCCTTTTCTATTTCATCGAATCTAATTACTACGCTTTGGTTTTTAAATGGATTGTGAATAATTTTTCTATCCTTATGAGAAATTCCTATTTTTCGCAAAACCCTGAGCATAAAAATCCAATTAACCCTATCAAATGATTTTTCTAAATCTACAAACGCGAAATAAGTATTTTTATTTTTTTGTAACCTTTTTCGATAATTACCTTACTCATTAGTATCGGTCTACAGTCCCTCTGTCTTTACGAAAACCATATTGGTCTTCGCCTAAATAATTCTCAGTCAAAGCTTCCATTCTATTTTTAATTATTATTGTTAGTATTTCGAAAGCGTGGGAAGTTAAAATAACCTTTCTAAAATTCTCACATCTATCAGTTACTGACTTTTTTGGGATTGGGATAATATTTTTTTCAAAATCTATTGGAACCTCACCTGTGTCATATATTACTTTTACTAGTTCATACAACCTGTCTAAAGTTTTCTGACTTACATATTTTATTAATTCTGCGGGTATATCGTCTATCTGCGGCGCTTTATTTAGTTTAAGATCGCTAACAGCTCTATCAAATTCCTCTCTTAACATTGAGAACCCTATTTCTACATCCTCTTCTTGGTCGTTCTCTAACTCATTCATATCGTCTTCCTTATATAAATCTTCTAAATATCTTTTACATCTATCTGCTACCTCAACTTTATTTATTAGAAGCTCATTATTCTCATTAATACCATTATATTTTTCCTATCTTCCCCGAAAAACTTTTTAACTGCTCTGTAAGTTCTGTCTGTCTTACTTAATCTCAAATCATCTTGTATTCCCTTAAAATTCTCCTCCATCCATTTATTTCTGGCTTTTCTACACTCATGTACTATCTTATTTCTAATTCTATTATATTTTTGCTTACTTTCACTATCCTATTCTTTGAAAGGTGTAAGCTTTCTTCTATTCTCTATTAAATTTAATATTTCCTTTGTTACCCAGGGTTTTCTTGCTCCTACTTTTTTTACATATAGTTTGTGTTGCTGTATCATGTACAGTCCTTTTTATTTCTTTCCATCTATTTTCTACGTTCCCTTCTATAGCTATCTCTTTGATCTTATTATCTAACACTTGTTTATATTCCTTTTCTACTTCACTATCATTAAGCTTACCTAAATCCCATTCCCCTCTTTTAGCCTTTCTCAATTTTTTGATGTTTAGTTTACACTTCATTTTAACTAAGTTATGATCGCTATCTATGTCAGCCCCTGGATAACTACAACAGTTTTTAACTTAATTTCTAAATCTTTGTTTAACTAAAATATAATCTATTTGGTATCTGGTCCTATCACCTGGCGCTTTCCAGGTATATCTTCCTCTAACACGTTGTTCGAATAGGGTGTTTACAGTTACTAATCTGTGTTCCTGGCAAAACTCAACTAATCTTTCTCCTCTATCATTTCGTCTACCATACCCATATTTTCCTACAATTTTTCCCTCACTACCTTCTCCCATGGACGCAGTAAAATCGCCCATAACTATTAAATTCTCATCTCCCTCGACTTTTCCCATTATACTATTTATATCCTTGTATACTTTTTTACTTCCCCATCTTCGTACTGAGTTGTTGGCATGTAAACCTGTACTAAAACAGTGTCTGTGGGTTTCGTACTCAATCTAAACTTAATTATTCTATCACTAAATTGCAAGTACTCTTTAACTTTACGTCCTAATCTTTTACCTAACACCATCCCTACCCCTGACTGTCCATTAGTTGAAGAAGTTGTAATTATTCTATAATTATCTTTCCAAAAGTAATTACTATTTGGCCATCTCACCTCACTAATACCTAAAATGTTCAGATTTCCTTTTCTCATTTCGACTAATAAATTCGTTAACGTATCTACTCTAAGTAATGACCTTACATTCCAAGTCCCTATCACTAACTCGAACCGTTGTTTTAAATTCTTACGATGACGAGCCCCAAGTACCCTCTTCCGGAGATCCGAATGAGGGGGTCTTTTACCTCCGGACAAGAATTTTACTTGTGAGCTCTCCATCATACATAGTTCGTGTTTTAGGCCACGCATACCAGGGAAATATTGTGGTAGGTTCCCATATCTTTCCACAAAGCAGTTTTTATAGATTTTAGCACAAAGCTGTATCTGTCACGGCCAACCCCCAACAACCTTGTAAATTATTGAGGATCGCCCGAGACCAACCGACTCTCCTTCAAATCTTTTAGCCAGAAAGGCTGCTGTCTATTGCTGCGCCTTTTAATCGCCTTTTACGATGAGCAGGCTTACTATAGTAGTATTCTTTGTCCTCTACTATAGGGACCTTTATTTATCAAATTTATATTGTCAATAGTTTTCTTTTATAACTAGTTTAAAGCGTGTTTATTCTAATTTATCAAGTATATATTATTGTGTTAAAAGTTAAGGACAGTCGACCACTTCCAAGTAGTTGTTCAATATTGTATAAACACGCAAGAACAACATATGAATCTAACAGACTTTCAAAAACAAAAAATAATAAAGATACCATGCTTATTCATAAGATGAGTTTATTGGCTAACAATTTTGTTCAGGTGAAATACCATTCATGAATTGGTTCAAGTTTCAATACTTCATTAATTTTTTAATGTGTCAAACATTAAAGGGAGTTTATAAAAGAACTCCTTGATTTAAAGTTTTATTTGTACACAGTAAAGTTAAAATAATAGTTATTAAACCTATATAGCATTAAAGAGAATCTTCTCAAGTTTTTTTTGATACCTAATAAAGTTTTATATGTGCACCATTTGTTGCTCTGGCCACGTTTAAACGATAATCAGATAATCGATCCTTTATCTAGTTCAATATCACCTATCTGTGGCAAAACGTACAGTTCAAGCATTTCACAATAAATATTCCCATTAATTGTCTTCTCGGCGAAGATGAAAGGTCCTACGATACGATCATGCACCAATCCACACCAAACATTGACTTTGGGAGAGTCTCGCTGATGTTCTATCAATTCATGCGATGACTCATACCCCAAATCCTACAGTTGTGTCAGTTGACAGACCCACTTACGTAAAAAGTCGCCTCATCTGAAAACATAACATTTTCTAGGAAGTTCTCATTCTCTTCAATCCTGTTCAAAATGTAGACTGCTAAATCGAATCTTTTCACTTCGTCATTGGGCTTGATTTCATGCAGAAGTTGAATCTTATACCCACGTAATTTAAGATTCTTTCGCATCACTTTGTACACGGTAGACTTAGGTATTCCCAACTCCAAACTTCGCCTTGCCAATGACTTTTTAGGGCTACGAATACAAGATGTACGGGTCCGTTCCACATTCTGTTCAGAGACTGAATGTCTACCCGGTGGTTAATTTTTAAGAAACCGCCTGTTTCCCGAAAGTGACTATATCACTGCAGAATACTTTTGTTAGTAGGTGCATCCCCGCCATATTCACGTCGATAATTACGCTGAACTGTGATCACTGAACTCGATTGAATAAACCAAATCACACACTGAGTTTTCTGCTGTGGCGTAGCCATGACTGGTGAGTAGTGATGGGCACAATCGATAGTCTATTTATTGGACTATCGATAGTTACTATCGAATTATTTTTTTAAAGAATGAATTTCTACTATCGATAACTTGCGATTGTAAGGCGTACTATCGATAGTCGCATAAACTATCGATAGTGCTGATGGAACCATCGATTGTTTTTGCTATCGATAGTTATGCAACAATCGATAATTAATGAACTATCGATGGTGCTACCAACAATCTGCTAAACAAAATCTTAGTACATCACTGTCAATGTCAATACTCAATAGTTTTTAAATTATAGTTATATTGACCATTAAGTTAACCACTAAAGGGAAATGTCGGAATCCCAACTAAATGCACGTGCACTGTTGGTGTGTGAAAAAATCACCAGTGTGAAAATTTTTTACAATACACGGCGACAAAGTTATGTGTCAAGTTTGTAAAAGAGTTGAAATTTTGTGGTAATACGTCCAATTTAAGTGATTATTTACGTCGACGGCACCCAACACGTACCGAACCCGTGCAATTAGTTGACGTAGCAGAAGCAATTGACGGTCATCAAGAGATACCGCCAGTAACATTAGTGAAATCGGACACAGCAATACTGCTTCCATGGCGAAAAGTGTCTGCGTAGCACCACGGTTATCCAGTGCAACAACAACGTTATCGGATTCAGCTACTTCAGTATCAAATCCAGCATCTTCGATCAGTAGTGTGCGTCCTGTGGTTGTAGTTCCTACACGAAAACGGAAGCTACAGCCAACAATAACGCGTCAAGTAGTTCCTTTAAATGGATCATTAAAACATGAAATCACAAAGCTTGTGCTTTAAATGATCGTCAAGGATTTGCAACCACTATCCATAGTATAAGAACCTCATAAAGGCACTTGAACCTCGGTACACATTACCGAGCAGAAGGACAGTATCGAAAGCATTTTCCAAACTTATATAGTACAGTCCTTCAGTCAGTGCAAAAAGTTGTGCAACAATCAAACTCGATATCGATTACAACTGATATTTGGACATCCTTTAACACCGAATCTTACTTAACATTTTTTTCATGTAAGTCAGTTAAAGTCAGTGGTCCTTAAAACAGAGTATTATCGATGAAAGTGATACTGCTGAATGCCTATCAAAAATTTTATCAAGTGCATTTTGTGAGTGGTCTATTATAAATAAAATTACAGTTGTAGTCACTGATAATGCAGCAAATATTAAAAATGCAGTGAAACTTTTGAATCTTGACCATTTACCATGTGTCGCACACACTTTAATTTAGTAATATCAGACGCGTTGGAACTGTGTGGGGACTTTCAGAATATATTGACAAAATGTCGAAAAATTGTAACGCATTTTAAACAGTCTGTAGTTACAGATGATGAATTACGAGTTACGCAAAACCAAATGGGCATACCCCAACTTCAACGAAAACAAGATATTTCAATTCACTGGAATTCTTCGTTAATAATGATGGAGAGATTAGTAAAACTAAAGGAACCGTTAACGGTAGCATTAGTGGCACTTCCAAAAGGTCCAGAATGCTTAAACTGTGAGCAGTGGAAAGTTCTTGAAGATTGTGTGCCTCTATTGAAGCCATTTGAATTCGTTACCGCAGAGCTATCAGGGGATCAATCTCCTTCATTAATAATACCTTTAATAGGAGGATTGCAACATAATATCGTACGACTCAACTCTACAACTGAAATTGGAGGTTTATTAAAATCCAGTTTAATAGAGCCTATACTTAGCACCAGCAAGGCCATGAAGTTTAGTTTGTGGCAAGATTTTGATGAAAAACTAAAAAGAGTAGTAGCTTGTGTTAACTCAGAAGCAAATACTTTACTATTATTAAAAAATTGCAAGGATTTGCCTTATTTAAACCGAAAAGAACGAACGAACAACAAAGTGCATTTTCGAATTTATATAAACTGGCAATAAAATTTCTAAGCGTGCCTGCTACCTCTGTACCTTCGAAAAGAGTATTTTCTCAAGCTGGTTTAATAACAAAGAACCTTACATGTGTTTTTTCCAATGCTCCACCCGAAGGTACTACATTGGCCAGGAAGCGAGTTTCTTTTACCTGAAAAATTTTGAATTTTGCCGAACCCTTGCTGTTCCAAGCGAGGTAGGGATCTTTAACGTGCGTGACAACACTCACACACGGGACATCCATTTTATCTCTCATCCGAACGAGGGCGTATTTTTGTGAAAAATGCTCGCCTAAAATTTTTCAAGCGGACCGTGTCAGGAATCAAACCCGGGACCTTTGGCGTAGTGGTTACACGCATACCAACTACGTCACGGAGCCGTCCTAATAACAAAGGACCGTGCATTTACATTTCCAATGCTCCACCTGAAGGTACTACATTGGCCAAGAGCCGAGTTGTTTGTTGCCTGGAAATATAGAATTTTGCCGAACCCTTGCCGTTCCAGGCAAGGTAGCGATCTTTAACGTGCGTGACAACATTCACACATTTTTTGTGAAAAACGCTCACACGCCATTTTTCAAGCAGTCGGCCTTGTCGGGATTCAAACCCAGGACCTTGGGATCCGTAGTCTTACGCTTACTACATTGATCCACGGCGACGCCAATAACAAAGGACCTTACATGTAATTTTCCAATGCTCCACCCGAAAGTACTACATTGGCCAGGAAGCGAGTTTTTTGTTGCCAGAAAATTTAGAATTTTGCCGAACCCTTGCCTTCCAGGCAAGGTAGGGATCTTTAACGTGCGTGAGAACACTCACACACGGGACCTCCATTTAACCTCTCATCCGAACGAGGGCGTAATTTTTGTGAAAAATGCTCACCTGCCATTTTTCAAGCAGTCGGCCGTGTCTGGATTCGAACCCAGGACCTTGGGATCCGTAGTCTTACGCTTACTACATTGATCCACGGCGACGCCAATAACAAAGGACCGCAGAAATCGCCTTAAACCTAAAAACTTCTTTATACAGTGACTGGAATCCTACGTTGGATCCGTCACTTATTTTCTTCTTTAATTGTCTATATCGTCAACCTTTGTTTTTAATTCGTTACAATATTTCCTCCAGTGATGAGTGAACAGTACACTGCCCGACACGACCTTAATTTGATGTATTTGTTCTCTAGGTGCTTCTAAATTTTCTGGGTTTCTCACTTTCTTGTTTTACTACTTATTTTCCAAATTTTAATTAAATAATTGAGCTGTTTAGAGATGAAAATATATTCGCTTCGATTATAACGTCAAAAATTATTTTTAGAACAAGATTTTTTAAACTTCTTCCTAAATACAACAATCATAGTCAATTCTTTTCTATAACTATTCTTGTAGCTTTATTTGTCTCTAGTTATTTTTTATTAAATATAAAATTTTCTTTTAAATATTTCTAGAAATGTCCTTCAATTCATTTTCTAACTCTCATTATTTTTCCATGGTAACTGCCATGGTAACTGCCACCTTTTTTTCTATGGATAATAAACTAGTTCTGCCACTTTTATATCCAATTTCAATCAATCCTTCTAACTGTGTATACTTTTATCTGTCCTCTTCAATAACTCATTACATCACTAGAATAGCTCTAGTGCTCTACCTTAAATCTAATAATCTTTACATTTTATATTATAATAAGCTGTGAGTGAAAGTGAACCTAACCATAAATGTCGTTCTTTTAAAAATCATTCGCTAATAACAATGTTTCCCTCCTCAAACTATCAATAATGCAATTAATTATCGATAGTAAAATTCACTTGTTTAAAAGATCATTTGATAGAAGTATTGTAATGATATAGTTTAAGCTATAGATAATTCATGAGACTATCGATAGTACAAACTATCGATGGCCCAATCGATAGACTATCGATTGTGCCCATCTAGCAGTACATATACTAAGGTTTTGTTTGCAGATTATTGGTAGTACCATTGATAGTTCAGTAAGTATGGATTGTTGCATAACTATCGATAGGAAAAACAATCGATGGTTCCATCACTATTATCGATTGTTGCTTAACTATCGATTGTAACTATCGATAGAAAAAACAATCGATAGTGCCCATCAATACTGGTGAGTGGCGTCTGCCGGCCGGCGGAAGCAGTAGCGCTCTTCCCCTACCACGCTCCCTCCAAGGCCACGCACTGCGATCGAATATTCGCAAAACAAACTTGACAATATACTGAACTCAAGTTCAAAACCCCAAAGTTTATTACTGGTTTCGTTTATTAATTATGATTTTTTTAAGTCAAGGGGTTCTTTTATAAACTCCCTGTATTTTAAAGTTCGGAATATACATATATAAATAATATCAGCATTTGTACTTCTTCAATTTTGAGACTTTATTTCATTTGAAATTGTAATTTTTAAATATAAAAATTTAAAATTAGCACCATACCCGTCATCTTTGATTTACTTTTCTGCCGGGACTTATAGAAGGCGCTAGCGTTGTCATTTTTGCTAGCATGAAAGATTACCTTCCTTCCAATAAGGTTATGGATATTCTACGAACCACTCCAACCCTGTGCTATTCTGTGGTATATCAATAAAGATCTTAATATTAAAATTGAATATTCAATTACAAACAATAATATAGTATTTATATGCAAAAATTAAAAAGTGCAATAAAACGACTAGACCAAATACGATGGCTAACTTTCTGAATTTTGTTAAGTAGATGAAATTGCTATATAAATTATAAACCATTGTAGAAAACGTAGGTTTTAAAATTCGAATTACTTGCTGATACAATGTATTTGTGAGCGTTAGTGTAGAGCACTATAGCAAAGGTTTGGTCAAGCTTATTTATGGCGAGGCGAAGGTTAATTACACTGCATATAAAAATGCCCGAAAAATGTAATGAATAAAATCTGTAACCCCTTTGATTGTACTGAAAAATTTACGCTTAACGTCCGTTCACTACATTAGAAAGTGAAAGAGTTATTCCCAGTCACGTTAAATACAGTTAGGTATTGTGCGTTAGGTTGGAAAAACTGTCTTTTAAATAATTTATATGAAGATATATTAGGAATGCAAAATTTACCAGATTCACTATGTCCATTTGAACTATTGAATACCACAATACTAAACACTTACCCAACAAAATTTCTGATAAAACAATAAACAGCAAAAAACGTGGCCTCGCTTAAATCATAATCGGGCTGAATAAAGGGTACCGTTATTAAAGATGCTGGCGGTGAACCCAATACGGATTGTATATGTGTAGCCGTCATTCTTAATAAGCAAGGAACAAAAACGCTTTAATTCATTTTTCAAATACCGACACAACGAAATTCAAACGCGCATTTAATGCGTTACTGAAAACAAACCGCAGTATTTATTGATTAAAAAGTAGTAAATTTATGCTAGTTCTGCGCTCGCGCTAACATTTTTTACGTCTCTGCTTTATATTAAATTGAGCGGTATTTTATATAAGTCCTCAACAAGAAATACATTAGCGAGTGTTTGTATTATAGAGTTGGTATTGGTAATAAAGCTGGTTTTTGAAATTAGTGATTCAGTACTATACAGGGTGGTCCGGTTTTCATTAGCCAGCGTATATCTTCTGAACTATGCAAGATATAGAAAAATTTCATAGGAAAAAGTTTTTTGAATATATTTTCTCTACAAATATAAGGCATTAAGTATTTTTCATGGCCTACTACATTTGAGCAATAAGACGTCACTTTGGTTTTTTAAATAGAACACCCTGTATATTTTTTTGAAAAAATACTCTACTTGAAATTCTCTTTACGGCAATATACCATAACCAATGATTTCTTGTCAAAATCTGGTAAATAACTCAAATAATAGAAGTCCATTAGAAAATTGTGATTATTGTTTATTTACTGCATAAATTAATCAATTGAAATTTATTTTATACATACATCTGAAAATAATAGCTAACAAGAAAACTGATTATCTTAGTAAATGTTCTAATTGTTCACCATTACATTCTAAATATTTATTAACTCGAATAATAAAAAATTTTCTAGCATCTTGCAACATGACCGGGGTCGTGCCGATTAACTCTTCGAGATTTTGAAAAGGGGTAGAGTTAGAATACACTCGAGATCGGTAATAGGGGACCGATTTTGTGGCCTCCTGGATCACCTGATTTGTCAGTTCTCGACTTCTTTGTTTGGGGGTTTTTAAAAGACCGAGTGTATCCTAACTCTACCCCTTTTCAAAATTTCGAAGAGTTAATCGGCACGACCCCGGCCATGTTGCAAGATGCTAGAAAAATTTTATTATTCGAGTTAATAAATATTTAGAATGTAATGGTGAACAATTAGAACATTTACTAAGATAATCAGTTTTCTTGTTAGCTATCATTTTCAGATGTATGTATAAAATAAATTTCAATTGATTAATTTATGCAGTAAATAAACAATAATCACAATTTTCTAATGGACTTCTATTATTTGAGTTATTTACCACATTTTGACAAGAAATCATTGGTTATGGTATATTGCTGTAAAGACAATTTCAAGTAGAGTATTTTTTCAAAAAAATATACAGGGTGTTCTATTTAAAAATCCAAAGTGACATATTATTGCTCAAATATAGTAGGCCATGAAAAATACTTAATGCCTTATATTTGTAGAGAAAATATATTCAAAAAACTTTTTCCTATGAAATTTTTCTATATCTTGCATAGTTCAGAAGATATACGCTGGTTAATGAAAACCGGACCACCCTGTATATAATAACAAAACATATTCATTAAAAAATCTACAGCTTCGTAAAAACTCAAAGGTGTACGATGTCGTACAGGAGCCAGAAGAGAAAAAATTAACATGTCGAGTTTAGTCTCAATATGTCAGGTAATACTCGACATTAATTTTTTCTCCTCAAGACCCTTGTACGTCATCGTACAAAGGACTTGTAAAACTAGAGAAATTTGTTTATATGAGGATGATTGAAATAAACTTTTGGTTTTGACATGGAAGCCTTATGAGTACGTAAATTGTTTGTTATGGTTTATTATCGAAGTAAAAAGTTCTGAACCCAGGCTTTGAAAGCTTGTTGCTCTAAAATGGCAAGATCAAAGTTGATGAAATTTTCACAGTATATCAACAAACTATTTGTTAGTGGGTGGTAAACATTTAAAGCTTTTCAATAAAGACTTTCGCAAGATATATTAATTTATTGCAAGCATACACTCCAAATTTGCAAAGTTTTGTTATTTTTCAACTTCAAATTATAACGAACACTGTATTTCCAATAACAACAGTTCTTTACTTTCAAACAGATTATACAAACCTTTTCAATAATAACTCTTAAATTCAAAACCTTGTACTTGTGAATTAACTCTATTTAAAGATGTCACGCCACAGGGTGCCAGCCAATTATCTTTTGTGTACAGATGCTTTGTTTACATTCTATTGTAATTATTTTGGTTGGAGGCAGATCAATCGGCGCTACACAGCCACCCTCTTAAAACTATTCTTTCCCAGAACACTGGGTAACCCGGACATTGAAAGTCCCTGTGGTGGTAAGGACAGCCGAAACCATTTCTGCATTTTCCAAGTTGAGAGAAGTGGCAATCAACACTCACAGCAGGAACCACACCATTTAAATTGTAACCACACACCAAAATCTAAACACAGATTCCTGGAACACTACCTCTAGCATATTTCCTACCACCCTTCAGTCCAAGTCATCAAATCCATAACAGATTCTGGGTGTGGTCAACCTTTTGTCTTCAAATTCAATCATTTGACTCTTGAGGTCCGCTAACACCTTCCACAGATCCTGGTAATCCAAGGTTGTTGCTTAGTCATCAAGTAGCAGATGTCCCTATATCTGATCCTTCAGCAGAATAGTCTTTCCAACCTCTGCTTGTTGTTGGTGAAGTTGATCCCGACCATCATCATTAGGTCTTCAGTTCTGGAACTGGTTAGAAGCGTACCTTCATTGTTTCCTATTCTGTGCTAACCTACACATTTCCTTGAAATTTTCACAGTATGCATCTTTCACTATCTGTGTGCAATAGTCTGATCAAGGTCTATCTCTACCCCTTTTTGCTATCTCTGCTTTGTAGTATATCCTATACTATTCCCCAAAAATGCCCTAGATTGTATTCTGCCCTTCTATTTCTCTTTTTTTTCCACAGATATCTTTATTCCCCTAATATTTCTATAACCTCTTCGTTATTCACTTTATCTGCCCATGTTATCATCCTCATACATCTGAAGCACAACATTCCAAAAGGCTTCCCCGCTTTTCTGTCTGCTGCTCCTACTGCCCCTATTTCATAGACATACTGTGCCGTGCTCCACACATATGCTTTCAATAATTTTCTCCTTGTTTCTATGTTTGTTATCTTCGAACATAGCCGCTGCTCTTTCTTGTTAAATGCAGTTCAGTTCATCTTTCACTTGTTTATAAATATATACCCTATTTCCCCAATATTCAGTAGTATGCGAAGGAGGTTCAACAGCCTGTGGCTACCAAGATTCCCCAACACTTGAATATTTGCTAAATTAATAGTTTTCCAATATATTCCTTCGCACAATCAACATTAGTTGTATAATAATAATCAGATTTAAGTGCAATTATTTTTTCGTCTTTAGGTTTTCTATCCTGAAACTGGTTAGACGCGTACCTTCACTTATTTCTATTCTAAGCTGATCTACACTGTTCCCTAAAATTCCCATAAGAGCCTATATACAGCTCGGTTCCCCTTCTGTTGTTACCTAATTATATGCCCTATTTCACCAAGATTCAGTGGTATGTGAAGGGGGTTAAGCAGCCTGTGGCTACCAAGAATCCCCCAACACTTAGTCATTTGCCGAATTAATATTTTTCCAGTAAATCTTTTTGCACAATTAACATTAGTCGAGAGTATTGTAAAACCAATATCTGTAGTTGCTTATAATAATCATCAGGTTTAATTGCAGTTATTTCTTCCGTCACTAGGTTTTCCATCTTCGAATTAATTGGATACATATCTCCATTGATTTCTATTCTAAGCTAGCCTGCACATTTACCTGAAATTCACACAACCTACATATTTCACTATTTGTGTGCAATAGTCTAACCTAAGTCTTCCTCTACTTCTCTTTTTTCCTATCTCTGCTTCTAATATATTCCGTACTATTCCCTCATGCCTTAGTACGTGGCCAATCATCCTATCTCTCCTATTTTTTATTGCATCACATTTCAAAGGCTTCTATCTTTTTCCTGGCCGCTTCTGCTATTGTTCAGGTTTCACACCCATACAGAGCTGTGCTCTACACATATGTTTTAAGCAATCCTTTCCTTGTCTCTATGTTTGTTGTCTTTGAACACAGTAATTGCTTTTTCTTGTTAAAGGTAAAACGACCTTGTGCTAATCTTTGTTTTATACCTTTTGCGCTCTTCCCATCTTGCGTTATTTGGCTTCCTAGGTAGCAGAAATTCTTAATGTCTTGTAAGTTCTCATTACCTATTTGTATTCTAGTTTTTAATTTATTTTCCCCTCATTAGCATACTAGTACTTTAGTTTTATTTTTGTTAATTTTCATACTGTATCTCTCTGTTAGAATTATTTCCATTTCATTAAGAGCAGTTTCTAACTCTTCCTTGCTAAATGATAATACCGCTATATTAGCTGCAAATCTAAGCATAACAATCTTTTGTCCCTGCATAATAATTCCAAACGTCTTCTTGCATTTGACAGTATTCATTGCCTCTTCGATGTACAAGTTAAAAATTAATGGAAATAAAACACATCCAGGTGTCGCCCCTTTCCTAATATTTACTTCTCTATATTCCTGCTCTAATTCTATTACCGCTGTTTGCTCTTTGAATAAGCTATGTACTATCCGTCTACCCCTAAAACTCATTCCAATCTTTTTAAGTATTTCAAGCATTTTTTTCCATTTTACATTGTCGAGTGCTTTTTCCAGATCTACAAACCCTATATACAAGCTCTCCTCTTTTTCTATTGTTTTCTATATTATCACGTGTTCCCCTGTTTGGCCTAAACCCAAATTGATCTTCTCCTAATACTTCTTCAGCTGGTTTTTCCATTTGTATTTGTACATTTCTAATTAATATTTTTAACACACGTGCTGTCAAACTTATTGTTGGAAAATGTTCACATCTATCCGCGCCTTCCTTTTTTGGTATAGTGACTATGATGTTACGTTTGAAATCTTTGGATATCTCGTCTGTCTCATACATATAGCTTACAAGTTGGAAGAGACGTTCTGTTACAATTTGTCCAGCGGTTTTTAGAGTTTCTGCTTGCACCATATCTGTACCCGGTGCCTTACCATTTTTCAGACCTTTTAATGCTAATTCAAACTCATCTCTAAGTATAGGATATCCCAAGTCATCCTTTTCAATGTCTGATTCTTGTTTTAATGCTATTAATTCTTCTCCTGCATATAAATTCCCTATATATTCTTGCCATCTATCCACTTTCTCTACATTTTCTATAATGACCTTTCTTCTCGCGTCCCTTATGTTTTTGCTATATAGTTTTATATCCCGAAAATTCATTCTAATTAGTTTGTATGCTTCGTCTGTCTTTCCTATTTCCATCTTAGTTTGTACCTCTTTGCACTTTTCATCAATCCATTGTTCTTTAGCTTGCCTGCATTTGCGAATAATTTCCTAGTTTATGGCTTTGTATCTCTGTTTTCCTGTTTCATCTGATCTATTTTTGTATTTTCGTCTTTCTTCTATTAGTTTCAGGATATTCTTTGTTATCCATGGTTTCTTATTTTCTTTTTGTGTATACCCCAGAATATCTCTGGCCGCCATGTCCAAGCTGGATTTAATGTTATTCCATTCTGTTTCCACATCCTTAGTATAAAAATTTTCCCGATATCTTTCAATAAATCATTTGACTTTTTCAAATCTTTCATGGATATCTATATCTTTTAGTTTCTCAAAGTCAAAGAGCCCTTTTCCATTCCTCTTTTACAGATTTTTAAATTTAAGAGCGGCCTTCATAATTACGATGTTGTGGTCAGTGTCTATACCTGCTTCTGTGTAACTTCTACAGTCTTTTACTTGATTCATAAACCACTATCTAACAAGAATGTAATCTATTGGATATCTTCCTATAACTCCAGGAATTTTCCACGTGTATCGTCTTCTAGCATGATGTTGAAATAATGTTTTTGTGATGGTTAAATTGTTCTTGTCGCAAAATTTTACCAGCCTATTTCTCCTGCCATTTGTCGTGCCTAAACCAAATAAACTTACTACCGCTCCTTTCCTACCCTCACTTACCACAGCATTAAAATCCCACGTAATTATTAGATTTTCAATTTAAAAGGCATATACAAACAAAACTGGGTTATAATGAGCTCACAACACTCCAGTGTGAAGTCAATTTAGGGTAACATGTGGGGACCATCTACTCGTAATTGGTAAACGCATGGTTCCGGCAAAATCAGGATACAGGTTCAAGTCCTGTTCAAGACCTTATACTTTCCATCTTTCAATTACTAGCTCGATTTGAAATGATCATTTGGGCTTTGCATAAAAAGTCTACGTTATTATTTCATCTTATTCACTATATATATATATATATATATATATATATATATATATATTGCTGTGATACCTTTTAAATCACCTGGTCCGTTGATTCCTTCTGTTAATCGCCTCGGCTGCTCTTCTAGATAACTTCCATTCTCAATCATAAAAATTAAACAACACATTCCTACCACAAACATCAACGTTAACTCTATTTACATCAATATTCAGAATACATTAAATTTTCAAATTAAATTTGAACATAAAATTCAGTTTTAAAAGAATTTCCGGATTAATTTTATTATCATTTTACTGTGCATCCAAAATTAAAGTCCTTGTTGGATGCCTACTAATTAATATAACAAGATAAGCAGACCGGAGTCTGAGTATAAAGGAGCATCTACCACCCTTTACGTTAATTAACCAGGTTTGTCTAATTGAGCTCAAAGACCTACCCAAAGTTTCATCCTATTCCCGAACATCAAAACAAAATACCCTTTTACTTAAACAAGCAAATTTCATCTTAAAATTAAATTTTATGGTTAGAAAAATTCCACTAATGTCCATTTAAAGTAAATCAATTATAAAGTCATTCAATACACACAAAAATGTCAAACAAAATAGTACAATTTACCTGAAGGTTATTGTCCTCGTAGCTTCAGTGTAATCGTCCCATTTTGTAAATCACACCATTCCAACCGGATTCTATTTACAGCTTCAAGTTGTCAACGCTTTAAAAATGTTCTCCATCACCATTAATTTAAAGTTGTTTCTAGGCTTTTCCGGAACTCATCTGTGTATATCTGCCTCTGGTTCAGTGGATGCAGACACATTTACGAACCATTTAGTCATTAACACCCCCGCAAAATAGCAAAGAAATTCATACTTCCTTTTACCAATATTACCAATATACGCCAAAACTGTCTACTTTTGGGTATACATTTGTCGTTGTAAATTTTACTAATTGGTACTGTGATAATAAACTTTTATTACCTTGTATCTAAGTGCACTGAAGTACATTCATGTTAGCACGAAAAATAACCAACTATTTTGAGTCACTAAAATATACTAGCACCCTTTAAATTATTTAATCAAACTAAAATGCACTGTTTAATATCAAGTCGCGGATGCACGAGCTTTTAACGCATCTAATCGTCGAAAGTCTAAGAGTCTAAGAGAGAAACACATATTCCCGCCTGTATATATAGCGAATAGCCGACACGTCGCTTTGTTCCCTAAAACGGGTAATTCCAACGAATTCCTCATTCTACGTTCCCAGTCTGTAGCCTGCACGTCGATTTTTATGAATTTAGTACTCACCCCATTGAGATCTCAGAAAATTTCAACACGGCCCGCAAAGTTGTCCGAGAAAAACTAATTACTTTTATACAGAAATTGTTGTTCTACCTCTGATATATGCATCCTATTTTTAACCAATCGCAACCCCTTGACGTTGCTTAAATCCCGCCCTTTACAATATGTGTCTTTGCTTGACGCATTTTCTTTTCCTTTTCTAACCTGTTCGTATTGGTGCAAATTTATATTCTTTATTATCGATTATATTTTAGTCCACGCGGACTGTTATCTGGGTTTAATAAACCCGTATCGCACATTCTCGTAAATACTAAGTCCCGGTTTCTCCAAGATTCTTTGAAACATTAATTATTTGCCAAATTTACGCAGAATGAGCTTTTTAAAAATACGCAGGTGTTCTGTATTTCCTGCTAAAGCATCTGATCGTTTCCAATATCCTTAGAATCAACATGTTTATCCAAACAAATTAACTTGAAATTGCCTTTTAAAAACACGCAGGGGTGTTCAAACGTAACATTTTAAATAACCTTCCTACGATTTGACTATTATTGGGTTTTCACAAGCCTTTTATGCTTATTATATGTTATTAACGGTTTAATTAACTCCAATTAAAATTGATTTCCATCCTTTTCATTTTTTTAGCGAATACACCTTAAATATTAATTATTATATGTACACTTTGTTTTACTACCGGTTACTTAAACTAGGGTTAATTAATATAAACTTTGCACGTAGTTTCCATTTGTTTAGGAATAATTAAATTATCCACTGCGCTTTTCAATACTGCTTCTTTTGATATAAAGCGTCTTATAGATAATTTAAATTTCTTATTTTTACTGAAACGACCGAGTTTATTTATGCTTCAAGGTTTTAATAAAGCGTATTATTTAATGAAATTCCTTATACACGGTAATTAAAATTATTTGATTTGATTATTTAATTTTCTACCCTGGTCTAAATATGAGTAATATATATAGATCACTGTATGGCTGTAGATGAAATTACACAACAAAATTTAAATGGCAAGCTTGTTAATGTGTTTGATACTATATTGGATTTGTTGTTTACAAACATAATGGGAACAAAGGTTGATGTTACATTGGATCTTCTTCTTAAGTGTGATAATTTCCATCCTGCTATAACAGCAACATTGAATCTTAAGGACAACGTTTCATCCTTAATGTATGATGAATTTTATTATGATTTTAAGCATGCTAATTATGGAAATGTCTGCAATTACTTTGCTAGCTATGATTGGGAAACCACTTTAAACAGAGAGACAATAGATCATTCTATACGTGTTTTTTACAATATATTATATGAAGCCATGGAACTATATATACCTGTAAGAAGATCAAAAACGTCTAATTTTCCAAAATGGTTTTCACACAAACCAAAAAGGTTGGTTTTGCAAAAGATGCTTATAAAAGCTTTAAAGAATCTTCATCATTGGTAGACTTCCTAGTTTTCTCACAGTTAAGAAGTGATTGTACAGTGTTAAACGAGCGAGATTTTACAAGATTTGTCTGTAAGACCGAAAATATGATATTCAATAATGCAGGATGCTTTTGCCACTATGTCAATTCGTTAAGAAGGGATACCAATATTCCAAATGCTATGAGTTTAGATGATGAAACAGCCATTGGGCTGAATGTTCCTAATTTATTTGCCAAATATTTTTCATCAATGTATTTGAGCAACAATGTTGCTCTGCCAAAAGTTGAATATAAACAATTAGTTAGCATTAGCTGCTTAGATGTTTAATTAACAGAAATCTATAGCAAAATTGAGAAACTTAAAATTAATAAGGGACCAGGGCCAGATGGTATTCCACCTATTTTAGTTAAAAATTGTATATTCATATTTACAAGATGCTTATACATTCTGTTCAATAAGTCTTTAAGTACTGGTGTTTTCCAGAGCTTTGGAAATTGAGTTACGTTATACCAATTCACAAAAGTAGAGATAAATCAAATGTAAATAACTGTCATCCAATTTCTATTTGTAATTGTTTTCCAAAGATACTGGAAAGTGTGGTGTGTGATAAATTAACTTTACTATTTAAGAATGTTATAATTGGGGAGCAGCAAGGGTTTTGTGCCGTAAGATCCACTGCCTCGAATCTTCTGGTCTATACCAATTATATCTCTACAGCCTTTGAAGCTGGTCTACAGGTAGATGCTATTTATGGTGATTTTGCTACAGCCTTCGACCGTGTTAACCATATACTTTTATTAAAAAAATTGTGTGCGTCGGGAGTTGGTGGCGCTCTGCTTGACTAGTTTAGAAGTCATCTGTGTGAGAGGGTTCAATTCGTGAAAATTAAAAATTATATGTCTGTAGCAATTCGGGTTATGTCAGGTGTACCGCAGGGGTCACACCTACGGCCGATTGTTTTTTCCATTTTTATTAATGATATTAAATCGGTATTTGAGGGATGTAAGTTTTTACTCTCTGCAGATGATATCAAAATTTTTACTACTCTTGCTTCACTGTCAGATAGTATTTACTTGCAAAACAACCTAAATAGATTTCAACAGTGGTGTGCCGTAAATGACTTGCAGCTGAATTTACAAAAATGTTATTGCATGAAATTTTATCGTGGTAAATCTCAAATTCAATTATCATATATGTTAAATGGTGCATCCTTGAGAGTTGTTACTGATATCCGTGATCTTGGAGTTCATTTTGATGTGCAACTTACATTTAGGCAACATATTGATGAGATCGTTTCTAAATCTAGAAGAATGATAGGCCTTATCATGAGATTTTCAGGTGAATTTGGAAATGCTATTACATTTAAAATTTTATATTGCTCATTGGTTAGGTCACACTTAGAACATTGATCCTGTATTTGGTCACCTAGTTATATGATATACATAAAGAAAATTGAATCGATTCAGCATAAATTATTATATTTCGTAGCATATAAGTTAGGTATTGCAGTTCACTGTTTTAATTACAATAGTACTTTACGAACTCGGAATATGGTGTCATTGCTAAATAGGCACATAATTACTAATTTGTGTTTAGTGTTTAAGTTGTATAATTCTTTTATAGATTGTTCTGAACTATTGGTGTTTTTTGGTTTGAATATTCTATTAAGGACATTACGTTCCACAAGCGAAATTTTAGTTATTTCAGTGCAATTTTAAGAATAAGTCATGAATTTAATATTCATTGTAAATCTATAGATATTTTTTGTCAATCATACGATCCATTTAACTGCTCATTGAATCAGTTATTCATAGTATGTAATCAATAAATTGATGTACAATTAGTAATTAGGTAAGGTGTGTATTATATTATTATTACGTTACATTATTTTTCCTATAACTAATAGTGGAAAAGCTGGTGCTTAGTTGCAGCATATGTAAAATCATTATGTAAAACATGGGTATATCCCGTTAATTATCAATAAATAAATCAATAAATGGAAGCGTTTATTATAAAGATTTATTCATGAATTTGAACACAGAATGTTATTTTGATTAAGAGGCGAGCTATTGCTTTGCGAAGATGATATTTGAAATATGCAGTACGCATATCTTAATTTAATAATTACGATGCTATAATGAATAAAGAGGTGATGTTTTAAACGTAACCTGCATAAAAAAAAAATTAAATGTAATTACATACAATAAAGAGGGAAAATTCTTCAGTATAATGTTACTTCAAAAATTTTATTAAATAATTAAAAGGAAGATTTAAGCAAATATGAAAATTGGTAACTGCAGTTCCTAAATGGAAATATAAATAATATGAGGATCTTGTAAGTGATTTGGACGTCAATTTAAACTAAGAAGATATTTAATTACGAATTGGATAAAAAAGCGCTTCATGGATTTTGCAAGTATCTTTTTTTTTAAATAGTGCTTGTAATTGATAATTGAGTATTTGTCATTTAAATCTAAACTAGAATAAGTGTTAGTCATATAATATTTTATTTTTGTAAGCATCTTTATCAGGAAAGTTTGTGATTGGAGTTCGAAACACTCTGACCTTTTAATAGATTATCTATCAAGGATTTTCTGGCCAAAACAAACCTTACAAAGCGTGAGAATCATAACCAGGTAAACTATCTATAAGAGAAGAAATTTAGTTCTGTAAATTTAAATTATGGTAAGGAACATTTTTATAATTAAGTAAATAAGTACTTGTAGAAATAATTTGATGTTTGAAACAAACGATGCTGTAAATGTTCTATATGCTTTTGTATGAAAGAAAATATTTTATATTATATAAATGCTTTAATATTGCTGTGCTTGATATCATTTGTAAATTCCAACATTTCCGTTGAGCTAGTCAGGCAAGGCAAAGTTTGAAAGGAAAATAAGTCAATAATTTCAAGTTTTACAATTTGCTGTATCACAGCACCCTTTTAGCGGCGTATTAAAACGAGGCGTTGTCACGGCACTCTTTTAGTGACGCCTCATCAAAGCGACGTTGTCAGACCAGGAAAAAATGGAATTTTGCGTAAATTCAAGGTTACGTCCTTTATAATACAAGCGTACCTTTATTCGTTGATGTACAATGCAAAAACGCAAACTGCGCGTGTATAAATAATCACCCTGTATGATATAAGCATATTGTAAATAAATAGCAAGTAACGTAAGTTGTATATGTAAATTGTAAGATACCGTAAAGCGCATTTAAATGCAAACGTAAAAATCGATCGTTTTAAGTTAAATACAAAACCATTAATTTTTTTTATTATTAATACATTTTTAATAAAAAAGGCATTTAATTTGCTGTAAATAGCATAAAAAAGTACAGCTTTACGCATTTAGTTTGAGAAAATACAATCAACGTGTATTTAAAACCCCTTTTGCATTAAAAACCATTTAAAGTATAAATTAATTACTCCACGGATATTGCAATTTATTCTAAATAAAGAATTCTCTAGAATATAAAAAGATGAGTCATCGGTATTTAAAAATACGTCAAATTTGTATAACTCATTAATAAGTAAACATTTTATTCCTAGAAGCAGCTTGAACATTGAAAATAAACCGTAAAATTCCTGGAATAACCGATAAATAATCCATTGTCTTTTGCATTAGTATGCGACGCCGCAATAATAGTATATCTGAAACAAGAACAGGTAACACAAGTCACGGATAACTGGAACGATAATTGGTAATAAAACTCAACGATTTTTGACGTTAATTGGATTTTCTGAGAACCTTACATCATTATGTTCTACACTATTTGAGTAAGCTTCTGGAAACAGATAAATTTGTATATAAAGGAAGCGTTTAGTCGCTTGGGGGGTCATCGATTGATTAGATTTCATTCATGCGAGCAAAAATATTACTTTTATTTAACCGCAAGCTGTTGCTATAGTATTTGAGTATGTAGTAAAGATACTGTAATTTAACCAAGTTGCGAGGTTCTAATGAATAAAGAAGCGATGTTTTAAACGTAACTTATAAAGAAAAATAGAATTTATTAATTACGATGAAGAGGCAAAATTCCTCAATATAAAGTCATTTTAATAAAATAATCGAAAGGAGGATTTAAGCAAAAATGTACTTCGGTAATTGCTGTTTAAAATGAGAATTTTTTTATGGAGAATTTCCAGTGATATTAGAGTATTTGGATCTAGTTTAAGATAGTACTAATAATTTTTTTTGTGTGAGGGATTTTTTCCAGGAGTTTGTGTTCAGAGTCCGAAATACTCTGACCTTTTAATAGATTATATGTCAAGGATTTTTTCTGGCCAAAACAAATCTTGCAAGCGTGGAAATAATTTTATTAGCAGGTAAACAATCCTCAAAAGAATAAGTTTAACTCTGTAAATTAAAAATAAGGTAAACAATATTTTTTTATCAAGTACTTCTTAGAAATTATTTTGTTTGAAAGAAACGATGTTGTAAATGTTCTTGTATGAAAGAAAATAATACATATTGTATAAATGCTTTGTGATATTGCTGCGTTTTATTTCATTTCATTTTGAAAGCTTCGTAAATTCCGTTGAGCTAGCCAAGAAAAGTAAAAAAAAGGTAAGTTAACAATTTCAAGTTAAACAAATTGCTGTAACTGTATCACAGCACCCTTTTAGCAACGCACCAAAGCGAGGCCTTATCATAGCACTCTTTTAGTGGCGCCCCACGTAGGGCTCGAATTAATTCGTCTGTACATTAGAGTTTCTTGTATCGTAGAATTTGTTTTTGGAGTTTATTTTTTTCTTTTGTGATATCTGATAAATTTCTAGTATGACTGAGAAGTGAAAGCAGTTCGTAAAAGTTTGAGAGCTGAGGGAGTAGAAATTGGTTCATAGGAAAGCGTTTATATGGAACAAGCGAAAAGAGAGAATCCAAAGGCCAAGAGTGTAGGAGAGACCCAAGAATCATAAATAATGGTTCTTTCATTAAGTCTAAATCAAAATTTGAAAAAAAATGAGTGAAAAAAATCAGAAAGGCATGAAAAAAGTGAAAGAGAATATAAAAGAAATGAGTGCGAAATCTGACAAAAATACTCAGGAGTTACGAGCAGAATTTGGAGAAATCATAGCAAAATTGGGGAAAGTTTAAGAGTAGAAAGTGAAGAGAGTGAAAGAAAATTTAAAGAGATTAGTGAAAGAATTACTTTGGGTTTAGAGGAAACTAACAAAACCATTGAAGAAATGAAATTTGAAGTTAGAGGAAAAGTAGTACAAATTTTGGAGGATATGGATGATGTTAAAGAAAAAATTGTTCAAATGAAGTGGAATCAGAAAGCAAGTGAGAAAGAAACTAATGGGAAAATTAAAACTTTAGATCATAAAGTAAATGAAATAGAGAGCAGCTGCCAAGATGGTTTTAAAACATTTAGAAATTGGAGTTTAAAGAGTGTGTTCTGGATTAAAAGAATTAAAGTAATTAAAGCCGGGGCGGGTAGCTATAGTAATAAACAAGTATGTTGATTTTAATTAATTCTAATTTATTGATTAGAAGAAGGATTTGGTACAGGTATAATTCAGGAAGCAGGAAATATATACTGCACGGAGTGGACATTTAAACTGTAAGACATAGTAGTGTATAATTTAATCTGAAATTTGGGTACCTTAATGCTGTCTCCTGGAGAAACACTTGCTTCAACTTCTAAAGACTTGCTCCCTTTTCTCTGTCCAATCCCATTTCACTCCCTTGTGCAGCAACTTCAACAGCGGTATACACATCTCTGAGTACTCAGGTATGAATCTCTTATAATAGTTGATGACCTCTAAAAACCCTCTCAGTGCCTTCATATTCTTTGGCTGTGACCAATTCTTTAGATCATTTAACCTCGTCGTACAAACCTTGACCCCTTCAGCATGGATGATGTAACCCAAATATGCCACTTTATTCTTGAAGAAATCAAGTTTCTTGACGTTTAACTTTAAGCCTCCTTAGCCCAAACGCTGTATTACCATTCGTAAATGTTCTACATCCTCCTGCTCATCACGCAAAAACACAAGAACGTCGACCACATAATGTGTGCAAGGCATTTCTAACGAGTTGATCTTCTGCCTTGTCCCTACCAACGCCGCTGGTACCACATAAAACTGATAGATCTCTCCATCAACACCGAAACCTGCATACTTTCTATTTCTACATGTAGTAGAATCAACTAAAATGAATTTTTTAGATCAATTTTGCTGAACACCCTTTTATCTGAAATCCTATATAACAAATTGTCCATTGACTGCAGCTGTTCGTACTGTGGTTTCATAATTAAATTCAACTTCTTTGCGTCCAAGCATGATCTGATTTTCTACTTGTCCGCTTTTCGTGCTATTACAAGCAGATTTATAAACGTCGCTTTTGCTGACTCACTAGTCTCATTCTACAGCATGTTGGTGATTCCTGTTTCACTTTCTCATGCCAACAATATGGAATAGGGTAGACTTTTGTATATAACCCCTTTTTGTCTGTTACCTCTAGCTTGTGCACCTACTGTCACGCCAATCACGTGTCTTCATTAAATAACCCCATGTGCTGATCAAATATTTCTGCAATCTTCTGTCGACTGTCTGCATCTGCAACCCCTAGTTGTTTATCAACAAAAACTTTCTTGAATAAACTACAAATTCCGATCACGTTTTCTACTTTTGCTTCCTCCCCAAATTTATCCGTTTCCAGACTACTATCCTCAATGACATTCAGATCCATGATTGCCTTCAGCACAATTCAATGATTCCTAACTTCTCTATTAACAAAAACGTCTTCTTCTAAACACACATACACGCACGCACAAACACGCACGCACGCACTCACACACACACGCGCACACACACACACACACACGCGAGCCGCCCGATCATCATGCAACTTTATTTCCACACACTTATTCTTTCCATTTATTATTACATTAAATCGCCCAATATAATCAACCCCTAATAAAAACTCCATACTTAAATGATCAGTTATTAAAATTTTTTCTTCCATATAAATATGTACGCTCAACATTCTTTTTGTTGTCGGCAGCTTTTTCTCCATTGCAGACAACAAGTTCAATCTCTTAATTATCGTTACCCTATTCCTCAATAGTCCCTTATGCTTAAGAATAATCTCTGATTTCACCAATGACGCTCCTGATCCACTATCCACTACCGCCAAGTACTTGAAATCTTCAACTTTCAAATGTACAAATGGTAAGTCGCCTCGACTCACCTGCTTATCTCTAAATACAACATTACACACACTACTATCTACGAATATATTTACAACTATTTCTGGAACATTTAAAAAGCAGAATTTTTTTGTTCTTAGTGACAGCCCCACTTTGTGCCTTCGCTGCTCCGTTTCTATCTTCGCAACTCGATGAAGGCTTTTCTGTCGTCATTTGTTGCACCCGCACATTCCTTTCATTCTTGTACAGTCTACTACATCCTCTGAACCTAGCTGTCCCTTGACTAGCCTCTTGATGTCTAGCAGGCCTGTTGTCTTGGACATGCTCCTGTCCACTCCCTCTTTGTTGAGCACCGTACCCATGGTCGTGGTTCTGTTGCAAATAGTTCCCATTTCTCGCCTGATTTTCGTTTTGGTAGTATCGTCCTTGTTGTACATGTCCCAAAGGTGGCATAAAATTGTGTTGTTCAACACGCCTGTATCTCTCCCTGTGCTAGAACCTGTCTTGCTCTGCCGTTCTATCTATCTGTTGTTCCGATTTATCCGCGTTTTTTACTCACTTGCGTGTCTGACATTGCTCCCGTTTTCTCCTAAAGTCATTGTCATAACACAGTTCCAAGAACTCCTTTAACGCCTTTATGTTTTGTATGGCTACCGCTCGGTTCACCTCACTGTCCATATGCCGCACCAACAACTGTACAACGTCTTGCTCGTTCATCCTAGGTCCAACTGCCGGTACCGGGTTGAAGTTTTCTAATACATACTCTTTACGTGTTCCGTTTCCCTTCGTGCACTGCCTGCAATCAAATCCATCCTTACATTCATCTGTTGTACGCTACTCCAATATTGTTCAATGAACCGCTGTCTGAACTCTTCGTACGTCCGGTAATTTGACTTCTCTATGCTATGCCATTTCTCAACGCTTCCATGTAGTGCCGCGTAAACGATCTGGAGTTTGACGCTTTCCCGTTCCGCTTTCACCAACTCATCCAATTTATCCATGAACGTCATTGACTGCTCCCTCTTTTTGCCTTAAATTTGGGTATCATGTCTTTCTGTAGCTTGAAGCCATACGGTTCTATACATCCGTCGCTCCTATTTTGTTCCAATTCGCCCACCTTGTTCTGAATTTCCAACACGGTCCTGCCTATAGTGTCTACAGTCTCGGACAGTTCCTTTCTCAGTCATGACAATTTTTTATCCATGTCTCCGCTTCTTTTCTCCGGACCTCGGATTGGTCCCTCCTGCACAAGAGTTCTCTTTCTTGGTTCTTGTTGATTGTGTTCTGGGTGTCTCGATGTAATTTCTCGTGTCTTGCGTCGGCTTCACGTACCTCCTTTCGAACTTCAGATACTTCGTTAATGATCAACTTGCAGCAGACGTTTATCTGTTCGACCATCTCTTCTCTCATTTCTCGTCGAAATTCCCCGAAGTTGATCTGCATCGCCTCTGTCAAATTCGTAACATTTTCACGCACTTCGGTTTGAAATTTCTCCTGATTTGATTGGAGTTCCTTTATCTGTTCTTTCATTTTTGCCTGCCCCTTCCCAAATTTTGTCTGCCCTTCTTCCAGTTTCGCCTGCCCTTATTCCAGTTTTGACTAACCTTCTAGCAGCTTCGTCTGCCCTTTTTCTAATTTCTTTTGTCTTTCTTGTATTCGTTCTTCCAAACCTCGTAGAAACCATAGTGTTGTGTCCACATCGCTCTGTCGCTTTTTCCGCACCCTGTTTGTTCTTCATGTACTTCAACCACTACTTGTTCTTCGACCGATCCCTAGTCTAGCGTTTTGCTCTGCATATATATATATATATATATATATATATATACACATATGTAAAAAAAATTCATGAAAACCAATAGAGTAAATTTACCTATACAGATTAGACTAATATTTGCACAGCCATCCACAAATCAAGAATTTGATTATTTCATAAAAGGAATAAACTTCTATTTTTAACAGATGCATTTATTTTATCATTTTTAAATCAATTTTCAATATATGCATGTGCGTGCATCATACATGTGTATGTAAGTGAGTGCGTGTATGTGCGCGCGTGAGTACGTGCGGTCATGTGTGTGTGTGTGGGTGCGTGTGTGTGTGCGTGCGTGCGCGCGTGCGGGCAAGCGGGCGTGCATGCGTTCGTGCGTGCGTGTGTGGGTGGGTGTGTTTGTGTGTGGGTAGGTGCGTGGGGGTGTGTGTATGTGTGCGTGCATGCGTGTGTAGGTGTGCAATTAGTGGTCATTTTAAAAGGTCATATAGCACCATTCCGTGAACATACAAATTCCCGAACCTAAGCCAAATAATAAAGAAATAAGTGAGAAATGTATCAAGAAAATGAGTGAGAAATCTGATAGGAATACCCAGGCATTACAAGCAGAGTTTGGAGAAAATCTAGCAAAATTGGGAGAAAGTTTAAAATTAGAAAACGAAAAGAATGAGAGAAAATTTAAGGAAATGAGTGACAAATTAATATTTGGTTTAAAAGAAATGAATAAGACTATAGAGAAAATAAAATTTGAAATTAGAGGTAAAGTGGTACCGATTTTAGAGGATATGGATGATATAAAAAAAATATTATTCAAATAAAATCTAATTAAGAAGCGCGTGAAAAAGCAAATGGAAAAAATTAGAAATTTAGATCAAAAGTGAATGAAATTAAAGAAATATGTCAAGCAGGATTTAAAACATTTAAAAATGACTTATGAAATTTAGGAATTAAAGTAGAAAATTTAGAAGATAGAATGAAAAATACTAATGTTTGGGAACGCATGAAATGGAGTCAAAGTAGTGTCTCGTTGGAACAGTAATCTAAATTTTATGGGAATAATAAACTAATACCAAAAATATTTTTAAATAGTGTCAAAACTTTAATACAGGGTAGCTAACATAAACAAACAAAACTAAATATAGTAACATCGATGTTGAAAAGGACTGCCGAGATTTGGTTCGGACTAATAGAAAGCGAATTAAAATCATTTAAAGATTTTGAGGTCAAATTTTTAAAACATTTCTGGGGGAATAAGCAACAATTCCTAGCAGGACATTTTGAGGCAGAGGAGATATAATTCATAGCTTTGCAAAACATTGTAGACCAGGACGTATGGGTCAACCCAGAAGAATAGAGGGTAGGACTAGAAACAATCCATACATTTTTTCAGGTACCGGTTCAACGGTAAAAATTTAGAAAACGAAAATTTTAATAGGGTCAATTAAAGCCAAAGCAACACACCCAGAAAAGAGGGCGGCAGAGATAATACGTCAAGCACTTGTTACGTTCCGTCCCTGTAACTAAATAATTATGGTGCATATTTAATTTAAAATTGCATATCCAGTGCTGTTTCCACGGTTATTTTGCATGCTTATTAGTAAGTCCTAAACCATTATTTGTCTAACATTCTGTAGTAAATATTTTCGTTCTATGTAATTAAATTTCATATTCCATACTGTACCCACGATCATGTGCGAAGTTAAGTATTTCTGACTTCTCTCTAAATTAAAATAATTGCTTATTCAAAACCCTGTAGGTTTTATTAGTACATGCAATTATAATTTAAATATAGCAAATTTACTCTTTCAGTATAGTATTGAATCTGGTATTTTCCGTAAAGGTTATAGTACGTTTAAAAACGTGGTTTTCAATTGTTAAAGCATTTGTTTCAGAAATATTAAAATCATTTGACTAAGTGTTTTATCAAATAGGTTTTCCATTATAAGTTGTTGGTTTTTAGTTTCTAATGAACCATATTCAATTCATTCGTTGTCGAACTTTTATTTTAGATCCATCTAATGACTTGTACCGGTCCGAATTAAGAGATATTCCTATGGAAATTCACTGATACATTTTGTTCCGTTTGCAAATTGTAGTTATAATATAATTTTAAGTACAGCACAAGATGTAGTTTGCAGGTAAATTCCCCTCCGTTATGTAGATAGTATAATCTGTAGTTTTATGCGATTTAACCTTCAAGTACTTGTGTGTTGTATGTGCCGCACTGTACAGTCGTTAAAAGTTGTAAACCAGCATGTGTATCTTAGCTATGATGCTATGAACGTTTGAGTGCCGCAAACGGTCGACCGCTTCTTGTTCCTGCCATCGCCATCTCTGCAGTTTGTTACAGGTATGTGCTTAAAGGTTACGATTCGATTTTTATAAACTTTGTTCTCAATTTATACGTCCACTATCTCACCATCTGAGGCTAAGGAATCACCGCATGACATTAAACATATGCCAACAGGTTGTGAATTAAACCTGCAAGATGCTTCATTATTAACTACATTATTTGCAAAAAGTCGCCTATCAGGTTGTATCGTTTCCATTCTAATTATAGCCTGGAAGATATTCGTTTCGTCTATTAAGTTTTAGTTAATTCCAATTTATCTTTGTAAAGTATTTGCTATTAGTTGATAACGCGTGCAAGTATTGAACATTTGTTATCGTTTCACACCATCGTTTGCTTATTTGAGTTATTTGCGGACGTAGATAACGTACGCTTTCGTCTCGATAGTTTAATTTATAGGGAGAATTGCGCTCTATTCTAATACATCTAGTTATGGCGGAGAAACTTAAACGCATGCACTTTTATGCATCGCGCTTCAAGATATCTTTGAAATTGAGCACAAATGTGAAAATGACCCCAGCCTTTTAGAACTGTTTCACACTGGATATACAGCGACTGACGATGTTACGGTATTCCATGCAAACAAGAAAGAAAGTAGTAAAGTAAGCAAAAAAAAATAATCGCCCGCACCGAATATCGCAATAAAACAAGGGATATAGGAATCCAAAAAATTGTATGTCGGGCTAGCTAAAAACGTAGAGTGGGGTGGGTCACACAGAAAGAAAAATTGGAAACCTCAATAAGTAGATTTTTACAAACCTTTAGTTAACAAACAGTACCAAAAGAAATATTTACAAAAGCCCATTCAAACATTTACGTAATCCTCCTGTTAAAACATGATGTAAACAAAAGCGTAAACTCGTATATAACATAACTTGAATTCAAAATATACATTTAAGCAAATATAAATTAGGGATTATTTCCAAGTCACGTAAAATCTAAATAACACATACAAGTATACTTACACAATGTTTCTAGCCCTAAATAAATACAAGAGGAAAATAAGACATAATATGTATGTATTAAAACGCTGTTTACCTGCTCCTTGAAGCACACTTCCTAAAAGTAATAACGTAACCGTACACGGAAGTAGCATATCCATACTGAAGTAGCATAATCCTAAACTGAAGTGAACCAAGTGTTAAACTTAATCTAGATTATAAATAGTAAATAATTTGTGATGTTAGCATTTCGTAAATCTTAAGTTAACGTAAGTAAACGTAAGTAAAACTATGACTTGAAAACCATCACCTAATCACTTGTGCACTATCATATAAAAGTAAATTTTTTAGCACGGTAGTCTGGAATTCGTACCTTGTCGTATCTTAGGAAGTGTGTACTTACACTAGCCGGCGGACTAAATACTTCTAGGAAACAACTTCACTTGGCTAAGTTTGACTCTATTAAACTAAAGTAAAACAATGCCTCATAATAGAAAGCATCTCAAGTAGCACGGCGACTTTACGGTGTCTCTTTACGGGAAAGGACGCTGTATAGAATAGAACCTCCTGTCGAAGCTCAGTCTGTATTTATAGGGAAAGAAAACATCAGGAGGTAACGTATATGGGCCAATTAAGGTTAAAAATAAGAAATCTTTCCTACTCTCCGACGCTTCATTACATGTACGTAATTCGTCCATATGTTCCATGTATTCGCATTAATGTGCTCGATAATTCCAATTAGTGCCATACTAATTGTTAGTACTTCGTAACGCACACACTTCACCAATGTGTTTAATTTACTATTATACGTACGGATCGTTAACCCCCGTTGCTAGATGTAATGTACTATGAGACCCAAAGACAATAGAATGGTGACCATCAGTGAACGAATAAACACGTGGATATTGCATTTATTTATTACAGTTATTAAACACTGTGACTATAAGCACGAGTACAAAAATAAAAGCTCGCGCCAGACTGACTCGTTTAACCTCACATGCATCACGCCACTTTTTCCCGGCAGTGTCTCTCTTTACGTCACTGTTGTCTTTAATATACAAAGCATCTTAGCACCGCGACTTTACAAGGACTCTTTACGAGAAAGGACGCTGTATAGAATAGATTCTCCTATCAAAGCTCAGTCTGTATTTATAGGGAGAGAAAATATCAGGGGTAACATGCTTTCCTTTAAAAACATTTCCTATCGACAAAAATACCACCTTTAAGATATAATAGCAAAGTATTCTCAGAACCACACCTGCAAAGTATCTCAAGACAACAACTGTAAAGTATTCCTAAAACATGGCTTTCAAACAAGTTCAATTAACAAAAGCAGCTGGCCTCAATAAAACATAGGACTTCCATGAAATTTTCCGCGTGAGTAAATGTTCATTCCTTCTGTTAGGTATGTTTGCAACCCGCCTTTCAGCATTATGTGTTACATGTTGTCTATTAGTTATAGAAAATCATAGAGATTCACCATTTTGAATTATACTACCCAGAATCGATAAATAGGAGACAATTTTATTGTTCGTAAAATTGAGTCCGTGAACAACGGCGCGGTAACAAAATACCGCGTTGATAGAATTTCTTAGTAAAAGTATTGATAACAAACCTTTTAAAGAAAACCATTAAAAGTATTTATCGAAACAATGCAGGTGCTCAACTTATTTCAGAGAATTTATAACGCAAGGCTTTTTATCTAAAGCAAATTGACAGAATAAATTCTAGATATTTAAGGTTGTATTTAACGTTGTACAAAACACTTAATGAGATTTGATAGGATATTTAAATAAGTAATCACTTCAATTGGAAGGTAATCGAACATGTTAAGTGAAAATTCGTAAGAAATGCGGGATTAATCAGAAAATGTACGATGCCGAAGCTGAACGTAACAACGAGATACGAAAAAGTTTTTTTGTCCAACATAATGCCTTAATCGGTGCGATCGCATCGGCAACCGACGCCGATAACCAATTTGAAAAGAAAAACGCGATTCGTAAACGGTTCGATAATCACCTTTTTCTAGTAACAGCGTTTTATTTGAAACTTGTCCGAATAAACTGCTAGTATACACATTCCTCCAGATACTTTTTAGTCAGAAGTGCCTCTACCGTCGCTTACCCTCCCTACTTTTGAAGGAGATGGTTGTCTATTTAAAAGTTTTATTGGCTGCATTGATAGTTTAATCCATTTAAATGACGCGCTGTCAGACGTGGAAAAATTTTCATACCTTCAATCAGTGCTAAAGGATCCCGCATTGTTTACCATTAAGAACTTTGATATTACGGACGCCAGCTACCCTCTTGCGTACAATAAGCTCCGCAAAAAATATCGTAATTTTCACCGTATTACACCTGATCTTTGGGAAAACATTGCTAAATTTTCCAAGTTGAAGCTTACAAAAATTAGTGGACACTTTGTCGACAACTTACAGGCACTTAAAAAATTTGATTCTACCTGTAGACGATTGGGATTTCATTCTGGTGCACATGATTCTAGACCGCCTTGATGTACATACAACTTGCAATTTTGAATTGCAACAAAGCCCCACCTCTATGCTAACCCATACAGAGGTAATTGCTTACTTAGAAAAGAATTGTAAATCTTTGTCAAATTTGTCGATCAATCATAACCCCGATTTCAACAAAATTATTCATTCTAACAACATGTCCAGGTCTCGCTCTGCTGTTTCCATGTTGGTACATACTAGTCCTATGTTATTAAGTGTCCGTTTTGTCATCAAGATCATAGTCTTTATCGATGTAATGAATTCGCTAAACCTTCTCCAGATTATCACTACACCTTTGTCAAAAAACATAAACTTTGTATCAATTGCCGTAGTAGTTCACACGCTTTGATTAAGTGTAAATCCACATTTCCTGCCACCAATGTAATGAACGTCATCATTCTTTATTGCACTTTCATCGCATTTCACCTAATCCCGCTCGCTACTGATACTAGGCATGTTTGAGCCCTGCTCCCGCTGCCTATTCGGTTTCACCCGCTCTAAGTTCCACTCTTCAGAACCGATATAAGTCACCAGCTCCTCTGCTTCTGAGGAAATGTTCGTTTCGTCTAGCAGTAGTGACCCGTCAACGTCGAATGTTGTCTTATTTAATTCTCTCGCCAAACCTTCAGTTGTGTTATTCTCTACCATTCAAGTGGAAATCGCTTATCACTATGGCTCTTTCCAGTAATTTCGTTGTTTACTAGACTCGGATAACATGATTTCCTTTATCTCGCAAAATAGTGTGAAACGTTTGGGTTACCGAGCCTCTCCGCATTTTCTCTCAATCCCATAGTTGCTTCCTCGCCTATTATTAATTTCGAAGTGTCGTACTTCCCAAAATTTGTGAAAATTTACCTACTACTAATATTTATTCTGAAAATTTCGCTCATCTAGTTAATCTCAAGCTGGCTGATTCGCTATTCGCTCAATCTGGACCTATTGATTTATTACTTGGAGCGGCTATTTTCCCTAAAGTTTTATTAAATGGTCGTATCCAAGGTTCAAGTGATCAACACTGTTTTTGGATATGTTTTAATGGGAAGCATACAGCCTCGCCAGCTTCGGAAGTTACTAGCTTGTTTTGTATGACGAGCTGCTTCATCTCTGGATGATTTTGTTGCGAAATTATGGGAAGTTGAAGCAATCCCTGACATTAAACCTTACACACCTGATGAATTTTTAGTTGTAAAATATTACATTGACACTCTTTGCCTCAATGAACAAGGACGGTATCTGGTCTCTCTGCACTTCAAAAATCCAAAACCTTCGTTTCTCGGTAATCGTGGTCTCGGTCTACAGCTCCTTGTTTCTTTAGAAAATCGTCTAAATAAACAACCTTTGATTTATGAACATGCGCTACTATTTAAATTCCAAACACATGCAACCTATTCAAGCTGGGTCTATTTCAGACTTTTCTTATTATATATCGCATTATTGTGTTATGAAACCACAAAATGTAAGTACCACATTACGTGTAGTTTTCAACACCTCCAGTAAAACTCTATCTCGATCGTCTTTAAATGGTCATTTGTTTGTCAAGTCCAAACTTCAACGAGATATTACCGCAATTTTGTCTTTATTCCCGTGTTATTACTGCAGATATTCGTTAGATGTATAGACAAATCCTTGTTAATCCTGATCAGCGTGATTATCAACTAATTGTTTGGTCTTTTGCGATACGCACTCTTCTGCAAGTGGCTGAAGACAAAGGAAATTCATTTCTTTTGGCCTCCTTTGCTCTTCGCAACCATACCTATATCAATTATATCGCTTCGGGTGGAGATTCTATGCAGCCAACCCTGGCTTTGTGGAATCAACTAATGGTTTTTTAAAAGTTAATGGTTTTGAAGTGCATCAACGGTATAGTAATTGTCCGGAATTACTAAAGGATCTTCCCGCTTCGCAACAATTCGCATTACCTTGCTCCTTTACGGATCCTGACATTAAGCCTCTGAAAGTTCTGTCTTCAATGGAATCCCATCTCAGATACTTTATGTTTTCTAGTTCAGCCACAGTGTACCGCCTGTACCAAGCTCAACTTACTTTTCAACTTAGCCCATATTTTCGACCTTATAGGAATTTTATCTCCTCTAACTTTTTTGGTAAAACATTTAATTCAGCGTTTGTGGTCTTTAAACTGAAACTGGGAGGATCCTCACCCCCCCGATTTACTGGTATTTTGTGGTAGAGATATCTGCATGAATTACTACTTCTTTCCGGCTTTGTTATACCACGCTTGCTACTTCCGTCACAATTTTCTGCCTGTGAAGTTTATTGTTTTGTGGACACTTTCAAACGCGGCTATTGTGCTGTGGTTCTTTTTTGATTTCTTACTCTTCCTCCATTGCAGTTTGCTTAGTTTGTGTTAAGTACAAATTTACTCCACTTCGAACCCTCTTTTTGCCAAGACTCGAATTGCTAGCCGCTGCTCTGACCTCGAAACTATTAACATTTATCCTCAAAACTTTTGATTCCCATATTACCCTTGAAAAATTTTTTTGTTGCTCTGACTCCATGGTCGTTCTTTCTTGGATTCATTTCCCACCGCAGCAATGGAAGTTATTCGTCGCCAACTGAGTATCCTATATTCAGGAAAACACTTCTCGTGCTTCTTGCTATCATATTCCTTCCATTGAGAATCCTGCCGATATTGGAACACGTGGTTTGATACCTTCCCACTTATGTCATTATTCTTTATAGAGGGCAGCATTTCCTGCCTTGAATCGCTCCTTCGACACTTATAGTCCACTCATTCCGCCTTTTAATTCTTCAAAACTTCTCATCGAGGAACGTTCTACTACTTCGACCGCTGTTGCATCCCCTTCTTGGATAGAAACGATTTTGAAAAGTCATTCGTCTTTTCAATTTATCATTCACATTGTCGCTCGGACTCTCCGTTTTGTCCATAGCATACAAAATCCATTAACAAAATATACTGGACCTTTGTCCTGTTTCGATCTCAATAATGCTTTGAACTCCCCTGATTAAACATACTCAACAGACTCACTTTTCTATTGAGTTGGACGCCATCCAGTCCGGATTAGTTCTAATAAAGACTCTTTGCAAATTGTCCCCCTTTATTAAAGAGGAAATCTTACGGGTTGGTGGTTGCCTATCTCACGCACCCTTATCCTCCGACACGAAATGTCCGCTCCTTTACCTAGTAAAAGTCGATTTACGGATTTATATATCAACTTTGTTCATCTGTGATACTTCCACGCTGGTGTTCAAATGGTTAATTTTATCGTTCATCAACGTTTTTGGATTATTTTGAGTAAACAGTCCATTCGTTGAGTTGTGATTCGGTGTATGACTTGTTGGAAAACTAGTGCTACCGCATCACAACCTATGGGTCACCTTCTTCCTGGCTAAGTCACTCAATCCAAGCCCTCTGTGAGTTCAGGTGTTGATTTTGCTGGCTCTTTCTATACTACAATGTCGCGAGTATGGGGAGCTAATGTGTTGAAAGCATATTTATGTTTCTTTATATGCGTGGCTACCAAGGGACTTCATCTTGAATTAGTCTTTGATCTGTCACCGACGCCTTTCTAGCTGCTCTACGCCGATTTATTGCCAGGTGTGGCCGCAGTGATGATCCCTACACTGATTGCGGCCCAAATTTATGAGATGCTCATACACAAAATCTGCTGCTGTAAAAGAACATATTTTTTTGCACTTTATATCGCCCTCTGCGTTTCATTTTGGTGGTTTGTGGTAGGCGGGTGTGAAGTCGGCTAAAAACTTGCTTCTTCCATAACTGGGCAAATTCTGACATACGAGGAACTAGACCCTGTCCTTAATCAGATTGAGGCCATCTTTAACTCACGTCCGCTCACCCCCATGAGCAGTGACCGTAATGACTTAAGTTGCCTGACATCAGGCAACTTTCTGAATTTGGCCACTTTAGTCGCTATTGCAGAACCTACCCTTTTTGACCTTCCGCTCAATCGCTTGTCCCATTGGTAATTGCTTCAGCGAATTCATAAAGATTTCTTGTCTAGGTGGTCTAAGGAGTACTTGCATACTCTCCAACAGTTGTCCAAATGACTCAAAACATATCTGCAGGTTAAGGTGAGTACCTTAGTGCTAAATAAAGCCAATATCGTTTCATCCCTTCAATGGTCTCTTGGACATGTTGTTGCAGTCCATCCAGGAGCTGGTGGGATCATTTGGCTTGTCACTCTCAAAACCGTACAAGGCGAGCTGAACCGTCTTGTCGCTAAACCCTGTCCTTTACCTTCGTTGTACATTTTGCTTTATTTTTCTTAGTATTCTGGGATTAACAAAGGTTAAAATGCTCGCAATATGTGTTTGCTTTAACATGAAAAAGTGTTGTTTATCAAAAGCATTTACTTTGAAAATTCTATTATCACGTTAAAACGTGGTATCCCATTATCAAACATTTGTTTACAAACAAATTTCGAATAATGAAAATTTTCCACCTTGTTATCTTTTCTAAGCATAATTAATTGAAATAGTAAATTTCTATGGTTTCATGCAGGATGTAGGTCACCATTATACACTTAACTATTTAATTCTGTGATGTTAGTTGCAGATATGGCTAACAGGTTGAACAGACGTTGTTTTGAAAACGCCCAGTCGAATATTCAAGCAGATATGATTTGTGGAACTTTTCATGTTGTATCGAGGCCACTCGCTTTATTATCTTCGCTTATGTGCAGGTGATGTTTTGGAAATATCTTACATTGGTTATTTGGTCGATATGAAGTGCTTTTGAAGAGAAAACAAGATACCATTTGGTGGATTATCTCCTTCTATTTTGTTCTTAGTCTCTAATTCTTCCTTCCAGGGTCTGAACGATTAGTCCCGATTCTTATTAGACTTCGCGTGTGCCAGTGTTCGTGGCAACAAACGCCCATATCTGTCCGTCCAGATTTTTGAACTTTCTTTCACTGGCCTTCTGCATTCCTGAACCATGCGTACCATTTCTAGTGGTCTCGGTTTGGATCGCTTACGTTCTCTTCATACCTTCTCTTCCTCTTTCTGTAGCCTAGCTGACAATTCCAAATACGCCACCCGCGGTTCCGTTTCCCTTCCCACTACTCTTTCAAACTGCATCACTACTCTAGATGTCCTTGTCCTTCCTGACGTTTCTTATCAATAGATTCTTGGTATCGACTTTTGGAAATCGGTACAATGTGTTCCAAATTTTGTGATGGCCAATGGCCCTTTGCCCCTCCTTTCTCATTGGCCATCACTACTCCAGATTCTGTCCACATTGTGTCCGACCTTACTCCTATCCAAGATCAGTAGTTAGTTTCTCTTATTTCCTACGCCTTTTCTAAACAACCTCCAGGCCTTGGCTGCACCTCTTTAGTCCAACATCATATCTGCACTTCCGCCGAGCCTACTAAGCAGTGCTATTACCCTTCTCTCCTACAGTTTTACGGGTTGCTTATGTTAAAGTCGTCGAGATGCTTAATCTTGGGGCCGTGGAACCGTCTTTTAGTCCGTGGGCTAGTCCCATCGTCCTGGTGAAGGAGAAGGACGATTCCTATCATTTTTGCGTGGACTTTCGTAATGTCAATCAGGTCACCCAAAAAATGCTTATTCTCTTCCTTATATCTCAACTATCCAAGACCGTTTCCATGATGCTTGTTTCCTTTTCTCCCTAGATATTCGCTCTGCCTACTGGCAAATCCCTGTGACGTACTTAAAAAACCATATAAAAAGCTAAGGAATGATACTACAGAAATGAGGTCCATACAACAAAAAATAAAATAAAAGAAACTTGGAATATAATTAAACATATACAGGGCAAAACTGATAAATTCACAAATAAAAATATAGAAATTATATACAATAATAAAATTATAAACACACAAGAACCTGGAGATGTATTTAACGACTACTTTGTAAATATAACAACACAATTATAAAAACCGCCATGCAAATAATGGTCAACAATGTCAAATGCCTGTTAAACATTATAATACATTCTTTTTGAATTCTACAACTACTCGGGAAATACAACAGAAAATAAGGGAACTCCATAATAAATCATCAACAGGCATTGATAAACTACCATCTAAAATATTTAAACATCTTCCAATTTCGGTGCTTACATTCATGACAAGGATTTATAAATAAATTTTTGGAATTTGGGATTTTTCCAAGTTGTTTAAAAACATCATTAGTAATATCAACACATAAATGCAACTCAGAAAAAGAGATACAGAACTACAGGCCGATATCGCTACTATCTACGATGTTCAAAATAATAGAAAAACTGATGAAAGTGTGTACAAAAAGCTTTTTATATAAATTCAATATTCTTGCATCACACCAATTTGGTTTCAAACGAAAATCTAACACTAGTCTAGCTACATTTAACCTATTTGAGATGGTAATAAATGCTTTAAATGATAAAGATTTTGTTGTTGGTCTCTTTTTTGATCTATCAATGGCATTTGACTGTGTTGATCATGACATTATAATAGATATACTTTCAGGATATGGCTTTAGAGGTACACCTTTATTGCTGCTAAAATCTTATCTAAAAAATATGAAACAAACAGTCAAATTAAATAAAATTCAATTTGATACAAAAACTATATTAAATGGAGTTCCCCAAAGTTCTGTTTTAGGACCCCTTCTATTTATAATTTACATAACTAATTTTCTAAATGTTATTCCAAATGCACGTTACATGTTTGCATATGACACTACCATAGTATGAAAAAACAGAAGTTATGATAGGTTAATGGAAATTGTTAAAAGAAAGATAATACTCATTAAGAACTGGTTTAAGGGAATGAAGTTAACTCTAAACACTGAAAAAAACATAAATTATAAACTTTCAACTGTCATCACAAAAGGATATTAGTTTAATGGTTCAAATTAATAATAAACTGTTACAAGTCGTTAAACAGGAAAAATGTTTAGGCATAATTTTATCAAATACATTAAAATGGGACATGCAAATAAACAAGCTAAGTATAATATTAAACAGGGCATTTTATACAATTAGGACCATCACTAGAGAAGTAAACCAAAATATGGGCATTACAATATATTATGCATACTTACAATCAGTACTAAAATATGGTCTATTATTTTGAAAATACACTACTGGAAAGAACTTTACAGATACTTTTAAATAAAAAAAACTATTCGTGTACTATGTCATCATCATTAGTTCTTCAGTCCTGGAACTGGTTAGACTCGTACCATCATTGTTTCCTATTCTGAACTAACCTACACATTTCCCTGAAATTTGCACAGTCTGCATCTACCACTATCTGATCTAGGTCTACATCTACCTCCTTTTTCCTATCTCTGCTTGTAATATATCCCATACTAGTCCCCAAAAATGCATTAGAACATTCTGCCCTTCTATTTCTCCAATTTTCTTCCCACAGATATACTTGTTCCCCTACTATTTCTATAACCCGTGTACTATGTAACAAAGATAAAAATATAGTTGTAGGTCCCTCTTTAAGCAACTAGGTATTTCAACATTGGCAGAATTGCTAATCTCAGAAAGTGCTAGTTTTATTCATAAAACAGAAATCTTCAATCATCTAAGGTATTGCATTCACACGATACGAGAAATAATCAATTACATTCATTGCCACTTACACACACATTAGCTTATATAAATACATGTAGTTACACAACAATTAAGATATACAACCATTTACCAAATAATATAAAACAACAACCTTATAAGAAATTTTCAAAACAGCTGATGTTAATACTAATAAACAAATCATATTACACAATTAATGAATACTTAAATGAATTTTGACATGCATATATAATTATTGGTAGTTTAGACATAGTATAATTTAGATTTATATAATTTAAATATTTTAAGTTATACTGACTATGGAAAACTGATAACATGGGTCCAAGTATAATTTATATTTCAATGCTCATGGCTTTAAAAATAAATTATCTATCTATCTCCCGAATCTAAACCTATCACTGCATTTACCGTCCCTTATCGTGGTTTCTTTCAATTTTCCCGCCTTCTTTTCGGACTCCATAATTCTCCTGACACTTTCCAATGTCATCATTGCTACCCCCTTTCTTCGATGAACACCTCCAGATCCTCAATCTAGTCCTCTCCCGTCTCTTCCTTATTGACCTTACCCTCCACCCAGGCAAATGTCATTTCTGTTTTCCTAGACTCCGCTATCTTGGTTACGTCGTTAACCGGGATGGTCTCCTTATTAATCCCAACACAGTTTACACTATCCTTAAAATCCCTCCTCCCTAATGTGTTACCGAAGTCCGTCAACTGATTGGCATGGCCAATTCATACCGGCACTTCATCCCGAATTTTTCCAACCTCACTGCTCCACTTTCTAACCTCACCCAAAGAATACTCCTTTCTCTTGGACCACCAATTGTCAATCTCCGTACCTTTCCCTTAAACAACACTAAGTTTGTGTCTCCTTTCTTGCCTGCCCTGACTTTACTTTTCCTTTCACTATCCAAACGGACGCCTCCTACCTCGGTTTGGGTGCCATCCTAAGCCAGTCCTATCCCGAAAGCGAGAACGTCGTCAGCTCTCTCAGTAGTTCGTTTTTGAAGACTGAGCACAACTACTCAGTTACTGTGAAGGTGTGCCTGCCAGTGCCTGAAAAGTCGTGATATTGCTTAAGATGTTTTCTTAAGATGCATTATTGTGGTTCAGTTGTGTAAAATCAGAAGTAGCCAATGAGCGTAATTGTCTGGCAAAAACTTTCAGCCCGGTAATAGTTGCAAGCTGAGAAAGTACGATGAGTACATACTGGAGACGTTCGAGTGGTCGACTCAAAATCCAGCTTACTCTCCTTTGACACAAAAGAGACGGATTTATCTATGTGCTCTAGTTTTTACGTGTGGTCATTGTATTCTAAATGTACAGACTCCGGTTAAAAATTAATGATGCAATATGAATGCAAAACGTGATTACGCGATTGTTTTTCAAGTCACAATTAAGATAAACGTAAGCTTGGGTAGAAGTTAAGATAAGCTTATTATTTGACTATTTATCAAAATTACTTTCAGCATTATGCTACTGTTTATAGGCTTGGCGTGAAATGCATTTCAATAGGTAAGGGTTACTTTTTTTATTTTACTGCTGTATGTTTTTGTACCTATTTAGGGCTATGGACAATATGTAAGTTAGTATGTGACTGGGAAATAATCCCTAATTAATATTTGCTTTAATTTTATATTTTATATACAAGTTAACATTTTTCTTTTATAGCATGTTGCTACGTACCTAGACGTAGAAATATAACCAGAAGCACTAGCGAAGCTAGATTTTAAACATGTATGGTGAACTGGTTTCACAACATCAACCGTTCATTTATATTTCCAATGCTCCACCCGAAGATACTACATTGGCCAGGAGGCGAGTTTTTTGTTGCCTGGAAATTTAGAATTTTGCCGAACCCTTGCCGTTCCAGGCAAAGTAGGGATCTTTAACGTGCGTGACAACACTCACACACGGGACCTCCATTTAACCTCTCATCCGAACGAGGGCGTAATTTTTGTGAAAAATGCTCACCTGCCATTTTTCAAGCAGTCGGCCGTGTCGGGATTTGAACCCAGGACCTAGGGATCCGTAGTCTTACGCTTACTACATTGATCCACACAACATCAACCGCTGATAAATAATAATCCTCGATGTGCATAAAAGAAAACGAGTCACATACCTCTATGCGTCGGGATGCTATCGTGCAAACCGTCGGGGGTAAGTCAGCACAGCAACGCCACGGTAGTTATGATCCATATTTCAACGCACAAGCTGCAGAATCAAATTAAATATGGGTTCAAATAACACGAGTTCGAACTGCCATCCTCGCGTTATCAAAGCGTGATTAGCAAACTGGAAAACACGTTATCAAATAATAGTAGGATCTATTATTTCGACAAGTCTTTAAATAAGAAACACAAGAGAAAGCAATTATACGTTCTTGGAATGTTTAACAAATTAACGGATACCTAAAACAAGGTATTGACTATTTAATTTATCAAATAAATTTTAGTTTTAGAATGAATAGATTTGAAAGAAATGTTATGATTGCGCGTACTATTGTAACGAGGTAAAAATATAGGATGAGGTTTTGAATAGAAACAGAGGCTAGGTGAATGAAAAACGAATTACCACAAAAAAGGACGTATTTGAATCTATTGTCGAAAATAAACGTAACAATGTTAACCAGGTTTTTATAAATATTTCTTTGAATACCATGTTTTTTTCTAATGAATTGTAATAAATTCATTTCTTGAAGTTTCCTATTTTTCTTTCTGGATGACCTACCCCACTCTACAACGTTCAGTTAGCATGGTTAGTTCTTACAAATACTTATAATTCTTTCTTCCTCTTTTTTTTTGTTGTTGCGGTACTCGGTGCGGGCTACTTCCTTTACTTTCTGTGCTCTCATTGCTTTCTTGCTTGTTCATACAAATTATCGTAACATGAGGTACTATAAAATATATAAATGATTTAACAACAAATAGTTACATATAAGATATACTCACTAAATTGTAGTGTACAATTTTTAAATATGTACTTTACTAATTAGAAGCAGCAAAAATAAAATTATTTTCAACTGGTATCAAAAACCTTCAAATTTCGGTAGACTTCTCAACTATTATTCGTATCACCCATATAACACAAAAATTAACTTTATAATATGACACAAAACAAAATCATGAAAATATGTCATCCTGCCCTTTATTCCCAAAATTTCAATAAATTAAAAAAGCCTTAAAAATAACGACTACCCCAAATCACTTGTAAATAAGCTACTAATTCGGTCATTCAAATGTATCTATAGATTCAATAGTCAAAATGATATAACTGCCAATATAAATACATACAATTCTATATACAAGTCTATTCCTTTTATAAAACAACTAACACCTAAATTATAAAGCACCTTTAAGAAATTTAATATCAAAATAGTTAATAAAAATATTTTATCAATCGGAAAGATTTTTTTAAAAATCAAAGATTCATCAGAGGTTTTTAGTGAAAGATATGTAGTATACAAAATTAATTATATGGAGTGCAATCAATGTTATATAGGCCAAACATCACAAAATTTAAAACAACATATTACCCAACACAAAAATAATATTCGAGTTGAGTCAGATGCACGTTCCTTCTCAACACATCATAAATAAAGACCACAAAGTAGATATACATATTAAAATAATGGATAGAGATAAAATTAGAATAAAATTTTTTTTTTAGAAATGTGTCACATTTACGAAAATCCATATATTATGAATAAAATGACGAATGTTGGTAATATAAGCTCTATTTATACGTACCTTTTAAATTATGACTACATAGAAAATAAACTTAGACACAAGGATGATTAATTATAAATTATAAATTACTACAATTAAATGTAAATTCTGTATAATGGATGTTAAAATATAAATGAATGATATGTATATGCTTGAATATTTAAATGCTAAAATATTGATTAACTGATGTATCTGTGTTTATGTATTTGTATGTATTGGTGAAAGTTGTATATTTATCAGTATGTGCAAGATCGTATACACGTATAGACCTATGATATACAAATAATAAAACACAACAAAAATAAAAACAACTGACAAATTTAAATTATATACTGCAAAACCACAACATTATAACCTATACAAAATAGCTTTATTATATGTTTCAACAACCTGTTAAAAAAAGGACTTTATTTATATATTTGAAGCCTTTTTATATATATGTTAACCTCCAATTTAGTGAGTATATCTTGTATGCAACTATTTGTTGTTAAAGAGTTTATATATTTTATAGTATCTCTGAAGAAGCATATAAATTTATTCGAAAATTTAGGTAATAAAAAAGGCCTAATTAATCTTCCAGCAGACCTAAATCCCACTACTTATACTTTACACACACGCGCGCTTTGCACACATGCATGCACGCACGCTCGCACACCCCCATGCACGCACGCTCGCACACCCCCATGCATGCCCGCATGCGCATGCGCCCATGCGCACACCACACACGCACGCAGCTAGATTTGATAAACAATTTTAAGCTGTAGCTGTAAATATGTATTAGTTTAAAATTCAAATAGTTAGGTTTATTAAGAAATGGAAATAAATAAATAGTGTCTGAAGTTTTTCTACAACTATAAAACATTATTGTCAGAAACAATGAAAGTCAGTAAGCAATCTAATTAAGTGCAGCACTTTTGTACAATTGGCATATATATGTTACAAGTAATATTTTTTTGTATCTAAAAAGCATTGATATATTACTCTGAAAACTCTGTGTTGACATTAACACCAGTCGATCCCTTGGCTGTTATGTAAATGTGCTTGGTATAACCAATACTTGTATTTAACTGATTTAATTAATTTGCTTGAAGGTGTTCAAAATATTGCAATGGTAATAGACTTTTGCACTCATTTGCTTTCCGCACAACTCATTCTTCATATTTTAATTTCACAGTCTCAATTTTCAAAATCAGGTAACTCTTATTTACTCGAGATCTTTTGAATTTATATATGATTTAGGAAAATTAGTTTTATAGAGAAGATTAAAATACATACTTTAAAATTTTTTTGCATTATCTAACACTCAAAATTAACGGTTGAATAATCTATATTAATATAATATTAGTCAAGACTTTGTTTCTATTATATGAGATAAACCTAGAGTACTATCACTTATTTACCCTCTTAATCAAACTTTTTACGTATCATAAGAGTGACCCACACATAGAAATGTATTTTTGTATGTGCGCGGTTTGGTTTGAAACTGGGCTAATATATTTTTGTTTGTGCACATTTAGCTTCAAACCAAACCAATGTGCTTTTGTGTGAACACAAGTTGCTTTCTAAACTTCTTGCTTTCTGTGGATTCAAAACGTATCAACATTTTTGTGACCGAATGACTTTTACAATATTTCACGAAAGTGCACACTGTTTAGCTTGAAACTGACCTAATTTTTTTGCATGCATGTAGTTCGGGTTGAAACGGGTCTAATGTATTTTTACATCTACATAGTTTCACTCAAAACAAATCGTAAAAAAACGTAAGAACGAAAATTCAGACCCAGTTTTCCATAAGGAATCATCACAACGTTGTAGAGAAGCAACAGCAAGTCGTATAGTTTATTATGGCCGTCCTGTTTTTTAACTTGTCAAAGCGTGGTCTTAGAGATTTTGATAATTCACGGTTGGGCACAACAACTTTTTGTAGTCGACGTCTGCTGGATCACATTTTAGATTAGTAGTAACTGAATTTATTTATCTTCAACCAAAATGTGTTCAATCCCACTTCTTGATATTCGAATTGCTTAGTTAAATGTATAATAGTTCTGATTCAACACAGAATACTTCCTGCCTCTTATTTTTCTGTCGCTGGTTGTGTTACTGGAATAGGTGGTAATACTGAATGGACAGTTTTCTGCAAAACAAGAACCATCATTGATGTTGCAGTTCTAACATGTGGCTGAGGATGCGGTTGCGATGGTGGTAGCAGTGGTTGTTGTGGTTTTGAAAAGCCATTATTCCTTATGGCAGCTTGTTTGTTTTATTACAAAATAAGCAACTTTGCTAAAAGTTGTGAGTAAATCTAAAATTAGTGCTTAAGATATATTGTTATCAATGGTAATACAAAAATTATGTTTAGTAATAAAAAAAGTGGTTATGGGTTATATTTGCTAATAAACATAAAATCAAGTACCAAGTACAAACAGTAGTTTTATTTGGAATTCTTTAAAAACCAAAGTAAATTTAAAACTTACCTGGGTTCCAATAATGCAAGACTAAGAAAAATAAATCAAAATTAATCACATTCAACACAAAAATATTGATTATAGCGTCAGTGTATTTAATTCTTAAAATTAATGCTAACACTAGAATTTTAGAAATATCAGAACTACAGACATAAACAACAATAGCTAAATATATTGTTTATTAAACTTTATTTTATATTAATTAGATTTCAGATCTATTTATTTGTACAAGTTCATGCCAGGTCAGAAAAATATTAATATTTACTTAGAACAATTATAAGGATATGCATACTTATAATATCTGTTTATGTGTATGGTTTTATTGATAAAATAAATTGTTTGGCTAAGAAAACAAAAAAACCTCAATATGCTTTACTATAAAATTTAATTTTGTGTAAAGTACAGTAAACCATACATTAAGAGTTTTTGATAACAAAAAATTATTTACATACGTGAGTTATGTTCCCATTACAAAACTGTATTATGATAAATTGAACTAAAATAAGTAAATTCTACAAAAGTTTATCGTTTTATGAAATAAATGTACATATTGGAACTTTTAAGCATATAAGAGTGATCTTTTCTTTCTATTTTTGTAATAGCATTTAATTATAATCATGGTTGTGTCTGCATATACTCATATATATATATATATATATATATATATATATAAATATTTTAGGTAGTTTTTTACGTAAGGTAAGTTAATAAATACCAACGCATTACAATTAACAAGATGAAATAATAACTTAGACTTTTTGTGCAAAACCCAAATGATCATTTCAAATCGAGCTAGTAATTGAAAGAAGGAAAATATAAGGTCTTGGACAGGATTTGAACCTGCATCTCAGTTTTGCCGGAACTGTGCGTTTACCAATTACGCCACCGAGGCCGATAACTATAGTTAGAAAATTTGCAAATCTAAATCATGTATGTATAGTTGTGTACATGATTTAGAATTGCAAATTTTCCAATTATAGTCATCGGTCTCGGTGGCGTAATTGGTAAACGCATACTCCCGGCAAGACTAAGATGCAGGTTCAAATCCTGTCCAAGACACTATATTTTCTTTCTTTCAATTACTAGCTCCATTTCAAATGATCATTTGGGCTTTGCATAAAAAAGTCCAAGTTATTATTTCATCTTATTAATTATATATATATAATTAATAATATTATTAATATTAATATATATAATTATATATATATATATATATATATATATAGTTGTGGATTCAAAGGGGTAAAGCACTGCACAACAATAAAATTTCAACAACCCTGTATATAGAAAAGAGAAAATTATTTACGCGCAAAAATTAATTTATTTCATTTAATGAAAACGGACGAATATTAGAGTAATTTTATATTTAATAATTAAAAGATTAGGATCACATAAAGGAAGAGAGCTTCAAGGCAAATAGAAGTTCAAGGATACGCATAATTAATTTTAATTTAGTTTAAGCAAACACATATAAGCAAAAGGGAAAGTGCTGTGTAAGAAAATCAATAATTCCAAGACAAATGTATTCGTTTTATACAGATACGAAGAAGTAGAAGTCTAGGAATTGTTATGTTCAAAACGGTCGATAATTAACAGAAACACCTGCGTTTTAAAAGGTTACATTCAAAAAAGTCGAGCGTATATTATGATAAGATTTCATAGAAATTATTTCCAACCGTCAGTTTGGATAAACAGCTAGGGTAACAAACATCTTAAGGAGCGAGGGAAATCCACGATCAGTAATATACAACAGATAGAGACAGATATAAAAGCGTTGGGATTGAAATGCACGTACCATATACACGTGGAGTTGAGATAAGATGTCATCAATATCGATTTTCTGTAACTCAAGTGGGGTTTTGAACGAGACAGCAGACATGCATAAGACAGAGATAAATATAGTTTAGGCGGGGTTTGTGACGACAGAAAACTCTATCATTGGTCGAAAGTCAACAGTGTTAGAAACGAATGCACACACAAGGGTTGTAAGCGAATTCGAAGTATACAACAAGCACGGCGGGAAAAATTTACGGAATTAAGAGTCAGTTATATTCAAAATTTATGGAATTAGATTGGAAAATAAACTTTTCGCTGGAAGCGCGTCCACTGGGGGGTTTTAGGAGCATATAAATACTCAACCTAGATTATTAAGGCTCTCTCTCTTTTCCTTCGATAAAAGTGCTGAATACCAATTCAGAATACAATAATAATAAAGCTTTTGTAAGTATTTTATGTAATATTACAGTAAATATAGTGGTTACAAGTATGAAACCGTAGTAGCTCTAATTATTGACGTGAGGTACGAGTAGTGCATTTTAAATTAATAAAGGTCCGGCTACTACAATACAAAGCAAAAATCAATAAATGGAAATATGATATATAACCAGAGCTGGTAATCTATTTTGTGTGCATGATATGGATGGTAGAGGCCTGTGGATTCGACAAGAAGTATAGTTAATGGTAACAACGCCAAGGGGTTTTTAAAGTAACCATCTCTGACGGGAATGAAAACTAAAGAATTCTCCAGGTATTTATTTGAAATTTCTGTTGTTTGATAAACATTTGTGAAATTTTGTGCTGTGTGGTTGATTATTTTTGGTGGCATATTTGGTTATAGAAACTTATTCGTAAAAGATACATGTACTGGACAATTTATTGAGGTTAAATATTGAAAAGGGGTGTATTTTAAATATCCAAAATTTTATTCAGGATAAAATTTGAATTGTAAAGGGTAAACGGGTCTGCAAATTTTGTTTTAATTTATGCAAGGTGTAAAAGGCATATACAAACTAAACTGGGTTACTATGAGCTCACCATACTCCAGTATGAAGTCAATTTAGGATAACATGTGGGCCCATCTACTCATATCTCATTGAATTTGTTTGAAAATAATTAGAAAAATCAAGGACTTTAAAAACTTACCATAATTTGAGTTTTATAATTAGTGTATCAAACTGTTTTAACACATGCGAATATAATTTATTTGTTAATAGCTGTAAATAAAAGGTTGTATGGTTGTTGTATTATTTGGTGATTTTATTAAATGGCGTGTGAGTGTGAAAGAGGCATGGTTGATCTAGCCAGGGAAGCTGAAGAAATTGGAAAGCGAAATAAAAGGGTAAGAACTCTTTAAAATTTTTATTTTTTTTTCGAAAAATTTTATAAAGGCCCAGTGAAGGCTCGATGTTAAAACCTTAGTTCTCGACTTCCACGGCAATATATATATATATATATATATATATATATATATATATATATGTGATCAAGCATAAAAATATATGCGAAAATTTAGGCCATAAAAAAGAGTTTTCTTTATTACCAGCCGACCTAAAACCTGCTAATTTCAACACAATCGTATATATATATATATATATATATATATATATATATGAATGCATATACTCACAAATGGACACACACACATATTTCAATAAAATCCAAAAAGGAGTATTCTCGTGTAAAAATACAATATTTAAAATATCTTTGAAAAACTACAACGGAGCGCTTTCGGCGTTAGCCATCTTTGGTGCCACTACAAGTGAGCATGCTAATGTTGTACAAATCAAAATTTACAATAGTTTCTTACTGTCAACATAAAATTAAATATTCCATCAAACTATTACATTAAATATAAGACATTTTAAGTGTAAAACTAAAATCACATCAATAAAGACGGGTTAAATAATTGATTGTTCCAATAAAATTGGATTACATCTTGTCTACGTCGTTGATGAAGTCGAAAAGGACAAAATTGTTACGTTTCTATATCGTTTCATCAACGACGTTGTTACGTTCCAATTGTGCTTTTAAAATTTCCCTGGTTAATTCAATACCCGCTCGAATAAATTCCACTGCTACTGTTAAATCTTTAACATAATTAATCATAAATACGCTCTCTAATAATTCCTTAACTCAAATCTAGTTGCTTTGAAACACCATGTTTATGGTATAATTAAATAGTTTATATCCTGTTTTAGGTAACCTTCAATTTGTTAAGCATTCCGATAGCGTATAATTTCTTCTTATGTGTTTTCCATCTAAACATTCGTGTATATAGTGTATTGAACTATCCGATAAAACCGTGTTTTCCAATTTTGTAATAGCGCTTCGATAAGCAAGAAATTGCAGTTCGAATTCGTGTCATTTGAATGAATGGTAAATTTGACTCAGCACCTTGTGCGTCGGAATCTTTTCTACATTCTTCGTCACCGTATTTCAAAAGCAATGCACGTTTGTTTTTTTTTTTTTTGGTTCGACAACTAGGAGGTGTCTTGCCTTTTCTAGCTGTAGGCCAAATGGGTTCTTTCTTTATGTAGACCAACTGCTTTTGTCCGTAGACCGCTGCTGTAGTTACGATGGCAGGATGAATGGATCCTGAATACCGCGGCGTTTCTGTGTCGACTCACCCACGGCGGATTGCAAGCTAAGTGTCCGGACACCTACAGGTATGCAACTCGTTTCCTTTCGTGTGTGTCAATAGCATATTCCGTATCAGCGTTTGGCGTAGTTACGTGATAAGAAACGTGACATTGTAAAACTATTGTTTGTTGCTGCTAATCGATCTTATCGCTCTACAGGTGTGATGTACCATTGTTAAAAATGTTGGACAGACACACGCTTATTCTTTTATACTGATTGGTTTATTTTACAAACGGTACTATGTACAAGTTAAAAACGCTTGACAAAAACTCTCACATATTGATTTACTACTGATTAATTTAATTTTGTATGACATATGAGATGTGCACTTAGTATCTAACCTAAACTGTCCGTACAATGTAATTGTTTGCTGTGAAATAATAACACTTAATCTATTGCTTTCGCTTGTTTGTACAGAATCCTTTATTTATATTTATGTGTTAATAGATAATCGTGGGCGATGTACTTTATTTTTTTTTGTTTTTTTTCTTGGTATTTAGGTGAATCCCCCCTCTCCGCGTTTAATAGTTAGCCTAGTATTTACTTTTCTTTAGGCTGTCTAGGTACGTAGCATAAATTCTGACGCCCTGGCGTGGGGCTGCGAGTTTGTTTTAGTAAATCTTTTTGGCTCCGATTTTGTCTTGGATAATGTTTGCTTTGATTTTGGTTTCCGTTAATTTGGGCTCCGATTTTGTGTCGTGTAACTTTGGCTACGATTTGGTTTCGCTTAATTTCTGGCCCAATCTTTGTTTGTCGATACTGCCTAATTTCCACATTACCCGCATTCGGCCCGATGCTGCTTCTTTTCCTTCCTTTACGTTCCGTTATTTCCTTTTTTCTTTCGGTTCTTTGCTGTCCCCCACATGCGGTTCGATTTTCTTAAATGTTAGTTTTGTTTTCATTCCTAATCGCTCAATATTATCGGTTGGTTAATTTCAGATTATTGGAATTGTGTTTTCGCCAATAATCCTAGTCCACTGAAAACGCTGGCGCCCAAGATTTTTCTTTTCGTCTTCCTTCCCTCTCGGTACATTTTGTTCTCCCCGTCAGCTAGAGTTAGTTTTTTCCTCCAATTTTTCTTTTATTCTACAGCCCTATTCTAATTTATATTTTGTTATTTCGCTCCTATTGGTGTTCCTAAAGTTTATCCGTCGGATATGTTTTAGATTGTCCTGTATTCGCAATACGTTTTTGGCTTCTATCGAGTTACGGTTAGCCTTTGTTTAGTTACTTTCTACCAATTTCTTTCTTGTTCGTATTCAAAATGACTTCTTTTTCGGCTTCCTACCAAGATCTTCCTGTGGGAGTGGAACTTGAAATGTTCTGGTGTGCCAAACACTCTTACTGTACATGATTTTTTGAAACGGGTTGAAGAGCTCCGACGAACTCACCATGTGTCAGAATTCCAGTTATTTGAGTCTGCAGTGGACTAGTTTGAGGCTAAAGCGTTACTTTGGTATGGTGGTTACCGGCATAGGTTTTCTGATTGGAAGTCGTTGTCTAATTTACTGATTCAACATTTTGAACCCACGGATTTTGCTTATAAGTTTGCTACTATTGAGAAAAATACTTTTGCTTCACATGACCGAGTTGTTAAGATTTCTACTACGCCTACGGGTAGATCCGATACTTCTTCCATACGTTCTACTGTTGTTCTTCCTAGTTCTGCTTCTAGTCGTCAGGTTATCTGCTTTAATTGCGCTAAACTTGGTCATGTTTCGACACGTTGTACTCGTCCTCAAGTACTCCATTGCTATGGTTGCGGGCATAAGGGAGTTTCTCGCCGCAACAGTCCAAACTGTCACCCTACTACTAATAGGTTTTCAAATAATACTTCAACTTCTGTTCTCAGCTCTAGGAGCTAAATTTCTTCTGCTGCTTACTCTACGTTCTCTTCTGTACCTCATCCAGGTCATCCTGCTACTACTATCAAAACCTACCCCTCTTCGGCGAATACAACTTCGAACAAAATTTCCTCCATCTCTAGCTCTACATTCTATTCTACACCTCCTTCTGCTCGCCCTACTTTTCACTCTCACTCTAAACTGTGCCTCCACCACCATTAAAACCCATACTTCAAATTAGTGACGCAGTTAGCGTCTCAGGAATTTATTCCCGCTTTCTTAAATGATTCTAGTAAAGAAATTTCTGTCACGTTTATAATAACAGCTGTAGCTGAAGTGACAATAACTTCTAATTTAGTCAGCGAAGGTCCTGTTGAAGTCCATGGCCATGTATCGTTAATGCCTGTTGCCGTTTTTGTCAAAATTTTACCTGCTCCTGCTGTCTTAAATGATTCTAGTCAAGAAATTGCTGTCGTACCTACAATAACAGGTGTAGCTAAAGTGACGATTATTTCTAATTTAGTCAGCGAAGGTCCTGTTGAAGTCTATGAACCCGTATCCTCAATGTCTGTTGCTGTTGCTGTCAAAATTGTACATGTTCCTGCTTTCTTAAATTTTTCTACTCAAGAAATTTCTGTCGTGCCGGCAATCACAGCCATATCTGAAGTGTAGATAACTTCTGATACGGATAGAGAAGATTCTGTTAAAGTTAGGGTACCCGTAGCCAAAATGCCTGTTGCTGTTTTCGTTCAAGTTTTACCTGATTTTGTTTCGTTATCTCCTATCGTTAAGGAATCAGTTCCTATTGTGGCTGAAGTTTTGTCTGTTCCTACTCCGTTATCTAAAGGTGATAAAGTATTACTTGATTCTACTCTTTTATCGGACGTTGATAAAATGTTACCTACTCTTACTCGTTTTTCTCATGCAGACAATATGCTACTTGCTTCTGTTCTTTTAGCTAAGGTTGATAAAATCCTAGCTGATGTCTTGTTATCTAATGTTGGCGAAGGTCAACCCGATTCTGCTTCTTCATCTATGGTAGATGAAGTTCTTCCGGATGCTGTTTGTTCTTGTAGTGTTAATGAAATTCTGTCTGGTGCTGTTCCTTTCTGTCATGTTGACAAAATTCATTCTATTCCTTTATCTAACAATGGCGAAGTTCTACTTGATACTATTTGTTCTTGTAACATTGATGAACTCCTACCTGGTTCTGTTCCTTTATGTAATATGGTAGAAGTGTTATCGTATTCTGCTCCGGTTCCTAGGGTTGATATTCCTACAGCCAATGCTGTTCTCCTTCCTAACTGTGATACTGCTAGTCCTTTATCTAACATCGATCAAATTTTATCTGTTCCTGTCAATTTATCTAACATAACTGAAGTGTGCTCTGCTTGTGGTTCTCCTCATAAGGTTGATTCTCAAACAGCCAATACTTTTTCTCTTGCTACCGTGGATATTCTGACAACCCACGACGTTTCCTTTTCTACCATTGACTTTTTTACCTCCAATCCTAACCACAAACAACTGTCTTCTTTAACTCGTTTCGAGTTTCCTAAACTACCCTCGCCATCTCCTACACCGTATGCTACAACTACTACACCTCATGCTGTTCCTGTTTGGCAAAAAGCTGCCCAAAAGAAGCAGACATTATTCTATGCCCCTTCCGAACCTGAAGATGTATGTCGACGAAGTCCTAATGTCCTTGATCTCGTTTCATTTTCTTGCTGGCGGCGCAAACGTCTTAAGCCCAATATCTAGTCTTCGCGCCCCAGATTCTTATGCTGACTTTGCTTTCTTTAGGTTTTGATTTTTGGACGTTGCGATTTCGTTTTACTTCCCTATTTTGCTAGGTTTTCTTTCGTTTTCTTGCTTTTTCTAACCTGTGTGGGTCCGAGAATAGAATATACCCACGGTACGACGTGCCTGTCGCAAGAGGCGACTACAGCGGTCCAACACACATACATACACACACACACACATACACACACACTTTATACACGTCCAATCCATATCCACAAGCTTCATAAACACACAGTTCTACTGGATTCCCCTTTCTTTCATTTCCTCCTTGTACTCCCTGAACCCGTGTGGGTCCGGGAATAGAAAAGTCCCACGGTACAACCTGCCTGTCGTAAGAGGCGACTACAGCGGTCCAACACATACACACACACTTTATATACGTCCAACCCATACCCACCACTTTTTACACCCACACATACACCCACATGTTTCATAAACACACAGTTCTACTTGGTTCTCCTTTCTTCCGTTCTCTCCTTGTACTCCTTGCACCCGTGTGGGTCCGGGAATAGAATAGCCCCATGGTACGACCTGCCTGTCGTAAGAGGCGACTACAGCGATCCAACACATGCACACGTACACTTTATACATGCACACAACCCTTACACACACATACTTCTTACACCCCCACACACATACACACACACGCACGCACACGCCCATGCCCATTCATACATAACTACACTGGGATTCTGTTTTATTTTCTTTTATACGAGTCTTAGTTGGTTTTTGGGTTTTGTACTTGGTGTTGGTGTATTTTTGGTTTTTTTCTTTTTTACTCGTTCCTTTCGTTCCACTTTCCTTTCCCTATCCTTTTACTGGTCTCCTTTGCTGTCAGTCCCTATACTGACTGTGTTTCATTCATCCGCTACTGTGGTAGGTGCTTTCTAGTCCGTTTTTCTTTCTTCGGAAAACTCGACTTAGTCGACTTTACGACTAGTCAGCATTTCTTTTCTTTGGTTCTTCGGTTACGATTTTTGGTTACCACAGTTTGTAGTACACTGTTTCCTTTTGCCAGCGTTCCTCCTCTCTTCCTCTCGTTCTCCCTTGTTGTCCCTTTGTTCACTTGAGCCTTGACCTTTGGGTTCTGTTCTGGTTGGCACTGTTGGTTTTCTTCCTCGTTCCTTTTCTTCTTTTGAGGTTGATAACCGTGCTGTTTCTTTTGAGAAACATCCGTCCGTTGACGACTACGCAGTGCTGAAGCTGTTGCACCTTAGTTCTCCTTGATTGCGTATTACCCGTCTTCCCTTTTCTTCCATTTTTTCTCTCTCTTCTATTATTGGCCCTTCGAGCAGAAGGAGCGTTCTTTTTTTATTTTTTTTGGAGTTTCCCTTTTTTCTTTTTCTGGTTTCTCTTTGGTTGTTGCCGTAAAGAATTTTCTTTTAGTTTTTAAGCGAATTTTTTTTCTTCTTTCTTTTTCTCTTGGTTTTTGGTCCTGAAACGTTCGAGACCCTTTTATGATTTATTACGTAAGTTTAAACGTATGCAATGTTCCTGTTGATTCTTAATTTAATAAATTCAGTATTAAAATTTAAATTGAAACGATTCCTTAAAATTAAGTAGATCTGACCTGTAATCTCCTGATATGTTGTTTCGTGTTGTGGATCAACACCCCTTTACTGTCTTCAATCGAATACCAATGCTCTGCTTTCTTGAACCAATATTTCAGTAAGATTACCCCTTGCTTTCCAAAAATCACCTCGTGCTTTATTCTATATTTCTCTGCATATGCTTTGAATCTCTTCCCTTAAATACCACATAAAAAATCCAGGCTTCGGATCATAAATTAGCAGCGTATTAGAATTGTCCCAGAATTATACCAGAAGTATTGTTTTCGACGCAGATTACAAGCCGATTTCTGAAAAAACGGCAAAAACGTTTCATATATTCTTAACACAATTTTTATACAGCACTATTTTCACTATATTATAAATTTTATTTATCTGACGCGTAGATTTCTGTTAAAAGTGATGTGGATTCAACGTGCTTCAAGTAGAAGCTAAGCTGCCTTATCACCGCTGGGTGTTATATAGCTTTTTCCACTACAAGCAGTCTTGCAGATTGTCGCGACCAACCAGGTTTGTCTTTAATATTTCAAGCTGATTTCTGATAAACTCTTTCAGATTTCCGTGTCATGGTGTTTATTTGCGATCTTTGATTGCCTGATTATTTGTTATCGTGGCTAGACTTTAACTGACATATGTTGTTTTGTATAGATAATGCTTTTGGATAATTGTACAAAAATAAATGATGTAACTCTAGTGCTGTTTTCGTTCATGTATTTATTTAGACTGATCTTTGAAAGTGCGTTTTCTTATCAAAGCGCATATTGTTCCTTCTTTATCAGAAGCGTAATTGCATGAGGATTTATTAGGTTTTGTCTTATCTTCTGCGTCTTTATTTTATAAACTTGTTAAACATTCTCAATGTAGCTTTAATTACATGTACGATTATTTCTCTGCTAAATGCGCGTTCTATTATCGAAAGATGTGCTTGCTGGCATTGTTTAAAGTTAATTACAGTCTATATACAGGGTGTTAAATGCTTGCTATTTACATAATGTACAAATTACTTATTTTTCTGGTAAATAAATGCAGTTTTTTGATTCCTATTGCTATTTATAGTTACTACACTTTCGGTACATCAAATAACACAATAATATATATATATATATATATATATATATATATATATATATTATTGTGTTATTTGATGCACCGAAAGTGCGTTATTTTTCAGGTCGAATGTGATTTTTGGATTCAGCATGTTATATACATCTAAAACAACTTTAAAAACTTTTAAAAGTCAATGTTGCAAATTTAATTTCTTTTCAGAAATTTTCAGGAATTTCAGATTTATTTTCATAATCATGAAAATATGACCAATGGCTTATAAGAAACATCCCGTGAATATTAATATATTTCAAATTTAATATTTAAAACACAAAAACATAATTTTCATATTTAATAATAGCCAAGTTGGCATTCTCTAAAAGCTTTTAAAACTATTTTCAAACAGTTTATTTTTCCTTGCATAAAGGTCAAGGGTCTATAACAAATGAAACAAACTACAACGATTACAAGTAGTTTCAGTTCCTGACGTCAATTAGTGATGTAAAAGAAAGATTTAGGACCTATGGAAGAATGTAAACTTGATAAGAAACAGATAGGCATGAGCGCAGCTGTCGGTCAAGCAACCAATATTGAAAACAAGGTGACAGAGAGCACTGATTCAAACGTATGTGTATGAATGAGATAGGGACAACACGTGTTGGAAAAAGGTGTATTCTAGACGTTTGTTTTCTTCAACTTGGGGTTTACACCAAGGTGTCGGAGCATTGACTTTTCGAATACTAGGAAGGATGTAGCACACGTGTTTATGTTGACTACGTGCGGATTTGTGTATGTGAGGGGTTTGAAACTAAAGAGCTGGAACTTGTTAATGTTTGTATTTTTGGGAATTGAAAAGACAGTCTTCAGAGAGTTTGACCATGTTCTAGAGGTTGGGAATAAGTATAAAACGAGCGGGACACTGATTTCAGGATCTCTATCAATCTCTTTCTTTTTCATTTCAAAATTTTCGAAAACTAACTAGAGTAGTTTGATTTTTTTTACACATGCTGTGTAAAACATGTAATTAGTATTTAAAATGATTAAATGTCGGCTTTTAACCAGTTACGGTTTACTGTCACAAATGATAGTCCACAGAAGAAAATTTGGTGAACGGCCATAAGTTCAGGTCAGATTTAAGTAGAAGAATTTTGATGCACAGCAAAAGTTTGGGCGTACTGCCAAATGTTGGAAGATCGAGAACACTTTAGTAATTTATGGTCACAGCGTGAATTTTGGGAGAAAAATCCAGATTTGGGGTTTGTTCTTTCATGCAGCAGTCCCGTTAAGAATGTAAGCTATTTCCGCGTGTATATTGTTCCCAGGTAATTGTATCTTCTTATAGTTTTTAAAATGTATAAGTGTAATTGATAAATTTGTGTGTGTGTGGGGGGGGGATTTTATTTTTAGCTAAAGGGATAATTTTAAGGTCAAAAAGGGAAAAAGTTTTTTATTTAATATTGTAATTTAGTTTGTTTTTTATTTTTATTTTTATATGTGTTACAAGATTTCTTGTGAATGTATTTATGGGTTTAAGGATATTTATAGTATGTATGTTATTTAATATATTTTGTACGAGGTAAGAGGGTCAGTTTAAAATATTTGTGTGCATAAAATTGCATTATAGGTCCAAGTTTTACTATGAACTCGTATTGAAATGTCAATTGAGTATGAAATATGTGTTAAAGCCCTATTATTTTCTTTTAATTAATTGGATATATTATCACCTGTAAATATCGACCTAGGAAATGTTCCTGTTAAGGGAGTATATTAAAGGGAATGTATATAACTTGGTCAGTGGATGTTTTCTCCCCTGTGAAGTAATACAGCTAATGTTTTGTTAATGGCTATATAACTACCAGCCCGATTTGTACTTGTCAATGGCTCTTATTATTTTCATAAGAGTTTGTTTACAGATACATCTTACTTTATATACAATTTTTTTATTACGGACTGCAAATAACTTATCTTTATTTATTTGAATTGCCTTTGGGGCATGAACCCGGGTGTCGCCACGAGAAGGTTTGTTATGTTTGCAAATAAATTTTGCTGTAACATTCCGCAAATCTCAATGGCCAGACGTACTTTTATAGTCATCTATAAAATTTATTATGTAGTTTCGGTTCAATTCCGTACTTTCACACTTTAGTAGTGTTGGTGTTTTATCACCTGATGGCGGTTTTATTTACTTTTGCCATAGTACAGTGATTGTTTCGAAATTATATCATTATAATAGCTTCGATTACTTCATAGGGTTCTTGGGAACTATTCCACTCTGATGAGGCTAACAAACCGAAATCATTGGTCAGTGGATGTTTCCTCCCCTGTGAAGTAATACAGCTAATGTTTTGTTAATGGCTATATAACTACCAGCCCAATTTGTATTTGTCAATGGCTCTTATTATTTTCATAAGAGTTTGTTTACAGATACATCTTACTTTATATACAATTTTTTTATTGCGGACTGCAAATAACTTGTCTTTATTTATTTGAATTGCCTTTGGGGCATGAACCCAGGTGTCGCCACGAGAAGGTTTGTTATGTTTGCAAATAAATTTTGCTGTAACATTCCGCAAATCTCAATGGCCAGACGTACTTTTATAGTCATCTATAAAATTTATTATGTAGTTTCGGTTCAATTCCGTACTTTCACACTTTAGTAGTGTTGGTGTTTTATCACCTGATGGCGGTTTTATTTACTTTTGCCATAGTACAGTGATTGTTTCGAAATTATATCATTATAATAGCTTCGATTACTTCATAGGGTTCTTGGGAACTATTCCACTCTGATGAGGCTAACACGCCGAAACCATTGGTCAGTGGATGTTTCCTCCCCTGTGAAGTAATACAGCTAATGTTTTGTTAATGGCTATATAACTACCAGCCCAATTTGTATTTGTCAATGGCTCTTATTATTTTCATAAGAGTTTGTTTACAGATACATCTTACTTTATATACAATTTTTTTATTGCGGACTGCAAATAACTTGTCTTTATTTATTTGAATTGCCTTTGGGGCATGAACCCAGGTGTCGCCACGAGAAGGTTTGTTATGTTTGCAAATAAATTTTTCTGTAACATTCCGCAAATCTCAATGGCCAGACGTACTTTTATAGTCATCTATAAAATTTATTATGTAGTTTCGGTTCAATTCCGTACTTTCACACTTTAGTAGTGTTGGTGTTTTATCACCTGATGGCGGTTTTATTTACTTTTGCCATAGTACAGTGATTGTTTCGAAATTATATCATTATAATAGCTTCGATTACTTCATAGGGTTCTTGGGAACTATTCCACTCTGATGAGGCTAACACGCCGAAACCATTGGTCAGTGGATGTTTCCTCCCCTGTGAAGTAATACAGCTAATGTTTTGTTAATGGCTATATAACTACCAGCCCAATTTGTATTTGTCAATGGCTCTTATTATTTTCATAAGAGTTTGTTTACAGATACATCTTACTTTATATACAATTTTTTTATTGCGGACTGCAAATAACTTGTCTTTATTTATTTGAATTGCCTTTGGGGCATGAACCCAGGTGTCGCCACGAGAAGGTTTGTTATGTTTGCAAATAAATTTTTCTGTAACATTCCGCAAATCTCAATGGCCAGACGTACTTTTATAGTCATCTATAAGATTTATTATGTAGTTTCGGTTCAATTCTGTACTTTCACACTTTAGTAATGTTGGTGTTTTATCACCTGATGGCGGTTTTATTTACTTTTGCCATAGTACAGTGATTGTTTCGAAATTATATCATTATAATAGCTTCGATTACTTCATAGGGTTCTTGGGAACTATTCCACTCTGATGAGGCTAACAAGCCGAAACCATTGGTCAGTGGATGTTTCCTCCCCTGTGAAGTAATACAGCTAATGTTTTGTTAATGGCTATATAACTACCAGCCCAATTTGTATTTGTCAATGGCTCTTATTATTTTCATAAGAGTTTGTTTACAGATACATCTTACTTTATATATATATAGTTGATATTGCATAATATCATGTCCTGCATATTTATTTTTATAAAAAGTGATTACGGTTACTGAGGACTGAAGTATAAAAATTAAAAACTTGTATTGTATGCTAACGTTTCGTGAAATTTATTCACATTATCACAGCTATAAAAAGAACAACTAAGTATAAATTAAAATTTGTTAAAAATACGTACCTTGATACTTAAATAATTAAAAATAAATGACTAGACCTAAACGTTACAATCTAATTAAAAGGTGTGTTATTGGTATCAACATAAAGATATAAGCGACCGGTTGAGTTAGTATAAATTGTTGTTAGTGTAGAAAGGATATATAATATAAAATTTTCTAAATGTTAGTTAGCGGAGAATACACTTATGGTTATAGTTGGTATTATAAAGTTAATGGTAGGTTGGTTATGCTAAGTTAAAAATATTAATGTATATTGCAGACAGATTTTGGGTATCCATTTTTTGATTAATTGAATTTTTTTCTTTATATATAAAAAACATTTCTTTAAACAAACGACGTGTAAGATTTTCTTCTACGGCTAAAACAGAGGTATTTTCGTAGTCAAATTCATGTTTTTTTGATTTATAATAGGCGACTAAAGCTATGGTGTCTTAATTATTACGTGATGAATTTTTGCAGTCTGATTTGTGGCGCCTGATTCTATTAATAAGTAACTGCTTGGTCTGGCCTATGTATTGACCATCGCAGCTTGTACAAGGTATGCTATAGATGACGTTAGGTGTTTCAAACTTTTGGCTTTTGTCTTTTATTTTCGAAAATATTTTTTTATTTTAGGTAAGATTCGACTTCATTATGAGCAATTTTAAAAAAATTGTTCATAGCCAAGGCCGTGAGATTATATATAATCTTTACAATTATATGAAAAAGCAGAAGGATGCTGGCCAAGATATGATTTTGCTGAACAATTTGAGCAAAATAGTGTCTGAAGCAACTGGTGTTGGGTTAACAACTGTTAAGAAAATTATTAAAGAAGGCAAAATGCAGCCAGTTGGTGCCAAGTTACAATTTACCTCACCAAGGAAAACCATCAAGAAAGGTAGTCCAAAGTCTACGTTAGATGAATTTGAAGAAGAAATTTTGCGCACAATTATTTATCGATTTCTGAATACATACCATAAACAACCTATAATGCAGGCTGTATTTGGAACTTTCAAATCTGAAGCAATTAATTTCTGTGGAAAAATCAATTCGTTTAGACGATTGGTGCATAAAATTGGGTATCGTTGGAAGAAGTGACAAGACAATCGTAAAGTCTTAATTGAAAAACCAGAAATTTGAGCAAAACGAGTCGATTTTTTACAAAAAGTACAACAATATCGATCAGAAAGAAGAAATATTATATATTGTAATGAAACCTACCTGCACAGTTCACATACTGTATCGAAGTCGTGGGACGATGGTTCAAATCAATGTTCAAAAGCACTATTGGTTAAAGGGAAACATTTAATTATTATACATGCTGGTGGCAGAAAAGGTTTTGTTCCGAATGGATTCCTAATTTTTAAGTCTGGGACTTAAAACTGGTGATTATCACGATGAAATAAATCATAGGAATTTCTGTAAATGATTACAAGATAAATTATTACAAAATCTTAAACCAAACTCTGTGTTAGTGATGGATAATGCATCATATCATAATGCGACCGAGGCACCAAATCCAACTACGGCTTGGAAAAAAAAAGACATGAAGTGTTGGCTACTGAAAAGAAACATACCTTTTCAGCTTAAAGTTACAAAATCAGAACTATATGCAAATATTAACCAACATAAACCTCCGTGCAAGCAATACATTGTTGATAAAATTTTAGCTGAACATGGTCATACAGTGTTGCGGTTGCCCCTATATGATCCGAAACTCAACCCTATTGAAAAACTATGGGCAATGGTAAAAATCATGTTACTACAAATAACACAACTTTTAAATTAGAGGATGAATGGAAGTTGGCTAAAAATAAGTTAAATACCGTTGGTCATCAAAAATGGGTAAATGTTTGTTCTCGTGTAGAGAAAACAGAAAAAGACTACCTTAGTAGGGAATGTATAATAGACGACATAGAAGAACTAATAATAAATGTTAACTACGATAGTGATTCTTCAGACTTGAGTTTGCCTGATGATGATAGTGATGATGACTTTGGTTGCAAACCATTACAGTAACGTGCAATATGATTGTGTATGCTATAAGGCATTTTCAATTTGTTTGTAGTGCATATTGTTATTCATTTAAATAAGCAACATTATTGTATTACTTAATAATATTAATAACTAATATTTTACTTGAGTGTTTGATCTAAATAATATATTTAAGGTTTTATTAAATTTATTTGAAATCATTGGACGAGTTGTATGAAAATTTCAATCATGCTGTCTAAAGTAATTATTATGACTATATAATGTAGATAGCTCAGGATGAAGTTCAAGCAGTGTATACAATTACTATTTCGCCCAAACTGTTTTGATTTGCTATCCAAGCGTACAATCTACAATGTCTCCATAACTATGAACTTCTTCTCCATTGTTAAAACTGTGCTTGATGTTACCAATAGTTTTTCAAGATTCAAACAATAAACTACCTATATTCCAAGTTTTATTTTTAATTGATTGTTCTAATCAAAATCTTTGAAGTTCTGTAGAAATCTACTCTTTGTTATGGTTTATTGTGCTCATATGGTACAAGTTGTACATCAAGCCATGTCATAATATACAGTACATTTTAAACATTTATAATACTTAAGGTAAGAGAATAATACAAACAATCCCCTTTATTCTTTTCTGTATATATATATATATATATATATATATATATATATATATATATAATACAATAAGGGGCACTACAAAACCCAGTCGGCAGTATTTATAGCAAAACATTCATCCACTGAGTACAAGCAAAAGAATAGCAAGTTTTTCTTTCAAATTTTTTTAAATTGATGTACATTTTTTATATTTTTTATCGCAGATGGTATGCGATTATAGAGTTTTATTGGAAATATAAGACTACTTCTATAAATCATTTCAAGATGATGCTGCTGAAATCTTAGTGTATTTCCCACCCTAAGTCTGTAGGATGATATCTCATTTGAAGTTATACAATGAGTAGGGCACTTCTTTATATACATTACTGCATTTAAGATATAGGTAAATTGAGAACACTGTAAGTATTTTGAGTTGCCTAAACAAGTCCCTGCAAGAATGGTTATATTTCTTGCATAACATTAATCTAACTATTCTCTTTTGAAGTATAAATATCTCCCTAGCCTTTCGTGAGTTTCCCCATGCAACTATGCTATAACTTAACATCGAATGGATATATGCATAGTAATAAGCAACCAGAATATTTAAGTTATCATCCTCCCGTAATCTCCATATAATAAAGCATTTGACCTTTAGTTTATTTTTCACCAATGCAATCTAATATGACTATACCAGTTAAGACACAAATCAACTTCAATTCCTAAGAAACGAATGCAGGACTCCTGACTCAGAAGTTTATTAGCTGAGCTTTTTATAAACAAACTATGATCAGGTAACACAGTTGAAAATAATACAGCTGTTGTTTTACGAAGATTTAAGATTAGCCCATTTCTAAAACAGTGCGCCTGCATGTTATGCTCATGCTAAATCCTTTGATGCAGATTCCACAATGGATTTTATCCATACTTATAAACTCTGTACGTATTTGAAAAATTCATACTTCAAACGTGGTTCTTAATGATATTTGAAGAATTTTAAGTTCATTTTCCAGTTTTTTTTATCTTGACAGTTTATTCCTCCTGTTCGAAAGGAATAGTAACTTTGACCTTATAGCAAATATCCCATAATCTTTCTTTATATGATTTATTTAATTCACTTAGTCCCAAGAAGTAATATAAAACTCAAAAGTGAATTGCCTTTTATCATAAATTAGTATTAAGGTTAGGTATTTGTTTACACATTAATAATTTGACATTACATTAAGGGGTTATTTTAGCGAATCGTGATGTTTTTAGGTTGAACTGAAAACACCATGTTATATCCTTTTCTAAAGGTTTCTCACTTCCCCCATTGCGCATCCCAGGGTCGCTGAGATTTTAAAACAGCTCTAATTATCTAGTACGATGTTATTATTTAAAGATCTAATCAATAGTGGTACAAAAGCAGAACAGCCTTACATTCGTCAATTGGTGAACGCCGTTTTCTCAATTTTTTCTTTTTATTTCTTTTGTATTATAAAACTTACATAAAATATTGATTGGCATAAGAGTGACTGAATGAAAACAAACTTAAAACTAGCTCATGTTAACATTCGCTCGTTACAAGCAAACTATGAAAACTTCAAAAATTACGTTTTATCAAACTGTTATAATTTAATAGCAATTACAGAAACTTGGCTTCAATCACATATACCGAGCGACCTAATCAATATTAATAATTGCACACTAATTAGAAATGACCACAATACTGGGCACGGTGGTAGCAAAGCAATTTATTTAAAATATTCCTTAAAAGTTAAAGTAATTACTACTAGTACACTCATTAAGTAATTCTGGATTCAAATTAGGACCGAGGATGGAATTATATCAGTGGGTGTGATTTATAATTCACCAAGATCTAACCTTTTGGACTTTTTGAGCACACTAGAGGATTCTTTATCCAGGGTATTACCAGTAAGTGATGGTGTTTTTATACTGGATGATTTCAATATAAATTGGTTTAAAGTGCATGACTCTTTTGTATTGAAATTATCCTCCTCTCTTAATGTCTTCGGGTTTAATCAATTAATTAGCAAAGCCACTCGTATTACCAATAACAGTGCAACACTGATCGATTTAATATTTACAAATGTGCCTAATTTAGTAGTAAACTTCGGAGTTACAGATATTAATGTCGCTGATTATTTGCTAATTCATTGTGAAGTTAAAATCCTCATTTCACATTCAATTATTTACAAAACTTATCATACTTTTAAAAATTTTGACCATCAACATTTTCTGAGGGATCTAAGACATATATCATGGCAACGCATATTTCATATTAATGATATCAATTTAAAAGTAGCTTTTTTTAATGAAAATATTATTAAACTGTTTAATAAACATGCACCCTTAGTTACATCGCGTTTATCTAAACCGAAAGGATACTGGTTAACTGACAATATAAGAATTTTGATAGAGTTAAGGGAGAAAGAATGTTAAAGTTTAAGAAAACTGGAAATAAATGCCAATGGGATTACTATAAATCGGTAAGAAATTATTGCTCGCTTGCAATTCGTAAGGAGAATAAGGCATATATTGAAACGCTTCTGACTAGTGCTATTGATGATACCAAAAAACTTTGGAATGGGTTAAAAGAACTTAACATTTCTACTAAAACACACAAAAAGTCATTACCTCAAAATGTTTTAGATCTAAATAAATTCAACGACTACTTTATAGATTCAATTCCTACTTCGAAACAGTCACCACGGGACACACTGACATTCTATTCGAGCAAACCAAAAATACATATAACCGAACCCTTACTATTCCGTACTGTCATCAGTGAAGTAGTGTCAAATGTATTATATTCCATTAATTTACAATCAATAGGCTCTGATGGTATACGTATAAATATGCTAAATTATTGCATGTCATACATACTACCATACATTTCCCATTTAATTAATTCTATTTTATCAGAGCAAGTATTTCCTTCATGTTGGAAATGAATTGGAGGTACTCTTACATACAAACGATGTTGATGTAATATGTGTAACGGAAACATGGTGTGGTGACAGGAACATTAGTTTATTGAAAGGTATAAAGGGGTACAGTTTGGTTGATTATTATAATAGAACTGAATTTGTACATAGAGGAGTGTTAATTTTAGCCAAGAAGCAGTTAAAATGTAACAGTATTAGTAATGTTAAGATTTTTAATTGTGACAAGGTATTTGAGTGTTGTGCAATTCAAGTAGTTCTTGAAAATTTTAAGATGTGTTCTTTGTTTGTATAGAAATACTGATAAAGACAATGAAAAAATATTTTTAACAAAATTAGATTTAGCACTTAATGCTATTTTAGATAAGTATCCCTCATCTAAACTAATTGTTGCTGGTGATATTAATATTAATTATTTGATCAATAGCAAAGCTAAATTGAACCTTATCGATTTGACTTCATCATATAACTTAATGCCAGTATTTGATCAGCCAACTAGGATATGTAACAACTCTCAAACTGCACTTGACTATATCTTCACAAATTTCAATGAGGCACTTTTCAATAAGATAATAATACCTAATGATTTGTCTGACCATACTGCACAATCTATTAGTTTTGAAATAGGTAACCCAGTTAGTTACAGTAATCATTTAGTTCGTGACTACTCGGCAAAAAATAAGAATATTTTTATTAATTCTCTTAAAGATGAAGATTGGAATATGATTTATAATGATCATGTTAGTGTTGAGGAGTGTTTTCAATCATTCATTAGAATATTGTAATATTACTTTGAGTCAAGTTTTAACTTAATTAAACCTAAGCAATTTGTAGGTACCAAAAATCAGTGGATTACTAAAGGGATTAAAATATCGACGGTAAAGTTAAAAGAATTGTGGTTATTATAAATTGCGGGCAAAGTAAATCCAGACTATTACAGGAGTAACAAATCAATTTACAAACGTACAATACGACTGGCTAAGAAAATACATAATAGTAAGTTACTATTAACTTTGAAATGCAAGTCGAAGACTGCATGGAACATAATCAATAGGCAGTTAGGGAGAGCTAATGAGCCTAGTAGTATTGATATTTCAATTGATGGAGTTCAATTAGTCGACAAGGCATCTATTGTGGAGTTGGTAAATCAATATTTCTCTGACTTCAGTTCTTTTGTAGATAAATATGAAGGGAGTGATCAAAGTGCACCTAAGAATATTACACATATATCAGATACTGTTTATCTTGTAAAACTCACTAAGATTGACTTAATTCGCCTGATTAGTGAGCTAAATAACTCCTTGAATTGTGGCGGACAGGACTTAATTCCAGTTTCGATTATTAAACTATGTGCAGTCGAATTAGCATCCCCTTTGTGTTATTTATATAATAGATGTATCAAAGAAGCATATTTTCCTCTTTGTCTAAAGACAGCTAGGGTTATCTGTATTCCGAAGACAAAAACCAGTGTTATTCCTAGCAATATCTCAGATTACAGACCGATATCGCTATTGTCAGTTTTTTCCAAGATCTTTGAGAAATTTTTATCCGATCAATTGTAGAAATTTATAGATAAGCATAGCATTTTGTCTAGGTATCAGTACGGTTTTGTTAAAAAAGAAACACAGCTTCAGCTCTTTGTGACATGTTACATTTTATATATAGTAAGATAGATTGTGATAATAAAGTTCTTGCATTACTTGTAGATCTAACCAAAGCCTTTGATTTAGTTAATCACAATATCTTGATAAATAAGTTAGGTTGTTATGGGATAAGTGGTAAATGCGGTGAGTTAATTAAGAGTTTTCTGTCTTCAAGATGTCAATTTGTTGATCATCAGGGTTTTAAGTCTTCACTAGCAGAATTAAAAAGTGGTGTTCCACAGGGTAGTGTGTTGGGACTTTTGCTGTTTCTGCTTTACATTGATGATATCTCTAATAGTTTGTCAACATTTCACTGCTTGTATGCAGATGATTTAACTGTGCTGTCCGCTCATAAAGAACACAATATTGCCATGGTCACCTTGTGTGATAACTTAGCTGCTATTGATTCGTATTTAAAGTCCAATGCAATGATATTGAATCTAAAAAAAACGCATACACTTCAATTCTATGCATTGCCGAGTAGTTATCAGAGTAGTAATCTGATTAGATTAGGTGGTGCCACAATTAAACAAGTAAATGATTCTAAGTTTCTAGGTGTTTCTATTGATTTTGCATTAAAATGGAATGTGCATACTAAAGCCGTATGTGAAAGTATTGCCAGAAACTGTTATGTACTAAAACGATTTAGAGAAATTACTAATATACAAATCACACTTATGTATTATCATAGCAATGTTGAATCAGTTATTCGTTATGGGATAGTTTGTTGGGGCAACAGTTCGACTGCTGGTAGGGTTTTTAAAATGCAAAAAAGGGCAATTCGGTCAATTTTCAAGAAACATTCTTTTGAATCCTTCAAATTATTATTTGTTACTAATAGAATACTAACTTTACCATGTCTATAAATTATTGAAATTCTCAAATATGTTAGGTTTAATGATAACAAGTTTCTCAAATTAAATTTTAGTCATAAGTATGCAACAAGAAATAAACACCTATTGAGTATAGATGTTCATCATACGACGTTATATGAAAGAGACCCTCATTATATGGGTGCTCATCTTTATAACAAACTCCCTCAGTCAATTAAACTTTGCTCTTTGGAACAATTTAAATTTCAAGTTAATGAGTTATTAGTCAAATATGCATTTTACTCTGTTGAGGAATACTTGTCTTATGATTTTAGTTAATTTAGACTATTTGCATGCTATGATTATGTAATTATTTTATTGTTATTTATTTTAGTATTGTTGATTAGGATATTTTTTGACTAATCTTATCTACTGTATTGTGGTCTATAAGATGTGTTAATAATAATAATAATAAAAAGAAGCAGTTGTACATCCATTACCCAAAGTTAATAATGCATCACAAACGAAGGACTTAAGACCAATAAGTATCCCACCTGTGCTTTCTAAAATTGCAAAAAATTATTAATTTACAAATTAAAGAACAGGTTACTAAATATAGTTTCTTACAGGCAAAACAATCGGAATATCGACAAGGATATGGTTGCACTGCAGCACTTTCTAAAATTTTTGATGACATAATATATGCCACTGATAACAACAAAATTACGGCACTTATATTATTAGACTACACAAAAGCATTCGACACAATAGATATCGTCGGAGGCTTTCACGGTCGGAGTCATTATAAATATTTATGGTTCCGGGTTGAAACCGTGTCATTTTATAATTTAAGGTCGACGTTTCGCCCACTTTTGTAACGGGATTCATCAGAACAAGAAAAGAAAAATATATAAAAAAATAATAAAGATACGATTGATAATATTAAGTAGACAAGTTAAAGTGTAAAGAGAAGAGTTACTTCTGAACTAGCAGACTCACTAGCCCATTCAAAGCCAAAAGGTGTCTTGTGACGAAAATATTTTATTATGAGGAACGTTTTTGTGGATTCTGCAAGTATCACTTATAGATTTATTTTTAACTGATTTATATTTAATGTAAGGTATAATAATAAGTGTTTATCATATAATATTTTTATGTAAAAGGTTTTACAGGGAGAATTTGTGATCAGAGTTCAAAGTACTCTGACCTTTTAATACATTATCTGTAAAGGATTTTATTGGCCAAAACAAATCTTACAAGCGTAGAAATAATCATAACCAGGTAAACCATCTTCAAAAGAATAAGTTTAATTCTGTAAATTTAAAATAAGGTAAGCAACAATTTTTGTTTGTAATCAATACTTCTTAGAAATTATTTTATGTTTGAAAGAAACAATGTTGTAAATGTTCTAAATGCTTTTGTACGAGAGAAAATATTTAATACTGTATAAATGCTTTGTAATATTGCGGTGTTTGATTTCATTTTGAAAATTCCGTCAGTTCTGTTGAGCTAGCCAGGCAAAATTCGAAATGAAGGTAAGTGAATAATTTCAAATTTTACAAAGTACTGTATCTGTATCACAGCACTCTTTCAGCAGCGCATCAAAGCGGGTTTTATCACAGCACTCTTTCGGCGGCGCTCCAACGCGAGGCAATTTCCATATCACTCTTTTAGCGGCGCATCAAAGCGGGCCTTATCACAACAATATATATTACTGTAATATTTGGGGGCTGAAAAAGTGTTATTTTTCATTTTGAAACTGATTTAGCATTCAGCATGTGAAAATACATCAAATAACTCTTTTAAAGTAAATAGTTTAGAATGTAATAATTTTTCAATAAATTTCAGGAAGTTATATTTTAATTTTCATAATCTTTCAGAAAATATAGCGCAGGATATACAAAAAACATTCCCTGTATAATACGACATTTAAATTTCAGATTTTTAAACACAAATTTAACCTTCGTATTATATTACAGACAAGTTGGTACATATTTCAAAAAGCCTTAGCTCGATTTCAAACCGCTTTATTCTTCCTTGTACTATTAGGGGAGATAAAACTTGAACAAAACAACAGCAATTCCAAGTAGTTTAGTTACCAACGTCAATTAGTGGGCGATAAACAAATTTATGATTTCTAAAGAAGACGTAAAACTTGAGTTTACGCAGAATGGGATGGGGTTAACAATCGTTCGTTATACAAATATTGAAAACTAGGTAATAGAGAAAGGTGATTTGAGTGCGTAAATAGAGGTGAGATGGAGATGACACGTGTTCGTTATAGGCGTAGCTTAGATGTTAATTGTTGTCGATTTGGAGTAAATGCCAAGGCTGTTTAAAATTGTGTAACTAAGAGTGACGGTTTGAAAGGATACGTAGAATTGTTGTGAACGTAAGTTAGGAGTATGAGGCGGTTTGTGGAAGGCAAGAATTTGGCCTCGTTGATTTCAGGAATTGTAGCACTCTTTAAAGGTGGGGATCTTAAATATAAGCCGCATGGTTTTGATGGGAAGCTTTCTTAATTTTCAATCTTCTTACGCTTTTAGTCTATTAGTATACTACGACTTTGAGACTCCGATATGCTTATACGATTGCATAACCCTTTTGAACTACGATAGACGCTTTTAAGTAAAAGCAATTTGATTTTATTTTGCACTTATTGTAAAAATAATGCACTTAATATGGAGTATGGAGTAAATGTCGGCAATTTGGTTTGTTATCGAAAACTATGGTTATAGAAAAAGAGGTTTGAGGTACCGCAGTAGTTTGGTTGACGATAGAGCACCTCGTGGTAAATCTGGGTACAGCAAAAGTTAAATGAAGCAATTCGAGTTAGAGTTGTTCATGCATGCATCAGTTCCAGGTAGCTGACTCCTTGTGTAAATATGTATCTCAGGTAACTGTGCTTTATTGTTGTACATGTGTAAGTATGTTAATTAAAGATTTGTGGATTGGGTGCATAATTGTATATTAACTAAAAGGACAAAATAAGGGAATATTTTAATTAGGGTTATTTTTAATATTTTTGTGTGAATAATTTATGGAATTGGAAGTATTTTATCTTATGTACAAGGTAAAAGGGTCTGTTTGTATATTGGTGTGCAAATTTTAGCACTAAGAAGTCAAAGTTTTACTATGAGCTCGTATTGAAACAGAGTTAGAGTAAGAAGTGTGTTGAAACCCTATTACTTTTTTTATTATTCATTGCATATTACAGAGGTGGGCATAAAGTCGATCGCAATCGACTGGTGGACCGCCGAGTCATTTTAGAGTGATCGCCTTTAATATTTGCCTTTTTTACTTAAACTACTCCTTAGAATATAAAAAATTCCATTACTCGAGGTTAAAGAACTGAACATCGATGCGGGACGATGTAGCTCTTAACGCACGCAAAGCAGAGGTCGTATTTATATTCTTTCTAGTATGCACGTATCTAGATAGCGTTAAGCTTTCTACGCGCTCGGAGCTACATTCTCTCATCGACGTTCGATTCTTAACCAAGTACTCAGCTAAAAAGATTTTTATACCGAGTATTTTTATTGTTAACATATATAAATAATTATTAAATTTTTTAAATATGGAATCTTCAAGCACAAGTGCCAAGAAAAGGAAAACATACAACTTTAATTCAGAATGGGAAGAACAGTTTTTCTTTACAATGGTGAAAGAAAACTGTGTATGTTTTATATGCAGTGCAAGTGTAGCACTCCCAAAAAAAGGAAACGTTGAAAGACACTTCAAAACCATGCACGGTAGTTTTGATAAGGATTATCCGTTAAACAGCGAATTGCGCAAACGAAAGTTAAAAGAACTTAAATCACAATTAATCGGTCAACAATCATATTTTACTAAATCGATTACCATTACTAAAGCTGCAACTGTTGCATCTTTTCGTGTATGTCAAGTGTTAGCAAAACACAAAAAACCTTTCGCAGATGGAGATTTGGTAAAAACAGCCTTTCTGGAAGGCGGGGATTCATTATTTGACACTTTTAAGAACAAAAAAGAAATCATTTCGGCAATTAAAGACATCCAACTTTCGCGTCGAACTGTTACGCGGCGTATAGAAATGATGAATTCTGATATATCTAATCAACTGAGAGAAGATGTAGAAAAATGTATTTGCTTTTCTTTACAGTTTGATGAATCTACAGATTTAGTAGATACTTCTCAGTTATGCATTTTATAAGAATGGTTTTCAAGGACATGAGCGTGAAGGAAGAATTGTTAACCATATTGCCTTTAAAAAAGAAAACCCGAGGTGAAGATGTTTACGATGCATTTAAAAAGTATATAGTTGAAAATAAAATTCCAATTTATAAAATAGCATCAATGACGACCGATGGGGCCCTGCAATGACAGGAAAAATCAAAGGATTTTGGCTATTTGCAAACGCGATGATGATATACCAAATTTCTTGAGCTATCATTGTATAATTCATCAACAAGCCTTGTGTTGCAAAGTATTAAATATGTCTCATATAATGGGAATCTGTATGAAAATTGTCAACTCGATTCGAGGAAAAAGTCTTCAAAGAAGAATGTTTAGGGCACAGTTAGAAGAAAATGAATCTGATGCCGGGGAATTGTTATATCATGCTGATGTTCGTTGGTTAAGTCGTAATATATTTTACAAAGGTTCAGGAGCTACTTCCAGAGATCAAAGATTTTTAAAATTAAAGGATGAAGAGTATGCTGAACTTAGTGACGACGTTTGGTTAATGGATTTAGCTTTTGTTGTGGATATAACAAATCATCTTAATGAATTAAACCTGCAATTACAAGGACAAAATCGATCAATAGCAGAATTGATCGGATATGTTAATACTTTCAAAAGTAAGCTAAAGCTACTTTCCTCCCAGTTAATAAAGAATGAACTAAAAACTTCAAAAACATTTCTGACGAGTTTTGCAAAAACGGAGGTATTTTAAATAAGGAAAAATTTTATGGGGAACTAAGTAATCTTAGCTCTGAATTTGAGAATCGTTTTCAAGAATTTACAAAACTAGAACCAATAGTTGCATTTATGTCTTACCCATTTGGGAATGTTGATGTGGAAGAAATAACCAAAAATATAAACGAATTGTTTTCTATAACTATTGAGGAAGATGAAGTTCTTCTTCTTCAAAATGACATAATTTTAAAATCACATAGTTCAGATCCTACAAATATTTTTGGAATTTAATAGACGAAGTTAAGTATCCTAATTTAAAAAATCTCGCATTAAATTTAACATCGTTCTTTGGCTCTACCTACCTATGTGAATCTGCATTTTCTACGATGAATATAATTAAATCAAAATATCGCTCCCGTCTTACAGACAATCACCTCGAATGCAGTACAAGACTGGCAGTTAGTAATTATATACCAAGATTTACTAAATTAGCAGAGGATATGCAGTGTAAATCTTCTAATGCGGACAATTTCACATGACTTTATCTTAAATAATAATTCGAATCGGAATATTTTTTATGAACTTGATATTTTTATACTTTTATAATCTTTAAATTTTGTTTGAAAATATATACCTAAGTTCCTTTCTATTTTCATTTTTTTAGTTACCTATGTACAGTGTGTCCCAAATTGGATGTATTAAATGGGTAACTTAGTTGTTATTAAAGATACAATAAAACTGTGTGCGCAGACATGGGCCAACTTTTTGCGATCAATTCAATGGTGAAATCACAAATGAGCGATCTTCTTTTGTTTTCGAGTTATAGCCAAAAATTGATATTTTTAACAATTCTATTAATTCGTATAACTCGTTTGGTTGCAAAAATATCCAAAAATACTGTAATAGTTTTTTATACGGTTTTTTACGTAGAATACAGTGGCGTACGCAAATATTTAATTTTTATAATACTTTTGAGGTTATAATATAAACTTGCATTTTTTTAAATGGAAACCACAATTGGTTGTCACTTTATTTAAAAGCTCTTTTTAACAGCTTTTTAAAAATATATAGTTTAGTATAGTTATTTTTTCAAATGGCCGATTTATTCCATGTTTTTGGTATAATAAAATAATTTAATATATTGGTAATAAATAGTTGGCCGCGAAACAAAAGGTAAACAAAAAACGACAATTGTTTGTATAACAAACGTCAACGAGCTTCAATCATATCTATTGCACATGCAATAAATTGTATTGTTAGTTTGTAAGTGAAGCATCAGTCTGTTACTAAATGGCAAAATTTGAAAATTACGAAAAATACGATATGCTAGTTGCATTTATTGAGTCTGCGAGAATTCCTCTATCAGTAAAAACTTTATATTTTAACAGGTAATCGTGTAACTAATAGCAAATAATATTTCTATGTCGTTTGTAAATAATACAGATACCCTGAAAGACAACAACCTAATATTAACATGTTTAAAAGAATAGATAGTAATTTACAACAGTTTGGCTGCTTTGAAAAACCTAGAACGAAACAGTATGCAGTTTTTAATTAAGAGCAAACTACTGTTTCAACCATAGCATGCGTGGAAACAAACCCAAGAACATCATGTAGGAAAATTGAAAGGGAAATGGGTGTTTCTAAATCAGCAGCTTCAAGAATATTGAAGCGTAATGAATATCGACCCTATAAAAATAAAATTATACATAGTTTGTTTCCTGACGATTTTTAAAAAAGAAGGCGATTTTGTCAATGGTATCTTCGTAAATGTGCTGCTACTAACAATTTTGGAAATAACATTATATGGTCTGATGAAGTACTTGCTGGTCGAATGAAAATACCTATCAAACATACGAGGCGTCAACAAAGCCGTTATGGTTTGAATATTTGTTGCTACATTGTTGGTGGGAAATTTCAATACCATATTTTTGAAAACAATCATTCAGCTTGTCGCTATATTGAAATTTTGTATACCAACTTGCACGAATTATTGGAGGACATGCCTCTCGAAAAAAGACAAAAAGTGTGGTTCCAACAAGATGGTGCACCCCCGCACAACGCTATAATTACTAGTGATTATTTAAATAGAGAATATCTCAATAAATGGATGGGTACGTTTGGACCTGTTCAGTGGCCGCCTAGATCTCCTGACTTGTCGATATTGGACTATTTCTTGTGGAATTTTTTGAAAGAGGAAATCTATAAAACCCAGAACCATAGTATTGAAGAGTTGCGGAATTCAATTGAAGCAGCATTTCGTAAAGTTAAGGCTGTTTATTTATTAAATTCTATTAAGTCTTTAATAAAACGATGCGACCTTTGTTTAAGAGAGAATGGAGGCCAGTTTGAACAATATCTCTGAATTATCAGTAAATAAAACTATTGTAGTATTCCCATCTGTGTTCTAGTGTTTTATATATATTATGTGTGAGGGTGTGTGTAGGTGAGGCTGTGTGTGGTTGTGTGCGCATGCGTGCGTGCATGCGTGGGCGCGTGCTTGTGTGTGTGTGTGTGTGTGTGTGTGTGTGTGTGTGTTTGTGAGGGTATGAGGTGTGTGAGTATGTGTGTATTTGTGTATCCATATATGGATTATAGACTGTTTAAATGTGGATAGGAAAGTATAATTTTCAATTCAAGATGTAATTATATTATTTTTTGTAATATATGTAGTTATGATATTGTATTCTTCTAGCTTTCAAACTTTGTTGTTTAGAGTGGTGTGGTACAATAATAAACTCTTGTTTTGTGTTTACCTTTTGTTTCGCGGCCAACCATAAATTACCAATGCAATAAATTATTTTATTATACCAAAAACATGGAATAAATCGGCCATTTGAAAAAATAACTATACTAAACTATATGTTTTTAAAAAGCTGTCAAAAAGAGCTTTTAAATAAAGCGACAACCGATTGTAGTTTCTATTCAAAAAAATGCAAGTTTATATTATAACCTCAAAAGTATTATAAAAATTAAATATTTGCGTACGCCACTGTATTCTACGTAAAAAACCGTATAAAAAACTATTACAGTATTTTTGGATATTTTTGCAACCAAACGAGTTATACGAATTAATAGAATTGTTAAAAATATCAATTTTTGGCTATAACTCGAAAACAAAAGAAGATCGCTCATTTGTGATTTCACCATTGAATTGATCTCAAAAAGTTGGCACATGACTGCGCACACAGTTTTATTGTATCTTTAATAACAACTAAGTTTCCCATTTAATACATCCAATTTGGGACACACTGTACATTTATACCACATTGTTTATTATAATTATTTTAATAAATATCTGGTGGATCGACACATTGTAAAAAAATTAGAAGTAGACCGCATCCTAAAAAAGTTTGCCCATCCCTGGCATATTATATGGTGTAAATATTAATCTCTAAATGTACTGTTAAAGGCGTATATTAAAGGGGATGTATATAATTTGTAAATAAGGTAAGAGAGAGAAAGAAGAGACTAATTTTATTTTATGTTATATATTCAATTTAGTTGGAGTGTAAATAAATGTTGTCTATTTCCCATAGCAGAATTTTTCGAGTAAATAGTTTATTTTCAGGAAAGTGAGCAAAAAGCCGTGGCACATTTTATAAGCAAAGGTACCAGAACATGGCACTAGAAGATCGCAGTATTAATGACGACCAGTTTAGGGGCTTTCTTGAATTAGGGGCGGGCGCAGTATTAATGGGCTCCCAGATTCTGGGGCTCGTAGCAATTCTAAGCCCCCAACAGGAGCACGCAGTAATTAATGTCGCCCAAGTCATGGGGCAAGTCGCAGTAATATATATATATATATATATATATATATATATATAATAAGAAGTGCAGTAACGGGTTTATAGGTCTACGTTCATAAAGGTAAAATTAAAAACTCTTTGTTCTTTACCAAGCTTTCGATTTAATTTTAAATCTTCCTCAGGGTGCTACAAAATTATAAACATCCATGTCAACATTCAAATAAAATACATTAACTTACAAAAACTGGAGTGTAAAATAGTAACTACATTGAAACATACTAGGTTAACATTCTTAGCACTAAATAAACAAACTAACAGATTAAAATTGTAACTTCACATGGTAATATGTTTGACCAGGTATGCAAACCTAATTAAGTGACAGGTGTTGGTAGAACCTGATTTCAATACTTACAGAAATTATTGCATAAAATTCAACTTAGTGTCTCTTTCTTTCTGTTGATATTACTTAGTTTTAAAATATAAGAATAAATCACACTTAGATTGTTAGTATCAGATTTGAAGTTCAAAACGTTGTTGTTATTATTAATGTGCACCATTTCAAGAAAAGTCTACCTTTGTAACTAACTTCCCTATCTAAAATTTTACTTTATTAAAATCCGGCAAATGATTTGATTTTTTACATGGCAAGATAAAGCGCACGAATCTTTTTTGATTTTACAGTCACTCCTATGCTGAACAATCCTGGAACGTAACCACTGTGAAGATTGTCCAATGTAGATCTTATCACAATTACTGCATGGAATAGAGTATATGACGTTAGAACTACTCAGCATAGGAGTCTCATCTTTAATGGCAGAAAATAATTGATTTATAGTAACAGGGTTGTATTTTGAAATTATGATGGAGTCATTCCGTAGGACGTTAAGTAATTTTAATGTTAAATTTTTAATCATCGGTAGTTTCTTATAACCAATTTCTGTTACAGGTGTCAAATCAGTTTTTTGTTTATTATTATAGTTGTTCCCGAAAATAAGTTTCTTAGTCAGATTTTTTGGAAAGCCATTGTTTATCGCAATTTCTGTTAACAAGTTAAAATTTTTAAGACGTAAAGAAGGATGTGAAATTTTAAGAATTCTATTTTTTAAACCTAAAATGGTATTCACCTTTTGACTGAGGCTGTGGTTAGAAAAAAAGTTTATGTACCTATCTGAACTTGTAGTTTTCCTGTACCAATCTAACATAATTATGTTGTCTGTATTCCTAATTAATTTCATGTCCAAAAGGATTGTACATTCATGCTCTCTTGCCAGAGTAAACTGTATGTGTTTGTTAAAGCTGTTAAAGATTTTAAAACCTCATTTATTTGATTTTCAGGTACAGCACAAATCACATCATCCACATACTTTTTTATAAAAGCTGGAGGCGTGGGTAATTGTGGAATAACCTCGTCAAATAGATAATCCATTATTATTGTGGCAACTATGGGACTGAGTGGTGAACCCATAGGTGCTCCGAATATTTGTAAATAAAATTTTTTGTCAAAAGTGAAATATGTGTGATTAAAAATAAAACTTAGGGTTTCAGTAAACAATTCTAAAGAAAATTCACAATGGTCTCGTATAATTTCCCACTTGTCTGTAATTATTTTTAATGCCAATTTTAAAGGGATGTTGGTAAACAAGGAAATGACATCTAGTGATATTAAAACGAAACCATCAGGAATATGATAATTTTGAAATTCCGTTGCAAAAGTAAACGAATCTGTAGTATTATAATTATTTTTATTACTAAACGATTTAGTAAGTATATCCGCAACAAAAGCAGATAGTTTATAAGTAGGTGAATTAATCGAAGAGACAATCGGTCTTAGGGGAACTTCGCTCTTATGAATTTTAGGCAATCCATAAAGCTTGGGAGTCGTTGCGTTGGTAATACATAGTTTCTTTTGGTGTCTAGATTAATGCAATTATGTTTATATAACCTATTGATTAACTCATTATTTTTCTTCTGTGTAGTAAAAGTAGGATCTGTTTTTAACAGTTTATAAACTGTAGTGTCGTTGACAAGTGCTGTGCCTTTTTTGACGTAATCCGTTTTATACATTGTTACAGTAACCGAACCTTTGTTCGAATTTGTTATTAGGATATATTAGGTTATATAAACATAATTGCATTAATCTAGACACCAAAAAGAAACTATGTATTACCAACGCAACGACTCCCAAGCTTTATGGATTGCCTAAAATTCATAAGAGCGAAGTTCCCCTAAGACCGATTGTCTCTTCGATTAATTCACCTACGTATAAACTATCTGCTTTTGTTGCGGATATACTTACTAAATCGTTTAGTAATAAAAATAATTATAATACTACAGATTCGTTTACTTTTGCAACGGAATTTCAAAATTATCATATTCCTGATGGTTTCGTTTTAATATCACTAGATGTCATTTCCTTGTTTACCAACATCCCTTTAAAATTGGCATTAAAAATAATTACAGACAAGTGGAAATTATACGAGACCATTGTGAATTTTCTTTAGAATTGTTTACTGAAACCCTAAGTTTTATTTTTAATCACACATATTTCACTTTTGACAAAAATTTTATTTACAATATTCGGAGCACCTATGGGTTCACCACTCAGTCCCATAGTTGCCACAATAATAATGGATTATCTATTTGACGAGGTTATTCCACAATTACCCACGCCTCCAGCTTTTATAAAAAAGTATGTGGATGATGTGATTTGTGCTGTACCTGAAAATCAAATAAATGAGGTTTTAAAATCTTTAACAGCTTTAACAAACACATACAGTTTACTCTGGCAAGAGAGCATAAATGTACAATCCTTTTGGACATGAAATTAATTAGAATACAGACAACATAATTATGTTAGATTGGTACAGGAAAACTACAAGTTCAGATAGGTACATTAACTTTTTTTCTAACCACAGCCTCAGTCAAAAGGTGAATACCATTTTAGGTTTAAAAAATAGAATTCTTAAAATTTCACATCCTTCTTTACGTCTTAAAAATTTTAACTTGTTAACAGAAATTGCGATAAACAATGGCTTTCCAAAAAATCTGACTAAGAAACTTATTTTCGGGAACAACTATAATAATAAAAACCAAAAAACTGATTTGACACCTGTAACAGAAATTGGTCATAAGAAACTACCGATGATTAAAAATTTAACATTAAAATTACTTAACGTCCTACGGAATGACTCCATCATAATTTCAAAATACAACCCTGTTACTATAAATCAATTATTTTCTGCCATTAAAGATGAGACTCTATGCTGAGTAGTTCTAACGTCATATACTCTATTCCATGCAGTAATTGTGATAAGATCTACATTGGACAATCTTCACAGTGGTTACGTTCCAGGATTGTTCAGCATAGAGTGACTGTAAAATCAAAAAGATTCGTGCGCTTTATCTTGCCATGTAAAAATCAAATCATTTGCCGGATTTTAATAAAGTAAAATTTTAGATAGGGAAGTTAGTTACAAAGGTAGACTTTTCTTGAAATGGTGCACATTAATAATAACAACAACGTTTTGAACTTCAAATCTGATACTAACAATCTAAGTGTGATTTATTCTTATATTTTAAAACTAAGTAATATCAACAGAAAGAAAGAGACACTAAGTTGAATTTTATGCAATAATTTCTGTAAGTATTGAAATCAGGTTCTACCAACACCTGTCACTTAATTAGGTTTGCATACCTGGTCAAACATATTACCATGTGAAGTTACAATTTTAATCTGTTAGTTTGTTTATTTAGTGCTAAGAATGTTAACCTAGTATGTTTCAATGTAGTTACTATTTTACACTCCAGTTTTTGTAAGTTAATGTATTTTATTTGAATGTTGACATGGATGTTTATAATTTTGTAGCACCCTGAGGAAGATTTAAAATTAAATCGAAAGCTTGGTAAAGAACAAAGAGTTTTAATTTTACCTTTATGAACGTAGACCTATAAACCCGTTACTGCACTTCTTATTGATAATAATTAAAGGTCGTTACACATAATAATATATATATATATATATATATATATATATATATACAGGGTGTAAAATACGTACACAACGTAAAAACAGAGATTCTTTGGCTCGAAATAGATCGATTTCAGCCAACTCACCTATTATACAAGTTGCTTCATTTAGCCGCTAGAGGGCTTCAAAAATCGTGAAAAATATTTGATATTTTAAAATAACTCGAAAACGCGTCGATAGATTTTGACCATTTTTGGGGTGCGAGTTTCTACTTTCAATTGACATCTTTTGGTGGTGTACGCAATAATTTTAAAAGCATACGGGTGTCTCAAAAATGATGTATTGTATAAATATCCGACCATTACCCTTTTCCTGTTTACGCAATGACTACCAATTTTTTTTTATGAGTAGCCGACTTAATTTGGAAACTTTTTTGTCTCTTGTAAAATTTTGATTAGACGAGCGGTTTGACAGAAAAAAATAATTTCAAATGTCTGTTTTTTTATTTTTATTTCATTGTTTTGTTTATTTTTTATTACTATCATTGAAAATTAACAGCGCGGTACAAGTGTTGGACCATTACAATAAATTTTCAAAATGGCCGCCATTTTCTTCAATGCACAAATTAACTCTTCGTAAGAAGTTTAACTGAACCCTCTGCATTGTTTGTGCATTATTTTTTAAAGAGTTGGCTGCATTTAAAATTCGTCTATACAATTCTTCTTCGCTATCAAGTGGAGACGAATAAACCTTAGATTTTAAGGTACCACACAAAAAATAATCACAGGGCGTCAAGTCCGGCGATCGTGCTGGCCAATTTGTAGGAGCATCATATCCCATTCCGATCCATCGATCCGGATATTTTTGTGTAAATGTAGTCGAACAGCTAGAGTAAAGTGGGGAGGAGCACCATCATGCATGAACCACATGTCTTGGCGAAGTAACAATGGCAGATCTTCCAATAAATTCGGCAATGTTGGTTGTAGAAAATTGAAGTAATTGTCTCTGTTTAATCGATTTGGTATCACAACAGGACCAATAATAAAATTATCAATAAGTCCAGCCCAGACATTAATCTAAAATTCATGTTGATAGTGAGTCACTTTAGTTGTATGAGGATTTTCTACAGCGTAAACATGTTCATTATGTATGTTAGTAATACCAGATCTTGTAAAAAAAGATTCGTCTGTAAATAAAATTTTGCGACTAAAATTTGCATTTTGAATTCTCTGATCTTGAATAAATTGACAGAAAGCTAGACGCCTCTCAGCATCGATAGACCTTTTGTCTTGTACCTGTTGAACGTGGTATGGGTGTAATACCTGTTCCTTTAAAACGTCATGAACAATACTTTTAGGAACTTGTAGTTCAAGTCCTAAGCATCTGGTGCTTATTTTTGGGTCTTCTTCAACTCTATCCAAAATTTGTTCCTCCAGATCCGCAGTTCTTGTGGTACGTTCACGTCCTCGATCCGCATTTCTTGACTGAAAGCTACCATTTTCACGAAGACGTCTTTCAATATTTGCGAATGTTTGGTGGTTTGGAATTCGGCGATTAGGAAATCTTTCCCTATAGACTCTGACGCTTTCACGACCATTGCCTTGACAAAATCCAAAAACCAAAAGCATATCCACCTGTTCGTTGTTAGTGTAAGTACTCATAATGTAAGATGAAAGATGCAAACTTTTATTGAATTAAGCAGAAATTCACGACTTGACAGGCAAACTGAGATTAAATAATATTCAAATTAAATAACAAAAGAAAAGCAAAGCCTACTACTATACTATGTTCTTTTATTTGCCCCGTTTTACAGTTAATGCAGCAATGATGACGAAAGTATGCAGACAATTGAAATTACTTTTTTCTGTCAAACCGCTCGTCTAATCAAAATTTTACAAGAGACAAAAAAGTTTCCAAATTAAGTCAATACAATACATCATTTTTGGGACACTCGTATGCTTTTAAAATTATTGCGTACACCACCAAAAGATGTCAATTGAAAGTAGAAACTCGCACCCGAAAAATGATCAAAATCTATCGACGCGTTTTCGAGTTATTTTAAAATATCAAATATTTTTCACAATTTTTGAAGCCCTCTAGCGGCTAAATGAAGCAACTTGTATAATAGGTAAGTTTTATATGTATATATATATATATATATATATATATATATATATATATATATATATATTTCAACCTCCGATCGCTCCGTGCAGACGCTACGAGAGTAGCAGAAAGCGGGCATGCGCTGTAGGCGACTGCGCAGCCCTTGCACTACACACTCCGTCATTGTTGACATTCAGGCGTCAGTTCGCGTTGTGCTACAGCCCCGTAAACATGTCCGCTATTATTGATGCTCCCGCCAAGGGTGAAGTGCGAAGTGTGATTCGTTTTCTACAGGCTGAAAGCCATAGTGCTGCAGAAATCCATAGAAGAATGAGTCGTGTGTATGGGGAAAACTTCATGAGTGATGGTGTTGTGCGTGAATGGTGTCGAAAGTTTAAAGATGGTCGTAATGATGTGCATGATGAAAGGGGCCAAGGGCGCAAATCTGTCGTTTCAGATGACCTGTTCAACGTGTTGACAGAATGGTTAAAGAAAACCGCAGATTCAACATTACTGCTTTGTCTACAGAATTTCCAGAAGTTTCAAGGTCTGTTTTGTACTCTATTGTTACTGAACGGTTAGGCTACAAAAAACTTTGTGCACGTTGGGTCCCAAAAATGCTGACGGACGGCCACAAAACTCGACGAATGGCGTCAGCGTTGGAGTTCCTTGAGCATTATCATGATGAAGGAGACAACTTTTTAAAATCAATCGTGACTGGGAATGAAACCTGGATTCAATACGACACACCGGAAACAAAACGACAATCACAACAATGGATGCATTCAACTTCACCAAACAAACCTTCAACAAAAGAAAGACAATGGCTACTGTGTTTTGGGACCAACAATGTGTGTTGCTTGTGAAGTTTATGGAGCCCGGAACCACAATCACTGCAGCTGTTTATTGTGAAACTTTACGACGGTTGTGTAGAGCCATTCAGAACCAACGAAGAGGAGAGCTGACCGCTGAAGTTGTTCTGATCCACGAACAATGCCCGTCCACACACTGCTGGAAGAACTCAACGGCTTCTCGAACAATTTGGATGGGACATTTTTTATCATCCGCCATACAGTCCTGACTTAGCACCAAGCGATTTTCATCTTTTTCCTGACCTGAAAACATGGCTTGGTGGGAAGCGCTTTCAAACCAATGAGGACCTTCAAACCAACGTCAAGAACTATACTTGAATTCATTGGCGGCAACTTTCTTGGAACAGGGTGATTATGTCGAAAAGTTACCGTTTCGCACTTATACAATTTTTCACTTTGAATTATTATTACGTATCACTTTATTTCATAGTGGCGCACCTCGGCCTTTGTTGAGTTCAAAACTGACTTCGTTATCACTGTACCTGCTAATATATCATTGCTCTCCTACTCCGTCAGTGGGTATGGTCTACAAACTCGTCGCTTATTTTAACCAATCAAATATTTGCATTTAAAGTAGTTTCTGATGTAATTTTCTATGCTTTCAAATAATTGTGACCTGCTCGCAGCTGTCTTCGTTATCAAACATGCGGTGTTTTGACGAATCTAATCGCTTTTCCATAAACAACTGATGCAATTCGACTTTTAATTTTTATATCTGCATGTTATTTACACAATTTTAATCACCTCTCTTTATCAAAATTCTTAACTACTTGCACGCATTTACATTATGCTTCCTGAAGCTCTATTTCTTATCTCTGTATTAACCTAATTGTTTGGAACTCTTTTGAATGCGTGTTTAATTACACTTTATCATGTTTACTTATAAAATACGCGTGCTTCCACTGAAAAATATCACTACTTGCCTTACCTAAATTCACTAAAACTTTATCTACATGGTGTTAAATATTTACTATCTACTTAATGCCTGTCTTCCTTATTCCTACGCTAACTATGCGTCTTCCTATGTCTATCTGCGTCGCTTAAAACTATTTATACTTTATATACAGGGTGTTGACTGCTTACTATTTACAAACTATCTCCATTTCTCAATTCTTTTACTAAATAAATGCAGTTTTCTGCTTCCTATGATGATTTCTCATTTCTAAACGACCTTTACTATAAAGTACACCCTTAAACAACTTCTTATCACAGCAATATATATATATATATATATATATATATATATATATATAGTGGGGCACCTACATAAGAATTATTCTATAGCTTCTAAACGACAAATAATTTCAAAAAATTTTCTTAATAAAGTATATCCAGAATTATAAGGGCTACATTTTTAAAATATTTTTAAATATACAGGGTGTCCCAAAAAAGCGTCTCATAACAAAGTTGGTATTTTTAAATGAATACCCTGTATTTTTATGCATATTTAAATTATATACATATTTATGTTTAAATTTCAGAAATTAATAGTAACTCTTTTTCTCTTTGCTATATAAGGTAGCAAGAGTGCATCTCTCGTGTCCTTCGTTTGTTCTATTAACATTATTTTCTTTCAGATCCTGCGTTCTTGCAATAAAAGCGATATTCCCCCCTGAGAATTTCCAAGTTCTCCCTTAGGGTACCCCTTGCTTTATTAAACCTAGGACTTGGTGGTGCCCCCCTGCACCCCTTAATTATTGTAGTAATGAGCCAGTTCAAAAAAATCGTTGTTATAAAACACACGACCATTCCTCATAAGCTCTACCCAAGGAATAGACCCCTAGCTTAGCAGAAAGACTGTCGATTTCCTTTCATTATAAAAGGATCGAAAACCAAGGTACAAAAAAAGTACCCAAGGTGTTTCACTTGCGAGCAATGTGTGGGACTTTAAAACTAATTTGAAGTATGACAATAAATTGTTTTGGTAATTTGATTATCAGTAGGGCGAGGTTGTGATTTCTGGATTTAATTGTTGTTTCCCCCTATTGAATAAATTTTATTAGGCATAAACAGTTAGAATAAATTTGGATTTGGTTTAAAGGCAATCTTAAAAAATAATTCTTAAATCTCGAGATTTTTATGAGCTTTTGTGAAAATAAATTTTAGAAAAGTATAAGTATGGCTGATACCTTTCAGGTTGTGTATTTAATTAAAGAGGAACTCGATTATAAACTTCGTATACATGGAATTGAGAGTAGTAGATCAGTCGTCGACAAATGAAAGATATTAGGTCGTTTACTAGCAAAAGAGTTAGGTAAACCAGGTTGTCTTATAGATCTTTCGGATTATAATGTTGAATTTTCCGTTGAGAGTGAAGAAATCAACGACACCATTTTGTTGATTAGAAATGTTTTGACGGAATTTGTAAGTGAATCTTCTGACTCTGTTTTTAAAATGGTACAGTCAAGACTAGTACACCTTACTAGTCGAGTTTAAAGGATGAAGCTGCCAGTAGTGAATCAAGAAGAAGCAGTTGAATTTATAAAAGAGACATTAGCTATAGTCCTTATTATTAAAGCGGAATTGTTTGAAAGGCTAAAAAATAAACCAAGTGGTTTGGATGAATCTGTCAATATGTCCTCTCCTGTTAATAGTGTATCCCTTAATACAGTCACTTATGTAACACCACCTTTACCCATAGGAACTTGGTCTGTTAAGTTTTCTGGAGATCCTAAACAACTTTATTTATTCCTGGAATGAATCAAAAAGTTATCACAGTCACGTAGAGTAACTGAGGATAATTTGTATAATGCCTCTGCAGAGTTATTTGTAAATGATGCCATTGTTTGGCTTCGACAAGTTAGGAATTCCATAAAGGATTGGAAATCTTTAATAGGTCGGTTAAAGGAGGATTTTCTTCAGATCATGTGGAAGATGAACTTTGGGAAAAAATTAAATCGCATCATCAGCGAAAAAAAGAATCTGTAGTTTTGTTTGTAGTCCACATGGAAAGTTTATTTAGTAGGATACCTAGGGTGCCTGCAGAAATCACTAAGATCCGTATAATGAGAAGGAATTTATTACCAGCTTATGTTACTCAACTTGCTTTATCTAAAATTGAGGATATTCCCACATTGGTAAAATTAAGTGAAAAGTTAGAAAAAGCTGTTCAATCAAAACAGACAGTGGTAGCTACTTCGTGAAAAAATAACCTTTAGTTTTGTAAAGATTTTAAACTACAGGCTGAAAATAAACATCAAGAAGAATTAGGGAACACTTCAGCATTTCATAGTAGGGTTTATAGAAATAAGTCTTCACTTGTCCAAGTTATTGATCAAGAAAGACCTTTAGTTGTGAAGTCACCAGGCACAGAGAGGGTCAACAAGTTTGTGTGTTGGAATTGTTCATGCCATGGCCATACGTTTTGCTACTGTAAAGCCCCTATAAAAATATTTTGTTTTAAGTGCGGACATAAGAGCGTTACCTCAACTTCGTGTCAGTCATGTTCAAAAAACGAGTGAGCCGCGTCCATAGTAATTGGCGTGCTGTTTCAAATAAAGCTACTATTATAGTGTGTACTAAGAAATAATGGTCTGATAATTTGGTACGCTAGTTTGTACTGTCGTCATATCGTTTGAGGATTGCTCTTGTGCATAGGCACGTTTTTGCTTTGATAGCAATTTTTTATTTATATCGGCGTTGCAACGCAACATATTTAGTACTGTTTAGTCTAGGTGAGACTTGTCGTCGTGGTTGGTTGCTCAGCAGTACGTTAGTCTAGACAAGACTCGTGAAAGGTTGGTCGCTCAGCAGTACGTAAGTCTAGACAAGACTCGAGGTGAGTTTGTCGCTCTAGCAGTTTTGCATCACTATTTTTGAGGTCAGTGATGATGTAAATTTTTGGGTTAACTAGTCTAGGTGAGGCTCGTAGAGGAGTCTGTCATTCTAGCAAGTATGCGTTGTGAAGCACTGTAGTTGTTTCGACAGTTTGATTAGACGTAAAGTGAGAGGGTATTTTTGATATTTTTATGGATATGCAGCAAAATTACATGCAGCCTACGAACGTTCGAAACATACGTACAATTTAAGAAGGCGGGATATTTCGTTCGTAGTAGGAGATAAGGTTTGGAAAATAAATAAAGTACTTTCTAGTGCGGGTGAGAAGTTAGCGGCTAAACTTGCCCCTAAATTTGTTTTATGTAAAGTTCATAAGAAACTTTCAAATTTGGTGTATGACTTAGTGAACATGGATGGATCGAAAGCTGGAAAGTGGCATGTGTAAGATTTTAAGCCTCTTCTGCAGTAGATCAAGAGGATGTTGTTTTCGATATAGAGCAGTTGTTGTTTTCCATATTGGAGTTTGAAAGAGTAGTGCTTCTACTCATAGTTCTGTTTAGTTTTCATTCTTTCTAGCTCTTTTACCGTAAATGGGAGGAAGATCCTCATTTGTTTGGAATAGGGATTTAGTAAGCCTCTCGTTTTGGTAAATTATTTGTTGATTATTGAGATGTCATATAGTGAGATGGCGTTGTGACTTTCAGAATAGCGTTTAGTGAGTGTGTTAGCAGAAGAACATTTCTTGTGCATGTGCAGCATGTTAGTTAAAAAACATTTCTTGTGCATGTGCAGCGCGTTAGCAGAAGAACATTTCTTGTGTATGTTCAGCCTGTTAATGGATAATTTTTTGGATTTGTAGCGTGTTAACATATGATTTTTTTTTTTGAATTTGTAGCGTGTTAACAGAATTTTTTGGATTTGTAGAAGGTTGGCTGTCTTAGTGTTGATAGTCGTGTTTTCTGCAAAGTGAGTGAAGAAACCGTGGAGAGTTCTTGTCGCATTTTAGACATTCCGTTGAGCAGTGTGTAAGTCTAGACGAAACTCACAAAGAGTTGGTCGCTCAGCAGTGTGTGCTTGATTGAGTGGAATGTAGTTTTAAGGATTTGGTCTAGTGATACTCGTTATGGAGTTAGTCACGAATAAGATTGAGTATGGTAAGTGAGCCAGTTACTCACAGTTTAGTTAGTAGGTGCGAGTATGTGCTGATTGCACATGCGAAAAGTGTTAAAAGTGCGATGGTTTCGCATTTGGAGCAAGTTTGAAATGTTCTAGTGGGTTGCTAAAATAGTTTGTTATGGTAGGCAATTGGTGCTTACGTTTAGTAGAGTAATAGTGTTGTAAAGATGCTCGCTATTTTTGTGTGGTTTAATTATTTTGTTAGCTGCTTTTGATAAAAGGCTCTAGTTATTTCTTTCAATTTGAGTTGTAATCTCAATCTGAAGTTTTGTACATAGTTGTGAAATTTGTATGCTTTATCTTGGTATTTTCTTTAGTATTAGTGTTGAAGTCTTCTGGGTTAATAGTTCTAGGTTAGTAGAAGTTTTGAGTAATTACCCCGAAGCATTTTGTTTTGGTTAAGAATGTACAGTAAAGACCTAGGTCTTATTAATTTCTTTTACCCCGTGAGAGTGTTGGACTTCTTGATTGTGACAATTTCTAATTAGTGTCTTACCGATTTTATTTCCTTATGGACGTGCACTACACGGAATACTCGTTCTTAGTTATGTGCCCCCCCCCCAATTTTTTTATTTTATTTTTCCTGCAGGTCAATTTAAAAATTAGTATTTTGTTAGGAGTTTTAAGTAACGCAAAAAAATCTTTTTTCATCAAGTAAAAGATTTTTTTTCTTTTTTGGAGAAAGGCGGTGTAACAATTCTTTTGACGCCTATAAAAGCATATATTGTTTAGTTATTTTATACACTGCAACGTCTATTCAAACAAATAATTAATTTCACAATATTAATGAATATTCAGAGATGTACCATATTGCCCAATCACGAGTCATATAATATTTAAAAAAAATATTATAAACACATTCTTTGAACGATGGTTGTTTGAACAGTACTTCCAATGACAGACTACTTTTGTTCGTCGAGTTAATTCTGCCGATCGAGTACCAGTCGCTCTCGGCCTTTAGCTGCGATAAGAAGCAACATGGGTTTTACAAGGATCCGAGCCAGCGATTTGCGTGTAGCCAAAAACGTGGTAATGCTTTTCAGTGCTAAAACCACTTGAGTTTTTTGTTTCTGTTAACGGTAAGCAGGCAAAATTAATTATTAAGGTAAACTAAATAATTTTATTGTAGCGCTAGTTACATATCCCCCAAATTAGGATATATATGTAAACAAATTGAATTATTAAAATTTAAGTTAAATGTTACATTGTATAAATTGAAGGACATAATAAAAAAGTTAATAAAAGTTCAACAAGCCAGACAGTGAGAACGGAAACAGACATTGTATTCCAGACGTAACGTGATAATGCAGGTGCAGGTCACAGTAGGTTATAAGACGGCAATTATTAGAATTAAGATTGTTACTTTGTATTAAGTACAGAAATAAGCAGACATGAGCTCTGCAGTTCCCACAAGCAATGTGAGGGACAGGGACAGTATAAATGTCTTCGAGAGCCCAGGATGGCCAGTCAGTCTAGAGCTTATCAAGTTTAACATTGTTGTTAGTTCAGCTACTCACAGTAATTTTAGTTTATTTAATTAAAGTGGAATTCAAATAGAATTATTTCAATCTCCACTTGTAAATTAAAATTAATTGTAAAATCTGTTTAAAATAAATTTGATAGAAACAGTTTTTTGGAAAAGCCTTTTTAAAAAGCTGCTCCAAGAGGCCCAAAACCTACCTGGCGCAGTCCTTAGTATACCAGAAGGGCATTAGCAGAATCCAAAATCGAGAAAGCTGGTGGTCTTAGATTTTTATTCTTAATCTGGGACAAAGAACCAACTGGGCAGAGTACAAGAATAGACTAAGTTCAGAAACAAAGAGGGAAAGAAAATAATGGAACTGGCAAATAAACTCTTGTAAGTACCAAAGTTCATTTTGCTAAACCATTATCAACTGAATATTGATACTAGCTAGTAGGGAACAATTTTTATGTGCAATTTTTAATATCGCAATTTTATTATTATCATTTCTGAAAATAATTTAATCAGGAAACTTATTATTATAAAGACGCATTTATACGCACAATTACTACAAATTATTACGATAAATGAAACGATTTATTCAGCAAGTCTGAAGTTTAAGGTATAAATAGAACGCAATTATTTTTCACCATTTTTATTACAGCAATTGTTACTGAATCGATTTAATTCTCAACACATTTTCTATAATTAAACACTTTCAAGCAAACAAATTAACGAAAATGTATAATTATAAAAGACGTTTGTGTACTTATTATTGCAACACTTAATTACTCAGCACAAATATGAACAAAAGCGTATAATTATAACACAGTTATTGCAAAAAACTATTCAGAAAACTTGAAACTTAATTCGCAACAAGTGTAATATCTGCAAAGTTATAAACACACACTTCAACGCGACAGTAATTGACGGAACAATTACCAAGCAGAAATACTCAATGTAATTATAGCACTTGCTAATTATATATGAAATATACGTAAAGTGATTCTTTAAATAACTATATACAAACTAAATTGAAAAATAACAATACAAACTGAACCATTAATTTATAACAACCATGAACTCAGACATAAAACTTTATCTTGAGAGCATTCCACAATATGACAAAAATCAAGCACTATTAGGGATCGTCATCACCGCGTGCAAGATATTTTAAAATCTTTCTATAAACCAAGAGTTAGCGAACGCAACGTTTTACTATTACGCCTGATAATAAGCAAACTGACCGGCAGAGCACTAACCTTTATTGCCAGCCGAGACGATTTGATCGAGTGGGACGATTTCCAACGTATCCTAATTGCATATTTCGACGACCAACAAAACATCAAATGTATAGTCCGCGATTTAATAAACCTACGGATGGAAAATAACCAATCACCCTATCAATTCGGTATGAAATGTCAAGACGTACAAAGTTTAATTTTGACAAAGCTAAAAATTGAAGAACCCGATCAAAACATAAAATTATTTAGACACATACATCAATGCCTTACCTGAACGGTTTTCGGACAAAATAAGATTTCAACATCCCCAAAATCATTTAGATGAAGCAATGAACATGATTGTAGAAGTAGAAAACGTTATGTAATACAGAAATAGACTGTATAACCTTAACGCAAACAAAAACTACGCACCGATGAAAACCATACAAGCCGCGAGACAAATATCCACACAACCGAAATTTATACCATTTAACGCACGTACGAATCAACCATGAATTAACAAACCAAACTTTAATAACACAAATTTCCACAACCAATTTAGACAATTTCCAAAACCAAACTCAAATTTTACAAAACCCGCATTCACACCAAGATTTAATCAAAACGTAAATCAACCAAGGCAAAATTTCGGCGCAAACCTCATCAAAAATTCCGAATAACCAACTCCTATAGACACTTCATCTGGTAACACTAGACAAAACACAAAAATATCGCAAATCCTACCAAACTATAACCAAAAACGTAACTTCACTTCCGAGGAACTATTCCACCAAGAAGTGGAAGATTTTAATAAAGACCATGAATCAAATCATTCAGAAAACTACGAATGCCACAACCCCTATGAAAATTACGAAGAGGACGACGAAGAAAACGTGTGACCAAATTTTCAGTTAGACCGATTCAAATACGACCAAACGTAATTAATTTAAATAACATCAATAAACAAATTTTACCTTTTCTAGAAATACCTCACGCAGAATTCAAATTACTAATCGATACCGAATCTTCAAAAACTTTAATTAGCACCAGAACCATACAGAAGCATTATTTAGATTTTGTAGAAAGAGAACCCTTCAAAATCAAAACAGCCCACAAAACGACATTACACCAATTCATAGCAAACATACCCCTACCAAAAACCTATAATGTAAAAATGAAACAAATTTTGCAACTTAGAATTTGTTAGGTACATTATAAATAAGTATTTGTATTTAAGTTTTGACGCTTGCGCTGCTAAGGGAAATGGTAGTTTAAGAATGTGAATACTACAATAGGGCATTCAGCGAGCCAGCCACAATGCAGGCAACAATGTTAGTATCATTAAGAGTTCAATTCCTTTGTCTTGTATACTTACATTTATATAAATAAAAGATTAATGTAATAATTACTTGTGTGGTGCTAATCAATACATCACAATTGGCGACGAGGAAAATAGAATAATATAACGTCACAATCAGCAAAAGGTGCCCTATTATAACGGTATAACCCTTTATGTGTCGAAATAGTTACTAAACTTTTACTATTTTCGTCTAACGGTTTGGTGGTATACACGTGCAGGCGAATGAATAAATAACAAATGATGGCTACAGTAAGTGATAACTTAATTGGGCATTTGCGAGAATTTAACCCGGAAAATTCAGACTGGTCAATATTCAAGAAACGTCTGGACAATTATTTTGTGGCAAATAACATTATAGACGATAAACGTAAAGGAGCAATACTTTTAAATGCGTTAAGCGAAGAAGCATTTAATTGGTGCACAACCTATGTTTACCGATAGAACCGGAACAAAGAAAATATTCAGAATTGATAATCCTGTTATCTGATTATTTTAAACCAAATTTAGTGTTATTTGCGGCCCGATATAAATTTTATAATGCCCGTAAAACCATAAGCGAATCTGCAAAAGAATGATCCGCCAGGTTTCGACAATTAGCAGCATTATGCGAATTCGAGACGGGAGAATTACAAATGGTACTACGAGATATCTTTATTATCGGGTATGACAAGGGGTTAGTACAAAAAACCAGGGGTACAAAAATAATAAGGTAAATGCAATTAAAAATAGTGTTCATAATTTCTTGGAAGCAACGGAAGATCGTTTATAAAATTTAGGAAATCAGGGTAATCCAATCAAAGTTAATGTGTATATAGAAAATAGTTATCACATATTTAATTAGATACAGGTGCAAGCTATAGCGTAATATCGGAGAATTATTGTAAGAAGCATTTTGCAGACATGTTATTGTATTCGACTGATAAAGTATTTAATTTGTATAACGGAGATAAAATTGTTCCCGTCGGTTATATACGTGGAAATGTTTGTTTTCAAAATAAAACAGAGCCACTTAATATTTATGTGGTTAGAAATGGTAACGGGTCTCCATTATTAGGACGCGATTTTTTTAATCTTTTCCAGTTAAGCATCGCAAATTTAGATTTTATAGCTGATACATTTGATAAATTACCAGAGGATGTACGGGAAATAATAAAACAATACGCAGAGGTATTTGAACCCGGAATTGGCTTTTTTAATAAAGGACACATTTCCATCAAACTAAAAACCGGAGGAGTTACACCGAAATTTTATAGAGCAAGACCGTTGCCGTTTGCAATGCGGGAACAGGTGGAAAAAGAACTACAAAGATTACAACAGTTAGAGGTTATAGAACCGGTAAATTATTGTCCCTGGGGAACACCTATCGTCCCGGTCCTAAAAAAAGATGGGTCCGTGCGGTTATGCGGGGACTTTAAAATAACATTAAACCCACATATAGAAATCGATCAGCACCCGCTTCCACGTATAGAAGAGTTGTTCGCAAAACTGCAGGGGGTACCAGTTACACAAAAATCGATTTAGCCAGCGCGTATACTCAAGTAGCGTTAGACGAAAATAGTAAAAGTTTAGTAACTATTTCGACACATAAAGGGTTATACCGTTATAGTAGGGCACCTTTTGGTATAGCAAGTATACCGGCCCAATTTCAAAAAATTATGGAATCCCTATTAGGTGGTTTAGAAGGAGTCGTAGTGTTTTAGACGACATTCTAGTGACAGGCCGAGACAGACAAGAACATTTAACAAGGCTAAATAAAGTATTAGAAATTCTACAAGTATCAGGTTTCAAAATATCTCTTAAAAAATGTGAGTTTCTTAGACCCGAGGTTGCGTACTTGGGATTTATAATTAACAAATTTGGGTTACACACTACAGAGGAGAAAATTCTCGCTATTAAATTGGCACCAAAGCCAGAAAATGTTACTCAATTAAAATCCCTACTGGGTCTCATAAATTATTACGGTAAATTCGTGGCCAACTTATCCACCATCTTACACCCCTTGTATAGATTACTAAAAACCGACATAAAATGGGAATGGTCACCCGAATATGATCAAGCTCTTAATCAAGTTAAAGACATGTTAGTAAGCGCACCCATATTAGCCATTATAATCCTAACTTTCCCGTACTTTTATCTACAGATGCATCTGCATATGGCGTTGGGGCGGTAATCACTCATCAAATGCCGAATGGGGGCGAGCAACCGATAGCTTATGCTTCGCGCACGCTGACTAAAGCAGAAATGGGATATTCTCAAATTGAGAAAGAGGGGCTATCCATAATTTTCGGGCTGTGTAAATTTAACCAATATCTATTTGGGCGGCATTTTACCTTGATAACCGATCACAAACCACTTACCACCATATTTCACCCGGAAAAGGGAATTCCACAGTTTTCAGCAAATAGATTACGGCGATGGGCAGTCATTTTATCCAATTATACTTATGACAAAAAATTCGTTAAATCAGAAAAGAATTATGCGAACGCTATGTCGAGACTGCCGATAACTTTTGATGAAAAGGAATGGGAAATAGTTGATATTAATTTCTTAAATTATTTTTCAAACAATGACCATTTCCCAATAAATTTCGAAAAAGTACGAAAAGAAACCCTGAACGATGCAACATGCATGCAAGTAGGAGAGTATATTTGTACAGGATGGCCTAAAAATTTTAAAAATACGCTTAAGGATTTTATAAAATAAAAAATGACAACTGTAGAAAACGATTGCATTTTGTGGAATTCCAGATTAATTATACCAGATAAATTGCAAGAAGGTATGTTAAATAAATTACATGAATCCCACATGGGAATCGTAAAAATGAAAAGCCTGGCCAGATCATACTTTTGGTGGCCAGGATTAGATAAAGAAATTGAAAAAATAGGCAGTTCATGTGAAAACTGCGTATTAAATAAAAAAGCGCCAAATAAAGCAGCCATAAATTGTTGGGTATGGCCTTCTGAAGTATGGTCGCGGTTGCATTTAGACTTTATGGGCCCGATATTTGATAAATACTTCCTAATAATATTAGATGCACAATTCTAAATGGATAGAGGTCTTTCCAATGTCCTCTACAACAGCCAAACTAACAATTGATGCACTACGATCTACTTTCGCGAGGTTTGGGTTGCCCCGTCTAGTGGTTACCGATAACGTAACCACGTTTTGCGCACAAGAAGTGCAAGAATTTCTGGCTAATAATAATGTAAAACATATAACTTCCCCGCCGTATCATCCCTCGTCCAACGGGGTGGCAGAAAACGCCGTTAAAACGATTAAGAATGCGTTAAAAAATTATTTTGGTAAAAACTACCGAGCAACAGATTTAAATAGAGCGCTAAATATATTTCTTTTTGATTATCGGAACACACTGCACGCCACGACCAAGTACAGCCCCGCATTTCTAATGTTCAATCGTAATCTACGCACTAGGTTTGATTGTCTAGTACCCGAGAAATCAAATGGAGACCAGAACTTAAAAAATATAGTAGTAAATAAACAAAGAAAACAAACACGGTACCACAGGGGAAAAAGGCATATAGAATTTGAAGTAGGCGAAATTGTACTGGTTAGAGATTATAAAGTTGTAAACAAACCTACGTGGATAAAAGGTATAGTTAAGAAGCGAATAGGTAAATCTATTTATATCGTTCAAATACCGAGTTTAGATAACATTAAATGGAAGCGACATCTGAATCAGATAAAAAATCCATATTTACATCAAGTTCGCTTCCAATAAAAATGGAAGAGAAACAATCTGATTCAAATGTCGTAGAACAGTACCAAAAGGCACCGAATGAACCACAAGTGACCAATGACCCAATCACTAATGAACTAAATACTAATTCTAGTAATGCTAGACCTAAGTGTACTATTAAACCTATTGAAAGACTTAACTACGACTGATAAAAATAATTATAAAAATGTTTTAATTTTTTTTAAGGAGAGAGATGTTAGGTACATTCCCATGTAGCACACTACGTACAGTGTACGTACATTTTTGGTACATTTTACGTACTTACATACATGTACTTAATATGTACATTCATGGTACGTACATTGATGTACGTACATACAATGTGCATTATATACATACATGGTACGTACAATGATGTACGTACTTACCATGTGCGTAAAATTAACATACATGGTACGTACAATGATGTACGTACATACCATGTACTTAATTTGTATATACATGGTAAGTACAATGATGTACGTACATACCATGTACTTAATATGTACATACATGGTAAGTACAATGATGTACGTACATACCTTGTGAAATATATACATACATGGTAAGTACAATGATGTACGTACATACCATGTACTTAATATGTACATACATGGTAAGTACAATGATGTACGTACATACCTTGTGAAATATATACATACATGGTGCGTACAATGATGTACGTACTTACCATGTGCGTAAAATTAACATACATGGTACATGTACGTACATACCATGTGCGTAATATGAACATACGTGGGACGTACAATGCTGAACGTACATACCACGTACAAAACATGTACATACATGATATTTACAATTATGTACATACCTGGTATGTACAATGATGTACGAACATTTGACACATATAATGGGTGTGTCAGTGTTACTACGTACATACTAAGTACATACTGTTTACATACGTGGTATGCACTATAATGTATGTGCGTACGTCACGTCATCCTAATGTGAATACGCACTTGCATTGAAGGAAAATGCACCACCAGTTTTCTAAAAACCACACCTGCATTTACATGTTCTAACTGATACGACAATAGAATTGTTTTTATAATTGGATATGCAATCGAAAGTCATTGACGCCTTTAACACGACCAGTATATGAATCTTAATATTATTATAATAATAAACCTCTTCAAAGATCTAGTTGTTGTTTCTTTTATATTATATTTATAATATTACAACAAGTATTTTTGAACAGGTTTCATTATTTTATAGTGACCTTTTGATTTATAAAACAAACTACCAATAATTGTTCAATACAGAATTCAACGAATGGCGTTTGACATCATTAGTGACGTATTGCTGGACGGGTCTCTGGTCACGGCCTATTATTTAGATGTTATTGGTTTGCTAGGTACAGCCAGCCAGAGAACATAACCTCTCGTTGGTTTATGTTTTGGCGGCGCCTGTCTTTTTTACATTCTAAAATTCAAAAGTTTATATGGTAAGTATATACCTAATATATTACTTTATTTACATATACAACAATACTTTTATCGCCTATAGTTTAACACGTCTAAATGCGTATAAATACGCACAATAATATTTAAAACGTTACAATTGCCGTCAGCAAAACCAATTGTGTTCTTAGTGAATATTAACGGTTGGGCAGAGTTGTTTAATGTTTTCACAAAATATGGTAATATTTTTTAAATGCCAAAGTGTAATAAGTTATCTCGTACCTATTACCGAAAAGCTCAACAATTATCAACGCTTATGATTGACTCTATAAACTCCAGTGAAATAAGTGTAACAGCTTTTAATATTAGTGTGAACGCTACTAATAATAATGCTACACGTTGTGCAATTAGTAAAGCTCCGACAGATTATACCAATAATTTACCAAACACTCGACCCGATTCAAGTTGTAGCTTAATCTCCAGTGGCAGTAATGTAAGTGATCATTTAGATGAAGGAGGTGAGGCAAAAAAGTTATTACAACAACCTTATGTACCAAATTCTACAACATGTTACGTGCCATTGCCACTTAAACATTGTTTTAGGTTAGTTTTTGGTGTACGGAAGTTTCGCGGCATATTTTCAAATACGCGGTGCGCGGGAATTTTTTAAATAGACTAGGCGGTATCCGTACGCCAGAGTAGTGAGCTTGCGCAGTGTGCTTATCCCTAGAGGGGTAGAGCAATACTAGAAAAAGAGTGGGAAAGTTTCGCGGTTCTCTCGCTATAACGTGGCTTTTTCGCGAATACCTTTGAGTGGAGTGCTCGGTTTTTTTCTGGTAACGTATCGTTAGGTTTACCTATGTAGATATCCTATCTAATTATCTTTTGTTGTCTACCCTCATACCTTATTATTTTCCTGTCCAATCCCTACATAGGTAAGACATCTGCCGCCACCTAGGCGCACCGATCTCCACGCCTGAGGATGAAGACTCATGACTACCTTAGCTGGCCGGGGCTGATCGAACGCCTTTGAGAGCGTCGACGCATCATCTCTAATTCCTCCGGAAGGAGCCCCGACTGGACTTGGCTAGAGGCCTACCCGAGCGCAATTTCGGGCGAAAGCAGGATTCCTGATGTAAGTAATCCTTTACTTAATGTGTGTGCTTTATTCTTTGTGTTAAAAATTGAGTAAATTTACGTAGTATTGCGTAATATTGATGACATCATTAGTAGTTGACCGCGACCAAATCTGTATAAGAATTGGTGCTGCCAACTGTTGATAGTGTCTATTACACCTCGCTTCCGGGGTTGCATTTATAGAACTTTTTTATATGTAACCACGGCGCGAACGTAAGAAACAAACGACTTTTCATTCTCACTTGCAAAATGGGCTGCAACTTTTCGTATTGAACAAGTTGCTTTAAATAGCTTATTACAGTTGCTTCAGAGGTTTGACAAAAATTTACCTATAGATTCTAGAACTTTATTAAATACCCCTAGAACCATTACTATAAAAGACATGACCCCTGGAAAGTATTACTATTTTGGTTTAAATGTAGCTGTTAATAAATTGCTGGACAAATTTGAATTTAATGAACTTGACTGCATTAAAATTGGTCTCAACATAGATGGTCTTCCTTTAAGTAAAAGTTCCGGCAGTCAATTTTACAGCATTACATGTAATTTATTAGATAATCCATCTGTTGTGGAAATAATTGGATTATATCATGGTTATGAAAAACCCTCAGATGTGAATGCTTTACTTCAAGACTTTGTGAATGATTGTATCTGTTACACAAATGAAGGTTTTGAACACGATAATCGTAGGATACCATTTCAACTTAAAGCTCTTATTTGTGATGTGCCAGCCAAATCATTTGTGACTTTTACTAAAGGACATAACGGATACAATTCTTGTTCAAAGTGCCGAATCGAAGGAGAATTTATTAATAACCGCACGTGTTTCTATTCTTCTGACACTGTGTTACGTAGAAATAATATAGGGTTTCGAACAAAAAAAGATAAGGACCATCATACAGGTACATCGATTCTAGAAAATATACCAAATTTTGACATGATACAGGATATTCCATTGGACTACATGCATTTGGTATGCTTAGGCGTTATGCGAAAAATGTTATTTTTGTGGGCATATGGTAAACCTAATTCAAAATTGTCATGTAATGAAATATTAAGAATATCAAAAAATTTAGAATCGTTGAGAGTTAGTACACCTTGTGAGTTTGTTCAAAAACCAAGATCATTAAATGATCTAAGACGTTTCAAAGCTACAGAGTTTCGCCAGTTCCTACTTTACACAGGTCCAATTGTATTAATATCTATTTTATCAAGAGATCGCTATGTGAACTTTTTAAGTTTGCATATTGCTATAACTATTTTAGTAGCGGATGATTATTTGGTCTCTCAAGGAAGCTATGCTAATGATTTGTTGATGTATTTTGTAGATACATTTATTATTTTGTATGGTAAAGACCAAGTATCACATAACGTTCACAACTTATTGCATTTGTATAAGGACTGCCAAAATTTTGGTGTTATACAGAAGTTTTCTGGGTTTCCGTTTGAGAATTATTTACAATTTTTAAAATCACTAATTCGCACTGGCAGTTATCCTTTGCAACAGATTATTAAGCGTATTTTAGAAAAGGATAGCTGTAACATTAAATCAAACAATAAAAGCAACATAGGAATCTGACCACAACCTTTTAAGAAGCATAATAATGGCCCATTGTTACAATTTCATAACTTTATCGATCAATATCAAGAAGTTTGTTTTCAAAATTTTGTTTTGAAGATAAATGAAGGAAATAACTGTTGTGGGTTAAAGGACAACAGTATTGTATGCATTGAAAATGTTGTTACCAGAAACGATAGTAGATGCTGTGAGTTGTATATAATTGGTAGGAAGTTCAATTTTAAAGAAGACCTATATTTACAACCATGTCCTTCATCTGCATTGAATATTTATATTGTCGATGATTTAATGCTCGATTTACAAATCTGGAATGTGGATGAAATTAAATTTAAATTTTTTAAAATGGTGTATGGTGACAAATTTGTTGTTATGCCTTTAAGACATTGCAAATATTCTTGAAATTCCTTTAGTAATGTGCGAGTAGTCAAAAGTTCAATACAAACTCGGAAATAGCTGTTTTTGTAATGTTTTAAAGTAAATCTCATATCGTTTAATAGTATTAACAAATATTATTAGCTGTTATTAGAATTGTTATCGTATAAGTGTAAAACTAGCCTCGCCTATAGTGTCATTAAAAATTCTGTATGCATATTTGAACTGTCATACAATGAACTTTAAAGAACTAGATTGTATTCCAATTGTTAATTATAATTCGCATCAAAAGAGAACTCAATTATGGATGAAGTATCAGAAGCTATTTGGTCTGTTGTTAAGTTTCCAGAAGAAGATTCTGTGTCTGCAGTACCAACATCATGGATGCTAAATGGGAACCAATGCTACTGGCCTCCTTATAACAATAAACAACAAATTCGTGCTGCTATAGAAAAACACGAATCACCTAATACTGAAAGTTGGCAACTTTTTCCATGTATTGGATTCCGAAATAATGTCTTTGGTATGCTTAGGTTAGGTAATAACAGTTGCTTTATTGTTATAAATTCTAGAAACTTTTAAAGAAGCTACTAAAAAATCCAATTTAGCCACAATAACATCAGACTTGGATTCTGATGGAAAACATGATCTAAAATATACAATGTCATCAAAAAAAAGGAAGATATTCAAGAAAACATACAGCTTTTCATCAATTGAGGAAGAGGAGGATAGTAGCTTACCTCAACCACCTCAATACAGACTTAAACCTAAAGGTAAGTGGATGCTTTTGAGATGCCCTTTTGTCATTGTGTCTGTTATAGAATCAAATGGGACAAATGTGTCAGTCGCAACTGTAACTGGCATCAATGATAACCTACTTAAGCATAAATCATTGCTTCACCGTCAAAGTGTATTAAATCAAGTATCGTTATCTTCTGAAAACCTTATGATTCAAAAAAATCTATCAATTAAAACGTTGATAACAGTAATACAGCAAGTGAAGTGGATAACCAGTCCGTAAAAATTATGAGTAAGTTACTTATTTTTATACTTTCACTATTAATGTTTTAATAACATTTTTTAGAATATCTTGAAACTATAATTCGTAAGCAAAATATCTTACATGTAGCAATAAATCATATAAGTGATCGTATCTCCGATTTAGAAAAAGGTCTAGCTCCAGTAAATGCACCTGAATATGCTACCACTCATTCTTTATTTGCTGAAATTCAAAATTTACCCGCTGATACACTAGAAGATTTAGAATTGTTAGAAAACTATTTAGAAAATCAAATGAATCTTGCAGTAGGTTTTTAATATTTGAGTTATTACTTAAACTATTATATTGGGCATTTCTATACAAGATATACTTCTGTTGTAGGTTAAAGAAATGTCGCATTTGGGAGGTAGCACTATATAAGGTGGAGTGGGGTAAGTGCATAAACGGGCTCTAATTATTGTAATATGTGAAAATTTGAAATTTTTAATATGTAGTAATCTACTCACAGTTAATACCGACCTATTCACGGAGATGTCTCCATGCTATCAGTGGGATTCACCGAATTATATCAATGACTTTGATAGCCGTACATTGAGAGTGGAAGTAAAGTTGGCGCGCTCATAAATGTACTGTGATTCTTAATGTAATTGTATGTTCTGTGTGACTATTTGTGGTAAGTATTAAAATATATTGACTATATTTCACCCTAAACAAATAATTTTCGTGGAATTGTTAAAGTTTATCGAGAAAAACCATAGTGTGCACTTGCCTCGTAGATATTGAGACAAGGGGCAAGTGTATCACATGTGTTGGGCCAAGTGCACATGCCTGTGCACTTGCCCCGGAAACAGCTTTAAAATATTTTTTAATTATGAATAAATTGAGCGTTAAAAATTTAGTACTTAGTATAAGTTCATAAAATAAAAATGTTTTATATGGTTAAATATTTCTGATGGTTGAATTACTAAATAAAATATTTATCGTACCTAATTCGATGTTATTCACTTAATTAAATTACTATTTAGGAAGGAACCATGGTCCGCACTTACATAAGAAAAACTAACAAAGGAAATTATGCAAAAGAAACATTGGAAGAAGCCATAGAAAATATAAAAGCCTGACGTATAAATGCATACCGAGCTAGCAAACAATACGGCATCCCATATCCCACAATAGTAAGTCACTTGAAAGGAAACCGTGGGATGAAATCAAATTCATATGGCAGAAGCACTGCTCTACCTTCTGAACAAGAAAAACGATTAGTTGCCGGACTGCTACAAATGGAGAAGTATGGGTTTGGATTATCCAGAAAAGAGCTGCAAGAACTGGTTGGGCAATTCGTTAATGCGAATAAAATTAAGACTCCATTTAAAAATGGCATTCCTGGAGAGGACTGGTTTTTGAATTTTTCGAAAAGACATAATTTATCGATAAAGAAACCGCAAAGCGTAGAAATCGCCCGAAAAAACAGTTGTAATCCTTTTAAAATTGACGCCTATTTTATGCTGTTGGAGGTTAAGTGAGCTAGGCATTGAAAACATGCCAAATAGAATTTGGAATTTAGACGAAAGTAGTTTTTGCACCGTTCCTTCAAAAACTCGAGTGGTTGGCGGTAAGAATATTCCTTGCACTCGCACTGTCAGTGCTCCTGGAAGACAAAATATAACAGTTTTGATGGCTGCTTCGGCTTCTGGAAATAAAGTTCCACCTTTGATCATTTTTAAAGGAAAGAATATTTGGGACCAATGGCAGGCTGCAGAAAATACTGGATATCCTGACACTACGTATGCTGCAACTACTAATGGATGGATGGAGGCAGACGTATTCGAAAATTATTTTGAAAAGAGCTTTTTGAAAGCAATTGGTACTGACCGCCCTGTCTTATTAATTTTCGATGGTCATTCCACTCATGTGACAATCAGATTGATTGAGTTAGCTTCTGAGGCAAATGTAACAATTCTGAAATTACCGCCTCACACCAGTCATGTTTTGCAACCTTTAGATTTAAGCGTCTTTAAGCCGTTGAAAACGTTATGGGACGCAAAACTGGTTAAGTGGCAAAGACAGAACATTGGTGTGATGCTTCCAAAAAGAGAGTTTTCTAAAATAATTGGTGAAATTTGGAGGGACTTGGATCCAAACATAATTATGAATGGTTTCAAAAAAGCTGGCATACATCCATTTTCGAGGAACGTAGTTCCAGATTCATTGTATAGCGCAATTTCGCTTAAACAATGGAAGGATTCGAAAACATCAGAAAGGGAACGTTCTGCTCAAATTTTACAGGACCCAATGATTAAATTCATTGAAGAAGCTACTTTGCATCCACTTATAATATTAGAAACTGCTTCTGAAGATTCATTGGACGTTTTTCTTGAAAATTTTGATGAAGTCTTGCGAAAAATGCAGAAATTGGAGAAACTCCAGAAAGATTAACACATCGTTTTGAAGATAGAGAACCTAGTGCTGAAGTAATACTACAAGAAACTATAAATTTTGAAGAACTTCTTCTGGACACCATAAGAACAAATTCGCCTATCCTCGTGAAGAAAAGAAGAGAGTTGCGAGAGGAGCGGAGGTCATCACATCGGAAGAGGTAAAGTGCAGAATGATTGCTGAAAAAGGAGCACACTGAAGACTACCTCAAAGGGTGAAAGCAGTAATTTATGTTCGATCTGCAAGTGCAATTTTCGGCATTATATTAAGAAGGCAGACTGGATTCAGTGCGTAACTTGTATGCAGTGGGTGTGCGGAACATGCAACAAAGGTTCCAAAAACGACAATATGAATGTGAACGTTGTCACGATTCAGATTGATTAAATTTAATAAAATATTACTTTTAACATTCAACATTTCCCACATATTTTAGACTTTGTTATATTAGGGCTTTATTTCAGCAATTATTTCATTTCGCTCATTTATTTATTTCAATAATTGTTTTTTTTTTCAATTCCTTTCTGTCTTTTGCATATATTTGAATAACTCCTAAACGAAAAAAGATATTTGACTGCGTTAAAAAGCATTTTAAAGCAGACATATCAATAGTTATGCTCTTGCCTCGAGCAATTGATCTGGCACTTCAAATAATTTTACATGGTCGGTTATGCACTTGCCCCGAATTCGGGGCAAGTGCATAAGTGATGGACTTTTTTTTCAATCTTCTTAAAAAAGTAAAGTATAAAAGAAATTCACGATTTTATCAATGTTAATTAAACGTATTAACCCAAATATTTGTTGGTTTTAATAAATTTTACAATATTATGAAACAAATGAAGGATAATTGCCTTGGAAGTCAAACTTGCTAAAAACTGCTGTGCACTTACCCCACTCCACCTTATGAATTTATTGTTAGGTCAACGCAGAAACTAATAACAAATAATTTATGTGGCAAAGATTATAGTTATGAAGGCAGGCGTAAAAAGAAATCCTTTTGTAGTTTAAAACTGCATGAACTACTCATGCGTAAGTATCTATTATTAATGATTAAAGTATGAAAATAAACTAACGTTCCATGTAAAAGCTTCGTTGCAAATATTTAAAAATTCCACAAAGAAGGAAGTAGAGCTGAACATTCAAAAGTGGATACGCAGATGTACTGAGAGAGCAAAGGCAAAATTAAGGAATTCAAATTAATTTTAATAATATAGATCACTTTTTGAACTGGATGTATTATCGTGTTGTCGAGCTGTAATAAAACATATCTTCAAATAATTTCCGCTTAAATACTTCATTAACAGTGTTAATGGTGTACTATTTATTGAATGTGTATATAAGACAGAAATGTACCTAGTATGTATAGGGGTTGTTAGTAATGGACACCCTTTATCTAAGTTGTTTTTATTCTAAATACAAAAAAATGTGTTAAACAAAAGTGTGAACTCTAGCTTTTAGAATTCCATACAGAAGTCACACAGGGTATTGCAGAAATTTGTGGTAACAGTGATACATTTTTGTTCTATGTACTTTTTACGTTCAGAGAAGTACTAAACTAGCATACTATATACCTACACCAATGTACATAATATGTACACACATTGGTGTACGTATATAGTATGTACACTGATGAATGAACATTTTACATACGAAATAATGTACTATGTACATACACCAATGTGCGTACATTGTTTAATGTACATAGTACGTACAATGTTGTACATACTTTTCATGTACAAATATAGTGTCAAAGTAATGTACTATGTACATACAGCAACGTATGTAGTATGTACATACAGCAGCGTATGTAATATGTACATACACCAACATATGTAATATGTATATACACCAATGTATGTAATATGTACATACACTAATGTATGTAATATGTACATACGACATTGTACATACAGAGTATGTACAATGGTGTACGTACATACTATGTACAATGTTGTACGTACTTTTTATATACAAAGCAGTGCCAAAGTAACGTACTATGTATGTCCACTGTACATACATTGTACATAATTGTATGTACATGGAACATACTCATGTCCAGAAAATTTCGTACACCGTACGTACATAGTATGTACTTGTGTTACATGGGTTATAAATAAGTATTTGTATTTAAGTTTTGACGCTTGTGCTGCTAGGGGGAATGGTAGTTTAAGAATGTGAATACTACAATAGGGCATTCGCGAGCCAGCCACAATGCAGGCAACAATGTTAGTATCATTAAGAGTTCAATTCCTTTGTCTTGTATACTTACATTTATATAAATAAAAGATTAGTGTAATAATTACTTGTGTGGTGCTAATCAATACATCACAGAATTTAACGACAAATACGACGGATTAATAGGCATGGATCTTCTAAGAAAATTAGGAGCCAACATTAATATAAAAAACCGCTTATTAAGAACAAAACAGGGACAAATTGCCATTAAATTCCAAAACAGCAATGTTCAAACCGAGCAAAAATACACTATCAAACCCAGGACAGAAAAACAAATAAAAATTTTAGTAAATTCAAAAGATGACGTAGGAATTATAAACCACATGTCATTTCAACCCGGAGTAGAAACACCCACAGCGTTACTACAAATAAAAGACAATTACGCCACTACGACAATTTTAAACTCAAATGACTACCCCATAGAACTATAGTTAACAAACCCAATAGACGTAAAAGAAGTAAACTTTGGTGAGATGGAAATAGACGAAGAATATGAAAACAATTCCAACCCTACAGAACATGACAAGATGTTAAGAGAAAATTTAATTAACATTCGTTTTAATAACGATATTAATCACGAAGAGGAGGGAGCAATTAAAGGCATATATTTCGAATACCGAGATATATTCCATTGCGAAGGAATACCCTTAACCTTCACCAACACAGTGAAACATAACATTGAATTGACCAACGATAAACCAATTTATACCAAAGCATATAGACTCCCTCAGGCAAGTCAAGAAGAAGCAGATAGACAGGTAGCAGACCTATTGAAGCAAGATATAATCCAACACTCAAATTCACCATAGAGCAGCCCTGTACTAATGGTACAAAGAAATTAGACGCCTCAGGCAAACGTAAATATCAAATGTTTATTGATTATAGAAAACTAAACGAGAAGACGGTAGATGACAAATATCTACAACCCAATATCACCAAGATTTTAGACAAATTAGGAAAGTGTTCATATTCTTCGACATAAGACCTTGCCTTAGGATACCACCAAGTGGAGATGGACAAAAAAGACATAACTAAAACCGCATTCAGTACACCTAGAGGACACTATGAATACAAACGCATGCCGTTTGGATTAAAGAACGCACCCGCCACCTTTCAAATAGTTATGGATAACATTTTAGGAGGGATACACAACGAAAAATGTCTGATGTACCTAGACGATATAATTGTATATTCGACATCACTCGTAGAACACATAGAAAGATTGAGAGAAGTCTTTGAACGATTGAGACAAGCTCATTTTAAGGTCCAGTTAGACAAAAGCGAATTCTTACAAAAGGAAGTATCATTTTTAGGACATATAATAACCCCACAAGGAGTTATGCCACATCCAGACAAGACAAACGCAGTACTAAATTATCCCCTACCCAAAACTAATAAAAAAATTAAAGGATTTTTAGGACTAAGTGGTTATTACAAAAATTAATCAAAGGCTACGCACAAATAACCAAACCATTAACAAATTGTTTAAAGAAAGGCAACAAGATTGAACACACCCCAAAATTTATCAAAGCAGTAGAGAAAATTAAATGTATCCTTACCAATCACCCCATATTAAAATATCCCGATTTTTCGAAACCATTTATATTAACAACCAACGCATCAAACGTAGCATTAAGCGCAGTATTAAGCCAAGGAAAAGTAAGTAGCGATAAACTAATCAGCTACGCATCTAGAACATTAAACGAAACAACAAAACTATAGCACAATTGAGAAAGAATTATTAGCAATAATTTGGGCAACAAAATATTTTAGACCATATCTTTATGGAAGAAAATTTTACATATACACCGACCATAGACCATTAGTACGGCTATGTAAACTCAAGGAACCAAATTCAAAATTACAAAGATGGAAGATTAGATTAGAAGAATACGATTATGAAATTATATACAAAAAGGAATTTACAATAACAACGCAGATGCACTAAGCAGAATACAACATAACGCAATACAAACGGAGTCAATTATAGGTAAGGTAAACGAAACAGAGATAAGGGAAGACCCAGAAGAAATAGACACTATACAATCAACCCAAAACGAAGAATCAAAAACCGCAATTAAAATTTTAAATGAAGCTATAGATATAAAACCAAATCAATTAATTCATAGTTACCGACGTTTTAACCAACCCCAATCCAGTAAACTATACAAATACAGATAATAAGAAAATATATCAAATTCAAATAACTAAAGACGATAACGAGAAGCAAATAATTAAAATTTTAAAAGAATATACCCTAGAGAAAAAACGTTTTTACTTTTATTTCACCACCGAACATTTATACAATCAATTTTCATAATTATATATTAGATTATGTAATAACTTGGGCCCTGAAATTATTAGATGTACAAGAAAATTAATGACTTTAGATGACCCAGACGAAATAAATGACGTAATTAGAAACCAACACAAAGGCAAAACCAACCATCGTGGAATCAACGAAACACTAAAACAACTCATAAGGAGATATTGCTTTAAAGACATGAAAGAATTAACCACAGATTTGATTAACCAATGTGAATTATGCGACAAAGTGAACACCCCCAAAAGTGCCCTTAATATTAACCAAAACACCCGATAAACCTTTTCAAAAATTACAGCAGACACTCTGGTAGTAGAAGCTCAAATCTTTTTAACAATTGTAGACGCATTCACCAAAGTAGGCCAAGCGATACCCATCACTTCAAAAAATAGTATAGATGTAACAAAAGGATTCTTACACTATTTTACATTTTACGGTACCCCAGAAACAATAACGTTAGACAATGGCAGCAAATTTAGGAATGAAACAATACAAAATACCCTAGAACTCCATAAAATAAAAATTCATTTTAGTACAATCACCCAGAATCGAACGGATTAATTGAAAGATTACACCTAACCTTATTAGAACAAATTAGACTGTTAAGAATAACTTATAAGAAAAAACATATCACTAATTTAATGTCATACGCACATCGCTTACAACAACACGATCCATTCATCAAACAATTTCACACCCCTTGAATTAACATAGGACACTCAGATTCCCGTAACCCATACGATATACACTACAATAAAGAAGTATATCAACAGTATGCTAAAGACCATAAAGAAAAATTAAAAATAAATTATAACAATGTAAAAAATTAATTAGATAACAATAAAGAGCGCATTACAACAACCCGCAATAAGAATGTCAATATAAATAAACTTTCAATAGGACAAACCGTATACGAAAGGAATTTTAAAGGTAAAAAACACAAAAAAGCCCCCAGAAATTTAGGTCCATTTAAAATCAAAAAGATATCAAACAAAAATGTAGCCGTAGTAGATAACGGAAAAATAGTAAAATATATTCGGTAAAGAATTTAATACACCCTGTAATTTCAGATGGACAGCCATCACCCTTGCCATCAACCTCCATTCAGGTAGAACGGATAACGACATACTAGTTGAAGACATTAAGAACAACCCCGGTATACTACCAGTAAAATTGGGAAGTATGCAAAATACAATAGATTATTGGACATTCGCACAAAAATTTGACTTAACAGAATTAAAACAAGAATTTTATATAATTAGAGACGATTACTACAAACTGAAACAATCAATGGACACAGTCAAATTCGGAAAAGAATACGCGATAGAAATGCTTAATTACAACAGTATAATGAAAAATATCTTAACGAACACAGAGGATAAATTTAATAGATTAATACAAACAGATCAAATTACAAGACGAAAGAGAGGATTGATTAACGGATTAGGTAATAAAAGCTATCACAGGCAATTTAGACAACCAAGATGCAGAACGATATGATAACGACATACAACACTTAATTGAAAACCAAAATGACATAAAAACCATTGTTAAAAATCAAATATCTTTAACCCAGTCAACCATAATAAAATTTAATGATACACTAAGAAAGCTAGTAAAAAACCAAGAGAGCATAACCAATAGAATACTAGCCCTTGAAAATAACATGCAAACCACAATGCTAGGAATACGAGATTTAATCAGATTTAACACAATATTTAACCAAATGATATCAACCCTTACTGTAATTCAACAAATTTTAGCCACATCAGAAAACGCCATAACATTTGCTAAACTAAACACATTACACGCTAGTATAATAGAACCAATTGATTTATTAAATGAATTATTAAAGATTAGATCACTTATGATTAATAGTAAATTACCCTTTGAAGTAACATAATCTAACATGCTCATATTTGAAATTATAGCCATAGTAAAAGGTTATGTAAAGAATAATGAAATTACGTTTTTAATAGAAATCCCTATAGTAGAAATTAGCCCTTATAATTATTATCATTTATTTGCTTTCCCCGTGAAAGTTACTAGCAAGTATCAAGTTATTATTCCTAACACCAAGTTCCTTTCCCTAAATGAACTTAGGTATGGCTTCACGAATGAAAAATGCAAAGAAGTAGCACCAAGTCAATATTTATGCCCATCATTAACAACAACAGCTATTCAAGCAGATAGCCCTTGTCAAATACAATTGTTAAGATTCTCTAATCACTATGAGAATTGTGATCCAAAACTAGTACAAAATATGAGTATAAAAATTCAAAAAGTTACAGACATCAAATGGATTGCTGTATTTCCACAACAAGTAATAGCATCCGCCCATTGCAACCAAGACAAAAATAATTTAGCATTAACTGGAAGTAAAGTAATCACCATAAAGGAAGATTGCTATTTAAAATTGAAAAACGAAATTATTTGAGTATACCAAGACCCAACAGTAACGAAGAAATTTGCAAATTTACCGGAATTACAGTTCAAGATTACACAACCCAAAGACGATGAAATCAGCAAGAAACCAAAGCAACTAGAGCACCTAGATCTAAACGGTCTCAATCAAGCTGTAAAGTTAATGGACAATTACAAAGAACACTTAAGTGAATTGAAAGTGCCAAAGTACATTATGACAATATCAGTGTTTGGACAATTTTATTAATTATTGTAATCATATTATTAACAATGTATGTATTGTACAAAATGTATCTTAGGTATAGAAACAAAACAACAAATTTTAGTCATAAGAACAAAGAAACCCAGGCAATTAAAGAAATAATAAATAAACTCTTAAAGACAATGAGTTTCAAAAATTAAGCAACACCCCTTAATTTTCATCTACGTCGGGAGGGGTTACATATCCCCCAAATTAGGATATATATGTAAACAAATTTAATTATTAAAACTTAAGTCAAATGTTATATTGTATAAATTGAAGGACATAATAAAAAGGTTAATGAAAGTTCAACAAGCCAGACAGTGAGAATGGAAACAGACATTGTATTCCAGATGTAACGTGATACTGCAGGTGCAGGTCACAGTAGGTTATAAGACAGCACTTACTAGAATTAAAATTGTTACTTTGTATTAAATATAGAAATAAGCAGACATAAGCTCCGCAGTTCCCACACTCAATGTGAGGGGCAGGGACAGCATAAATACCCTCGAGAGCCCAGGATGGCCAGTCAGTCTAGAGCTTTTCAACTTTAAGATTGTTGTTAGTTCAGCTACTCACAGTAATTTTAGTTTATTTAATTAAAGTGAATTTCAACTAGAATTATTTCGATCTCCACTTGTAAATTAAAATTAATTGTAAATCTGTTGAAAATAAATTTGATAGAAGAAGCTTTTTGGAAAAGCTTTTTTAAAAAGCCGCTCCAAAAGGTCCAAAACCTATCTCGCTCACTTTATTATCTCACCTTATGATATCACTTAATATCAACTTGATATCGAACTCTGTTATATCAATTAGCAATAAAACTTAAAGATGTCAATTTAATAGCTCGCTTTATAGTTTTATTGAATAATCCATTTTATGGATAAATTTACTTTAATTGGTTACTTCGACGGATCACTTTATCAGTTCATGAAAATTTAGTTCAGTTTAATGGCTCCCTTCAACAGCTCTCTTAATTTTTTAATTCGTCTAGAGCTCAAGGAAAGAAGCTCAACTTTAAATTTAGAAGGTTTTACGTAGCCTCATCTGTGAAGAAATTTTGTGTAAGAATATTTACACTTTCGTGGGATGCAGGTGTGGAAAGTCCAGTGTCGTAAGTTATTTGTTCAGGAATCGAAAGCTAGAACACGTACGGTCAACTAACAAGGTAAGCGACTAGCTTAAGAATATGACCTGTAAACAGCTGTTTCCAAGTAACTTGTCTATGAAGCAAATGCATGAATTTCAAATGGTAACATTGGACTTAAAATTGTATTACGATTAATTAATAGAATTTTACTGTTTGAATATAATTATATTACCTAAATTACTGCTTATGTTAAAAGTCGCTACGTTATTTCTTAGCATTATTAATTTCATTAAGTAAACTTAAAAAATTCATTCTAGTCAAGTAATACCAAAAATTTATTTTGCATTGAATTTATAATATATAATTGCAAACCAAGGTAAACAGATCTGTGCATTTTGGGTAAAAACTTTGAGGTTATGTTTAGATCATTACTGAAATTATTAAATATTTTTATATTTACGTATTGAAGTCTAAAAGATTAGATCACATCATTATAGTACATCTGTGTATATGAATTTTAGAACAAAAAAAAGAAAAATTCAATTAAAGAACAATCGTTTGAGTTAGTGAAACAACTGTTTTATTTTAGACAAGTGCGTCCAAATGTAAAGAAAATAAGCTAAAAGAGTATAGATCTTCTTTCATAAAGAGTAAGTTTATTGGCTCTGACTCAATTATAAAGTACTGAAACAGCATTCCTAAGAAGCTTGATATAAATTTCCTTTTCATATTTATGTTAAAATTTCAGAAATTAATAGTAACTCTTTTTCTCTTTACTGTATAAGGTAGCAAAAGTGCATCTCGTGTGTCCTTCATTTGTTCTAATAACATTATTATCTTTCAGATACTGCGTTCTCACAATAAAAGCGATATTCTCCCCTGAGAATTTCCAAGTTCTACCTTAGGATACTGCTTGCTTTATTAAACCTAGGACTTGGTGGTGCCCCCTGCACCCCTTAATTATTGTAGTAATAAGTCAGTTCAAAAAAATCGTTGTTGTTCAAGCACTTTTGACAAAGCATTCTGAGTTAGTATGTGTAGAAGCGACCACAGCGCTAGGTTATCAGCATGTTTTAGAAGTATATAATTCCGAACCGTTTAACTCTAAAATATATCCGATACCTGCAGCATATAGGGAACAAGTAAATCAGGAATTAGCAAAAATGTTGAGCGGTGGCATAATTGAATATTCAAATACACATTTTCTGAATCCGTTGGTGGTAGTCAAAAAGAAAGATAATAGTATTCGTTTATGTTTAGATGCGAGGAAAATTAATCAATGGACTAAACTACAATTTCATTGTTCACCATACGTGGGCACACTTTTAACTAGGTTGAGTGGTAAACTAATTTTCAGTAAGCTTGATTTGAGAAATTCTTTCTGGTTGATTCCGTTACATAAAGATTCTAGAAAGTACATAGGATTTTCTGTAGAGGGCAAAATTTATAATTTTGAAGTACCCTATGGTTTGTCTACATTTAGTATTGCATGGGGTAAAGTCAAACAGACAAGTTTAGGGGGAGAAGAACAAATAGGTAATCAATACGTTGATGATAATTTAATTTTCCGTGATGTATGCATGAAGATAGTAAGGATCGGACAGAAGACAAGGGTCCATTTCGTTAAATATATAAGGAGGATGACTCTGAGGATAAAGAAAAGAGTTAGGTTCAAGGAGAAGTTTGTAAATAACAGTTAATAATAATAGTTATAATAATCGGTATTAATAATAGGTATAGCTAGTAATAGTGAGTGTTGATGGTTAGGTATAGGTAAGAAAAAGGGGATGTCATAAGTTGTATATACAAGTATAAATATTAATGTAGGGATATATTTGAATCCAAATAAACATAAAAGAAAATTTTGTTTCTATTTGTATTCAAGTAGAGGCAATATCCTGTGGTTTTTGAATGTTAAACAGCTTTATTAATTCATTTGACATATTTAGGTAGTAATTCAATATGTAGAAACAAGCATATGTGATTAGAAACGCTTTGCAAGTTAGTTTTAGGGTAAAATTTAATAATTTTCTTAAAAGTTTCAGTAATTCAAAAGTTAGTTTCGCATAATTCGTATTGCAAGAGTAATATATCATTTCAAAGGTCAAACTGTAAATAGGATATATATTTAAATCATACTTCATAAGTGTAGAGATAAAATGTAAAGAGCTTTAACATTATCGATTTTATAATTAGCTTTAGGAGGGAGTTATAGCAAGGAAGAATAGTGTACCAGAAACAGTATATTATTTGTTAAATTGTACCATTTAAGTATAGATAGTCAAAAGCTTTTAGCTTCATTCGAAATGGCAGTTACATTGTTTGTTAAACATGTTGTAGAAAGGAATAGTTTCCTAGTAAACCGAATGTGACCCTTGACAGTTTTCCAACAATTTTAACGAGGAGCGTTAAAGATAAAACACAAATAACAAGGCAATTCTCTGAAGGATGGCAGGTGGTGCTCGTTAACAAGGATTTATTGTTTGTGTGGAATGGGTAATGGTGAAACGTTACTATACAGGTGTCAACACAGAACGAAGAAGGATTATTACGTTTATAGAATGGATAGAAAGAGGTTAGAGGTATCGTGTATTAAATGTTTGTTTACTTGAGGGAAGACAAGAATAAGATAGAAGATGGAGAGTGAAGGATAGAAATACCACGTATTATTATAGACATAGTTGAGTGGAGCATTTTGGTCGGTCAGAAATACAAGTTGTTAAAGAAACATAAAGAGAGATTATTTTATGTAGTATGAGTGAAAGAAAGAAAGATGGATTGTGAGGTTCGTTAAGATTGGGGTTCAGGCAAGGTAGTGGAATAAAAACCAATTGCTGGTTAGACGAAGTAAGGGATAGGAGATGAAATACTTAACGGTAACTTTCGTCAACAGGGTTTAGTTTTCAAAGAATATCAAGATGGTTGGAACAGATAAGGAGAATTTCTTAGATTTCGATCGCAGTTGATGTTTGTATACAACTTTTTGAGGAAATTGAAGATGGTTAAGAGTGTTTGTGTGTGTATTGTACAAAATTGGCAAGATTTAAAAGGACTAAAGATTGTATATAAGCACCGAGAGTTGATAGTGGAGCTCTCTATCATTTTATGTTCTTCGTGGTGAATTAGCTTACAGCTACAAGTCAACTTTGCAATATTCAACCAATACAAGTCAGTATTGTTTGCAACAAGCTATCAGTAAAGTAATTCATAAATGTTTTAAAATACGATACTAGTGAAGAAGTAAGTACAGACTGCTTGATGTTATGTAGTTGTGTGGAAAGTGCAAAGCTTTGTAAAGCTTGCTCTAAAATGAAGTAGAAGTCTGTGGATGAGTGATTTGGTTGCGTACCAAAAATAAACAAGAGCAGTAGCAGAACTGGGGGAGTTTGGATGTACCGTCATACTGGTCGATGGGAGAACACAATAGCGGGGTGCAGTTACGGCTGGTGCAATCCAGAGTCCTGAAGGCGCAGTCTTTGATGAAAGGCAGCAGTTGTTGATGGAGATAGCAGATTCATGGGTCATGAGGAAAGCCAGGTAACTGATGTTGTTTTAAATTGTATTGTGCATAACTGGTGTAATGACTTTTGACGATTTTTTGGTATTTTACTATGAACTAAACGGACAATATTTTTATGAATTATTAATTGAACTCTCTTGATATATTAATGTATTATTTTATTTATGTGGGAAATTATATGTATAAAATTTTGATATTCAACATACTTATTTATGTACAAGGTAAGAGGGACTTTTTGGCAATTGGTTGTGCAGAAATTTGCATGAGTGGTTATGGTTACTATGAGTTCGTATTAATCCAGGGGTAACGTAAGGTTGATGGTAAAGTCCTGTTACTTTATTTGTGTACTAATTAAACTGGGAATTACATGAGCTAGAAATGTTTTATTTTTGAGAAGGAAAATGTATGTAAGATAATTAATATGTGAAATAGGAGTTGTTGATGATGTTTGATGTTTTATGAATCTGTAAATAAATCTAGGTGAGTTACCATAGCAGCATTTATATTTTCTTAGTCGAGTAGTTAGCTTTATTTTTCAGACTGCAGAAAAGCAGCCGTGGCATATTTTAGCAGAGGAGATTTCAGAGAAATTAATAACGCCCAAAGGTGGGGCTCGAATTAGTTACAGTTTCAGTAACCGGAAGTTTGCAGCAATTTATGGCACCCAAATTATGGGACTCATTCAGAGAACTTGCAGCAATTAATGACGACCTAGGCGTAGGGTATGAGTCATAGGTCAACGGTAGTACAGAAATTCAGAGCAATCTATATATATATATATATATATATATATATATATATATATAAAGACAAGTTATTTGCAGTCCGCAATAAGAAAATTGTATATAAAGTAAGATTTATCTGTAAACAAACTCTTATGAAAATAAGCCATTGACAAATACAAATCGGGCTGGTAGTTATATAGCCATTAACAAAACATTAGCTTTATTACTTCACAGGGGAGGAAACATCCTCTTACAATTTTATACTAGTGATACATTTATATGGTGATAGTTCCTACAATTTAAAAGTCGGTAATACAGTTAAAAGTCGATAATACAGTTACCAAAGTTCATAAGATACATCGCGCAAGCGCAATGAATAAGAAAGCGATGCAACGCCCCTGGCGGCCGGAAGCGCGAACCTTATTACAGATTCCGCGTTCCCAACTACCATGACGCCACCAATACACAAGTTAAATTGCGCAATTACGCCATAACCGGAAAATTTAACAATTTAAAACAAAAGGTAATACATTAATTACTTACATAAATATGTCTCGCGGTTAAAGTTGATACGCCGACGCTATTCCAAAGCGTTCGGACCGGCACTCAGGGCTCCGCTCCGGGCTGTTGGCTGAGCATGGACATCCGATTCGTCTCGGGTCGTGGAGTTCGTTTCGCCTAAGGTTGCAAATTACCTACCTATGCAGGGATCGGATTAGGAACAAGGTAAAGGTCGACAAACAAAAGATAATTAAGCAAGGAAATCTACATAGGTAAAGATAAGCACGATACGATACCTCAAAGCGACCACTTCACTCGAAGAACAAAGGCAAACCGCCACGTTATAGAGAGAACAGGAAACTTCCCCACTCCTTCTGTCTTTTTCCCATTGGCGCGAACTTATTCGTCCACCCCTCTAAAGTCGCACGATCTGCGCAAGTGCACTATGACGTAACGGAAGTACACGCCTAGTCTATTAAAATTCCCGCGCACCGCGTCTTTTGAAATTATGGCGCGAAACTCCCGCACATCAAACTAACCTAATAGCAATGTTTAAGTGCCAATTTGGCACGTAACAATCGCGACAAAGCCACAAAAGAAAAAACTTAAAAAAAGAAAAAGTCTGTTAGCACAGTAACAGCTTAAAATCTAAGTCCTAACTACCCTATATAAAACCTAACTTAAACCTACAAAATGTTTATATAAGGCGCCACCTGGTTTTTTGACCGATAACACGTCTACCGAAGTACCAGGAAACGGAATAGGTAGTCCGATAGTCTTTGACTACACTAATTATCGACAGCACAAATTTGTCGGGGAGCATAAAACACTACTTAAACTAAAACGGGTGCGACAAGTCGCCTAAACTATCTAAACCTATCTAACTAAAGCTAACATAAAAGTTCTTACGTGCAAACACACATGAGTGTTGCATCAAACTGTTCCTTGTTGGCAAGAAGTGCCCAAATTTAAAAATGTTCATGGAGTGCGTCACTTTGCACTCTAGCAAATTTTGTTACTGGTACTTTGGTTTTCTAACGATGCACATTTAAAACTTGTCCATGACACAGTTGTGAATCAACAAATTTACCAAAAGTACCACCTACTAAATCCTTATATGCTAACCTAACAATTTACATTTCTATATCAGGCTAGCTTTTTCACTCAAATTTCAAGAAAAATAATTCCCACGTCTGGTCATATATACCACACGTTAGGGAGATAAAAAGATAAGACAAGATCTCAAATTGTTGTTAAAGATAGTAGATAAGATAATGATATTAAGCTTAAGTTGTTATCCTCAAAGGTAATAGACAAGATAACGGTATTAAGCTTTAGTTATTATTTGAGATACTAGATAAGATAACGCGATATTAAGCTAAAGTGATTATTAGAGATAGTAGGTAAAGTAACATAAATATAAACAAAAGTTATTACTAAAGATAACCGGTAAGATAACGCGAAATAACTCGAAGTTATTATTAACGGTAGTCGGTAAGATAACGAGAAATTAAACCAAAATTATTACTAACGGTAGTCGGTAAGATAACGATACTAAACTAAAGTTATTACTAAAGGTAATCGGTAAGATAACGATATTAAAACTAAGGGTATTATCAAAGATAATAAAGAAGACAAAAGTATTGGCCTAGTTATTACCCAAAACAATGAATAAGGTAAAGATAGAGTGGCTCCAGTAGAGCCGTTTAAATGGGGATTGACTAGTGCCCTCTAAAAAGAGAAACCTGTGAAGCAGATCCGTTTGCAGGAAACAGCACGAGGGACCGGCAAAGGCATTTTGGTGCATCCCTGAACCCGGCGTTAAACGATATCGGTGAAACAATCACCCGATACCCACACGGTATATACGATATACAGATATATACACATTCACTCACACATTCACACACTCATACATACCTTCACTGCCAGTGCCCACGCACTGACAGCGGCACCGCATGACCTCACGAAAGATTCGCAGAGACGAGGCCCAGGTGTCTGTGAAAACCTCCCGCGCAACCACACGCTGACTAACAGAAATGAAAAGGCAGTAGAGAAACAGGAACGGTAAAAAGAAGGAGGTTGGTTATTTGGAATGCATAAGGGCACTTCCAGGTAGAAGAAAGTAGAGGAAGGGCTCGCATTGAGCAAAAGAGACAGAAAAAAGGTGGATAGCAAAGTGCTACTCAACCAGCCAATGTGGCCAGTAGCTCGGAGTGAGGGAACATCACTCTTATGTGGCAGACGGGTGTTCCGGGACAAGAATAGGTCCACCGAAAGAAGAATAAGGCATAGCGGAGATAGCGGGTTAAGAAAAAAGTATAGTTTTTGGACAAGCGTCCGAGAGAAGGTAGAGAGTTGTCCCTATTTAAGCACAGCGCAGTCTGAAGGACCACCTGCGATATTAATCCGACAAGATAAGGTATCACATATGTTGAAATTCACTAGGCTCCTAAGAGAACTAGTACGATCATTTTCCTAACGAGTACATCCACTACGATAAGAAAATCAGACAAAAGTTGACACAACAACTTAAAAGTATCATTACAGATACAAACTCACAAAACAAACTGTTTTAAGGTAGTTTTTCAAAACGGTAGCACCCTAAACACACACAAATGCCCAATTATAAGCAGTTAAATACAGGTACACTGTCCCAATATGCTAAAACAACCGAGAATTTAATAAGATAACAATAAGAAGCAATAGCATCTCACCACAAAGTTCAATAAAAAACAATGAAAAAAAATGTTTATAAGTTATGTTGATTTAATAGAAAAAGAAAGAAATAATGATGTAGTATAATGTGGGCGACTGCAATAATTCAGAAGAAAAACACATGGAATAGACGATCCTAGTTTTTGCAACTGCGAATATGAACTATTTCTTTCAATGGCATAGATCCTATGTGAGCCCAAAGAAGAAAGCATTCACTCAACATCAGCTAAAACCAATCATAAAAATTCAATGAGTTATTTCAACCAAAGTTACGACAATTACCACACAAAATTAAATGACGTAAGAAAAACACTAAAAACCAAATAATATGCAATAGGAAAAGTTCGAGGGTTGATTAAATGAAACAACAAGGTTATATTGGGGGGTGTAGAGAATGAAGTGATATATAAGTAACGGTATGGTCAAGGAAAAGTCAACCAAAAGAAAAAGTTAAACGTGTAAGAAATTATATACTATATGAGAGAGGGAATAAGTAATTGAAGTTAACTAATTGATGGTGAGAGCAAAAAATATTAGGTAAATAGTGAGGGGAATGGAACGTGAAAACTTAATTAGCATTTGGGTCGGCAGAGAATGGCTTAAGGTCTTTAATATGCCACCTGCCTTGGCGTTATCCTTCAGCATCCTGAAGTTCGTAGATAAGGGGACTAATGACACGAGTGACCTTACAAAGAATGAATTTAGGGGCTAATTTTGAAAAAAATTTCTTAGATGCATCCGATAAGACAATTCTTTATCCAAACTTGTTCGCCCAAGGCGAAGGAAATATTTCGTTTACGTAAGTTATAATGGTCCTTGCTCTTTTCGTAAGCTTTTAACAAATTTTTCCTAACGTCGTTAAAGATAGAAGGTAATGACTGTTGGTCTTTGTCCCAACGTACTTTATCGTCAAATTCAATTACGTTAGTATCGTCAGGCACTAAACCATAGTAACTCCCATCGATTGGGGTATATCTTCCAAAAACAAGAAATGACGGTGTGAATTGGGTTGCTTCGTGTTTAGATGTACGCAAAGCTTGAGCAATTTTAAAGATATGTTCATCCCATGTAGTATGGTCTGAATCAATATAGGAAGAGATAGCGGTAATTAAAACTCGATTTACTCTCTCGGTAGGGTTTACTTGGGGATGGTATTTTGCGTTAAACCAATTTTTTTGTACCTTGTAACTTTTAACGAAATTCTGAAAATCTTTTGAGATAAATTGTGCCCCATTGTCACAAAGGATAATCTGGGGAACACCAAAGATAAGAAAGACATTTTGTTCTAGGAATTTAATTATAGCAGCGGAAGTAGCTTTACGTAAGGGTTGCACCATAACAAATTTAGAAAACCAATCGGTGACAACTAAAAGATATTGGTTACCTCTTTTCGATCGGGGGAGAGGTCCTAATAAGTCAAGCGAAATTAATTGAAAGGGATAAGATACACGTTTAAAGTTACCCATTAAACTAGGACAAGCATCTTGTGAACTCTTATGAGAGCCCCAAATTTTACAGCTCTTAATGTAGCGACAAACAGATTGCTTTAGCGTGGGCCAGTAATATAATTCAGATATTTTAGCGAGAGTTTTTGTAACACCAAGGTGTGCAGCTATGGGATCATCGTGACATAATTTGAGCACCTCACTGCGGTTTGCAGTGGGCACGACCAGTTTCCATTCAGGGATATTCGATATTTTATGTGGAGACGAAGACACAAATTTATATAGTCTATTATTAGTTACAAGAAAGGTAGGGAATTTATCGGGGTTATCGGAAACTTTTTTAATCATATTGAGGTACCAGGTATCCAGAATTAAATTTGGAAGGTTAAGAAAAACGACATCACGAGATAAGGCATCAGGTACGATATTTAATTTGCCAGGCCTATGCCTAACGTCAAAAGTAAATTGAGATATATGCAAGTTCCATCTTGCCAAACGACCTGCGGGCTGTTTCAAGTTATTAAGCCAAGTGAGAGCTGCACAATCAGTGATTACGGTAAAGTGTGTACCTTCGACATATCCTCTAAATTTCTCGATGCCAAAGATAACCCCCAATAATTCTCGTTCGGTAGCTGAGTATTTTTGTTCGGCAGAAGTTAAGGCACGACTTGCATAAGCGATTGGATGTTCTAAACCATTGCTTACCTGGAACAACATTGCACCTAAACCAGTAAGCGAGGCATCGGTTTGTATATAAAACTTTTCATCGAAATTGGGTGAAATTAAGATAGGTGCTGAAGTGATTAATGTTTTAATTTGTTCGAAAGCCTGTTGGGATTCTGAATTCCACTCGATAGTTTGGGATTTCTTTTTATTTTTAATTAAAGCGGTAATGGGTGCAGATATAGTTGAAAGATTGGGTAGAAAGATGCGATAGTAGCTAATCATTCCAATTAAACGTTTGATTTCGGTAACAGTTTTAGGTGTTTTAAATTTAGTAATGGCGTCGACTTTAGCAGGATCTGCTCGTAGGCCAGTTCCATCGATAATAAAACCAAGAAATGTAAGGGATGAACAACAAAATTGAGACTTTTCCCAGTTTATCTTAAACCTTGCTGCATTTAAACGTTGTGCAACTTCATTTAATGTGGCGATATGTTCATCGAAAGAACCTGAGATAACTAAGATATCATCCAAAAACACAAAGGCACGTTCCTGGTGTAAGATAGGACCTAACGTTTGATCCATAGTATGTTGTAGGGTTTGTGGAGCGTTACAGAGACCAAATGGCAAAAAATTATATTCGAAAAGACCTCGGCCTGGAACACAATAAGCAGTTTTTTGACGAGAAGATAGGTTGAGAGGTATCTGATAAAAAGCTTGTCTAAGGTCGATAGATGAGATAAATTTTGCGTTTCGAAGCCGGCTTAAAATCGAGTCAGTTCTTGGTAACGGATAAGCGTCAGAAACAGTCACGGAATTCAACTTTCTGCCATTGAAACAGACACGCCATTCGTCATTCTTCTTCCGAACTAGTAATACGGGAGACGTCCAGGGTGAATTTGAGGGAGAGATAACACCAGATTCTAACATTTTATCTATTTCAGCATGTAAATGCTTTTGTAATGCAGGCGATAACGGATATTGACGTTGCTTAAAAGGAAGGGCATCACCTGTAGAGATAACGTGTGTTGCAGTCGTAACGCAACCAAGTTCGGAGGTATTAAGTTTGCGAAATTTGTCAATTGTAGCGTTAAGAGTTATATTTTGAGAATCAGTAAGAGATATTTTGTTAGATATTCCTGTAGATGCACAAGAATTTGTTTTAATAGAGGTTTGCCATGAAAAATCCTGGAAATAAAGTGACAGATTAAAAAGTTTACAAAAATCAACACCTAGTAGAAAAGGATAAGCTAATGCAGGCACAATCAAAAATAAAACCTCACGTTCAAGAGATTCTACTCGAATTTTTAACTTAAGGGATCCCGTTACATGTATTTGATTATCGTCAGCAAAATTTATGGAAGTTTTTTCGGGAATAATTTGAATTTTAATATTTTGTTTAGATAATTGATGTAAACCTTCGTTATTTATAAGGGAACATGAGGAACCTGTATCCAATAAAGCAATTACATTTAAGGAACCAATCGAGATAGATAAGTGTGGACGATTATCGAAGGGTTTTTTAACAAGTTGTGAGACAGCAGTCTTTTTATGATAAAAGGAATTGACGGTTTGTAACCACTTAGACCACTCGGATGGAGTAGTATAGCATAATTCTTCTAATGAAGGTAAGGCATCTTGAACATTAACAGTAGCGGTATTATTGTTAGATAAATTTACTAACGGTACAGCGTTACAAGTAGTTTTATGATTTAAATTTATTGACGTCTGGGTCCGTTGAATGATTGGTGATGAGGACGATTTTGAATCCTTGAGATATTCACGCCCTGATTTGGAATATCTCGACGGGAGTTTCCCGATACATTAGGATTACAGTTCGTGCAGTTAGATTTGTAGATATTTGAGCGGCCACAACCATACCAAAAAATATTTCTGGGGTATGTGCAGACATTATAGTTATGTACACTTCTCTTACAGTTCCAACAGGTAAGTGAGTTATTAGTTACGGTAGAAGGAACGTTAAGAGTAGATACTTTATGGGAGTTCGAGCTTGACAAGCTAAATCGGGTTCTAAAAGACCAGATAGTTTCTCGGGGGGGTATTTGTCAATTCTTAACTTCACTTCCTGGAGAGAACGACATAGGTCTTTAAAGTGGGCTAATGAAGAGATGTGCTGTAATGCCAAACGTTCCGAGAAATACGGGTTTAAATTTCTAAGTAACTGGTCGATAATTTCGGATTCTGAAGGTTTTTTGTCGAGTCTGCTATATAAAGCTTCTAATGAGGTAATGAAAGAGACAACATTTTTGTCAGGTCCTTGGGTTCGATTACGTATCTCGTTCCAAAGGTCGGTAATATAACCATGAGGTAGGAAGTCTCGTTTTAGGCACGCAACTAACTCCTCCCAGGTAGAAATTTGGTCTCGTATGTTTCTGTACCATATCAACGCTGAGTCTGAAAACAAGTCACCTGCTGAGACAAATAAGTCCTGGTCTGTACACTGCCGAGAAATTTTGAAGTCGTTAATCCGGTCAAGAAAGGACGATAGAGAGACCTGCAAATCAAACCCTTGAAAAGTGAGACCCCATTTGTATACAGGTATAGATTTCCCTAATGGTTTAGGTTGGGCAAGTACGAGATTAGAAAAAGGTAACGATATATCTACGTCTGCATTTGGACTGAGTTTGTCAAGAACAATTCCTTCAAGTAATAATATTTCGGACAACAAACTTTGTTTAGCTTGGGTCGCTTGCTCATCGTCATATAAAGATAATAATTCTATACGCTGTTTGACATGCATTATTCTGGAACCTAAACGCCCTAACTCAGTATCACTGGGACGAGGATCTGTTCTATTTATTATACCAGATATATCGTCCAAAGACAGTCTAATTTCCGATACATTGTGAGGCCAATCGGCAACGGGTTTCTTTAAGATAGCGACGCCTTTCATTTCCTGGGCTAAAATGGCCCTGAGTTGTGATCTCCGATCATTTTGATTTGATGCTGAAATAATATTCCTACACTCAATCTCGTAAATTAACTCGAGAGATTTTAAATGTGAAATATTCATTTTGAATAGAATATTCAAGACACGATATATGAAATATAGAATAGTTAGGTAATTGAGGAGGTAATAAACGGTATACCTACTTCAAGTCAGTACGATAAAGATATTTAAGGATGGAAACATGCTACGAACGCCACTCGCAAAGAATAACGTTCAAATTTTATCACGTTAAGTGACCAAACACTAAAGAAACACTTTTAAAACTATATGCGAACAAGGTTAGCACTTAATAAAGGGATATATCATTGATACACTACAAAAAGGCCCTCCAAAATAGAAAATACACGCAGGTAATTTATTATTTAACCAAAGCAACACGAAGCCATAGTTTGACGTTTCATAGAAAGATATTAAAAAGACAATTTATTTCGTTAGTGCTTTTAACTACAAGGTTTTCTTGTAAAGGTAATTAAGATATTATTAATTGAATAGGTAAAACACTAATGCAGTTTTTTAAAACGTAACATATAAGACAGTGTGTTCAAGTTCAAAAACGGTCTTCTAAAGTTAAGAAAACAAACAAAAGTTATATTTTAATAGATAATTTTGTAATAAACTGTGTTTAAAGGTATCTAATTAAGGTAAATGCTTATTTATTTTATGTACTTACATGTATAAAAGTAGGGTTCTTTTAGTGAGAAAGCTGTTTAAACATCAGTTAATACAATGTACCCTAACCTCACACATTAAAGGCGCCATTCTTACAATTTTATATGAGTGATACATTTATATGGTGATAGTTCCTACAATTTAAAAGTCGGTAATACAGTTAAAAGTCGATAATACAGTTACCAAAGTTCATAAGATACATCGCGCAAGCGCAACGAATAAGAAAGCGATGCAACGCCCCTGGCGGCCGGAAGCGCGAACCTTATTACAGATTCCGCGTTCCCAACTACCATGACGTCACCAATACACAAGTTAAATTGCGCAATTACGCCATAACCGGAAAATTTAACAATTTAAAACAAAAGGTAATACATTAATTACTTACATAAATATGTCTCGGGGTTAAAGTTGATACGCCGACGATATTCCAAAGCGTTCGGACCGGCACTCAGGGCTCCGCTCCGGGCTGTTGGCTGAGCATGGACATCCGATTCGTCTCGGTTCGTGGAGTTCGTTTCGCCTAAGGTTGCAAATTACCTACCTATGCAGGGATCGGATTAGGAACAAGGTAAAGGTCGACAAACAAAAGATAATTAAGCAAGGAAATCTACATAGGTAAAGATAAGCACGATACGATACCTCAAAGCGACCACTTCACTCGAAGAACAAAGGCAAACCGCCACGTTATAGAGAGAACAGGAAACTTCCCCACTCCTTCTGTCTTTTTCCCATTGGTGCGAACTTATTCGTCCGCCCCTCTAGAGTCGCACGATCTGCGCAAGTGCACTATGACGTAACGGAAGTACACGCCTAGTCTATTAAAATTCCCGCGCACCGCGTCTTTTGAAATTATGGCGCGAAACTCCCGCACATCAAACTAACCTAATAACAATGTTTAAGTGCCAATTTGGCACGTAACAATCCACTGACCAATAGTTTCGGCTTGTTAGCCTCATCAGAGTGGAATAGTTCCCAAGAACCCTATGAAGTAATCGAAGCTATTATAATGATATGATTTCGAAACAATCACTGTACTATGGCAAAAGTAAATAAAACCGCCATCAGGTGATAAAACACCAACACTACTAAAGTGTGGAAGTACAGAATTGAACCGAAACTACATAATAAATTTTATAGATGACTAAAAGTAGGTCTGGCCATTGAGATTTGCGGAATGTCACAACGCATACGAAACGCTTGATTACTGCTTAATGGTAACGTTTAGCGAAAAAACCGTCAAATAAATCTTATGTATACTCAAAATGGCTACAACGTAAAATTAATTAGTATTATACAGGGTGCTCAATAAAAAAGTTATTAACCAAAGTTGTGTTTTTTAAATGGAACATCCAGTATTTTATTACAAATTCTGATTGCTCATATAAAACTAGGGTTACTTTTATCAGGTTTACCTATACCTAAATCTCATAGTTGTTGAGATATTCAATTTTTTTCAAAATCGCATGATTCATTAAAAATTTTCGTAACACCTTGATTTAGATGATGTTGAACATTTAACTTCTGTAGGAATAGTATAAACTTGTTGTTGATGGAAACATAACACTAGTTATCAAAATAATATACAGGGTGCCCATTGTATCGTTTTCCGTTTACTGAACAATTAATGCAATTAAGTCGCTTATTTCAAATGGAACACCCTGTATATTTTAAAGTAGTAAAATGCAGAATTAAATTTTCCATTAAACAATAGATTACCCTATATTCATATTCAACCGTTTCTGAGTTATAAGCCAATAATTAAAAACTTTATAATATTTAAAGATTATAATAATTAAAATAATGAAAAGTTATCAAAAAACAACACATTAAATAATTTATAAGTAGTGTTCAGAGTGTTTACCATCGTTCTCAATACATAATTGCATTAGTTGAATAAACGATCTTTGAACTTCGCGTAAGATTTGGGAAGTGATTGTTGAGAAAGCATTTCTAATCCTAGCTTTCATGTTGTCTAATGTTGTGGGAGCAGTTGAATAAACTATGTCTTTAATATAGCCCCACAGAAAAAAATTCAAACAAGTTAAATCCTGAGATCTTGCTGGCCGTTGTTGCAGTTCGCCTCTTCCAATCCACCTTTGTGGAAAATTTTGATGCAAAAAATTACGCACAGTTGCTTTAAAGTGCGTGGGAGCCCCATCCAATTGAAACTACATATGTTGCCTGACGTTCTCAAGAACATTCTCAAGTAATTCTGGTAATGAGAACCTAATAAAACTTAAAATTTTTCTCCAGTTAAAGTCCCATCAAAGAAAGACCAATTACACGGTTTCCTACGATTCCTCCCCATACATTCAAGGACCATCTGCTTTGTCGATTTGTAATAAACACTTGATGAGGATTTTCATTATCATAATAATGCAAATTGTACACGTTAACAAAACCATTGTTATGGAATGTTGCTTCGTCACTGAACAAAACAAAATTCAAAAAATTATCATCCTCTCCAATTTGATCCGTTACCCATAATCCAAAATCAATTCTGCTTTGAAAATCCCCATCCTTAAATTTTTGGTGAAGCTGAATTTTATATGGGTGAAATATTTTGCTTTTAGTGTTCTTGAAACACTTGTTTTAGTCAATCTGGTTGTTTGACTGATTTTATGCAAACTATTATTAGGATTATCTACTACAGAGTCCAATACCAATAATTGATTTCCTTCACTATTAGTAACTTGCTTTACTTGTTGAGTTTTTTCATATTCAACCTCTAAAACGTTGCAATAATCTTTCAAATGCAACTCTATTAAGATGCATTCAATTAGGAAATTTCTGAGCATAAATTCTTGAAGCTAATAAACAACTTTCTTCAGCTTCGCCAACTACCAATATCATATCAATCCTTTCATTAAGACTATAGGTTTTTATTTTATAAATGTTCACCTCACAACACAATACAAAACTGATAAACAACAAAACAAAAGTTAAACATAGTTGCTGTGGCAACAAAGTCAAATAGTTAATATTATTTGGTAGGCGAAACGCCGCCTGTGATCAAAGTAAATTACCCAACTTTAGTATTATGTACTAACATTTTTAATTATTTGCTAATAACTCGGAAACGGTTAAATATGAATATAGGGTAACCTAATATTGTTTAATGAAGAATTTAATTCTGCATTTTACTACTTTAAAATATAAGGGTGTTTCATTTAACATAAACGACTTAATGGCATTAATTGTTCAATAAACGAAAACAAAATTTTTTAATAAATCATGCGATTTTGAAAAAAGTTGAATATCTCAACATCTACGAGATTTAGGTATAAGTAATCCTGATAAAAGTTACCCTAGTTTGATACAAACAATCAGAATTTGTAATAAAATACTGGGTGTTCTATTTAAAAAACCATAGCTTTGGTAAATAACTTTTTTATTGAGCACCCTGTATAATACTAATTAATTTTACGTTGTAGCAATTTTGAGTATACATAAGATTTATTTAAAAGTTTTTTCGCTAAACGTTACCATTAAGCAGTAATCGAGCATTTCATATGCGTTGGGACACCCGGTATATATATTTATATATATATATATATATATATATATATATTTATATATATATATATATATATATAATATATATATATATATAGATGTAGTAAAGAGGTCACAAGAGGTCATTGAGCACCACATTCTGTGAGAAAACTGATCCAAAGTAGAGAAAATAAAATTTTCTAATATTTAAATTATACCCTGTATAATATTCTCATAAGATTTCAGGTCAAATAACACGTTTTAAGTACATATAGTGTTGTGACGTACCATTTAAAAACAAAGCCCAATCTTTAAAAAATACAAAAGCATTCATTTATATGTGTGTAAATGTTTATCCTCCTGAAAAATATCAGTTTTATTGCATTTATAAAGACCGCAAAACGGGTCTAAGGGTTCATCCACTTTAAAAATACTAAATAATTTCAATGTCAAGTTATCTTCTTTACGATAGATATATCATTTAAAACAAATTTTAGACATCAAAAATATATAAAATCCGTACGTTTCTAAAATATAAATTCATTCATCCTTCTTAGAAATATCAGTCAATATACGTTATTTAATACAAAACGAAAAATACTGCATTTATTCGCATTCTTTCAAGAGTGTTCTAAAAGCCATAAATTACTTGTGAATAAGCAAAGAATGGCTAATTATTTTATGTCAAGAAATACACGTCGACTCGCGAAACGAGATAACATCGAAAAATACTATAAACCAGATAGGATAACGAGTTTTATTGGTTATAATTATTACAGAAGCTCATTAATAAAGGAAGACAAACTTACGATCGCCATAGTTCTAAACTCACAGCTCATTAGAGGTAGGAACACGCGAAATAGTGGTTTATTGTTGCATCATGAGGATGAGCTTCGAGAATGTAATCGAAATTCGAAAAATAATGACATATTAAGATTGTGTAATTATATAAAGACGGAATTTAATGAGGATCGACATTCATTCATTTGGTCATTCAAGATTTAGCGTTCAAGATTTGAGCATAAGTACTTCAACATTCGATAGTTACTGAATGGAACGCAAAGAATGGTAATTTATTGTTCTAATATAAATGATGAATTATCTTGGTGCAAGGTCACAGGTTATTTTAATTTATAAAAACAAAAGTTCTTATATTTTGATGTATGAAGGTTGATTAAAAATAGAAATCTAAAAATTTGAAACTATGAATTTTTTGATTTTTTAAATAACAATTATAAGCAAAGACGGGAGGTTATAGAGATAAGAATATCGAAAAGAATTTGATAAACCAAAGCGCAAGTATAACTTTGTTTTCAACCTAAAAAGTCAATTGGTGTATTATTAAGTAGGTTAAGCTAATATGAGTTTTCATTTTGCGTATAGAAAATTATTTGTGAATGGATAGTTTATTTTAGCAATTGTGAGGTCAGAATCCGAGGAGATTTGACCCTTACAAAATTTTTTACTCAAGGTCGTTGATCAACCACACTGAGATGGGGTAATACAAGAATATTTAAATTATACATAACAATTTTTTAAAAAATTTTGTGATACATGAAATATTTTGGGGTTTTCAAATTATCAACAAGGATTGGGTGAAGATTGTATTAATATGTTGTTTCTTTCTAAATATAAGCTGTAAATTGTATTTGTAAGCTTTCTTTATAATCTGTGTGTGTAAGCAGGTTTCAGAGACAATGTGTGTAAAAAAAAGATGTTTTTCAATGTATTGAGGATTGTTCATAAATGTTTCTTGAGATTTCTGTTTCATTTCATTTTCATAAAGTCCCCAGTATATTTATCATATATATTATATATATATATATATATATATATATATGTGTGTGTGTATATATATATATGTATATATGTATATAAAGGTCATTAAACACCATTCAATGAACATACAACACTCCAAAACTGAGAAAATAAAGAAATTTTTGTAAATACTAGGGTAATTGTAGAAACACTCAATATTTGGGGAACACTATATATTGTACCCTAAATACAAAAACCCCATGATTCAAAGATTACATAACTTAATAGTATCTTTTAATAAGAATAGAGCATATTGCGTAAGTAAAATCCGTAAAAATTCTCCTAATTAAAAAAGTACTCAACATTATTTAAACGTGTTCATTTCATTTTCATAACAAGATTAAAATGTATCTAATTTCATTCCATTTTATTGAGAACATATAAACTAACGCAAAACATGCAATTGTGTAACGTATTTCAGTAAGAACCTTTGAGAAATTTTAGGTAAGTAACATTTTAAAGGTTCACTTAATAAAGATAAATAGACATTCCAATTAGAAACTATAATATGAGATAAAACATTTAACAATATAATGATTGTAAAACAAACAAATGACAACAATTTAGATAAGATACAATAAGAATAATTGGCAGCTTCAGGCTATTCCATGCCACTTTTAATAAAAATTACATTATCCACGTGAATGAGATCGTAGAAAAACCAACCTGAAATTTACAGTTTTTTATATTTTATGAAGCAGTAAGATTTTATACTATAAACCGATTAAGGGTTCAGCGTCGGTTGAGTTGAGTTCACGTCTGTGTCTTACTATACGTTTTAAAATACCAGTCAATAAATAATAATGAATTTTAAACTATAATGTAGATAATGAGTCTGGTGAATGAATAGTCTTAAATACTTGTTTTAACCGTATAATAATCGACTTTGAAAGTATGGCTACTTTAAAATAGACAACTGATCTGGTTTTTAAATTAATTCCAGCAAAATAGATATTTTATGGAAGCATAAGGTTTATGAAGTTGAAATTCATTTAATGGTAAATTAATGGAACTATATGGGTAAACAGATGTGGAAGTTTAATTGTATTTAATGATTATGGACATGGACAAGTTTACGACAACCAGCATAATTTAACAATAAAGAAAAAAAATATCATTGTTTTAAAATCTTTTAAAAGACATTTTTGTTTGTTTTATTTTTTAAGTAGGTTAGATTACATAAGAAATTGGTGTGTAAAGTTTCTTTTGTGCAACAGAATAATTTAAAGATTGAATGAGGTCAACTTTCAGAAAGTTTGGCAATTATAAAAAGATTTATTGAACATAACTGATCAACTACGCTTGATTTAGATTTAAGAGAAATTATTAAAAATTGCCCATCTTCATTTCTAAAAATTTTGTACAAAGTATGATTTACATAAGGGTGGATTTGTGATACTAATTAAAAAGAGAGATTTTTATGGACTTCATATTCGTTTAAGCAAGTGATCATCTAGCAGTTATAAAAACTTTTTTTTATACTTAAGATATGCTGACGATATTGAACTCTATTTATATATTTTAATGTTGTATGTAAGTATTTTGTTTGAGGATATGGTTCGTTAAAGAAAAGATGTACGTGCATGTAGCAACTGTTATTTAAAAGACCAATTGTTAACGAATATTTCATGTCATTATAAGTTTGATGTTTGATTCTTGTCGTTTCATTTAAACTGAGCTAGCAAGGAAATTAGGACAACACTTTTTTTATTATCATCAGTCACAGTTCACAGGAACGTTTATTGACGACCGACATCAAGCATCTTCAGGCTATAATTCACAGAACTTTTATTGAGCCCAATGTAGGGGCTCATTTTTATGCTACAATCCATAGCTATATATCGTCAGTGTTTTGTTAAAAGGGCGAATTAGCCATTTTTAGCAGAATAGGTTTCGATGTTATTTTGTTATGCAGATGGCTACAGTTGTTATGATCAAACGGCGAATTTTTGTCTCAATCAGAACAGTGAAAATACGAAATTCAAAACAGCTAATATCCATGAAGTAGTTATTATAAAGGGCAAATTTGATATATTTGCCTTTTTTTATGTTTTTGTCAACTACTTGTATACAAATTTAATTTGTGAAAGGACGAATATCCATTATTCGTCTGTAAAGCAAAAAAATACTATTGCTTTACTTTGTACATTTGCCCTTACATAGTATTTTTGATGTAGGGACTAACCTCCTTCAACAGGAAAGTCGGCATGACCTTCTATTTTTCACACTCGTGTAAAATTAAGAGAAGAAAAGTAGAAAGCAAAATAAGCTTACTTTGTAAAAGCCACAATAATAATATTTTGTTATTTCAGTTCTTAGTAACGTTCTTGCATGTCTTGGTAATCAGGGTCTTGTAACCTATACACAGATTATTTGAAATTAATGTGTGTGTGCATGTGTATGCATGTGTGTGTGTGCACATGTGTGTGCATGTGTGTGCACATGTGTGTGCATGTATGTGCATGTGTGTGCATGTGTGTGTATGTGTATGTATGTGTGTGAGCGTGTATTGTGTGTATGTGCGTATGTGTGTGTGGTGTGTGTGTTGTGTGTGTTGTGTGTGTGCATGTGTGTAGTGTGTGTGTGTGATGTGTGTGTATGCATGTGTATATGTATGTGTGTGCATGTGTGTGCATATGTGTATGTACATGTTGGTGTGTGAGTGTGTGGTGTGTGTGTGTTATGTGTGTGGTGTGTATGTGTGTGTGTGGGTGGGTGGGTGCATTGGTGGGTGAGTGCGTGCACATGTGTGTGTGTGGGTGCACATGCATGCATACTTGTTTGCATGCATGTGCAAGCAAGCATGCACATGAGCATATGTGGTCATGCACAAGTGTGTGCATACATGTGTGCATGCATGTGTATAGTATTGACAAGATAGATAACTAATATACAAATTGACAATAAAGCTGCTTAGTAGTTCAAAGTATTATTACAGTGCATGTTTACACTCTTAAAATACAGGTAAGTTTAGTTTTACAATTTATGAATGCTTTTATTGTTCCTGTGAAGTATAATATGATCAATTTGCTTTTAATCCAGTTTTTAGCATGAACATTATTCAGTTGGTGGAATCGGATGCATACAATAAACATTTAAAGATCGAGGACAGAGCACGTAAAATTAAAAATAACTCTGTGCAAAAAGAACTGGAATCAAACCAACACTGCATTCTAAATTTTGACATGCAAACTGTGTTAGAATGCCCTAAAGGGAAAGTTTCGTCAATTTTTTTACAAAGGAAAATTAGCAACATACAATCTAACAATTTACAACATGGTTTCCTATCATGGCACGTGCAACTTATGGACTGAATTAGAAGGCAACCGTGGTTCTAATGAAGTTATCACTTGTGTCTATAATTATATAAAAAGCAGTACAATAGTAAACACTTTGTTTTTATGACTGATAGCTGTGGAGGTCATAATCGTAACCAATTCTTTGAAGCTGCTTGCCTCCACACTGTGCAAAATATACAACATATTGAATCTGTTGACCATGTTTTTCATGAATCAGCCCATTCCCAACAAGAAGGTGATTCAATGCATTCTACAATCAAACGTGCTGCTAAAAATATAACCGTAAATGCTCCAGCTGAATGGATGGTCTGTCAAATGGCAAGGAAGAGTACTTTGCCTTATGAAATAACTGAATACAGTCATGATGATTTTTATTGATTGGAAACAAGTTGATTTAATGATTAATATGAAAAAATCTTCTGAAGGTAATGTAGCATGGTAGATAATGGTTGCAGTTTGAAAAAACTGAACCTAACTATATTCTCTTTTGTTACTACTATGACAAAGAGTTTGAAAATATTTCCCTGTATGCTAGCACACGACACTTAAGACAAAACAGACCTAGATTGGGATGCAATCTACCCAGGACTTATACTACAACATTGTCAATAGTTGTTCCAAATATAACAATCTCTTATCACTTTTCCGCTCAGGTGTTATATCCCAAAATTATCATAATTACTATGAAGCACTTTGACATACAACTGCCACAGGATGATAACGATTCTAAATTTAATGTTTTCTAATATTTTCAATTACAAGTTTAATATAATAAATTTAATTTTAAAAAACTTAATATTAAAATTTTTTTGCCTATTGTATTATAGATATTACACTGCAACTGGCTTTGATTGCTGTTTTGAATACCTGAATTTAAATAACTTAAATACTCCAAACTTGAAGTTAATGATATGCATGAAGGGTAAATATCCCAATTTTTGGTTAAAAAGTCATTTTACAAATATATTTGTTAATGAACTATATGCATCAAATATGGGTAATAGGACCATTATTCATAATTAGTACTAAAAATAAAAAAAAATGGCATAGTGATAAATAGCACAGTAATGTCAAGCGTGAAAAATGATTCTCCTGTAGAATTTGTGAAATGGCTGATTCGTCCTTTTAACAAAACATCGACGATATATATATATATATATATATATATATATATATATATTGATGTGATAAAGAGGTCACGAGAATTCATGGGAACCCAAATTCTATCAATAAATTAATCGTTAAACAATACCATAAAATACCATAAAAAGCATATTTCGTTGCACTCGCGTTATTACAAAAAAGCAGCCCCTTATTTCATTATGTAAAAAACTTTAAGACCTTGTGTAAATAAAGTCTTCTATACTTAATAAAAACGAGTTTTCATTCTAAATGCAAAGCCATTTAGTACATTCACGTAAAAACCATATTAATCTTATTGCGTTTGCAAAGGATAAAAGAGCAATTGTGATTAATTTTTCCGTGTATTATTTAGTAAATCGGTTTCATTTTAAAATAGGTACGTTAGTTATTGAAAACGTAATCCGTTGAATTACTGGAATCCGTGCTTTTATTAGGATGCAAAACAATTGCAAGCTTGAATTATTTATGTAAGTAATTTTCTGTGCATAGAGATGCATTAGAACACGTTTCATTCGCTGTAAAGCGAATACAATCGCATGTACAAAGCCATTAAATTCATTTGCGTTAACAAAAAGCGTAATTTTTCCATGTGTGTATAATATCAAAAATAACACTTTAAGAGTCTTAAATGGAGCCTAAATTCCAGAATCTAAGAGATTAATAGAAACGAATTCGTCAATTTTTACTAAGAAATGTTTTAAAACTATTACATAGCCAATTATGAATAAACGCTATAATCAAGGAACTCGGGCATCTATTAGAAATGTAATAAAATAAAACACAGACAGATCAGAACTAATTTATAAGTTTCCGTGTAATAATAAGATAAAAGGAGACGTAACCATTAACTCTCCATGCATTAGAAAGGATAAACATAAATCAGAAATTTGACACTAATTAATTCGTGCAAATATTGCATCACCAGAGTGTATTATGTTATAAATTAATCAGGAAGGATCTCAAACGATGACGTATAGAGATAATTTTGTATATAAAACGGAACTGGATTAGAACGATTCAGTCGCGTTTGATTCTTTTAAAGCCAAGATTTAAGATTTAAAGATTTGCGAATCGTCATTCATTCTTTCTAAAGCCAAATAACATGTAACATTTAAAGCAGAATTGTATGCTGTAAATTAGTTTACAACACGAAACATAAATTTGAGTAGTTTCAAACATGGAAGTTATCAAATGCAATTATTTGATAAAGCAGCATTTGTTTTGTAAAATATAATGAAGATTGAACGTTCTTCGATACAAGAGCTACTCTTAATTGATGAAAGATAGAAGATGCACTTTTTGATTAAGATTTAAGATGGAAATGGAAAGATTTTAATACCATTAATTATGTTGAAAATGAGTTTTTAATAAGCGCTATATGACCATAAGAATTGCAGGTATAAATTTTAGATTTTTTTTGTTTGTAACTGATAAAAATATTATAATATGGGTAATTTAGATTTAGAATAAGTTCTCATGTTTATTATTTGTGAAGCAGGTAGTTTGGTAGAAGCATTGTGACAATTAAGAAATTATCTGTGAAGAGTTTTTGACCAAACACACTTACAAGCGTGGTAATAAGAGATAGGCAAATTAACTAGCTATTAATTAAAGAGAAATTTGTAACAAGGATTAGGTACGAATTTTTAAGTAACTTGTAGGAATTATTTTCTGAAGGAACTTAAGCTGTAAACTGCTTTATAAATTCTTTTGTATGTAACAAAAATGTTTTTCAATGTATAGATGTGTCTTGAGATTGCTGTTTCATTTTATTTTGTAAATTCCTCAGTAAAATTTCCGTTGAACTAGCCAGGCAAAGCAAAAGAAAAGGAAGGTAAGATAATAATTTCATATTTTCTAGCGCATTCCTCACAAATATAATTCGTTGTGCCTAAGTCCCAGCATTAATTTGGGCTCCCCATCTCAGAGGCGTAACAACAATATTAGCGGCGCTTCATGCAAAGCCATATATAAAAGCCATATATAAAATAAGCTGATGTTTTGTTAATGGCTATATAACTACCCTGTATATATATATATATATATATATATATATATATATATATATATATATATATATATATATATGTATGTAGTCTAATGAGAATTTATTAAATTCCTTTACATAAATGTACATTGCTCAATATCTAAATTTGAACAATATTTATACAGTATTGATATAATAATTTTTTAAATCTTAGAATTTATGGATCAATAAGAAAATATAGTCCCTTTAAATAAATACTAAGCTTTCTTTATTCTTTTCCGGTCAATAGTATGTAACTAAAGAAAACTCATCGAGTTATCTCAGTTTTTTATATAAAGTATTACCAGGTTATTCAAGGAACAAACTCAATTTTATATAAACCATAGCAACAAAAACTGATATTTGTTTGAATTTGTGAGATTTTCTTTCATATTAAAATAAAATATAAGAAACTAAAAAACAATTTCAACAATGAAAACCTAGAGTGGCTCAATTTATCAATGATGCAGTCTTTAAATAAATAAACTGTAAATTGACACTAGCGACTGAAAATGTTATTACCTGAAATAATTATCATTTGTATGGAATATATAAAACAATCTTTGGCGAATGACCTGTTTTAACTGGTTACTTGTGGCAATTGAAATTTTCTGGTTGGTAACTGGCATTGATATCATTACTATCATGGTTATAACCACTAGATACCTTGGTCGGTAGTGTAACTTTGCCTTTCCTTGTTTAATAAATCTGTGACAATACACTACATATACTTTAAACCTATAAATATGGCACAATTAATTTGAATGAAAATAATAATTTAATTTTGTTAGAATTACTTGCAATGGCAAATAAAAACTTTTTACTAGTATATATTATTTTGGAAGAATTTGTTTCAATATTATTTTAAATATACAGGGTGATCCACAACTTCACAGAAATATTATAACTGATGTTTAAGACTGGGTTACAGATTGGTACTTTCGCAAAATATTATTTTTAAAAACTAAAATGAAACCGAATGTTTTCAGGTTACGTATAAAAATAAGGAGATGACTAACCACACGCTCTAATATAAATTCTTTGGCGAGTGACCTACGGTAAAATGTATAGCTATACGACAAGTCTATTGTAAAATTTTATGGTATGGTTTGGTTGTTTAAAGTCTTCAGAACCACAAATTGTTGTGTGTTTTATTATTAGCGGTGCCAATGATACCGACAGACCCTTCAAATAATTTTTGTTTGTTACTTATTAGTAAACTGCATTTTTGAGTATTGACACAAATAATGGGTGTCTTACTTTACAAGTAGCGAGCCAGCAAAACACTATTTTACAAGCTAGTGCAATTCCTTTTCGATGTTGAAGTTGAAAATACCCAATAACCGCAGTCTAAATTTAAAAAGATCAAATGACAATAAGCATTTGTCAGCATACAATCAAATTTGTTGTTTAATGTTTATTCAGTTCCAGCTATATCTTTTGATTTCTGTGAGTTTTAATTTCACAGGAAACATTAAAGATTTTGCTTCAGAAAGTAGCATTTTACAAGCTCGTTACCATAAAGTAAAACGCCCTTGTTTGTATTGAAATTCAAAAAATGCGTTCACTAATTAGTCAGAAATAAACATTATTTGAAATGTCCGTCAGTATCATTGGCACCGCTAATAATAAAACACATCAATTTGTGGTTCAGTAAACCTTAAACCCCAACCCTTCTCTTAAAATTTTACGATAGACTTGTCATATAGCATAAACGTTATACCGAAAGCGCCATCACAAAATTTCAATTAGAGAGTGTGGGTAGTCGCTTCATTATTTTTACACGTATCCTGAAAATATTCGGTTCAATTTTAGTTTTTAAAGAATAATTTTTTTGTGAAAATACCAATCTACGACCCATTCTTAAGCATAAGTTAAAATATTTCTATGAAGTTGTGAATCAACCTGTACAATAATAGATAAAATACCAGTACTGGTTACCAAAGCATTTTAGCATTCAGTTGTTGGCGACTGATAAAATTATAAACATTTAGAACCTTTGCGGTTATAACCAGTAACTCGTTAACAATTTTTTATATTCAGGCTAGAACAGTTTTTATACCAATGAATTGTCTAAAAATATATAGAGACCACTTTTATAAAATCAACTGAATTCTTAAGAATAATAAGTTTTTGACCAGTCAACATCAATTTATTGTTTATTTTATATATTTACTCAAAACCTCATGTGAATATCATCAATTATTATCAATCGATTGTACTACGTTAAGCAGCAACTAAAAAAAATTAATGTACTTACTCATCATTAGAAAGTCTAGCAGAATCAGCAATCTTTTGAATAGTACTTGTCATTTCTAAAATTTTATCGTCCAGCAAACTTACTGGACCAAAACTATCAGCGCTTGAAGTTAAGGAAGAAGAAGTTGAAAGCATTTTTGTTTCTTCTGTAGACAACACATCCTCTTCTAAATTATTTGCAAAAGTTGTGACAGCAGAAACTATAGAATTAAGATTTTTTTCTGGTACAAGCCTTTCAGGCATACAAGTAGTACAAAAATCAGTTGTTGAACAAGACGAATGAACAATTTGCGAATTATAATTATTTTGGTGAGCAGTAATCATTGGTAAAGTAACAGAGGATGTTAGTTTAAGTGAAATGGTAGAAGCAATTGATCTTTCAGTAAGAGGATGAATATTATCTATAGGTGTATCAGTAAATAGCTTTACTGCAGAACTGGAAATATGACCAGCACAAGCATATGGTGATAGTGGTTCAGTCATTGACAATGGATTTGCTTCTGTGGGTGTATCTGTTTTAAAATGTAATTCACATGATTGTTCAATATATGAAACATTACGAGAAGGCACCCACCTATGCATATCCAATAAACCAATTTGTTGAATGCCATCTTGAATTTGTTGCGTTGAAGAAATGTTTATTTTATTAGACTTACAAAATGAACAACCTTCTTTCTTTTTTGTTGCTTCAAGCTTAGCCATTTTAGTTTTCGCTTTAATATAGTTTGAGTCCGTTGTGTTATTAAAGAAATTGTCTGTAATTGTATAATATGATGGAGGATAATTATAGTTGATATCTGCAGAAGTTAATGGTAAGTTACAATCTAACCTAACACTAGGATCTTTCTTAGGGTTATCTAAATAGTCCATGCATGTCCAACGACCACGTTTAAATGGTTGATTAGATTCAATCTTAACTACTTTAAAACGAGTACCTATAGAACGGCTAACAGATGTAGTTATAACACTAGCTTCAACACTTGAAGTACATGTTGTTACCCCATTGGTTTTTATTGTTTTATTAATCGGTCCAGACATATAATTAACTGCATTCACATTATTAGTTCTAGGTGAAGAAACCAATGATTCAACAGATTTTGTTAATGCACGGTCACCAGAAACTGTAGTATTGCATATTAAATTATTATTGTCTTCTGTATCACGAGAACATGTGTCTTCTGATAAACTCGGAGTTTCATTATCAGTTATTCGAGAAATATCATCAGTATGGGATTCGTCAGCAGAGTCGTCCCCAAAATCATGCCGTTGAGTAAAACTAATACCAGTTATTTGAAAAGAAGACGTCGGTGACTGAACTTTCTTATATATGAGAGCACCTGTATTAATACCATCATAATTATTATTATTCAACGAAGCATCTGGGTTTTCTAGCCTAATCGTTTCACTGGTAGTTTTATGAATTACATTATTTGATTTCCTCGATTTTGCAGTAGCTTTTGATTTGAGTTGAAGAGAGCACATATTACACAAAGTACAAAACTTTCCGGTTAAAATTAGTAAAACTAGAAACTATAAAAATCAGCTGTATGTAATGATAACTAATTTCATTATTTGTATATATATCGAATAAACGTTAAACAAAATTTAAATTAAGGAAAAATAAACAAGTTTCATAGTACATTTTGACAATTCTGCCGTGTCTAACATACATGCATACCGGGTACAAGATTGATTATCTTATAGACTATTTAATTACCTATTACGATTAAATTCAACACGAAATTTTAAAACCTGTTGTCTAATTGGGTTGGCAACTGAAACAAAACGACAAGCTGCGCTTTGCCACACTGGAGCTACAAATTCTTTTTGATATAGCTTATGATCATACTTTTAATTTCCACTTACAAAAAATACGTGTCATTGCCGATATTGGCCGTATTTAAAAGAATCCAAAAATTGCAAAAGAAAGGGCCAATGATGATGATTGAAATAGACATGTAAAGGGCTGAACAGAATACAACGCCGTTGTACAGCGTTGGATGTCAATCAAGAGTTAAAAGAACTGTTTTAAATGACTGTACTTACAATGCACGGCGTTTAACGCCGTTCAACGTTAATAGTTGGCAAACTTTCTACTTTTACGGTCGCGAATGTCAAGTACGTTGAACTCATAACCGTACTTTATTACTTTGACTGTTGTACGAGCTTCTGTTGTTAGTATCCTTTTAAAAAACGCAATATTCCAACTAAATTGTTTTATAATATTTATTAACATGGCAACTTTTGAAAAAGAATTGATTGAAGTAGTTCGCAAATATCCAATTATATACGATAAACGGGCTAGTGGTTATAAAAACACTACTTTGAACATACAAAATCCAATTTGATGTAAGTAAAAGTAATCAAATATTAATAAAATGATAACAACTGAGATTATTTCAATTGTTAAAATGAAAGTTGACGGCGTTCATTTTGTGCATCATTTATTTCCTTACGTTGATGCCGTTAAACGGCGTTGTATTCTGTTCAGCCCTTTACCTCAGGTAGAATATTGTTCAAATAAACGTAAATAAGGCTAATGTTGATAAACACTTAGTAATTTTAAGATTGTTAGTAAATTTTGATTGTGCTTAAAATTTACATCGAAAAGATATTGTTTTTGCAAAAGATAAAATGACGTAATGAAAAACGCTAAAGTGACGTTATTTGTTAACCTTGAGATTGGTTACGTTACGGCCGTAAGATGTATGAAGTACGCTTAACCTTTGCCAATAATCATTTGTTTATTTGTTGCTAAAACTATTGCAGTCTCCTCTGATATGCGTGCTAAGTGATTCGTGTTTTTTTTTTAATAATACCGTTTTTAACCTAACCTGGAATACTCTATCATGTATAGCTTGTTTACAAGATAACTACAATTTGGATTGAAAACATATTTCCATGTACGTTATTTGTTAAACGAAACCCTAAAACAACTCATAAGGAGATATTATTTCAAAGACATGAAGGAATTAACCACGGATTTTATTAATCAATGTGAATTATGTGACAAAGCAAAATACGACAGATCACCACCAAAAGTGCCCTTAATGCTAACTAAAACATCCGACAAACCCTTTCAAAAATTATATGCAGACATTTTGGTAGTAGAAGCCCAAAATTTTTCATCGATTGTAGATGCATTCACCAAAGTAGGCCAAGCGATACCCATTACTTCAAAAACAGTATTGATGTAACCCAAGGATTTATACAATACTTCACATTTTATGGTACATAATTAATAACTTTAAATAATGGAAGCGAATTCAGAAACGAAACCATACAAAATACCCTAAAAATTATTAAAATAAATATTCATTTTATAACGGAAAATCACCCAGAATCGAATGGATTAATTGAAAGACTACACTTAACTTTATTAGAACAATTCAAACTTTTAAGATTAACAAATAAGAAAAAACATATCACTAATTTAATGTCACATGCCCTGATTGCTTATAACAACACAATCCATTCTACACAACTAACTTGACACCTTTCGTATTAACCTTAAGACACACACTTCCGCAACCCTTATGAAATACACTATAATAGAAAAGTAGATCAACAGTACGCTAAAGACCACAAGGAAAAATTAAAAATCACTTACAATAACGTCAAAAGTAAATTAGATAACTATAAGGAACGTATTACAAAAACCCGCAATGAAATGCCCGATATAAACAGATTCTCAGTAGGACCAACCGTGTACGAGAGAAATTTTAAAAGTAGACGACACAAAACGGCTCCTAGAAATTTAGGTCCGTTTAAAATCAAAAACATCTCAGATAGAAATGTAGCAGTGGTAGACAACGGAAAAACCACAAGATACATACATATGAATAATTTAAGACACCTTGTAATTTCATATGGACAACCATCACCCTTGCCGTCAACTTCCACCCAGGTAGAACGGACGACAACGAAATAATAATAGAAGACAACGCCGGTATACTACTAGTAAAATTGGGAAGTATGCAAAACACAGTAGACTATTGGACTTTATCACAGAAATTTGATTTAACTGAATTAAAACAAGAATTTTATATAATTAGAGACAATTACAACAGACTGAAAGAATCAATGAACCCAGCCAAATTCGGAAAAGAGTATGGGATAGAAATGCTTAATTACAAAAGCATAATGGAAAATATCCTAAAGAACACAAACGATAAATTCAATTGATTAACACCACCAGACCAAACCAAAAGATAGAAACGAGGAATTATTAATGGATTAGGTAATATATTATAAAAGCCATCACAGTTAATTTAGACAACCAAGATGCTGAGCGATACGACAATGCAATACAAGAATTGATTAACAATCAGAACGACATAAAAGCTATTGTTAAAAACCAAATATCCTTACCTCGATCAACCATAGTAAAATTTAACGATACACTACGAAAATTAGTAAAAAATCAAGACAGTATAACAAATGGAATACTAACTGTTGAAAGTAACATGCAAACCACAATGTAAGGAATGCGAAACCTAATAAGATTTAACACGATATTCAATCAAATGATATCAACCCTTACTGTAATTCAACAAATTTTAGCTACATTAGAAAATGCTGTAACATTTGCTAAATTAAATACACTACATGCTAGTATAATAGTACCACTTGATTTATTAAACGAATTATTAGGAACTTGATTACTTATAACTCATAGTGAACTACCCTTTGAAGTAACAGAATCTAACATACTCGTATTTGAAAAAATAACCATAGTAAAAGGTTATGTAAAGAATTATGAAATTACGTTTTTAATAGGAATTCCCATTGTAGAAATTAATAATTACAATTATTATCATTTATTTGCTTTCCCTATAAATGTTACCAGCCAATATCAAGTTATTATCCCTAAAACCAAGTTCCTTTCTCTAAATGAATATAGGTATGGATCCACAAATGAAAAGTGTAAGGAAATGGCACCCAGTCAATATTAATGTCAATCATTAACGACAACACGCTATTCAAACAGATAGCCCCTGTGAAGTACAATTATTACGATTCTCTAATCATTACGAGAATTGTGTGCCAAAACTAGTACAAGTTACAGACATGAAAATTCAAAAAGTTACGGGCAACAAATAGATTGCTGTATTTCCTCAAGAAGTAATAGCAACCGTCAATTGCAACCAAGACGAAAACAGTTTAGCCTTAATTGAAAGCAAAGTGATCACCATAAAGGAAGATTGCTACTTAAAATTAAAAAGTGAAATTTTTCGAGTATATCAAAACTCAGGAGTGACGAAAAAATTCGCAAATCTACCCGAACTACAGTTCAAGATCCCTTAAACCGAAGACAACGAAATTATAAAAAACAGATGCAACTAGAACATCTAGAACTCGACGGCCTCAGTCAAGCAGTGAAATTAATGGACAATTATAAAGAACATTTAAGTGAGTTAAAAGTGCCAAAGTTATATTACGACAATATACTGTTTGGACAATTTTATTGATTATTGTAATAATTTTATTATCTGTATATTTATTTTACAAAATGTATATTATATATAAGAACAAAGAAATCACAAATGAAACCTTAGGGACAATGAGTTTTCAAAATTAAGTACAACCTTTAATTTTCTTTTAAGTCGGTAGGAGTTACATATCCCCCAAATTAATATGTACAAATTTAAATGCAATTATTATGTCTTTAGAAATAGAATGTTACATTGTATAAATGAAGGTTAAAATATAAAAGGTTAATGAACGCTCATATCAGACATAAGAACGGAAGCAACCACTTTGTATTCCAGACGCAACCTGATACTGCAGGTGTAAGACACAATGAACTATAAGAAAGCAGTTTTTATAATTAAGATTACTAAGAATAAGACATTGTATGTTATCAAGAAATAGCAGACGTGAGATCTGCATTTCCCACAAGATGATGTGAGAGCGGGGATTACATAAATACCCTGAAAAGGCCATGATAGTCAGTAAGTCTCGAACTACATAACTTTAACATTGTTGGTAGTTCAAGCTACTCACTGGTAATTATTAAAACATAACTTTGATTATTTGTTAATTAAAACGTTAATGCACATAACATGCAAGTTATTAAACCATTTTTGTAATTACTGTATAAAAATAGAATTGATGGAAGTGTTTTTGGAAATAAAGATTTTTTAAAAGAAAGTCCAAAACCTATCCTCGCTCCTCATTAAATTACATCTTTCTATAATAAAATTCTAAATACGTCATCTTTTATCGAATTTCGATTACATTCTAGAAGTGTTAGTCATTCACATGATGTAACAGTTAACCGCAATTTCGTGTTTTCTTATCTCTAATGGCCCGTTAGTTTAAACTTATTACGATTATAAAAAAACTTCCAATCCTTTATTGATGAACGAAAGCAACAACCTGTTATCTCTCTCCTTTACGGGCTTCTGTAACATACGGCTATTAAAAATGTTGTCTTATCTTGTTTTATATTCTTTCCAGGTGTTATCGCGTTTTGCAAATCGACGTGCATTTATTCACGGGAAATAAATAGTTGCGTTTTGCTTATTTATAAATGATTTATGGTTTTTAGAACACTCTGGAAAGAATGCTAATAAATGCACTATTTTTTGTTTTGTATTAAATAACGTAGATTGACTGATATTTCTAAAGAAAATAAATGCCTTGTTACGTAACTTTTTAAAATTGAGCGATTCTGCATTAATTTGCATCTACCTTAATTAAAAACGCGAATTTAAACTTTTTTTTATGTTATTCTCAAATTATACCAGCTTAACATGCTCAATAAATACGTGTTAAACTGTCCTGTATCAAAGTTTCCCTCAGTACGTGGAATATATTCTTCACTGCGTTTATAAATTCTTAGAAATGTTTGCTTTCGTAACACCACTTCTAAAAGCTAGAAGCTCGTCGTATCAATTCCCTGTAACACATTTTAACAGCAGCTTGTTATTTCCAATAGTTATTCATTGAAAGTAGCAAACAGTTTGCAGGTCGCTTAAACCACTTCCAATAGGTTCTTTGAAAGATTGAAACTTCTCGCTCATTCAAATACTTCGATTGGGTTAGTTTTCTTGCTCGTTCACTGTAAAATTCTATTTTGTTATCTGTACGTGTTCGGTCGCTCATGTTTTATGGATAATAAAATCGGTCTGCGAAGTAAGTCATTCGTGAATCCCAGCAGCGTGGATCGATAATAATACAAACCTCTATATATTTCTAAAAGACAAGCAACTGATTTTTCTTGGCCGTATGCCTGGTTGCTTACTTGCTTAGATGTTTTAAAATATATTTTACTTTTCCATGTGAACAACGAAATTCCATAAAATTAACTATCGTAGTTTGCCTTCTTTATTACTTGTATTCTAGGAATGTTTTGTTGTTGTATGGAATATATATTTTTGCTTGCTTTCGCAGAACATTTCACATTCTATTGCTGGGAATCGTTTTATGTTGCGCATTCCTGTTGTTCTCAAAATTGTACAAATATAAATTCAACTTTTAAAAGGCTTTTTACTCATTGGAACTTTCTTACATATTCGACACTTCAGTTATACAACGTCCTTTGTGCGTTGTAAAGTCGCAGTTTTAAAATGCGTTTTGTACATAGTGCGCTAGTATAGTTAAGTTGTTGGTTCCAGCACCCAGCCATAGATAATTGCAGCCTGCATTTTCTTATCCTAAGATGGTACCAGAGAGAAGATAGCTTAAGATACAGTGTATTTTTCTGTTAGCTTTATTTGTATTGCAGTTTTGGAAGATAGACATTTCTTTTTGGTCGATTCCGTAATAAACTGCAGACCGTACGTTCCTAAATTCTCGCTCACAATGCACGTACAATTATGCAATAATTATTAAAGCTTGCATTAGAGCACTTATTACTCTTTCCTTTTTTGTGTAAATTAATGTTAACGTCAACAACTTGCTGGTTAATACTTGTTTACGCTATTTAAAATTTAATGATACGTTCTCAAATCTTACGAAGTGCACTTCCCAAAACAGATGCTACTGTGTTATTTCTTACGTGTATACTGTATTATTTCTTGTACACATTTAGGGCTGGAACATGTAGGTATTCTTGCATGTACATATATGTATCTATTATTTAAATAATAAGATTTCATTCTTAATACTTTAAAATGTTTAGGTTAATACTGTAGTATATGTAAATTGACGCTTTGTTTACAGTACGTTATAGCGAACGATAACGTAAATGTGTGTTTTTGACTTTGGTAAATATTCTTTTGGGACTATGCTTTACTTACACGTTGTAATATAGTTTTTTACTGAGGTTTCAAATTTTTTTCTATATCACTCACCCCACTTTACGACGTTTTTGAGCTAGCCAGAACTCTAATTCTTTTGGAGTTCGATACTATCATTCTCTCCCTATTTTGTTGCTGTATTTGGTGTAAGCGATTTCCTTTCCTTACTTTGTTGCTTTTTTCTTGTCTGCACGGAATACCGTAACATAAAAGTTTGGCGTACTTGACGTGAGGCTACAATTTTCGAAACCACTTTTTACTTAATGTTCGCTACTACTTTAGAGACCTTTTTTTAATTTAATGTGTGTTACTAGCTTTTAATGCTTTCTGTTGTTCTTAAAAATTGCTCTATTTCTTTGGACCCGAATTTTCTGTACATACATCGTTTCGTCGTGATAAAAATTTTTCTTTGGTGTGTTCGTTTTATTGTTCCTTGTCCGTTATGTGGTGATTTACTGTAAATTTTTCTCTTTGCGGAGTTACCAAAATTGTGCTTTCGCTGGAAATTCGAGTTTTTAAAAATACTGGCGCCCTATTTCTATTCCTTGATTCTATTTTGTTGCTCCAATTCTATTGGTGTACTTAGATTCTATTTTGTAAGTCCTACCAAGTTTTTCTGGTTCTTTTGAATTTCAATTTTTTTTTCGGGTATAATTTAACTTCTGCGGGCTTCGTTATTCTTTTACTGAGTTAAAATGAATGTTTGTCGCATACATGTAAAACATTTACGCGAAACCGAGCTCCAGTATGAGTTATTTTCTTGTGGTTTTGATTATAAGGTCTATGGATATGAACTCCAGAGATGCATAAAGGGTGCTTTTTACATACAACGCGATGGGGAACTCTTTTTATCCTTCACCCCGCACCCATTGTATTCTTTTACGCTACCGACCTTGCAGCAGTCACAACTTCTGTACAAGAGCTTCAACAAACCCGTAATAAATTTAATGGTGACAAATCTTTACTTGCGTTCAAACGCATTAGTTCGCTGTTGGTCCACACGGATCGTCGCTATAGTGAGATACTTACACCAGACGCAGAGCGCCGAAATCATAGGAAATTACTTTATACTTTGGACGATCTTCGTATTTCTTTCCAAACCAAAATAGAAAATTTCCGTCCCGTTACTACTTCGGCAGCTACTTCTGATCCTACTCACACCTTTAATGCCGATCCGTATTCTTCTTATAAGTCTGTTACGATTGAGAACAATATTTTTACTTCACATGACCGAACTGTTGACATTCCTCCTACACCTACAGATATAACAAATATTCCTTCGGTAATTTCTACTGTTCCTATTCCTATGTCTACCTCTAACCGTCAGGTCAAATGCTTCAATTGCGACAAACCTGGTCATGTGTTGACACGTTGTAATTGTCTTCATGTACTCCATTGTTATGGTTGCGGATATAAGGGGAGTTATTCATCGCAATTTTTCGAAAGGTTACTCTACTACTAATAGGTCTTCGAATAATAGTCCGAATTCTGTCCTCAGCTCTAGAAGCCAAATTTCCTGTTTCTATTTTTACGTTCACTTCGGTACCTCATCCAGGTCATCCTACTACCACCAAGACATACCCTTCTTTAACAGATATGGTTTTGGTTAAAACTTCTTCCGTCTCTAGTTCTACGTCTCCCTTTGTACCTCCCTCTTCTGGTCGTAATATCATCACATCATATCTTTTTCAGCCATATGAGCCTTCGAGCTGTAATATTAATTTCTACGGGTACCACGTCCCTACTTACGGAACACCTTCTAATAATAACCGAATTTCTTCTGTCCTTAGTTCTTCGAACGATAATCAAAAAGACCCTACGTATTTACTTCCACCTCAGCCTGTACCTCTTCCACCATTAGAATCCCTATTTCAGATTAGTGACTTACAAGGAGCAACTCAAGCGTTTGTTCCTGCTTTCTTAAATGATTCTACCTAAGAAATTCATGTCGTGTCTGCAATCACAGATGTAGCTAAAGCGACGATAACTTCTAATACTGATAGAGAAAGTCCCGTTGAAGTTGGTGAACCTGTTTTTATAATGCCTGTTGCTGTTATCAAAATTTTAGCTGTTTTTGTTTTTTACCTGCTGCTGTTGAGGAAGCATTTCCTATTATCGATGAAGTTATACCTGCTTCTACTCCTTTACCTAACGTTGTTGAAATTCTGCCTGCTTTTACTTCTTTACCTAATGTTGACATAATTCTACTTGATTCTACTCCTTTACCTAAGATTGATGAAATTATATCTCATTCTATTCCTTTATGTAATGTTGATGAAATTTTACCAGGTTCTGTTTTTTTTTCTAATGTTCCTGAAGTTCTACTTGATTCCGGTCCTTTATCCAATGTAGCTGAAGTGTTCTCTGATTCTGTTCCTTTTGGTAATGTTGATACTGTTACAGTCAATACTGTCCCCTTTTCTAATGTTGGTGCTCCTACGATGAATACTAAAAACAAACGGCTTTCTTCTATAACGTGTAATGACTTTAAACCACAACAACCACAACTACCTCCACAATCGCCACCACCTCCTCAAACGCGTGCTACAACTACTATACCCCCTGTTAATGCTGTTTTGCGGAAAACTGCCCAGCCAATGCTACCCACTGCTCCGGTAACTCAACCCACGAAACCAGTTAACAAAAGAAATAAGAGACAGAAAATATTCCATGCTGGTTCAGAACCAGAAAGTGTAGGTCAGCATAATCCTAATACACACACACACACACACACACAAACACACACACACACACACATACACACACACACACACACACACACACACACACACACACACACACACACATTTGGTGCTGCTTTCTTATGGTTTTTAGTTTTAGTTTTACTTTTCCGTTTCTTTCGATCCACTTTCCTTTTCCTCTCCTTCTGCTGGTTTTCTTACTGTTAGTCCTCATATGGACTTTATGAAATTTTTTGATTCACTTCCTGTGGTAGGTGCTTTCTAGACGTTTTCTTTTCTTCGGAGACCGCGACTTAGTCGACTTTCGGCTTAGTTTGGTATTCTTTTCTTGGGTTATTCGTTTAATGCCATTCTTTGTTACCGCAGCTTGAAGTATCTTAATTTTTTCTATCTAGCATTCTTGTAGTTCCTTTGTTTATTTTGAGGCTTGACGGATATTTTCTCGTTTTGGTTTGTACTGTTGGTTTTCCTACTTGTTCCTTTTCTTGCTTTTTGGTTTTGTCGCGAAAAACCAATTTCTTTTCATGAGGTTGAAAACTTTACTATTTCCTTAGTAGTTTCAGTGTTAAGCCATTCCATCTTTGTCCTCGATTATTGCTACCTTTTACTTTTCCTTTTCCTACGTCCTTTATACTTCTTGATTTGATCCGGTATACTTGTCCTTTGAGTCGATTAAAAATTCTTTAGTTGATTTGTTATTGTTTTTTGTAGTTTTCTTAAGCGAATTTTCTTTTGGTTTATCCTATTAGTGTGTACTGGCCTTTCCAGCCGGATATAAGTTAAATCTTTTTGGTTATTTTGTTTTTCCTTGAGCTTTCTCAAACAAATTTTCGTTTACTTTATGGTATTACTCTACTGTCTGCTCCATTGCTTCTGCTTCCTACCCCGACCTTTTAATTTTGCTATTTTCCTTTCAATACTACTAACGTCATGATGCCCATAAACAAGCCAAAAGCAAAGGACTTCTTTCAATTTATACATGCACCAATCAATCAAAGGTCCGGTATACCTTCTCTCCAAAAATGAATTTTTTAATTCAATCTTCAAAAACGTCTGCTTATTACCAAATTTCTCAAAAATACTATCAACCGAAGTTGAACAATTAAACTTTTTATTATAAGATTGATTTATACCTTTCATATTTGAATTTAATTTCTTATAAACATTGCTTCTTTTTATAACCATTACATGATTTACAAAATAGGTACTTGATTTCTCACAGATATCCTAAAATTTTCTTTCCTTATTTAAATTTTCATTATTTTCGTTCACTCTATTTTTAATCTCATCTTTTTCATCTTCTTCGTAACTTGCGAAAATATTCAGATCTTCATTTTTCAACTCCCCATTTTCAAGATATTCGAACGATAACTCTACTTCATCTTGTACATTACCCGGATCCTCTGTGCACTTAAACTTTTCTTCACTTACTTCTTCCTGTACCTCTTTTACTTTTTCTTCTGTTTCATTAACTTCTTCTTTAACTTCACTTACTTCTTTATTTCCTTCATTTACGTCTTCGTATACTTCACATAAATTCAAACAAATATAAAATATTCTTCACCACATATAATTCTCTTCTTCTTCTCATCTATTACCAACTTTAACTTATCAATCAGATCTATTCCCATAATCACCTCAATCCTTAATCCTGGTACTATTGTGAATTCTTGTTGGAATTTTATCTTGTCTAATTCACATTTTAGGATCGCCATACTATTTATACTTGCAAACTTTCTGTTGTTTGGTGCTACTAAGTTACGTTTCCTTATGGGCATTAACCCATTATTTAATTTTTTATGTTGTTTTTAATAAAATTCTCCGAAATTAGTGATGCTTCAGCTCCCGTATCTATAAGTACTTTGATAATTTTATCTTCTACGTTTATATTTAACATGGGTAATAAGTTTTTGTTTATATTTTCTTTATTTTCTAAATCAAATTTTATAAATTCTCATTCATGTTGATGCTGGTTAATTTGTAAAATGCGCTCGGTTTGCCTTTCACTGAAAATCCTACCTTGCCGTTGAAGGTCCTGGTTTGTTCACCATCTCCGCATATGTCCTATTATTGCTTGTGCCATCTGTCTGTGAATTTTCACTGGTTTCTCTTTCTTGGATTACGGTTCTATGGTTCTATGGTACGAGATTTATTGTTCTCTCTTCGCTTGTCTCTCATGATTGCATTATTTTGACTTCAATTGCTTCTTCGTACATTTCCCCTATCGAATATTTTGCCGTGGTACCTTTCTTGTCCATTACTTCTTTGAAATCTAAAGGAATTTATGGGCTGGCTCCTTGGTATGATCCATATCCTCCGTGGTTAACCTATCTCATTATACCATTGAAGGTATTTCGAAAATACATCTCTATCTCCAATATTTTGCAAGACGTTGCATTGCCTTACTTCTGTTTCGAAATGTCCCGCTAAATATTTGATAATCTGCTTATCTTCTAAAAGAGAATCAAGTTGTTTGGCAACATTAAATTTCTTTATGACATACAACTCTCTTGTCATGCCAGAATCACTGCTGTACTAGCTCATAAGTAAATTGTCGCTAACTTTAAATTGCTGGTTATTACCCCCAAAAGTGTTTTAAAAATTTAACTTCAAAGTCTTTAAAAGAGTTAACTCACTTTCAATCAGTCCAAATTTTTGCATTACCTTTTAACATGGAGCATACGATATTTAACTTAGTTTGTTCGTCCCAACTGCCATGTGTTAAAGTTTTCAGGTTATTTAAAAATATCTTAGGGTTATGTTTGCTATCCCCATAAAATTGATGTTCCAACAGAACACTGGTTGGACTCCATCTCATAGATTCTTCAACATGAATATTTTTAACTCTATCTTCTAGATTGCCAAACTTATTTTCAAAATTTCCTGTCTTTTCTAAATATTGTAAAACCAGTTTGACAACTCTCTTTGATTTCGTTTACTCTTTGATCTAAATTTTTAATTTTTTCGTTTATTTATTTTTCACGGGCTTTCTGATTTGCTTTTATTTGCACAATTTTTTCTGTCATATCATCCATATCTTCTACAATCTGTACCACTTTTCCTCTAACCTCAAATATAATTTCCTCCATGATTTTGTTAGTTTCTTTTCAGTCTGACGTTATCTTGTTACCAGGGCTGCGTCGACTATGTGGCGAATGTGTGCAAAAAACACAGGCGGCCAAATGAAATGGCGGCGAAACGGCTAGATTAAGATTTCAACTACTTCGGTACGAACAACCATAAACAACATAAATTATGTTATTTGTCGATGTAGACGCCGGCACGTGTACATACTAAAAAGCGGGTACCGGTAGGTACCAAAACAAAGGTAGAAGTAGCAAAATCCGTAGTTTTATTCCTCTTTCTTCCGCTAATTGAACAAAAATCAATCATTTTAAATTTTAAATATATAATTAAGTAACTTTATTGGCGAGTTTCTACTTTAGATATTTAGGATGGTTAGAACAAGATTTATTTTAGAACAAAGAAGAAGCCTCATCCCCTGAATTCAATAAAAGTAATGTATTTAGCTAATAATGTGTACCTGTCGATTCCTTTTCTGTTCTTCTATTGTGTATTTAAAAGAGAACCTATACATTTTAGTATGTTTATATAAAGTCAGTTGTGTTGTTTCAATGTACCCTTACACCAGTTTTAAGATTTATTTAAGAATTTCCTAGAATATGTTAATATTGACCAATTTCTTGGTAGTTGTAAGGTAAAAGTATTCTGTTAACAGATAGTTTGAACACAGTTGCTTTGCTGCTTGCTAGTATTCAAGTTTACAGTTAGTTGAAAAGAACTCACCAAAGGAAGTCAATGTTAATTGTTCAGTTTATTGGTCTTCATTTTTCAGTTTAGTATTGAGAAAAGTGCAGTGATTTAAAAGTGAATGTTGGGCGCCACTAAATTATGTTATGAATATTACGAAATAAACTGCTCAAACGTTGGGAGTCACTAAATTAATGCTGTGAATATTGGGGTACAGCCACTCTGACCAGTAAAGATGCAATGACTATAAATTATAAAGACAAACTGATATGGTATGGATTCTTGCCTTAATGTGCACATTTTCTGTTGCTAGCTCAGTGATAAATATGATGTGTTACAAAAATTAATCAATGTTTTTCTTGGGATCGATTTTCCACACTTGGAATGGAGTAATTGAAGCAAACTGTCAGACCTGGTAAATGTATTTATGAAAGGTTTAGAAAAGAAAATAAATTTACCAACTAGAAAATATTGTAATTAATATGCCTACACGAGACTCTTCTATCCTGTCACAACTGTAGAGTACAATCTTTTTAATATGTATCACCTATTTCCATAGACATGGTAATAGTAATCTGTAGCATGCAAAGCAAAATACCTTGGTATAAGAATGGCATAATAATACATTGTAACGATTTTATTTTCTGTCATTATATCTACAGATATTTAACCTATTTAATTTATTAATAACCAACTTAATGCATCATGATGCTACACAATCTAAGAAATACATACTACATATTGTCAAATACAATATTAGCTTTCAATTCGAAAGTGTAAAATTTTAAATTATGCGGTGACAAAAGATACTTTTTGTTAGTGTCATCCTTAGAGCTCCCTCTGTTAGATGATTGTAGTATTAAGCTTGTTGTCAGGCGGTAAACCGCGTGATATTATCACTTCCAATACAGCTGTCGTCAGAAGAGGTCAATTGTTCCTTGAACGCAAGGACGATGACGTTTATTCAGTCCACGTGTTGGAAGCACACGAGAATTAAATTGTTCTCATGATATGATATCGTTTCGGCGACGCGCACTTTTGTTGTCCACCCTTGCTGGAAGTAGCTCGCAGATGACGAGACGTTATTTTGTTTGAAGGGCCTTGGGTTAACAGTAAGTAGTACTGAATAGATAATCTTAATAAATAAATATTTTTTAGTGCAACTTTCAGTTGACATGAAACTTTTAGTTAAAATGAAATTTTAGTTAACATGCAATTTTAGTTAACATATAACGTAGGAAAACTTAGAAAAATTTAGAAATGAAATTTATCAGTATTTAGTGAAGTTTAACCTTTGTACGAATGTCGATTTGGCGTGCATCAATTATTTAATATGGACGCTGTGATGCTGTTTGGAATTTCAGTATGCAGCTAATTTGGTTGTAGGAATTGGACATTCCTGTATTTAAGTGCTGACGCTAGCGAATTATAAATCATCAATTATAATTCCGGGTATGGTCCATATTGCCTAGCAGGTATTTTTCCATCGGATGAACATCTGGTATGTAAATTACTTTCATATATGTCAGCTGTAGCATGGATATAGCAGACAAATAATTTTTTTGTTTGATCACGTAACCTGAACTTCAAGTTCGTTAGGTGAATGACAGACTATTTATTTTTCAAATTAAGCAACAGAAACCTGTTAATTTTCACTTTAAATCTTTTTATTAAATTAAGCAACAGGAAACTGTAAATTTTCACTTTAAATCTTTTTATTAATACAGTTAATATACTGAAGATGTCATTATGAGATAAGAAAAGTTAAATTCTATATTTTATAAAAATGGGTTTAATTATTTGAAACATAATTTACTCAAATCTTAGAAATTAAATTTTTACATTTCATATTTCACTAATTGCTAAGTGGAATATTTTTGTGAGGTTAATTAGTACTACTCAAACCAACCGAAATTGTTACATATAGTTAAATATTCAGAAATGAAACTTATGCTTACTCATTTTTAAATAAATTTTGCTAGACATTTCTAATAGAAATGACCATGTTTTAACTGTGAGAAGTACTTATGTACATATCTTTCAATAATTTAATTTGATCAAACTTATATTAAAGAAAAAAGATGTCTTGTAGATAACATGCTAAATACTGAAGGAATAGATTTTTATTTTGGTCAAGACTATTCTTTTTAATTGGAATGAATGAAGGTTGAGTAGAATTAATTTTTAAATTTTGGGTATAAATGCACAAACAGTGCTATCTTTGTTTTAATCTGTTCACAGGTGTAGCAGTGCATCTATAAAGATCAAAGTCGAGCCATAAGGTAAGAAACTTTAGGGATTGTGTTGCAATAATATATTGTATAGCGGTAATTAAATCAAGGTTTCCGCATTCGTCTTGTACAAGGGACTTAAGTAAGGTCTTCTTCGTATAGAAAAATTCGGTGGCACCATATTCTTTACATTTTTGGTCGCAGTCCAACCCCGACCCACAGCTCATGTTCTACCCAGAGCAAATAGTTCGACTAGCCGCTTAGCCTTTTGAGGTTTCCTCATCTACGAGCCATTTTCCACCGAAACTTGCCGTGGGCTCTATACACTTACTGGAAATCCTCGTAAAACTTTCTTGTGCCTTTCAGCTGGTCACATAGAAAAAGCTAATATGAAAAATCCCTTTATATAACTGAAAAGGATATAACATTATAGAAATATTATACACTATTCATTTAGCTGAAATTTATAATGGTAGACGTAAAAATATTGACAATACTTCAGTTACAAGCATTTTTATTCATCCAACTATTGTGTATTTTACAGAAATCTAGAAATTTCCTTCTTTCTTAACACATTCTTTACAAGTAAGTTCTGGGATGTTTAGCCTTTTGCTACTCTTATTTCAGAAAATACTCCTTTATCTTCTTTACTATCTTGATCTTATAATACACTGTTTTAAGCTTACCTCTTTAATCTGAAATATCTCATTTGGCTACTTTGGTGTGTAACCTTTTTGAAAGACTTCTCTGAATAGATTTATCCTCATGCTGCCTTTAATTTAATATCTCTATATTTTGATTACAAGTTTATAATTTATAAATAATTTTTAAAAAATTAATTTTTCATTATATTTAGCTTCTTTTGCAGTTTTATCCCCATAGTGCAGTGAACTATATTACTGTATGGTTTCTCAATATCACATAAAATTTTTATCCAGTTGTAGGAACCATTCAGAAAACCAATACCACCTTATTCCCCTAGATCCATACTTCACAATGGAAGTTTTCCTTCTCTACATTAAGGATTGAAAATTTCTTATAATAGACTTTTCATAAATTAGATTGCAAGTTCCACCAATGTCTAATTGCAGGGTAGAACCTTTCAATAGCAAATCAGCACATTTCACCTATACTATTTAAAATTTTTTAACAATTTAACTAATTGTCAGTTTTCAATTATATAAATACGGTAATTCAAATCAGTGGAAACAAAAGTTAGTAGGTTGAAATTTAAAGGTGTAATTAAAAAATAAGTTTTATCAGGTTATAATGTAGAGGTACTAAATAATACATAAGGTTTGCAGCACCTGAGCTTCTGCATTTCTGTTGAAGGGCTTTAAGGGCGCGATCGGATGTATGGTTGGCTGCCTAAAATCCATCAAAAAACAGGTTATTCTGTTTGGTAAATAACTTTTGTTGGATTGAAAATATGCAAAATGTAACTTCACCATTAGACTCACAAAACTTTGTACTTTCTAACGAAGGTTTGTTTTTTTTTCTAAAGTGGAGTAATAAGCAGGAAATAGCTGTTAAAAGTAATGGTAAAAATTCACTTACTTTATTTTAGTTACTATATCTAACAGAATCAATTTGTATATAAAAAAAAGCATTTGTTGGATAGCAGAATACATATATAATCGTTCTGTTAAAAAAATTTCAAAAATATTGATCATGATAGCCGTAGTGTACTGAATGGATTTTATTGAATTATTACATTAATTGTACGTCATTTTAATAGAAATTGTTCACGACTTCCTCCAAAGATGGCACTGTTAATGATGTGTACAATAAGGTTTAAAACCAGAATATTTCAAATTGAATTATTTTGGACTTTGTTTTTGTCGCATTGAAATGAAGTAAACTAATAATATATGGTGAATTACCTTTTGATAAGTGTAATATAATAATGATTGGATTAATTGCGAATATTTATGAAGCCAAAAATGATATAACCTCAACATCCATGGTTGTTTATAACAGTTTATAAACTTCCATGTTTATGTTTACAAGCGATAAGTAAATTATTACAGCAGTGTTACTTTGGGAAACTTATACTATGTTATAATAGTTTTTAAAAAAAGGGTAGTGTGCCGTATCCCAAAACGTAACTAGAAATTCTACAATATTCAATGTAAGCAAAATATTGCTTCAGTTAGCAAAAGTGAAGTTTATTAAAATATCTTAGTGGAACCATCACACGGAATTAGGATACATATTGTTACAAATTAGGCTACACCTTTGGTACTCAGCAAAATGATTTACAAATTTGAACGATCTGGGGGGAGGACGTTCACAAAAAACAATAATTATTCCTACATCATTTTACACTTCACTTTGGGGAAGTTCATTGTCTTGTGTATCTTCACCAGGGGTCTGCAATGGTATTATATTTTCGATTTGAAAAGTGTCAAAATCAACTTTAAATACATAGGCAACTTATTAGTCTTCCCATTCTTTACCCCCACGTAGCAGACTTCCGTCATTTTTTGGTCATACAAGGTTCACATATAACGTCAAATAGATGTGATAATGACGTCATTTTCTCAAATTGTGCAGTCGACACAAAATTATTATAATAAATAATAAGCTTCAAAACTCCCACTAATCATGAAATATATATATTAAGCTAAATTAAAAATAAAAGCGTAAAAGTTTGTTTAGGATTAAACGAATTACAAAACTAGACCTATCTTTAGGTGATTAAAAATAAACCATAAAAGAATTCCTTTTTGGTTTATTCTGTCAAAAAATAGCTATTTTGTTACATTAAATTGCTTTGTCAAAAACGAGTAAACGTTTATTTCAATAAATATTTCATAACTAATAGAATATTTGGGGTCTTCGGTTTAATATCTTTCATCAAATGCTAATATCGAAGAAAGTATTTCCAATACAAAAAACTTTGACTTGTTACCTGTAAAGTGTGCTTTATTAAAACAAAGTTATTACAAATGTTTTATTTTTAATGAATAACTAACAAAATAAAAATAGGTTCAATTGTTGTAATATTTACACTAATGTGTATATAGGTATTTTTAACCGTTAAATCATTACCAACCAAAAATTTAAAAGGAACACTGTTTTACACCATACGTAGCAATGTAAATGATATAAAACTATCGGTATAAAGAGGGAATAACAGGCATTTGTAAATATTTGTTAAACCCCATATTTTAAGTTCAATACATAAATGTTTAATAATAAATATACCAACAGCTTTCGAATTGAAATTGACTTTATTGTTGTTAATATTACATTCAATATTAGTATATAAGACATATTTGCAGGTCCATGCAGGCGAAGTTTAGTCATAGACTACTTTTACACCACTACATATCTCTACAAGAAAAATTAGTGAAACAAATGAATAATTACACAACAATTGAAAAATATACAATTAGGCTATGTTCCTGCTTATCCAAATGATTTGTTTACAAGAGTAGCACATTCACACGTCTTACTGCTTCGACATACTCGCGATATTGCAAAACGAGTCATTTAATATCTTCCAACCACAAATGCATTAGTTTCAGAATTAATAATATATTGTGTATTTGAACGATAGTATTATCGTTCATCATAAAGTACGAGTCAGAATACAATATGAACAAATAATAAATGTATAGCCTTTGCAAATAATTTTTTGAATTGGGAGCAGGTAGACCTCTCACGTAGTAATGGACCAGAATAATGAATATATATGAATTGTGAATGATCATCAGATGAACAGTTGGTAGTACTTGCAGTATTAATTTCTTCTACAGACCACCTGTTGTAATGGCTTATGTGGACATTTTACTAATTTTTTTTGTAGACTGAATATTGATCTAATGGATCATACTTTTCTACATCTTTACTCAAACGACACAATGTGTGGATATTGTACGCAAAACATTCTTTGCCATAAAAATTTCACAATGTTTCACAAAATCTGTAAGAAGTGAATTATTAGCTAATTGGGAACCAAATATTTGAATGTGAGAACTTGGAAATAAGGGTATGCTATCAATATTGAAACTCGGTTTGATTTCTTTATCAGGAAATACACTATTTAATGAGATGTGCGGCAATAAATTTACTACTCCTAATTGACCAATATCCTTATTTATTGAGTAGTATGAGTTTTTAACAAAGTTTTACAGTCCAGAGGTCGGATAAATGGTATGCAGATACAATTCGCAACAACTTGGTAGTAGCTGAGTGGGATTTGTTACGATCAGTTACCCAATTGCTTAATTTCATAGATAAATTAGTTTTAGAGACATTAAGAGTATGTTAGCAATCCTGGGTAAAGCTATTTGGGAAACTAGATTCATCGTTCGACTCACTATTATATACAAACTCTTGTAGTGTAACCGACCTGAAGGCTGACCCAAACGCTCTCTATAAATGGTACACCGGGCTCCATGATCTAACATCTAGTGGCAGTGGCTCGACGACTCCTACGTTGTGTTGTTATAATGTAACCTAAACTCACACTGGGAAGATGGCGTTAAGGCGGGAAGGTTTGAAATAAAACTACAGTATTTTCCTAACTTTACGTTTAATCAAAAGAATAACCACTAAATAGGCCATTCGCATGGAAAAAAAATGACATTTAAAGCAAACAGTGCCGTACTCAACCTGGGTGATTGAGGAAAGACCACGGCAGAGAAAACCCCAACCTGCCCTCACACTTCCAACTGCATTTAGCACGTCTCGACAAGGACGGGTAACGTACAAGTACCCAGATCACCAACATTGAATTTAATGGGATGTTAACTGTTACCCAGACATACCACACATGACAACTGAAGAAACGTTACTGTAAACCAGCTAGTCTTTTCTGGTAGGTACCGAGGTTGGATAATCAATACTACCCAGCTAAAGTTGAAGAGGGGGGGCACCAGGAAGATAAAATCTGCCTTGACTACCAATGTTCCTCCTCGCACGGACATAAAATGTTAGTAATATTCAACAAGGTTCGATCATTCGCACCCACATACATACATTAACAGTTTCCAGCCCGTGTTACAAAATATTTCACAAAGGCTAACCAACTTCCTATTATTTGCAAAAGGGTACACTACAAGTACATTGACAAGACAACATGAATCACTAAAATGAACCTATGGTATGATTGCGCTTAGTTAAAAGGCGCTAGCTATTTAATAGATTATCTCCAACATAGTCATAAACGCAAACGCGTAGGCACGTCAAGGTCGATCATACCCAGAGGTTCAATTCAATTACATCACAACAATTATCACAAATGTTAAATACTAGTTAATTATATAGGAACATCGGCTAGATAATAGGATATACAAAATAACTAACAATATAATTAACTTTAAACCGAGATATGAGCGATGCAGTGGAATATGTGGTTAATAAGCTAAAATAAAACAATTACACATGATAAAATGACAAATGAAACATAAAAATATCAAACATTATTAAATAAGTTGACAGCAAATACATGCCAAAATTCTATAGCACAAATACAGTCCCAGAGTTAGACACTAAATGTTTATATAAATGCATGTTAGTTAAATATATGAAACCTAGTAAGCGAACGTAAAAAAATATTCATTCTGATAGCATCAGTTAAAACGTACCTTTTAAAATTTAAACACATCCTAGCATTACAAGTTCTAACTAAAAAAAAATACACAACAATTTTGTGGTGAATTCAAGTTCTATCTTAAAACCAAAATAAATATAACATAGAAATATAACACTGTTCATATTCAAACTTGCCTAATAATTTGATTCAATACAATGTCAGTATTTATCATTAATTGTCGTAAAATTACAGTAATTATTATTATTACGTACTCAACAGGAATAATCCAACTATAGAGTAACGATACATACAGATATTTTATAATAAATATCTATAGTACTAACTAGAATATTACAACAAGTTAATTAACATGCTACTTAACTCCTTGCAAGACAGCCCAAAAATATCACACTGATTTGCTATATTATTGTACAACCTACACATTGTGTATAGTGGTGAATTAATCGAAAGATTTGTCCTAGGGGTTTCTGCTAGATAAAAGGTACTAGGTAACCGAGTGGGGTAAGTCGGAACATATATGCTAATGTACTGTAAAACATGTGAGTTATCTACCTTCCCATGTACTAGTTTATGCAGGTAAAATACGGCGTTTACATTTTCTCTGGATTCCAATGTTTGTAAGTTAAACAATCCCAGTAAGTTCTTTTTTGACATATTCCAGTCATAATGCCCTGTTGATTTATAGTAAAAAAAAGTAACTCTGCAATTGATTCTGCAATAAGTGCAACGCAATTGTAGTTTCAACTCTAAATCTAAAATCACATTCATTTATACATAAAACAACCGGCATCAAATTCTAAGCCAAAAGCAACAGGTAACACATAAATATTCCCTTCAATGGTTAAATAACTAATGGTTTTACAATAAATACCAACATCATATTCAATACAATGCTCCGACTGTCGACTCGATCGACCGTCTCGACATATGCACCTTCTGATACTGTAAATTCTGACGTCACGAAATGCATTCAGAAGCCTGCAAGTGATTACTGAGCTACTCTAACAAATACCTTCGAATATCGAAATGTACACTATAATATTTGTAATAATTATCAACCAATGAGAAATCGACTTAAAAAGAGTACAGGTTACTTCATTCGCCCTTTTGAAGAAGTTTCGAACGAAAATCATGAGGCTGGACATCTTCAGCACTCCTTTAAATAGAAATATATTAGCATGCCCCTTAACGTCAAACCAACCAATAGCTAACTGGGAGTTCTCTATAAAAACCCAGGACACAACGAAGTTATAACTGACAGTGTAAGGATATCAGAATTGAAACACCAAGAACTATCATAGGCAGATCTCCTTCCAATGCGGCAACCAAGAGTCGGTATGATAGCTACCGTACCTTTCACTAACTGTCAATAATGGTAACAGGTTCAAGTATTGAAATAAATTAGCAACCCACAAAAAACGTTAGGATACCGCAACCTAATTGCGCGATGTACGCTTCGGTGTAAAGACGTATTGGTGTCGTTCTGTGCTAATATCAATTTTAATACCTTGCAATAATTTTATGTGTGTGTATTATTACCGTTATCTTACTATGCCTTTTACTCGAGAACAGGTGAATGATATTACTGATAACATTAAACAATCCATAACTAACTTAATGCAAGATTTCAAATTCATGGAGGTTAACACTGAAAAAGTGTCCGATAGAATAATGCAATCGTTAGAAGATAAGTTGGCTGGTTTACACAAAATTATAAATGAACTTAAAAAAAAGTCGATTTAAAAATAAAGCTAGATGACCTAGAAAACTACACTCGTCGAAATAATATAGGAATTTTTGGTATGGAGGGAAAGGTTGATGAGGAACTGTTAACTATGATTCCTAAATTGTATACGGAGAAGTTAGGTATTAGAATTACAGAAGCTAATATAGATGTGTGTCACAGGGTTGGAAAAATAATCAGTGGAAAGGCACGGGCTGTTATTGTGAAGTTCACGGCTCACAGAAGTAAATATAAGGTTTTAAGTAATAAAAAATTGTTAAAGGGTTCCAGTATTCGAATAGTAGAAGATTTATCTAGGCATAAATATTTGCTTTACCAGGAATGCTTAAAAAGATATCAAAAAGGTAAGGTATGGTCAATGAATGGAAATATATGTTATCAAAAATGGTCAACGAACTAAGGTCACTGATATCACACAAATAAACTAGAATAGATTTACGTCCAGCTTGTGTGTTCCTTGTTTATTGGTTTTATATAGTAATTTAGTTTGTAATGTTTAAGGAAAATCATTGTTTATTATTAATTACTGGTGTAGGGTAGGCAGGTTATGTAGTGTAATCAATTTATTTAGCATGTGAGTGACGGCAAGTAGTTTTTACAGCACTCCCAATTATAGCAAGTGATTATTCCTGTTGTTCAGTATTTACACTAAATTAACAAATTTAATTTAAGCAGTTACTGTAATTATGCAACAACTTAAGTTGGCACATTTAAACGTTCGCTCATTGCAGCCACATTTTCAGCAAGTTAAAGAGGCGATTTTGTTGAATGATTTTGACATATTCGGAACTAGCAAAACTTGGATTCAGCAACATATTACATCTGGACAAAGTTAGTATTGTGAAATATAATATTGTTCGTAAAGATAGACATACTTGGGGAGAGGGAATTGCAATATATGTTAAGAATACCATTAAATATGATATTATACAAACAAGTAGCAAAATAATCCCCATAGGAGGTATTATAAGGAACTTTTTGATGTTTTAGAAGATAGTATGAGAGATACTTTACTCGAGGTTGATACAGTATTTTGCATGGGTGATACGAATGTAGATTTGTTGTATTTTGGTAGTGTGGAAAGTAAATGTGCTTTTTGAAGATACAGGGTTTACACAGATGGTCAATCAAGCTACTAGGGTAACTCTTAACTCGGCAACATCGATTGACTATAGATTAGAATTGTTTGGTAACAAAGATGTGGTGCAGCTTTTAATATTTGCTTTTATTTGTGGAGAGACTTATCTTGTTGCTTTGCCTGTGCTTGTAATATATAAGCAGGATCAACGCATTTCTTTCCAGCAGGAACATTTTTTTGAATAATCTCTGGCAATATGCAATTTAAATAAAACCGGTCCAATTTTGGAACCATAATAGTTTCCCAAAAGCTAATATTTCTGTATATTTTTTCCACAAACAGTGGATTGTTATCACCGCTGTACACTACAAAGTAACAAACGTCTTTTGTTGAGATGTTCAGTTGCCCTTGAATCTACAACAATAATTATTACAAAATTAGTGCATACACACATACACACACACACACGCACGCACACACACACACACACACACACACACACACACACAGTTCGCCCACAAAATGTACTTCATATTTGCATACCTGATAATAAAATAATGTATGTAAAGCAAATAATTTATTTATTCAAGAAGAAAGTAGTTGCTGGATTCTAAATCTATCTACAAAAATTAAAGTCAATATTTGAGCACGCATTTTCAAAATCGAATGAAATATATAATTAATTTTGTCCATTACTTCCACAAAGTATAAGAGTTTAAAATATACTCACTCCCAAGCTCAAATACACCCACACTAAATAAAGCACTAAATGTTTGTTTATAATAATAACGAAATGTCACTCTATGAACAATAAACTACACATTCAAAAATAACAATTAGCGAATACAATATGTACATAAATGAAATAATACAATAAATACTATACAAATTTGTTTCGGAAAACGACCTTGGCTATTAATAGAATGCACTATGTACCTGACGCTTTGCTTGCAGTAACTTCGAGTTTGCCGAAGGTCATTTACGACAAATAGTTACAGGAATGAGCATTGAGAAAATAGCATCCTGCCGTATTTACTAAAGTTAAAATAAAGTAGTTCCCTCTATCATGCGAAAGCTATACCACAAAGGCGGCTATTTTAAAATTAGTTCGTGTTATGAAAATAGAGGGATGCTATCGCGCCCTTAACCCTGCAGCTAGACACTCGTACAAGTTCCTTAGAGATTTTCAATCTTCATCTCGGCAGTAACATTGATATTTTATTTTTTGTTGACACAAACCATACATATTTGGAGTAGCAACTGATAACAATAAAAATGTACCTGTATTCTTTATTTACTCGAAAATCTAGAAACAGTTCAATCAAATCAGTCTGTCCAAGTCGTACATATCCAATCATGTGACTTTACAACAACTTGACAGTCCAATAACTAAACACCGAACACATGATGGTAAAAGAATGCCATGTCTTTTACTCAAAAATTATATATCAACGCCTTTGTTTATGGTTAAAATGCCGCTTGTTTCACAACATGAGTAATAGCATATACTCAATTAGATCATAATGAAGTAAAATTTATATGCATATAAATTGACATAGTGTTGTGTATAATATAGCGAATGACCGTGCTTCAGAGAAAAGTTGTCCATTGATGATTGATTATACGTAACTCTAAAACAGGAAATGCTTCTATAGGGAACAGCTACTGGACTCTGTAATTAACAATTTACCATTTGAAGTGCACATTTCGGGTTACTACTTTTGCAATTCAGGTTCAAAACTAGTCAAACAACGAGCTAGAGGAGACAGACGAATTAATTAGCTAACTGAGGAACTGTGGCAAAAATTATATCTTATTCAAACATACAGTGAGCAAAAAAATTTTAATCGAATACAATGCAAAACTTTATGTCGAAATGTGTTATAGATGCACACGGCTGCCATTTTTACTCCTTTGTCATACCAAAATAGGATATATAATTCAACAATGGACAGTCGAACTTCTGAAAATAACTGAAATGCAAATAACATTTGAAAGCTATCCTAAAGTGATTGCTGTATTGAGTATACTTGCGTGTAAAGCAAGTATACTCAACACATGGAGAGAGATCATTTTACGTTTTTAAAGTGGTAAAATGTTGTATTAATACACAGCAAACAATTATATTGTACGGACAATTTAGGAATTTAGATACGAAATGCGCATCTTGTATTTACACAAAATCAAATTAATTAATATTAAATAAACCCGTGAGAACTTTTGTTAAGCGTTTTTAAAATTTCGCCTAATATTTTTTATAAAATAACTAATTAGTAGGAAAGCAGTAACGTGCGAGAGCTTTTGTCAGACATATTTTAAATCGTACATAGTACCGTTTGTAAAATAAACTAATCAGTAGCAGAGAATAAACGTGTGTCTGTCACACATTTTTAACAATGGCACATAACACCTGTAGAGCGACAATATCGATTCGCAGCAACAACCAATAGCTCTAAAGTATCAATGTTTTTTATTACGTAACTACAACAAACGCTTATATGAAATATGCCATTGACACACACAGAAGAAAACGAGTTGCATACCTGTAGGTGTCCGGATACTTAGCTTGCAATCCGTCGGGAGTGAGTCAACACAGAAACGCCTCGCTATTCAGGATCCATTCGCCTTTCCATCGTAACTACAGCAGCTGGTCCACGAACAAAAGCAGTTGGTCAACAGACAAAAGCAGTTGGTCTATATAAAGAAAAAACCCATTTGGCTTTCAGCTAAAAAAAGCTAAAAAGAGAATCTGTTTAGAATTTATACGCGCGTTGAGATTCACCAATACACGCTAGACACCTCCTAGTTGTCGAACAGAAAAAAAAACAAACGTGCATTGCTTTTGAAATATGGTAACGAAGAATGTAGAAAAGATTTCGACGTACAAGCTGTAGAGTCAAATTTAACAATGGTTCAAATAACACGAATTCAAACTGCAAATCCTCGCTTGTCAAAGCGCGATTGAAACTGAAAAACCCGGGTTTTATTGGATAGTGGGCGACCATATTTCAACAAGGCTTTACATTGAAACAATAGAGAAAACCATTATACGCGGTTGTAATGTATACCAAGATAACATGTACCTAAAATAGAATATAAATTATTTAATTGTAGCATAAACTTGTCGTTTCGAAATAAATATGTTCAAAATAAAAATTTGTAGAAAGCGTATTTATTATTAATTATGTTGAAGGATTTAACAGATTACCGGATAACTAAAACAAATTTTCGTTTTAAAAGCAAAAGGGATTTGAGTTGAGGAATTTATTCGAGAGCGTGTTTATTATTAATTATGTTGAAGGATTTAACAGTAGAAACGGAATTTATTCGAGCGGGTATTAAATTAACCAGGTAAATTTTAAAAACAAAATTGGAACGTAACACAAGATAAATCGTTATAGTTTGGTAACACGTTTTTATTATTTAGAATTAATGTCACATCCGTCGTTAAGTCAAATTTTTATTTATATAAAGCTCATTAATTTGCATTTTAATGTTTATTAAGGTTCTACAATATTTTCAATTTTCCTATTTAGAAAAACATTCAGGTACGCTTTAGAGGACAGAATTATGGCAGCAATTATTCTCTATATATAATATATATATATAATGGGTTCATAAAGAAAACCAGATTTAAAACAAATTGAAACGCATAATTAATTTAATTTATTTTAGTTCAACGTGTAATAGCATTAAGAAAACGCACCAGAGTATATAAAATCGATAATTCCAAGGCAAAAGGGTTCGTTGTAACAAATAAAGACGTCAATTGTATTGAATACCGTAAAATATTAATTCCTAGAATTGTTATTTTAAACGGTCGATAATTAAGAACACCTACATGTTTGCAAAGGTTACCTTCTTTGTATTTATAAACATAATAAAGCGGGTTTCGTAGAATATAATTTCCAACCGTCAGTGGCTTCGAATAAACAAGCTAACAAAGTTTCTTAAAAAGCGGAAGGGATGCACGATCAATAATATACGGATAAAGACGGGTATAAAAGCATTGGTTTCAAAACGCACGTTCGTATCCACGTGGAGTCAGACGACGCGGTCAGCGATATCGATTTTATATAATTCAAGTGAGGTTGGAACGCGACATGTAATATGCATAAGACAGGGATAAAAATATTACAGGCGGAGTTTTATGACGACACAGGACTGTATGATTGGTTGAAATAGCTAGTTTTACAACGGACGAACACGCGACAGGTGAATGCGATTCTTCGGATTAAATTGTGTGTCCACGAGGTAAATTTCGGGAAGCTTTAAGTCAGTTAGATTAAAATTTGCAGAAGTATTATTTTAAATTAAGTATTTCGCGTGTAGTGTGGCCTAGTGCTGGTGGTGCTTTAAGGATATAAATACTCGGAGAGAATGGGGCTGGTTCTCTTTTGATTTTTTATTCTCTTTGTATTTTCATCGCTTTAGACTACGTATAATAATCAACCGACGCTTGTGAGTATTGAAAAATTGTATAATTCAGTAAAAATAGTATTAGCACTTATAACGTGGTAAAGTTGAGGCCTTGTAGTTATTAACGGGTGTAGTGTCGAGTGAATTAAATTAACCGAGGTCCAACTAATACCATAACAAGCTAATAAATCAATAAACAAAAGGATAATGTACGTGAATTTGTATGCGGTGATGGTATTGTAATTGGTAGCAAGGCGCTTGGTTACCATCTATAAAAATTCTGGAAGATCAGAGCGCATAGTCACGAAGCCAAGGGGTTCTGGAGGATCAGAGTGCATAATCACGAAGAAAAAAGGTTCTGGATAGCATCATCGAAGGAGATAGAGTTTTAAAGTGTTTTCCAGGTAACTCATTTGTATTTTCTGTTATTTGATAAACTGTTGGAATTATTTGGTGATGTGTGAGTGAACATTGGTGTTATTTATGGTTTTATAACGTATCGGAAAAGATACGTGTACTTGACAATTAGTAGGATTAGTTTAAATATTGAAAAAAACGGTATATGTAAAATTTACTAAATTTCATTATGAATTTAAATGGGATTGTTAAGGGCACATGGGATAATTAATTTTGTAGTAATTATATGCAAAGTAAAAAGCATACATTAATAAACTGGGTTATTATGAGCTCACCATACTCCAGTGTGCAATAAATATAGGGTATTATTTGGGACCCATTTACTCCTATTGTATTAAATGTGTTTGCAATTAAAATTTTAAAACAAGGACTTTACAAAAATAGCACTTATTGAGTTGTAACTAGAGTACCAAACTGTACTTATCTGTGAATAATTGTTTGTAAATAGCGGTAAATAAAGATTGTATGATTGTTGTATTATTATGTGCTTTTATTGAATGATGTGTCAGTGGGAAGGAAGAATGATTGTAAATTTAGGTATACGACAAGAGGCACAGCTGAGCTAGCTAGGGAAGCTGCGAAGATATTTTAAAACAGAAATCAGGGTATGAAATTTTTTTTGTTGTGAACCTTTTATTTTGAAAAGTATTTAATGACGTTCACAGCAATTTTATGGCGCCCAACGTGAGCAGGATCTCCAAATAAAATTTAAGCAATTTTATTCCAGAAAACTGGCGATCTGAGAGAGTTTGTCTGAGATAAATTTAAAAATAAATTTTGAGTGTGTGGGAGTGATTTGAACGTATGCAGAGAAAGGAGTGGTTAAGAAGTCAAGGAGTGGAAATTGGAAGTGACGATAGTGCCTTATTTGACAAAGCAAGAAAAATGGAGGAAGCTGAAGGTAGTAGAGATCAGTCGAGGACGGAATCAGGGGATCAAGATAATTAATTGATAATGAGAATGTTAGAAGAGATGCGATTAGGTAGGTAAGAATCAAACAGGAAATTTGAGCAGATGAGTGACGAATCAAATCGGAAGTTTGAAGAGATTAGGGAAATGAGTGTTGAATCGAATAGAAAGTTTGAGCAAATTAGCCAAAAAATCGATAATTCGACGAGAGAATTTTCTGAGTTTAAAAGTAGTTTAACGACAAAAATGGGGGAAGTAGAAAATAGGGTAGATAAAAATAAGCGTGATATTAGAGATTTAAATCAGGAAATGGGACAATTAAGGACTGAATTAAGGATTTTCTGTGAGGACGAGATTAATGCTAAACTGACAGAACAACTGACTCATGTAAGGATCAGTTAGGTAGGGTTGAGAGAGAAGTGACCGGTATTAAACAAAATGTAGCAACTTTGATGGGGGATGGTCCAAGATTTGTAACAGATAATATGTCGCTGGATCAACAAATGAAATTTTATGGGGATAGTAGGGTAAACCCTCAAATATTCATTAATAACATTAGAGGCTTGGTAAATAATTTATATGACAAACAGGCAAAACTTAATGTTGTGAAAGCTTTACTAAAAGATCATACTGAAGCTTGGTACAATTTAATAGGACTGGAAATTGACACGTACAGTGACTTTGAGGACAGATTTCTTAAACATTACTGGAGTGACCACAGACAGGACCAGATACGGGACGATCTTATCACAGGAAAATTTAAAGGGGAGTTTGCAGGAAGTAGGGAACAATATGCTATACGGAAGTATAGCATAGCCAAGCAACTTAATCCACCACTGACTGACAGACAGATAATTAAATATTTATCACGACATTTCAAGGTTGAGGTGAGTCAACATGTAGCGTTGCAAAATATTGTGGACAGGGAGATGTTTTTGGAGTACTTGCAAAGGTATGATGACGTGAATAGTGGACGACCTCGTGAAAGCAGGGAACGACAGGTAAATACCGTGAGATTTGATCAAAGACGGGACAATTACCCAAGACGGGAAACCAATTTTACATACAACAGACAAAACTGGGAACCTAGACGGACCTTTTTCAGGAGCAACAGTGTAGGTAGAGGACCTGCACCTAGACCGGGGGTAACTAGACAGAACAGTTCACCGGACATGAGGGGGACATCAACAATAAATAGGGAAAGTGACAACACGAACAGAGTCGAAACGCCAAGGACATATGCTGAGTAGTAGCAAGACCAGGACCGAGTAGGGAGACCAGACCTGGACAGGATTTTTAGACAAGGACAAACCACTAGACATCACTGTGTACAAGTATGAACATCCAAGGGAATTTTTAAAAATAGAGGAAGAAGTTGAGCCAGAAATAATAGAAAAATTTTCTTTGCCCATAATTGATATTAAAATTTTTGAAAAAAATCTAGGAGCGTTATTAGATTCAAGAGCTGAAGCACGTTTAGTATCGGAGGAATTGGTCTATAAAATTAAGGATAAAGTGTGTGACAGGATAATGCCAATAAAAAGAAGTCACCTGGTTGCGCCGAATAAAAAACGATTTGCTGTTGTGAATAGCGTAGTTATTTTAAAAGTAGAGTTAGGTTCAGTTAGCTGTGAACAGGAATTTATAATTGTACCTGGGTTAAAGTTTAAAGGGATATTAGTGGTCGATTGTATGATAAAGTTAGGTGTTATCATAGATATGGAGAGGAATACAGTTAGGATTGGGGATAGGATATTGCCCTGGAAGGCAAGTTATGAAGTCACAGATGATGACATGGGGTTATGTATTAATAGTATAGAGGGAGATGAGGAAGAGGTGAAAGAGATTGACTCAGGTGATTATAATGAGGAAAAGTTAGAAGAGGTACAATTGGTAGTGAACGAAGAGGCTGAACAAGTAGAGGTATAGTCGAGTCCAACATTGTTAGGTTATAACGAGTCAGATTTAATTAGAGTAGAGGCAAAAGCAGCATTAGATTACACACAAGAGTTAAAAGTAGGCATAAGTGAGTTAAAGGGCAAAGATAATTTTGGTAATTTGAATTTAAGAGATTTTTACGAGGTAAATATTGTACATGAAAGGTCTAAAAAAGATGAAAAGTTTTCTGTAGAGGGAAAAGATGAAGAAGTTGAGGTAGTGTCGTTTGGTTTGTCCGCAGGAAAGGAAATAATAGTAAATGAGAAACAGACATGTATAGGGACAGAAGAAGAAATAGTTAAGAGTCAGGATAATAGGGATGATATTATTTTATGTGAAGTAACAGGGATGATAAGTATAGAAATAGAAAAAGGAGAAATAAGGATGAAGTGTAGTAGGATTGTGAGAAAAAAACTTGGAGGATCAAGAAGAGAGTCAGATTTAAATAAAAGAAATGAAACTTAATTGACAAAAATATAAAGATAGGTGAATGGTAGTGTAAAAGTTAAATAGTTAGAGATAGAGATAGGTGTATATAGAAAAGTAGAAGTAGGTGTTTATAGAATAATAAAATTAAGTATAGGATAAATATGGGGAGATAGATAGATGTAGATATAGAGTTAAGGGTGTATAGTTAGGATAAGAAATAGATAGAGATAGTATGTAAGGTTAAAAATAACAGAGTGACATAAGTAGAAGATGGCTAGGAAAGTATAAAAGGGAGGATAGATAGAAAAGTACAAAAGTGAGGTACTTAAAGAGTCAATGAATGACGAAAAGGTGAAATAAAAGAGAAAATAAACAAAAATAAGAAAGTGTAGAGTAGTAATAGATAGAAATAGTTAGGTAGAAGGTAGTGATAGGTGTGAATAGTTAAGTATAAATAAAGATAGGTGTAGATATATAGAAATAATTAGAGATAGGTAAAAATAGATAGAAATAGTTAGATAGAAGGTAGTGATAGGTGTGAATAGTTAATTATAAATAAAGATAGGTGTAGATAGATAGAAATAGGTAGAGATAGGTGTAGATAAGTAGTGATAGGTTGGATAAATAGGTATATATAGTGTTAGGTGAGTAGATAGGTGTATAGAAATAGCATGTAAGATTAGATGGTAGATAGCTAGATATTTAAATTCAGGAAAAACATTGGAGGGTTTTCTTAGAATTGAAATAGGGGGATTATGTTATAGATTCAAAGGGTTAAATCTGGGGTAAGCAATGCAATTTCAAACACCCTGTATAGGGAAACAAATAATTTATTTACGCGCAAAATTTATTTCATTGATTTAATTTAAACGAACAAGTATTGACGTAATTTTTATAATTAACGATTGAAAAGTAATAGGTTCATAAAGAAAACCAGTTTTAAAACAAATTGAAACGCATAATTAATTTAATTTATTTTAATTCAACGTGTAATAGCATTAAAAAACTCACCAGAGTATATAAAATCAATAATCCCAAGGCAAAAGGGTTCGTTGTTACAAATAAGGACGTCAATTGTATCGAATACCGTGAAATATAAGCACCTAGAATTGTTATTTTAAACGGTCGATAATTAAGAACACCTGCATGTTTGCAAAGGTTACCTTCTTTGTATTTATAAACATAATAAAGCGGGTTTCGTAGAATATAATTTCCAACCGTCAGTTGCTTCGAATAAACAAGCTAACAAAGTTTCTTAAAAAGCGGAAGGGATGCACGATCAATAATATACGGATAAAGACGGGTATAAAAGCATTGGTTTCAAAACGCACGTTTGTATCTACGTGGAGTCAGACGACGCGGTCAGCGATATCGATTTTATATAACTCAAGTGGGGTTGGAACGCGACATGTAATATGCATAAGACAGGGATAAAAATATTACAGGCGGAGTTTTATGACGACACAGGACTGTATGATTGGTTGAAATAGCTAGTTTTACAACGGGCGAACACGCGACAAGTGAATGCGATTCTTCGGATTAAATTGTGTGTCCACGAAGTAAATTTCTGGAAGCTTTAAGTCAGTTAAATTAAAATTTGCAGAAGTATTATTTTAAATTAAGTATTTCGCGTGAAGTGTGGCCTAGTGGTGGTGGTGCTTTAGGGATATAAATACTCGGAGAGAATGGGGCTGGTTCTCTTTTGATTTTTTATTCTCTTTGTATTTTCATCGCTTTAGACTACGTATAATAATCAACCGACGCTTGTGAGTATTGAAAAATTGTATAATTCAGTAAAAATAGTATTAGCACTTATAACGTGGTAAAGTTGAGGCCTTGTAGTTATTAACGGGTGTAGTGTCGAGTGAATTAAATTAACCGAGGTCCAACTAATACCATAACAAGCTAATAAATCAATAAACAAAAGGATAATGTACGTGAATTTGTATGCGGTGATGGTATGGTAATTGGTAGCAAGGCGCTTGGTTATCATCTATAAAAATTCTGGAAGATCAGAGCGTATAGTCACGAAACCAAGGGATTCTGAAGGATCAGAGCACATAATCACGAAGAAAAGGGGTTTTGGATAGCATCATCGAAGGAGATAGAGTCTTGAAGTATTTTCCAGGTAACTCATTTGTATTTTCTGTTATTTGATAAACTGTTGGAATTATTTGGTGATGTGTGAGTGAACATTGGGGTTATTTATAGTTTTATAACGTATCAGAAAAGATACGCGTACTTGACAAATAGTAGGGTTAGTTTAAATATTGAAAAAAAAGGTATATGTAAAACTTACTAAATTTCATTATGAATTTAAATGGGATTGTTAAGGGTACATGGGTTAATTAATTTTGTAGTAATTATATGCAAAGTAAAAAGCATACATTAATAAACTGGGTTATTATGAGCTCACCATACCCCAGTGGGCAATAAATATAGGGTATTATTTGGGACCCATTTACTCCTATTGTATTAAATGTGTTTGCAATTAAAATTTTAAAACAAGGACTTTACAAAAATAGCACTTATTGAGTTGTAACTAGAGTACCAAGCTGTACTTATCTGCGAATAATTGTTTGTAAATAGCGGTAAATAAAGATTGTATGATTGTCGTATTATTATGTGCTTTTATTAAATGATGTGTGAGTGGGAAGGAAGATTGATTGTAAATTTAGGTATCCGAGAAGAGCACAGCCGAGCTAGCCAGGGAAGCTGCGAAGATATTTTGAAACAGAAATCAGGGTAAGAAATTTTTTTGTTGTGAACCTTTTATTTTGAAAAGTATGTAATGACGTCCACAGCAATATACATATATATATATATATATATATATATATATATATATATATATATAAATATTATAAGTAGTTTTTTACACAAGGTAAGTTGATAAATACTAACGTATTGCAATCAATAAGATGAAATAATAACCTAGACTTTTTTAAGTAAAGCCCAAATAATCATTTCAAATCGAGCTAGTAATTGAAAGAAGGAAAATATAAGGCCTTGGGCAGGATTTGAACCTGCATCTCAGTTTTGCCGGAACTGTGCGTTTATCAATTACGCTACCGAAGCCGATGGCTATAAATGGGAAATTTACAAATCTAAATCGTGTACAGTACCGTATATAAACCTAACTTTCAATTACGTTTAGCATTTCTGTCAATCATATCTGAAATTGTCAAGTTTTTGACTTTATGTCAGATATAGACAGGAATCAACGCTCAAAATCACGGCTATAACCCAAGTATTAATATATAAATATTATAAGTAGTTTTTTACACAAGGTAAGTTGATAAATACTAACGTATTGCAATTAATAAGATGAAATAATAACCTAGACTTTTTTAAGTAAAGCCCAAATGATCATTTCAAATCGAGCTAGTAATTGAAAGAAGGAAAATATAAGGCCTTGGACAGAATTTGAAACTGCATCTCAGTTTTGCCGGAACTGTGCGTTTACCAATTACGCTACCAAAGCCGATGGCTATAATTGGGAAATTTACAAATTTAAATTGTGTACAGTACCATATATAAACCTAAGTTTCAATTACGTTTAGCATATATATATATATATATATATATATATATATATATATTGCTATGATAATAGGGTTTTTTTTAGGTCATATAATGTCACACGGAAGGAATACTTTATTTAAATATCATAAAAGCACGAAAACCAAATATTTAAATCATAAAATGTACATAATTTGTTCATTATGCAAAAAACAAATACAAATTTCCCTGTATAAAATCAATAACAAGCTACAATTAATTAAAGAAGCTCATTCTGTAATAAATTCACCACATTTATTAAAATAGATAATTGTGTAAGTCATACAATCATCTTTAGAACATTAAAACATTCGTAAGCTTAAAAACCAAATAACAAATTTAACAGATTTGCAGAAAAATAACCGTAAAATAAAATCTCCTTTTAAACGCATTTGGGTAAACAAGTCAATAAACGCATGTAATTGATAGCAGTTTGTATAGGCAAACATTTAAAACAAGCATAATGAAATAGAGGGAGTACGTGCCATTTGGAACGTATATAAAATGTCAGGCTTGGTTAAACAAGCATATGTAAATAAAGATATTAGAGGCGACGGGCTACGTGTAGCTTAAAGCGTACATGATATGCCATTTATTAACGAATCTCATTACAAAGTTTTGATGTACGTGCAAATTAGAACTTATATAGAATGCAATAATTAATAAAACCCAACTGGTTGCAGATATAACACATAATTGAAACACTTTTCTACGGACAAGCAACCTATAGCGCGCTGTCGACTAATGTGAGCGCGAGCAACACCGGGAAGGTATTGGTCTATAAAACTAACCGGAACAGATAAACGACATTCTCTTCTTAATCGACGCGCCGATTATAATAGTTGAAAGAAGATTATTACGTAAATTTAGTACACGTTAAATTGAAAGTAACTTAAATCAATAATTTTAAGTGAAACAGTAAAGTGCGTTGAAATAAGTGTGTATAAAATTCTGCCGTTGAGACAAACGTAAGTATAGATTTAATTAATAACTAAAACCTTTGCAATTTATTAATTTAAGGGCTCCAAATACTATTCCAAATAATATTCCAAATAGTATTACAAATAATATTGCAAATAATATTCCAAGTAATAATCCAGATCACGACGTTAATATTCTAAGTTACTGGTAAAAAAGACCAAGCTACTGGATTAGAACTCTACCGTTAATACTTCAAATCATTGGGCATACGACTCTGAGTTGCTGCTAAATATTTCAAAGTACTGGATCAAAACGCTAAGCTGCTGAACGAACGACCGATTTGGGCCAGGAAGCTTCAGTAAAGAAAACAGGAAACATATAAAGTCAAAGTTTTTTTAAAATTTATAGTATATGTATTCAGAAATGAGCGTAAAAGTTGCATGCGATTTAAATATTTGTGTAAAAGGTTAAAAAAGAATTTATTAGTACGTAAAGGTACGTTTAAAAACAAAGGGGATATCTCTTTGAACGTTCAACGAAACTATTCGTTTTAAAATACAATATTTTTGCTGGCTTTAATTGCTATAATAGTGTAAAAGCTATAACATTAGTAAAAAGCAAATTTGATAAGAATATTTATTTAAAATTTGATTTATAAGTTCTATAAAAAGTAAATGATATTAAAAGTGCGCAAATTTGTAAATAGCAATTTTATTTAGTTCATTATACAGTTTTTGCTAAATTTAGTTTGTATTATGTTGAGGTATTGAGTGTTGAAGAGGAGTGAGTAAAAATTCTCTGCTATCATATCGTCGTTCACTCCATGCGTGGTATCACTGAGCTAGTCGAGGCATAAAACATAATTGCGTTAATTTTAAATTATTTTAAAGGCACAGAAAGGTGACGATGAGCAGGCAATTGATCGTTGTAAATTTGGCGAAGGGCGATATCGCAGCAATATATATATATATATATATATATATATATATATATATATTGCTGTGAAACCTCTTGAATTACCTGGTCTGTTGATTTTCTTCTGTTAATCGCCTCGGCTGCTCCTCTAGATAGCTTTCATCCTCATTCATAAAAAAACAAACACATTCCTACCACAAACATCAACGTCAACTCTATTTACATCAATATTCACAATACATTAAAATTTCAAAATTAATATTCAGCATAAATTTTAATATCGGAAAATTTCAAAATTAAATTTATTATCATTTTAATGTGCATCCAGAATTAAAGTCCTTGTAGGATGCCTACTAATTACTATAACAATATATGCAGAGTACAAAGGGAGCATCTACCACCCCTTTACGTTAATTAACCAGGTTCGTCTAATTGAGCTCAAAGACATACCCACATTTTCATCATATTCCCGAACATCAATACTAAATACCCCTTTCTACTTAAACAAGCAAATTTCATCTTAAAATTAAAATATTATTGTTAGTACAATTCCACTACTGTCCATTTTAAATAAACAAATTAGAAAGCTATTCAACACACACCAACATCTCAAAGTTCAAACAAAATAGTATAATTTACCTGAAGGTTACTTGCACTCGTAGCTTCAATGTACATCGTCCCTTTTGTTAATCACACCATTCCAACTGGGTTATATTTACGGCTTCTGATTCTCAACGTTTTAAAAATGTGCTCCATCACCATTTATTTAAAGTTGTTTCAGGGCTTTTCCGGAACTCATCTGTGTATATCTGAACCTTGTTTAGTGGATCCAGTCATGTTTACGAACCATTTAATTATTAACACCCCCGAAAAATAGCAAAGAAATTCATACTTCTTTCACCAATATACGCCAAAACTGCCTACTTTTGTGTATTTATTTGTCATAGTAAATTTTACCAATTGGTACAGTGATACTAAATTTTATTACCTTGTATCTAAGTGCACTAAAGTATATTCATGTTAGCACGTAACGAACAAACTATTTTGAATCACCAAAATATACGAGCAAACTTTAAATTATTTTATCAAACTAAAATGCACTGTTTAACATCTTCAATCAAGTCGCGGATGTAAGAGCTTTTAACGCATCGAATAGTCAAAAGTCTAAGAGGCCGAAATTCATATTACCACCGGTATATATAGCGAATATCCGGCACGTCGCTTTTGTCCTCAAAACAGACAATTCTTAAGAATTTCTCATGCTATGTTCCCAGTCCGTCGCTCGCGCGTCGGTTTTTACGAATTTTTCACTCTCCCCATTTAAATCTCAGAAATTCTCACACGGCACGCAAACATGTCCGAGAAAAACTAATTAATTTTGTACAGAAATTGTTGTTTCTACCTCTGATATTTGCATCTTATTTTCAACCAATTGTGACCCTCGTGACGTTGCTTAAATCACGCCTTTTACTATATGTGTCTTTGCTTGACGCATTTTCTCTTTCCTTTTCTAACCTGTTCGTATTGGTGCAAATTGATATTCTTTATTATCGATTATTTTCCAGTCCATGTGGACTATCTGGGTTAAATAACCCCGTATCGCACCTTCTCGTGAATATTAAGCCCCGGTTTCTCCAAGATTCTTTGTAAACATTAATTATCTGCAAAATTTTCGCCGAATGAGCTTTTAAATAAACCCTGTTTTGTATTTCGTGCTAAAGCATCTGACCGTTTCAATATCCTTAGAATCGACATGTTTATCTAAACAAATTAAACTGAAATTGCCTTTTAAAATACGCAGGTGTGTTCAAACATCCTACTTCTAACTAACACTTCTAGGATTTGCATTTTATTGGGTTTTACAAGTTTCTATAGATATTATCTGTACGTTTTGTTCAATACCGGTTACTTGAAATAGAGTTAATTAAGATAAATTTTGCACGTAATTTCCATTTGTTTAGGAATAATTACATTACACGCAGAGTTTTTAATACTGCTTCTTTTGATATAAAGCGTCTTGTACATGATTTAAATCTCTTATGTTTAATGAAACTAATAAATTTTTATGCTTCACGGTTTTAATAACGCGTATTATCTAATAATATTCATTATACACGGTGATTAAAATTATTTGATGTGATTATTTAATTTTCTACCCTGGTCTAAATATGAGTAATATATATATATATATATATATATATATATATATATATATTGTAACAATTTTATTTTCTGACAATATTTTCACAGATATCTAACTTATTTAATTCATTAATAACCAACTGAAGTATAATAATGCTACACAATCTACGAAATAAATATTATATATTGTTGAAAACAATATAAGCTTTGGATTTGAAAGTATAAAATTTTTAATTACGCGGTGACAAAAGATGCCCTTTGTTAGTGTCACCATAAGAGCTCCCTCCGTTAGATGATTGTAATATCAAGCTTGTTGTCAGGCGGCAACACACGTCAAGAAATCACTTCCAACTGAGCTGTCGTTAGAGTAGGTCAATTGTCCCTTAATCAAGGAACATGACGTGGTTGCAGTCCATGTGTTGGAAGCACAGAAAGATTAAAAATTGTTTTCTTTAAATGATATCGTCTCGGCGACGCGCATTTTTATTTCCACACTTGGCTGGAATTAGCTCGCATTTGACGAGACGTTAAATTGTTTGAATGGCCTTAGGTTAACATGCAATCTAGGATAATTTGTACATCTTATCTTTTGAAATTTATGAAATGTATAATTTATTTGGGCAAGAAATGAAAATTTATTAGTAACGATGTGAAATTTAACCTTATACGAAAGTCAACTTCGCGTGCTTCAATTATTTAATGTGGACGCCGTGATGGTGTGTTGAATTTTCAGTATGCAGCTGAGTGGGTTGTATGGAATTGGAAATTCCTAAATTCTTAGTTGCTGAAACAAGAGGATTATAAATTATCAATTATAATTCCGGGTATGGTCCTTATACCTAGCAAGTATTTTTCCGTCGGAATAACATCTGGTATGTAATTTGTTTTCTTTTACGTCAGCTGTAGCATTGGGTATAGCAGACAAATAATTTTTTGTTTGATCACGTGGAAATATTCAAGTCCATTAGGTGAATGACAAACAAGTTAATTTTAAATTATGCAACAGGAACCTATAAAGTTTCACATTAAATCTTTTTATTAGTACTAACAATATACGGTAGATGTCATTATGAAGGTAGAAAAGGTTAAATTCTATATTTAATGAAAATTGAAGTGATTATTTGAAACATAAATTATTCTAATCTTAGAGAATTAAAATGTTACATTTTACATTTCACTAATTGTTAAGTGGAATATTTTGTCTTAGAATGTGAGGTTCAAGTAGTACTACTCCTACCAACAAAAGTTGTAATATAAAGTTAAATATTCAAAAAACTCATACTCAATCATTTGAAGATAAATTTTGCTAGACCTTGCTAATATAAAATTATTATATTTTATTTGTGAGAAATACTGATATTATCATGTACATATGTACATATCTTTCATTAATTTTATTTAATCAAACTTATTTAAAGAAGATGTCTTGTAAATAATTTACTTGCAACTGAAGGAATAGATTTTTATTTTGGTCAAGACTATAATTATTAATTGGAACGAATGAGAGTTGATTCTAATTAATTATGAATTTTGGATATAAATGCACAAACAGTGCTATCTTTGTTTTAATCTGTTTACAGGTGTAGCAGTGCATCTATAAAGGTCAATATCGAGCCATAATGTAAGAAAACTTTGGGGATTGTGTTTCAGTAATATGTTGTATAGCGGTAATTGAGTAAAGGTTTCCGCATTCGCCTTATACAAGAGACTTAAGTAAGGTCTTATTCGTAAACAAAAATATAGTGGCGCCATATTCTTTACATTTTTGGCCGTAGTCCAACCCCGACCCACAGCTCATGTTCTACACGGAGCAAATAGCTCGACTAGCCGCTTAGCCTTTAGAGGTTTCCTCATCTACGAGTTATTTTCCACCGAAACTTGCCGTGGGCTCTTTACACTTTCTGAAAATCCTCGTTAAACATCCTTGTGCCTTTCAGCTGGTCACATAGGAGTAAAAACCTAATAAATAAACCCCGTTAGTAAGTTCAAAGGCTATAAATAGCGCCCAACGTATAGGCCTCGATTGTTGTACCAATTGTATAAGCACATAACGTGCAGGCTTCGATTGATTTTGCATGTTTACACTTGTTGATTCGTGAATCAATTACCCTAATATTAATTTAGTCTATTGATGTTGTTCGACTGAAGTTTTAGTGCAGATTGTTTAATTGAGTTTAAATTATAGTTAGTTAGCTAGTCTATTTCATGATGGCTGAGACCTATCAAGTAGTTTATTTGCATAAAGATGAATTGGATTACGAATTGAGAATCCGAGGAGTTATTAGCAGCAGACCGATGCAGGATAAGAGAAAAATGTTAGGCCGATTATTAGCTAAAGAAACAACAGCACCTGGTCATTTAATTGATCCTTCTGCATATGTCGTTGAATTTTCAGATGAACGTAATGAGATTGATGTATCGATAGAATCTGTAAAAAATGTTTTATTAGAATTTGAAGGTGAGTTAGCAGACCCTACATTTAAGAGGATACAGTCGAGATTAATACATCTTGATGGTCGAGTTAGGAGAATGAAAATTTCTTTAGATAATTCGGATGAGGCAACTTTATTTAAAAATGAATCGTTAGCAACTATCCTTACCATGGAGGCCGAGCTACATGAAAAGCTTAAGAAGAATGAAGATGTAAGCGGATATGGTGAATTTTCTATGAGAGAAACCATTCCAGCTGTTGTCAGTGCTCCTATTCACACTGTTTAATATTTAGTACCCCCTATTCCAATTGGTTCGTGGTCAGTAAAATTTTCTGGAGATCCAAGACAGGTTCATCAATTTTTGGACAAAGTAGCTGAGTTAGCACACTCGCGTAAAGTATCTGAAGAAGATTTATTTAATGCTTCTGTAGAATTATTCGCAGGTAACGGTTTAGAACGGTATCGTTGTGTTAGAAGTTCTTTAACAAACTGGAGTTCTTTGGTTATTCGTTTAAAGGAAGATTTCTTACCATCACACTCAGAGGACGAGATTTGGGAAAAAATTAGGTCGCGTCATCAACATAAAGGAGAATCTGTAGTCATATATATAGCCCATATGGAGAATTTGTTTAGCAGGTTACCACAATCACCTGCGGAATGCACGAAAGTTAGGATGGTAAAAAAGAATCTATTACCTGATTTTATTTGTCAATTAGCTCTAACGGAAATTGATAATATGTCAACGTTAATCAAGTTGTGTAAGAAATTGGAAGAAGTTTATGCATCCAAGCATAAATTAGTACAAAGTCCAGCGAAATATGTTTCGAAAGCATTAGGAAATTTGAAGTTACAATTTGAAAATAAGTGGTCAGCTCCTGTTAAAAACTTTTCAGCGCGAACTGGTCGTAGTTTTTATAATCAATCATTTCCACCTCAGATACAATTTCTTGGAAATAATAATAATCTTTCTAGTAGAGTCCCTGTAAATAAAATTAAAATAAATAAACTTACATGTTGGAATTGTTTGGAAGAAGGTCATACGGTTTGGAGATGTAAGATTCCTCGTAAAATATTTTGTTATAGTTGCGGATATAGTGGAGTTAAGACAGTAACTTGTCCGTCGTGTTCAAAAAACGAGTAGGTAGGCAGATGCAGAGTGGCCGGCATCATGCTTCTATGTAAAAGACTACGGTTATGTTGTGTGAACAGAATAATTTTTTTGATAAAGATGATTGGTCAAGATAGCTCGGAATTGTTAAAAATTTTTGTCAACGGAACGTCAAGCCAAAAGCTGACGCGTTATTTGTAAAGAAACCTCAGGACAATCGTCCGTACATTATGGTAAAATTGTTGGATAGAGACGCCACGGGTTTGTTCGACTCCGGTTGTACTACTACCGTGGTTGGTTCGTTAGCATTTTCTGTTCTTGAAGAATTGAATTTAAAAGTTTTTAAAACTGAAAAGAAAAAAGTTTCCACTGCTGATGGTGCTCTTCAAGAAGTTATTGGTTCAGTTGATTTACCTATTAGAATTGGAAGAGAATATCGTATTATTAATGCTTTGGTTGTACCATCTCTTCCGCACACATTTATTTTTGGTAGCAATTTCGCTAAGTCATTTGGTCTAATAACAGATTTCAAAAACAACACATGGCATATTCAAGATTATGATAACAATAGTATTTCGTATATAGGTCAATCGTCAGTACCCTTAAGTTGTAGTAATCAATTACTTAGTTTAGATGATTTGTTGAAAACGCAGCTTGTAGTATTTCAGTGAATAGTAATTCAGAGTGAAGTTGATAAAAGAGATATGTATTTAAGGTCATCTTCCATTCCTTATAGTTACAATAGTTGTTTGATTATTTTTTTTTTTATATAGAAAATGAAAGATGTTTATAATTTGGTACACTGGTTTTTACTGTCGGTAAACCGTTTCAGGATTGCTCTTGTGTGTTTTGATAGCAATTTTTGATTTATTTACATCCGCATTGCAACGCAGTATGTTAAGTTGTTTGTAAGTCTAAGCGAAACTTGTCGTCGTGGTTGGTCGGATAGCAGTATATTAGTCTAGACGAGACTCAGGAAAAGTCGGTCGCTCAGCATTACATTAGTCTAAACGAGACTCGTGGTAAGTTTGTCGCTCTAGCAATTTTTGCATCACTATTTTTGAGGTTGGTGATGAGGTTAAAATTTTTTTGGTTATAAGTCTAGGTAAGACTCATGGAGGAGTTTGTCATTCTAGCAAGTTTTTGCGTTGTGAAGTACTTTTGTCTGTCTTGACAGTTTGATTATGAGTAGTGTAAAAGTGTACCAGAACATTGATCTATTGTTATCCTCAATGGAAGGTTGAAAGTAATCTAAATTATAAATTTATTATGTTTAAAATTGTCATTGTCTGCGAATTTAAAAGAAAAGGTGTTCTTAAAGCTTGAAGTTCATTGGTTTAATGTTTGAATTAAATGGTTACTAGTTATCGGTGACTGGTTCTCAAAATTTACATTAATGTTTCTTTTACGTAGTGCAAAAGCGCATTTAATAGAAGGTGTACTGGAAGAAAAAGTTTTTTTAGTCTTTGGTGTCCTCAAATTCGTTATTTGTGATAATGGTTTACAATTTAGTGGAAGAAATTTCAAGGCAGATGCAAAAAATGTGACGTTCAAAAAATTCTGGTTTAATGCAGTTTACTCTCCCCAATGTAATTTTGTGGAAAGAATAAATCGAACTGTCGGAACAGCTATACGGTCATATATTAAAGAACATGATACCTGAGATATTGAGTTACCCCAAATTCGGTATGCGATTAATTCTGCAAAACACCATGCCACTGGTTATTCGCCAAATTTCTTAGTTTTTGGTAGACATGTTCCTGTGTCTGGAAGATTTTATGGTCTTGATGTGGAACCCACAGATGATATAGATATCATTCCTGGTGATAGACCTTCGTATGTGTTAGATCATCAAGGACTATTTGATATTTTTATAGACGTACAGAAAAGGTTACATTTAGCTTATATGCAGTCCAGTAATACATATAATTTAAGAAGACGTAACATTTCTTTCGAAGTAGGTGACAAAGTTTGGAGGTCCAATAAAGTTCTTTCGAAGGCAAGTGATAAGTTGTAATATAAAGTTAAATATTCAAAAAACTCATACTCAATCATTTGAAGATAAATTTTGCTAGACCTTGCTAATATCAAATTATTATATTTTATTTGTGAGAAATACTGATATTATCAAGTACATATGTACATATCTTTCATTAATTTTATTTAATCAAACTTATTTAAAGAAGATGTCTTGTAAATAATTTACTTGCAACTGAAGGAATAGATTTTTGTTTTGGTCAAGACTATAATTATTAATTGGAACGAATGAGGGTTGATTCTAATTAATTATTAATTTTGGATATAAATGCACAAACAGTGCTATCTTTGTTTTAATCTGTTTACAGGTGTAGCAGTGCATCTATAAAGGTCAATATCGAGCCATAAGGTAAGAAAACTTTGGGGATTGTGTTTTAGTAATATGTTGTATAGCGGTAATTGAGTAAAGGTTTCCGCATTCGCCTTATACAAGAGACTTAAGTAAGGTCTTCTTCGTAAACAAAAATTTGGTGGCGCCATATTCTTTACATTTTTGGTCGCAGTCCAACCCCGACCCACAGCTCATGTTCTACCCGGAGCAAATAGCTCGACTAGCCGCTTAGCCTATAGAGGTTTCCTCATCTAGGAGCCATTTCCCACCGAAACTTGCCGTGGGCTCTTTACACTTTCTGGAAATCCTCGTTAAACATCCTTGTGCCTTTCAGCTGGTCACATAGGAGTAAAAACCTAATAAATAAACCCCGTTAGTAAGTTCAAAGGCTATAATATATTGCCGTGGCCTCGGGGATCTTATGGTTTTAACATCGAGCCCCAGCGTTGGGCCGTCATAAGATTGCCGTGGAACCTCAGAAAAATTTTTGGACAAAGCTGGCACAAAGCTTTAACACCAGTCCTTTACCTAACTCATTCGAATCCCACAAATTGGGCGTTATAAGATTGCCGTGGAACCTCAGAAAAATTCTTGCACGAAACTGGGATAACATATAATTTTCAAAAGTGCAAAATTTCGAAAAAAAAATTCCTTACCCTTTTGTTTCTGCTTCATAACTTCTTCAGCTTCCCTGGCTAACTCAGCTGTGCCTCTTTTCGAATACCTAAATTTACAATCATACCTCTTTCACACTCGCACACCATTTAATAAAATCACCAAATAATACAACAATCATACAATCTTTAATTTACAGCTATTAACAGATAAATTATATTCACATGTTTAAAAAACAGTTTGATACACTAATTATCAAACTCAAAATATAGTATATTTTTAAAGTCCTTGATTTTTCAAATTATTTTCAAACAAATTCAATGAGATATGAGTAGATGGGCCCTACATGTTACCCGAAATTAACTGTACACTGGAGTATGGTGAGCTCATAATAACCCAGTTTAGTTTGTATATGCCTTTTACACCTTGCATAAATTAAAACAAAATTTATAGACCCGTTTACTCTTTACAATCCAATTTATATCCAGCATAAAATTTTGTAAGTTTTAAATACACCCTTTTTCAATGTTTAACCTCAATAAATTGTTCAGTACATGTATATTTTCCAATAAGTTTATACAACCATAAATAAACCCCAAACAAGTCAAGCACACAGCACAAAGTTCCACAAATGTTTATCAAACAACAGAAATTTTAAATACAGTACCTGGAGAATTCCTCAGGCTTCCATTCATTCGAAGATGATCGCTAAAACACCTCGGCTTCGTTACCATTCGCTGTGATACTCAGCGGATCCACAGACGATAACACCATTTGCGAGCCACCGCCCCGTCTCACAATACCATTCCAATATATCAGCGTACAATCTTGGTTATTTGTGATGCTTACCCCACATATATCATGCTTTCATTTATTGATTTTTGTGCTTTGTATTGTAGTAGCCGGACCTCTATTAATTTAATATACACTACACGTATATCGCGTCATTAATAAGATGCCCGCTACTACTGTGTTTTACACTTGCAAGCATTATATTTAGCGTATTAACAACACATACAATACTCACAAAAAAGCTTTACTATTCTGGCGGTCAGCATTCAGTACTTTATCGCAGTAAAGTAATATAGAAGCGAAGAGAAGCCAAGAGAACCTTAATAATTCAGATTGAGTATTTATATCGTTTCAGAAACCCCACCCGGGACACACTTCACGTGAAAAGCTTATTTTCAAATCTAAATTCTACAAATTTTGAATACAAGCGTCTTGAAAATTCCTGAAATTTACTCCGGTCTACGTGCCGTATCCGAAAAGCGCTCTCAACCTCCACGTGTGTCTACGTTTAGAAAACTGTCTGTTTTTAACCAATGATAAAATTCTCTGTCATCACAAACCCCGCCTGAACTATATTCATTTCTGTCTTATGCATGTCTGGTGTCACGTTAAAAACCCCACTCGAGTTATAGAAAATCGATATTGATGACAGCTTATCTCCACTCCACGTGTATATGGTACGTGAATTTTCAACCTCAACGCTTCTTTACTTCTCTCTATCTGTTGTATATAACCGATCGTGCATTTCCCTTGCTCTTTAAGAAGTTTGTTAGCCTTGCTGTTTATAACAACTGACGGTTGAAAATATTTCTATGAAATCCTATCTTAGCTCATGCTCGAGTTCTTCAAATGTCACCTTTTTTAAAACGCAGGTGTTTGTTAATTATCTAACGTTTAGCACAACAATTCTTAGACCTTGTATTTCGTCGTATTTGTATAAAACGAACTAAATTTACCTTGAAATTATTGATTTTGTTACGCAAGCACGTTTTCTTATGCTTATACGTGTTGGATTAAAATAAATTAAAAATGAATTTCTATTTGCTTTAAAACTGTTTTTTCTTTATGTAATTTCTAACATGCTACTATTAATTATCGAAATACGTCACTACACGTCCGTTTTCTTTAAATGACTCAAATTAATTTTACGCGTAAATAACTCGTTCTTTTCTATATACAGGGTGGTTGAAATTATATTGTTTACCACTGATTTAACCTTTTGAATCCACAACAATATATATTGCTATGACAAGAGGGTTATTTAGGGGTATATTGAGTCATATTGGTCACCCAAAACATGTAAATAATACCAGGTGTCAGAAAACTACATTTATTTAGCATGAAAAATACGTAATTTGCATATTATGCAAAGAGCAAACATTTAACACCCGGTATAAGGATCGCAATTGACTAATTAATGCCGGGAAGCATATCTTTTAACAATAAACACACATTCAGCAAGAGAAATAACTCCTACACGCAATCAAACTTGTTTTAAACCAAAAAGCATTCATAAATTGTAAATAGATGCGCAGTAAATGCAGTAAAGGCTAGGAAATCATGATGCAATTCCTATTAAAATTAAACATACGATAGTGAAAGAAAATAGGATAGCGTTCTGATAATAAACGCATCTTTCGAAATAAATACGTTTTGGAAACGCAGGATGTAAACAGAAATGTGATAATTTAAGTCATTTCATCTACGTGATTTTCCACATGAAGTTAATACAAAACCCAAAGTATTATTTAGACAAACAAAAGCCATAAGTGAAATTACGCGTCAAGGCAAATTAGAGATTCCTGTAACAACATCAAAACAGACGGTATATAATAAATACAAACTAGAAATCCACTGGCACTTACGTGAGCAAGGAATCGTTTCGACAAGGTATTATCAGAGATAAACCTGTAAATGCCCAAAAATATCTAAAACAACCGATGGTTGGCCATAAACTTTAAACAAGAGCTCAGATAAACCAATGAATTTTTAGATGGGGCGTCGGCTATATAACGCGCAAGTTTGATAAGCAGGCACTCTTAGTTAGAACCAAGCACAAGCTGCATCACAGATACTCAAGAATTTACGCGTCGAGTAAATATGCAAATTAAACAATAAAAATTTTGTGAAAAGTGGTTTTATAAAATATTTTAAATAAATGATAGTAAAAATATATGAGACAAGTTTAACCGTTTTGCTGGAAAACGGCTCTAAGGGATAGTACGAAATCTAAGTCTAAGTACGAAATCTAAGAGAGATCACAAAATCTAAGTCTCAGTGACAGCACAAAATTTAAGTGAGATTACGAAGACTGTACGAAATCTAAGCCCAAGGGACACTACAAAAATTCTAATTCTAAGTAACAGCACGAAATCTCAGTCTACGGGACTACAAAATCTAAGTTAGGCTACACAAATTCAAGAGACATTACGTAAATTCAAGTGACATTACGACATTATGAAAATTTAAGGAAGATCACATTAAACGGACTAAAACTTAGAGACTAAATGGATGTAATGGGATGAGTGAGGTGATATAGATATGTTAATTATAGGGAAGGACCAATTGCTTTTTGTAGCAATACCGATGGCAGTGGAGCGGTTATGTAATAACTAAAAACAACTACAACGAACTACTTAATGAAGGGTATAAATACCTTAAAGCCTGTGCCGCTGGGGGCAATAAAAAGTCACACACAAAAGGGTTAACGGACACCAAGAACACGCACGTTCGGGTGATGGTGTCGCTTCCAAAAGCTCTGATACAACTGTCTTTTGCAACGGTTCGAGTACGACTCACTTCACGCACTCCCACTGTCGGCATAAATGTTTCACTAAAACTGTAGGATACCCGCACGAATAGTATTTATTGTCACCAATACCAATAAATGTTCGATGATGACGTAACATACCACCCCACCAAATTCATAGAATTTTGAAAAGGAGGGAAGTAGGTTGGGTGAAGGAAATCACATGGGATTTGACCTTGCTAGGAAAACAGGTAACGAAAGGTAAGGTGGTACACTACAGCGAGCGATATTACCAACTATGCAAAAATAAAAATATATATGTAAATAAGCAAATATTTAAAAATAATATACTACTATACATGTAAGAAATGTGTATATACATCTAAACATAAAATAAAATTAAAATACCGGTAGCGGCGCTAGTTTGACCAAAGGTCGTTTTAATGTGCCATGTGCAGTTTTGATCTCAGCGACACGTATAATACCGTCCGCACCGGGAAAAGTATTAATAATACGACCAAACTTCCATTGAAGTGGAGAAAGCTGGTCGTCCTTGATGAGGACAATAGTGTCCTTTTCAACTTGTCGGACACCTACCTTAGAGTGCCATTTAACCTTTTGATTTAGAGTATGTAAGTACTCATGGCTCCAGCGAGCCCAAAAATCTTGATGGAGTTTTTGCAGGAGTTTCCACCTGCTCTTTAATGATAAAACGTTGGTTGAATGGTCCTCATCTGGTGGTGCAGAAAGAGGCTCCATAGTTAGGAAATGACCTGGTGTTAAGCAACGCAAGTCATTTGGATCCGAACTCAAAGCGCAGAGTGGCCTTGAATTTAGAACAGATTCAATTTGAGTAAGAACTGTGTAAAGTTCCTCAAAGGTAAGTTTTTGTTCGCCGATTACGCGAGCTAGGTGTGTCTTTACCGACTTAACACCGCTTTCCCACAAGCCACCGAAGTGAGGGGCGCTAGGTGGATTAAACGACCACCTTATCTTTTCTGAGGTTACTGCACTATGTAGATAACTCGTAAGCTGACGATAGGCACCTACAAAATTAGTACCGCAATCACTAAATATTTGAGAACAGCGTCCTCGACGTGCTATAAATCGTCGCAAAGCGGCAAGAAACGCGTCTGCCGACAAATCCGAAACAAGTTCAATATGTGCTGCCTTAGTGGCAAAACAAACAGAAATACAAATATAGGCCTTAAGAGTTTTAGAGCCTCGCAGGCGGTTAGCCTTTATTAAAAGAGGGCCAGCAAAATCAACACCAACAATACTGAACGGTTTGATTTGGGTAATACGTGCTGCCGGTAGGTCTCCCATAGGAGGAGTTACCAGGACCGGTTTAGTACGAAAACATCTATGACATGATGATAAATAATTTCTGATTGAATTTTTAATAGAAAGGATCCAGAAATTCTGTTGGATAAGATACGCTGTGGTATTAACACCGGGATGGCAATACCTTTCATGAGTTGACCGAATGATAAGTTCGGTTAATCGGTGCCGCTGAGGCAATAACGCAGGAAACTTTTCGAAATAGGAAAGCGAAGAATGTGTCAAGCGCCCACCTACTCTTAAGATATTTTGTGGATCAACAAATGGAGAAAGTTTTCGCAAGCTTTTAGGTAATTTACGGTTTGCCTTGATCGAAGCTATTTCCTTTAAAATGTAACATTTTGTACATGCCGAACGATAATCATGAGAGCATTGTGTAATTCAATGTCTGTTAAGGGACCCGTATGACGTTGAGCCATGGGTTTAGAAAATCTATAAATGTAAGCCACGATGCCTTGGATTTTATATAACGATGAAAAACGACTTAGTAAAATGTCAATGACGTTTGGATCTGTTTGAGCGACAAATGTTAGGATTTTCTTTTCCGTAGTTACCTCAGCAATTGAGGTTGACAATGTTGGTTGAGGCGGCCACGAGTCACTAGGGTAGTGAAGCCATTCAGGCCCCGCCCACCATAGCGAACATGAAATAACCGCGCTTGGCATTAATCCCCGAGATGCAGGATCAGCCGGATTATGCGAAGATTTAATATAAAACCATCGGCTAGATGCAATGATTTCTTGAATGTGGCTAACACGGTTCGCCACAAAAGTTTTCCAACGAAAAGGTGGAGAACGTATCCGAGTGAGAGCGACCGTAGAATCACTCCACGCTGAAACATCGGAGATTTCTATCAAGCCTTGATAAGACCGAATGGTAAAAGAAAGTAAATCGGTTAATAAAACGGCGGCACATAATTCCAAACGTGGAATTGAAATGCGCTTAATTGGAGCTACTTTTGTTTTAGCGGTTACAAATTGTACAGTTATTTCTCCAGTAGTTTGATTTATGAACTGGAAATACACTACCGCTGCATACCCTACCTCGCTAGCATCGCAAAACCCATGCAAATGACAAGTAAAAGGATCCGAAGGGGGTAAACAACGTGGTAACTTTAATGACGATAATAACGGCAACTCTTCTTGATACTGCTGCCATTGAGACGAAATGTCTGCTGGTGGGATGTCATCCCAATTTAGACCTAACATCCACAGATGCTGGATTAGGCGTTTTGCAAAAAGTGTTAGTGGGGCTAAAAACCCTAATGGATCATATATTCTGGCAACTTGCGAAAGTATGTTGCGCTTTGTACATATTGGGTTTAATGGTTTAACCCGAAATGAGAAAATATCTTCTGTAGGTGACCATTGAAGACCTAATATTTTTATTGATTTGTCAGAATCGAAATCGAGAGAAGTATATTGGCAAAAATCTGACGGAATGCCTTCCAAAATAGAAACTAAATTAGAACTACATTTTCGAAGTTCAAAACCAGCCAAATGTAAAAGTCGGATAAGTTGATCTTTGATTTCTCGGGTTGATTGTATAGAATCTCCACCAGCGACGAAATCGTCGATATATAGATTTGACCGTATAGCCTCAGCGGCTAACGGAAACCTTTTGCCTTCGTCAATGGCTAATTGCTGAAGGGTTTTTAATGAAAGATAAGGCGATGACTTAATACCGTAGGTCACTGTATTAAGCTGATAAGTCTGAATGGGTTCTTCTGCGAAGAACCGCCACACAATTAATTGAAACCTTCGATGTTCTTCGGTAACCAAAATTTGTCGATACATTTGGCGAACATCACAAGTAAAAACGAAACGATGAGAGCGAAATTTAAGTAAGATTAACGAAATGTCATTTTGGAGACTAGGTCCAGTCAATTGAGTGTCATTAAGTGACACGTTGTTTTTAGCCTTTGCAGAGGCGTCAAAAACCACACGAATTTTAGAAGTATGACCTTCCTCTTTAAACACAGGGTGATGGGGTAAAAAATCATTATCGTTCCCAACGGGCGGAGAATCGAGTAATGCCATATGACCCGCATCAAGATAGTCCTGCATGAAATTGTTGTATTGGGCGCGTAGCTCCGGTTGAGCATGCAATTTGCGCTCCAACGAAAATAGTCGTTTTTTAGCCATGTCAAAGGACTTATCAAAAATGGGCAAAGTATCGTTGAACGGTAACGCAACAATAAAACGACCGCTAGGGTCACGAGAAAACGTGTTTTCAAAATCAAATCTGCCTTTTCTTCTTCTGGAGAAGTATAAGGCTTGATGGTAATTCTTCTATCTCCCAAAACCGCCTTAGGGTCTGGTCGATAGGATCTTCTACAGAAGTAAAAATGCTTGGACAGTATCATACTGCAAGCTTTTGTGGGACCAATAATAGTCCAACCAAAATTGTATTTATGGCGGCAGGCTGAAGAAATTTGCCATGTATAACACCGCCATTGATGATGAACGGATAAACATCTGCTCCAAGGAGCATGTCAATAGTTCCTGGAGAGTTCCAGGTCGGGTCTGCAAAATGCAGGCCGCATAAGTGTTCCCAATTATTAGGAACTTCAACGCTGGGTAATTTGCCAGATATTGACGAAAGCACAAAAGTTGTGACTTCTAGAGATTTTTCAGAGTCTAACATAGAGCGAATGGTGCAGCTGACGGCACCCCTATTGACTGCTGAAGTTGTCTGTCCAAGTCCATAAATCGGAACTTGAGAACGTATGCGTGGAAGCCAAAGTTTGCTCACGCAATCGTCTCGAATAAAGCTAGCTTGGGAGCCAGGGTCTAAGAGTACCCTGATCGGTTTGTATCTACCAGACCGATCTTGAACTTCCACAACAGCAGTGGAGAGAAAGACAGTAACCCCAAGATTTGAATTCGTCTGTGAAGACAAAACATTTGCCGGAATAGGAGAGGCTGACTGCGTCCTATTGGCAGTTTTATGCATGTATGTAGCGGTCGGTTCAGCTGAACGGCTAGAAGCAGGTTGCGGTTCAAAATGTAGCAAGGTATGATGCGGCTTGGCGCAAGTTCGACAAGAGTTATAGGATTTGCATTGCATGGACGCATGGTCTGTTCGTAAGCAATTTAAACAAAGGCGTAAGCGTTTGACAATGTCGAAACGTTCCGTCGGAGTTTTCTTTAGAAGCGATTGACATCTATAAATTAAGTGATTGCCCTTGCAAGAAAGACAATGGTGCGAAAATGAATTCTTTGAGTCAATGGAGCTACTTGGTGTATCCAGTGAAACTACGTTAGAAGAAACCTTTGGTTTAAATTGAAACGCTGAGGATTTCTTAGGCACTGATGTGTGAGATGTATGGACAGTCGTCGAATAAGAAACAGGTGCGGTTGAAGAAAAGGTTTCCAACGCTGCACATTGTTGAGTTAAAAAATATCTCAAATCATCGAAATTGGGTATTTGCTTCGGATCCGATTGGAGTTCAAAGCGTTTTCTAGTGAACGGATCGAGTTTTTCTAAAAGAAAATCGACCAGAATAAAGTTCCAATGTTCAGTGGGAAAGTTTAAGTTCGTTAGAACAGCAAGGTTCTCTGAAAAACAATCAATAAGTGCCCTAAGTTTCTTAGGGTCTTCTGATTTTAAAGGTGGAAAGTCTTTCATAGCTTTCCAATGCAAAGTTGCTAATAAACGCGGATTGCTAAATCGCTCACGCAAGGCATTATATGAGATAATAAAATTATCCTCCGAAATGGGTACCGATTTAACGATTCTTAAAGACTCCCCGCTACAGCAATTGATAAGGTGATTTAATTTCTCGATATTGGACAGCGACGCATTATTATACACCAGACTGTCAAATAAATCGATAAAAGATGAGAATTCCGTTACCTCATTATTAAAATGTGGGAGCTTTAACGGTAACAATTTTGATCCCGTGCTGCTTGGAGCATTTTCCGTAATTTGTGCCCGCATTTCTTGCATCGTTTCAAGATGCAGCAGTATGCAATAATAAGCGGAATCTACTTCCTTTCGTAAAGCGTTGTAATTCAATAATTCTACCTCGTCACAGGAGCTAAGGCATCAACTAAAACCCTGTTAAAATTGGAGTAAATGTCATTGACTCCCCTTGTTTGAATATGGAACAACGTTTTTAAACTTGAATTACTTTGTATAGCGTCGCCAAGTTCCAACATCTCCATAATGCGTGCCTTAAGTAATTCGAGTTCTGCTACATGTGTTTTCTTCGGAGCCATAGTGACTGTTATTCTGAGAAACCTACAATAAATGCTGTAAAACGGTAACCGCTCAGATGTGCGCTGAGAAATATTAAAATATTATGAGTTGTTCAAGGCACGAAAAATGTAAAATAGCGCATAAATCGATAAATCACGTTTATGACTATTGGAATGCAATGGGTCTTAAGCAACACCTGGGAAACCTAAGGGTTTGTCAAACAAAGTGTTAAGATAAGATTTACAGTTTACGGTTACGGTCGGCCTTTACATCAAAGCTCACAGGAACATGTGGCTTAACTTATTTGCAGAAAGAGGCAGCTTTACAACTTTATTACTCCTGCAAATGTGTTCAATATTTTACCGCAAACCGACTGAAAGGTTGTATGTGATACAAAACGTGCAATGGCTTTTACACAAAGCAAATCCTTTATTTGAGAAGTATAAAGCAAATTATAATCTTCAGGTTGCTGTGTGTTTTATATGCCGCTAGAATAAATTTAAGACTAAAAACTAACAAGTTTGATGCTAAAGTATTTGTTTGTAACTAAACGCTTGTTGGTTTAATTACGGCGAAATCGCTTATTTTAGTTTAAAGACAGTATAAATAATATTTACACATTTTAGCCCGCTAAATATGGGGTTTGAACACAAATTTAAAGCTAAATCATTAATTAAAAACGCTCGCTGAATGCAAAAGTTTAGGACAAGCGTATAAACCATAGAACTAGTGAAATTCGGATCGTTTGGACCAATGGATGTAATGGGATGAGTGAGGTGATATAGATATGTTAATTATAGGGAAGGACCAATTGCTTTTTGTAGCAATACCGATGGCAGTGGAGCGGTTATGTAATAAATAAAGCAACTACAACGAACTACTTAATAAAGGGTATAAATACCTTAAAGCCTGTGCCGCTGGGGGCAATAAAAAGTCACACACAAAAGGGTTAACGGACACAAAGAACACGCACGTTCGGGTGATGGTGTCGCTTCCAAAAGCTCTGATACAGCTGTCTTTTGCAACGGTTCGAGTACGACTCACTTCACGCACTGCCACTGTCGGCATAAATGTTTCACTAAAACTGTAGGATACCCGCACGAATAGTATTTATTGTCACCAATACCAATAAATGTTCGATGATGACGTAACACTAAATAAATTGAATTGAGCAACTCATCTAAATGTATTATTAGGGTACTGATCCACGGTACGCAGCAGAAAGACGCACAAGGAAAACTACAGGTCAGAAATATCTAGCATAAGGCATTATTTTTCTATTTATTATTTTTGAACATTGATCATATTTTATAATTGAATATTTTATGTAAAGAGTTATCAAAAAATTTATTTTGTATGTAAAAAATTTCGTAAAAAAGGGAAAAATCTTGAACGTTCAAGAAATTTCCAGTAGAGTACAACGTCATTTTGCTGGCTTTAAAATAAGGAAAGGAAACTTTAATTTTTAGAGATATTTAATTTAAAATTTATTGTTATTTGATTCAGCGGCTCATTTTTGTTATATAGTCAAACAGATTAAGCTGTGAAGTGTATATGATTTTTCTTTTCTCATTATACAAATACTAATCGACTTTGTTTTATCATTCAAAGCAGGAAAAGTTTTAGGGAAACAGTGGTAAATTATTTGATTATCATAACGTTGTGCACTCTGTGTGAACTAATCTGGGGTAGCTGAGGCACACATTTAAATTTTAAGGTATTAAAGTACACAGAGCGGTGGTGATCAGAAAGAGACTGAAAGTATAATTACATCGACGTGCAGCGTCATCATATCAATATATATATATATATATATATATATATATATATATATATATATACATATAAAAAAGACAAGTTATTTGCAGTCCGCAATAAGAAATAGTATATAAAGTAAGATGTTTCTGTAAACAAACTCTTATGAAAATAATAAGAGCTATTGACAAATACAAATTGGGCTAGTAGTTATATAGCCATCAACAAAACATTAGCTTTATTACTCTAAAGGGGAGAAAAAACATCCACTGACCGACGGTTTCGGCTTGTTAAGCCTCATCAGAGTGAAATAGTTCCCAAGAACCCTATGAAGTAATTGAAGCTATTATAATGATATAATTTTGAAACAATCACTGTACTATGGCAAAAGTAAATAAAACCGCCATCAGTTGATAAAACACCAACACTACTAAAGTGTGAAAGTACAGAATTGAATCGAAACTACATAATAAATTCTATAAATGGCTACAAAAGTACGTCTGGCCTTTGAGATTTGCGATATGTTACAGCAAAGTTTATTTGCAAACGTAACAAACCTTCTCGTGTCGACACCCGGGTTTATGCCCCAAAGGCAATTCAAATTTAAAAAAGACAATTTATTTGCAGTCCGCAATAAAAAATAATATATAAAGTAAGATGTATCTGTAAAAAAACTCTTATGAACATAATAAGAGCTATTGACAAATACAAATCGGGCTAGTAGTTACCTAGCCATCAGCAAAACATTAGCTTTATTACTTCAAAGGGGAGGAAACATCCACTGACCGTTGTAAGTTACGTTTAAAACATTGCTTCTTTATTCATTGCAACCTCGCGACTTAAAACAACATTTCGCGCTCGAATGAATCGAATCAAATTAATGAATGCCATCCAATGAATCCTTTTGATAAACGGTGCCTTATATATTCAAATTTATCTGTTTCCAGAAATTAGTAGAAAAATGTGGAACCTTATGATGGAAGAGTTCTTGGAAAAACCAATTAACATCTAAATTTGCGGCGTTTTATTACCTAATTATCTGGTTTTAGTTACTCGTGACGCGCTATTTGTCCTTGTTTCACATATACTATTATTGCGGCGTCGCATACTAATGCTAAAAGATAAGCAATTCATATCTGATATTCCTTGGATTTTTATGGGTTTCCGTATTCCTGCCGCTTCTACGAACAAAATGTTTATTCATTAATGAGTTTATAAGAATTTGACGTATTTTCCCAAAACTTTCTTCCCAATCTAGTCTATTCCAGAAACTTTTCTATTTAAAATAAATTTGTGTAATGCACAGGGTAATTAATTTAAACTTTAATTGCTTTTTATTGCAAAAGGGGCTGCAAATACACGTTGCTTTAGTTTCTTAAGCTAACTGCGTAAAGCTAGCAATCTTCTATGCTATTTACAGTAATTAAAAGAATATTTTTATATGCATCGATTTGCGTTAGCATTGAAATGTGTCTTACGATACCTTACAATTAATTATTTTTACAACTTACGTTACTTCCTATTTATTTACAACACGCTTATATTATACAGGGCGATAATTATACACGCGCAATTTGCGTTTTTGCATGGCACTTTAATGAATAAAAGTACGCTTGTATTTTACAGGGTGTAACCATGAATTTACGGAAATGTTTATTTTTCCGGATTCCCATTATATTTTGGTGGGGTTTATTTTTAGAATTTGTGTTTCAATGACCCCTCGTGCTCCGTCAACATATATGTACATAATGACGTGATAAGGGTTCACGAGATGTCATTGAAACCCAAATTCTACAGATAAATTCCACCAAAATAGAAAAGAAACCGGAAAAATATAAATTTCCGAATATTCATGGTTATACCCTGTATAATAAATACAAGCATACTTTTTTGCTATGCGAAAATGCAATTCCGCGTGTAAATAATCACCCTGTATAATATAAGCGTATTGTTAATACGTAGCCATTCAACGAAAGCAAAACACACTTTCCGTGTATTTAAAAGCCCCATTTTATATTGATAATACAGCTGTGTAAGCAGTATAAGTAAAAATAATTAATCATTAAGAAATAATGTTAAAATGCATTACATGCGAACGCAAATTGATAGTTGAAGCGTAAATACAGTCATTTATTTTCACTTATTAATTCATCATCATTAGGTCTTCAGTCCTAAAACTGGTTAGACGTGTACCATCATTGTTCCCTATTCTGAACTAACCTACAGATTTCCCTGAAATATGCACAATTTGCATCTATAACTGTCTGATCTAGGTCTACATCTACCTCTTTTTCCTATCTGTGCTTGTAATATATCACATACTATTCCCCAAAAATGCCTTAGAACGTATTCCGCCCATCTATTTCTCTTTCTCCCCAGATATCATTGTTCCCCTACTATTTCTATAACTTATTTGTTACTATCTTTGTGTGTCCATGCTATCGTCCTCATACATCTGAAGCACAGCATTTCAAAAGGCTGCTACCGTTTTTCTGTCTGCGTTTCAGACTGCCTGTATTTCATAGGCATACTGTGGTGTGCTCCACACATATGCTTTCAACTATTTTCTTCTTATTCTATGTTTGTTGTCTTTCCTCATAGGCGCTGTTCATTCTTGTTAGATGCAGTTCGATCACTTTCTATTGTTTTACAGTTATATACCCTATTTCTCCGACCTTCAATGGTTGTGAAGGGAGGTAAGCAGCCTGTGGCTGCCAAGTTCCCCCAACACTTAACCATTTGGCGATTTAATATATTTTCCAATTTATCTATTCGCACAGTCAACATTAGTTGCAGGTATTTCACAACCAACAACTAGTTGTTTATACTAATCATCAGATTTATCTGCGCTTATTTTTTCGTCATTGGGTTTTCCGTCTCAAAACTGGTTGGACACGTACCTGTACTTATTTATATTCTGAGCTAGCCTACATAGTTCCCTGAAATTCTCACACAGCATGTGTATTCAGCTCGTTCCCTTTCTATTGTTTTCTAATTTTATACCCTATTTTACCGAGATTCAGTGAAGGAGGTTAAGTAACCTGTGGCTACCAAGAACCCCCAACACTTAGACATTTGCCGAAATAATGGTTTTCCAGTAAATCCTTTCACACACTTAACATTATTCGAGAATATTGCCTAACCAATTCTTGTAGTTACTTATAATAATCATCATGTTTAAGCACAGTTATCTTTCGTCAATAGTTTATCCATCTTGGGATTGGTTGGATCCGTACCTCCATTGATTTCTATTCTGGGCTAGCCTACACATCTCCCTGAAACCTCTACAGCCTACATCTTTTACTATCTGTGTGCAGTAGTCTAATCTATGTCTGCCTCTTTTTCTTTTTTTTCCTATCTCCGCTTCTAATATATTCCGCACTATTCCCTCATGCCGTAGTATGTGGCCTATCATCCTATCTCTCCTATTTTTACCGTTTTCCACATATTTCTTTCTTCCCTACCATTTTAGTATCTCTTCGTTCTTAACTTTGTCTGTCCATGATATCTTCATCATACGTCTGTAGCACCACATTTCAAAGGCTTCTACCTTTTTCTTGTCCGCTTCTCCTACTGTCCAGGCTTCACAGCCGTACAGTGCTGTGCTCCACACATATGTTTTAAGCAATCTTTTCCTTGTTTCTATGTTTGTGGTCTTTGAGCACAGTAGTTGCTTTTTCTTGTTAAATGTAGCACGACCTTGTGCTAATCTTTGTTTTATATCTTTTGTGCTTTTCCCATCTTGCGTTATTTGGCTTCCTAGGTAGCAGTAATCCTTAACCTCTTGTAAGTTCGTGTTACACACTTGTATTCTTGTTTTTGATTTATTTTCCCCACCTTTGCAAACTAGAACTTTAGTTTTAGTTTTGTTAATTTTCATACCGTATCTCTCTGTTAGAACCGTTTCCATTTCATTAAGAGCAGCTTCTAACTCTTCCTTGTTAGACGCTAATACCGCTATATCATCTGCAAATCTAAGCATATCAATTTTTGTCCCTGCATAGTAATTCCAAATGTCTTCCTGCATTTGACAGTATTCATTGCCTCTTCTATGTACAAGTTAAAAATCAATGGGGATAGGGCACATCCCTGTCTCCACCCCTTTTCTAATGTTTACTTCTCTACGTTCCTGCTCTAATTCTATTACTGCTGTTTGCTCTTTGTATAAGCTATGTACTATTCGTCTATCCCTATAACTCATTCCAATCTTTTTGAGTATTTCAAACATTTTTTTCCAATTTACATTGTCGAATGCTTTTTCCAGAACTACAAATCCTATATACATGCTTTCCCCTTTTTCTATTGTTTTCTCCATTATCACTCTCAGAGCTAAAATAGCCTCCCGTGTTCCCCTGTTTCGCCTAAACCCAAATTGGTCTTCTAGTATTTCTTCAGCTCGTTTTTCCATTCGTCTTTGCACAATTCTAGTTAATATTTTTGACACGTACGCTGTCAAACTTATTGTTCGAAAATTTTCACATCTATCCGCGCCTTTCTTTTTTGGTACAGTTACTATGATGCTACGTGTGAAATCTTTGGATATCTCGCCTGTCTCATACATATAGCTTACAAGTTGGAAGACACGTTCTGTTACTGCTTGTCCAGCGGCTTTTAGAGTTTCTGCTTGCACCTTATCTGTACCCGGCGCCTTACCATTTTTCAGACTTTTTAATGCTAATTCAAACTCGTCTCGAAGTATAGGATATCCCAAGTCATCATTTTCAATGTCTGATTCCTGTTCTAATGCAGTTAGTTCCTCTCCTGCATATAAATTCCCTAAATATTCTTGCCATCTACTCACTTTCTCTACGTTTTCTATAATAACGTTTCCTTGTGCCTCCCTTATATTTTTGCTATACGGTTTTATATACCTAAAATTCATTCTAATTAATTTGTATGCTTCGTCTGTCTTTCCTATTTCCATCTTAGTTTGTACCTCTTTGCACTTTTCATCAATCCATTGTTCTTTAGCTTTCCTGCATTTTCGAATAATTTCCCATTTTATAGCTTTGTATCTCTGTTTTCCTGTTTCGTCTGATTTATTTTTGTACTTTCGTCTTTCTTCTATTAAATTCACGATATCTTTTGTTATCCATGGTTTCTTATTTTCTTTTTGTGTATACCCCAGAATATCTCTGGCCGCCATGTCGAGGCTGGATTTAATGTTATTCCATTCTGTTTCTACTTCCTTAGTTTCGGATATTTTCCCGATATCATTTCAGCAATTCATTTGACTTTTTTTCCAATCGTACTTGAATATCTTTATCTTTTAGTTTCTCTAAGTCCAAGTGCCTTTTTCCGTTCCTTTTTTTCAAATTTTTAAATTTAAGTGCGGCCTTCATAATTACGATGTTGTGGTCAGTATCTATATCTGCTTCTGGGTAGCTTCTACAGTCTTTTACTTGATTTCTAAACCGTTGTCTAACAAGAATGTAATCTATTTGATATCTTCCTATATCTCCTGGCATCTTCCACGTATATCGTCTTCTAGCATGATGTTGAAATAATGTGTGTGTGATGATTAAATTGTTCTTGTCGCAAAATTCTACCAGCCTATTTCCCCTGTCGTTTCTCGTGCCTAAACCAAATAAACCTACTACCGCTTCTTCCCTCCCCTCACCTACCACGGCATTAAAATCCCCTGTAATTATTAAATTTTCATGTCCTTTTACGTATCTTAATATGTCTTCGATATCTTTGTAGATGACTTCTACCTCTTCGTCACTGTAGCTAGAGGTGGGCATGTATACTTGTATTATTACTGTGTTTACCGGTTTAGATTCTAATCTAACCATGAGTACTCTTTCGTTCTTTTGTAAGTAATTTTCTACACAGTATCCTATTTTTTGTCCGCATACCTATCCCCACACCCAAATTTCCTTCTTCTGCTCCTGTATGAATTACCCTGAAGAAATTGAGAAATTCGCTTCGACCAAGCAATATGTATAGAATTTTGAAGATGCTATTTTGGAATATGTAGTACGCATACCCTAATTTAATAATTACAGTGAATATAGAAGTCATGCTTGAAATGCGGTTATTTGAATTTGTAATATACAATGAAGAGGGAAAATTCTTTGATACAACGTTAATTAAGAATTAAGTTAAATAATTAAATTGCAGATGCACTTTAAAAACAGATGTTTGTAAATGAAGATTTAAGCAAATTGATGATTTTGTAAACTGGGATTTGATATTTATTTAAAATAGAAGCACAAAACATTTAATACTGTTAATTATGAATTGGAGAATCGCTTTGTGAATCTTTGCAAGTATTACTTTTAAAATATTTTGTTTGTAACTAAAATTTGTGTATTTGTCATTTAGTTTAAGATTGAATAAGTCTTAATCATATAATTTTTTTTGTAAGGATATTTGCGAGAAAAGTTTGTGATCAAAGTTCGAAACATTCTGACTTTTTAATAATAATAATAATAATAATAATAATAATAATAATAATAATACCTCTCATGGGTTATTACCTTGACGTGGTGAGAGTGCTTAATTTCTTCTTCGCGTTGCAGTTAACCGGCTTGCTAGCTACCTGCATTGCGAAGTGGGAAAACCAAAATACCCTACATCACCTACTCACACATACACAGAGCACGCACACATACACTCACTATACTTTCTTTACATAGTGCATGCCCTAACCCCTACACGCACACAATGCTGTATCTATCAGCATCTGTTATCTTTCCTATCTGGAAGCACACTAGGCTTCCAACTCTCGTTTTCCAGGTCCCTTCTGGCTATTAAGGTATCCGAGGGCGGAGGGACCTACAATCAATCTTCTCTCAGGGGCCTGTTAATCCCCAAACAGGCACGGGTTTGGCAAACCCGAGCTTCCCTAGCTCAGCTGACCGCTGTCCCAATCCTAGCTTCCATCCGCACATATCCTATCATACATCCGGGTGCGCTAGCACCATAAACCTAGTTTTATATATCCCAGTTCACTTTCCAATTCCTTTCCCTTAGTGCTGCTTAGTAGTCGGGCTGCATAGGGTTTTAATGGCTACCAGCGTGATTGTGCCGTGCGTGGAGACCCGTGCGCGGGGATGAAGGGGTCCTGGTGGCTGAGCTCTCTTGGGGCAGGGTGTAGTCCTCAAGGAGAGCAACACTCCACTTTGGCCTGGATTTCTTCTTAAACGGGAGGTCAGGGCTAGCCCACCCTTGACCAATCGGCTGCGCTGTCGGGTAAGACCGCCAGTTGGGCGAGTGTAAAGGTGCAGATGAACAGACGGCGAGGTTGTCGGCCAGGACAGCCTCCGCCCTGCTAGTGTGCATTGGAGCGCTATATCTTTCTAGTAACCCTGGCGGCAAAGTGTCGTCCCCTTGTTGGACTCCGTGGTGGGTGGGGAACTAGAAAGACGAAAGGGTTATTATCCGAATGGATGCAACGCAAGGTTTGGCACCTGCAAAAACATCAGGGAGTTTGGCTGTACCTGATGTTGACTCACAGCCTACAGTTGACGACCATGGCAAGTTCTCGGCTTATGCACCTATGGAAATGGGCTATCGCACACAAAAATTTGGACTTAAAAATCCAATTGAAAAACCACATACCTCTCCTAAAAGAAGTGTAGGTGGCTGGATAAATGTTAATAATTTGAGAGTTACAGAGTTCCCTGACAGGGAACCACGTTTTCTGATAATAAAGAGAGATGATGGAAATAATTTTAGCAAAAGTAGCCCTTTCTTAATTGAAAAGGTGCTAACAAATGCAGCTGGTGACTTGAAAAGCGTCCATTCAAAGCCAAAAGACACCTTTTGGCTTTGAATGGACTAGTGAGTCTGCTAGTTCAGGAGTAACTCTTCTCTTTACACTTTAACTTGTCTATTTAATATTATCATTCTTATCTTTATTATTTTTTTATATATTTTTAATTTCTTTTCTTGTCCTGATGAAGCCCTTACAAAAGTAGGCGAAACGTCGACCTTAAATTATAAAATGACACGGTCCCAACCCAGAATCATAAATATTTATAATGACTCCGGCCGTGAAAGTCTCCGACGATATCTATTGTGTCGAATGCTTTTGTGTAGTCTAATAATATAAGTGCCGTAATTTTGTTGTTATCAGTGGCATATATTATGTCATCAATAATTTTAGAAAGTGCTGCAGTGCAACCATATCCTTGTCGATATTCCGATTGCGTTGCCGGTAAGAAACTATAATTAGTAACCTGTTCTTTAATTTCTAAATTAATATGTTTTTTTTGCAATTTTAGAAAGCACAGGTAGGATACTTATTGGTCTTAAGTCCTTCGTTTGTGATGCATTATTAACTTTAGGTAATGTATGTACAACTGCTATTTTCCAACATGAAGGAAATACACGCTCTGATAAAATAGAATTAATTAAATGGGAAATGTATGGTAGTAGGTATGACATGCAATAATTTAGCATATTTATACTTATACCATCAGAGCCTATTGATTGTGAAGTAATGGAATAGAATACATTTTACACTACTTCACTGGTGACAGTACGGAATAGTAAGGGTTCGGTTATATGTATTTTTGGTTTGCTCGAATAGAATGTCAGTGTGTCCCGTGGTGACCGTTTCGAAGTAGGAATTGAATCTATAAAGTAGTCGTTGACTTTATTTACATCAAAAACATTTTGAGGTAGTGGCTTTTTGTGTGTTTTAGTAGAAATGTTAAGTTCTCTTAATCCATTCCAAAGTTTTTTGGTATCATCAATAGCACTAGTCAGAAGCGTTTCAATATATGCCTTTTTCTCCTTACGAATTGCAAGAGAGCAATAATTTCTTACCGATTTATAGTAATCTCATTGGCATTTATTTCCAGTTTTCTTAAACTTTAACATTCTTTCTCCCTTAGCTTTATCAAAATTCTTATATTGTCAGTTAACCAGTATGCTTTCGGTTTAGATAAACGCGATGTAACTAAGGGTGCATGTTTATTAAACAGTTTAATAATATTTTTATTAAAAAAAGCTACTTTTAAATTGATCATTAATATGAAATAGCGTTGCCATGATATATGTCTTAGATCTCTCAGAAAATGTTGATGGTCAAAATTTTTAAAAGTACGATGTTTTGTAAATAATTGAATGTGAAATGATGATTTTAACTTCACAATGAATTAGCAAATAATCAGCGGCATTAATATCTGTAACTCCGAAGTTTACTACTAAATTAGGCACATTTGTAAATATTAAATCGATCAGTGTTGCACTGTTATGGTATTACGAGTGGCTTCGCTAATTAATTGATTAAACCCGAAGACATTAAGAGAGGAGGATAATTTCAATACAAAAGAGTCATGCACTTTAAACCAATTTATATTAAAATCATCCAGTATAAAAACACCATCACTTACTGGTAATACCCTGGATAATGAATCCTCCAGTGTGCTCAAAGGTTAGATCTTGGTGGATTATAAATCACACCCACTTATATAATTCCATCCTCGGTCCTAACTTGAATCCAGAATTACTCAATGAGTGTACTAGTAGTAATTACTTTAATTTTTAAGGAATTTTGTAAATAAATCGCTTTGCCACCACCATGCCCAGTATTGCGGTCATTTCTAATTAGTGTATAATTATTAATATTGATTACGTCGCTCGGTACATGTGATTGAAGCCAAGCTTCAGTAATTGCTATTAAATTATAACAGTTTGATAAAACATAATTTTTGAAGTTTTCAAAGTTCGCTTGTAACGAGCGAATGTTAACATGAGCTAGTTTTAAGTTTGTTTTCATTCAGTCACTCTTATGCCAATCAATATTTTATGTAAGTTTTATAATAGAAAAGAAATAAAAAGAAAAAATTGAGAAAACGGTGTTCACCAATTGACGAATGTAATGCTGTTCTGCTTTTGTGCCACTATTGGTTAGATCTTTAAATAATAACATCGTACTAGATATAATACTTACTTCATGATTAAAATTCATCTTATTAATTATTTGGCATCAAAATTTATTATGTAGTGCAATTTAATAATATTATACCCAATAATAATACCCAATAATACATACGGTGATAAAAGAGTCATCATTCTAATTATATAAACAATTGAATCAAAATTTGCTATCCATGATAGGAATTGCTGCATTGCCGGCATACATGTTTAGTAGATATTATCGGTCATAATATTGTTTCCAAATCTTGAATACTGTTTACATATATGACTTTATCATTATGCTTTACCTTTACTACACCATCTGCTGTCCATACACATCTGTTTCCAAAATTATTACATGTGCCTTCAAAATATCAACGCGATTTCTTGTTAGATGCTCTCTGACAGTAATATTTGTGTTTTTAAAAATACTTTTGTTTTTAAAAACATGTTCTCTTATTTTATTACTTATAAATTTTATAATAACAGGACGCGATTTGTTTACCATCTTTGTGGCATCGGTCGATTTGATCCTTAGTAATGCTAATACCTACTTTTTCACTTAATGTAGAAATTAAGAGCTGTTTTGTGTCTTCGTGCTCACGCTTAGGAATTCCGAAGATTCTTAAATTATTTCTTCTACTGTATTGTTGTAAGCTATCAATGTTGGAGGTTAGAACTGCATTTTCTTTCTTTAAGAACTCCATTTGGTTTTCTATTGCCAACAGCTTAGCATCAACTTTTAATTCTATTTTGCTCCACACCTCATCTGCTAATTTTGTTATAAAAGTTTTGTCCTCTAAAAATGTGTGTATAGCTTGTTTTATAATTTCACCAATCTTGTTTTTCTGCTCACGGGTAAAAAGCATTATTATATATTTATATTATCCCGTAAGACAATTATTAATACCAAATAACTTGCAACTACTAAGTAATTATAATTGTATAATTTAGCCAAAGCAGTAAACCGCACATCTACTCTTTCACGACTGTCGAACTTTTTTGGCCAAAACTAATCTTACAAGCCAGGGAATAAAAAGCCAGGTAAACTATCCATAAGAGAAGAGATTTAATAATTTTACTGAAAAATTTCAGTAACTCAGAAGTTAGTTTAGCATAATTCCTTTTAATGTAAACATTCTTGAGGCATAGCAGGTGTGTAACATAGCATTTCAAAAGTCATATTATAAACAAGAAACATATTTAATCATCATAGTTTATAAGTGTAGAGTATAAGTGTAAAGCTATATCATTTTTGATTTCATATGTAACCTTCGAAAGTTAAATTATACATAGAAATATTTTCCAAAAGCATCTTTATTTGTTAACATATATTGAAAGAAGCTTGAACATTTTAAATCGTTTGTAGTTCTGCGTATTGTTTATAATAACAAAACTTTGGTCGAAACTGTCAATTATAATGGATTTATAGCCTTGTTAAAAGGATATATAACTGAAAGAGGGCAGGTGTCGGTTATACAACAGAACAGCGAGACAAAACAGGTCCCCGAAAGAGACCAGCAGCTTTTACGGTACTTAAAGTGGCGGAGACCATAGGGGTCGGTATGGCATTTTAAGACACACTACTGCGATGTGGAAGGCAACGGGAAACCATTACATTACCTCCTAAGTACACAGCGTACTTAAATTGTTATTAAAGATGATGGCATCTTCTGGGGTAAGAAGTTTCAGAGTTAAAATTGTCCCCTATTCGGATCCCCGGGTGGAGACTACTTCGGAGAATGTGATAGAAAAGCTTAAAAAAAGACCAGAGCACATTTTGCGAGTCGCAACGTGGAATATCAGAAGTATGAAGGAAGTAGGTTAAGCTAGAGAACTTGAAAATTAAAATGGATAGCTTAGCATTAAACATAGTAGGGATCAGCAAAGTTCGGTAGCTAGAACCGGCGGATTTTTTGAACAGCGACTTTTGGGAAATTCACACAGGATCGGAGGTAGGAAATTCCGATGTGGGGATAGTTATGAGAAAAAAGATAGAACACTGTAGAAGACTACCTACAAAAGAACGAAAGAGTACTCGTGGTTAGGTTATAATCCAAACCGGGAAATAGAGTAACAATACAAGCATACATGCCCACCTCTAGCTACAGTGAGGAAGAGGTGGAAGCCATCTACAAAGATATTGAAGACATACTAAGAAAAGTAAAAGGACAGAAAACTTAATAATTACGAGGAATCTGACTGCAGTGGTAGGTGAGGATAGAAAAGGAGCGGTAGTAGATTTATTTGGTTTAGGAACGAGAAATGACTGGGAAAATAGGCTGATAGAATTTTGCGACAAAAACAATTTAACCATCACAAACACATTATTTCAACATCATGTTAGAAGACAATACACGTGGGAGATGCCAGGAGATATAGGAAGATATCAAATAGATTACATTCTTGTTAGACAACGGTTTAGGAATCAAGTAAAAGACTGTAGAAGCTAACCAAAAGCAGTTGTAGACACTGATCACAACATCGTAATTATGAAGGCCACTCTTAAATTAAAAAATTGAAAAAAAGAAAGGAAGATAGGCAGTTTGACTTTGAGAAACTAAAAGATAAAAATATCCACGAAAGATTTGAAAAAAGTAAAATAAATTACTGAAAGATATCGGATATATGATACTACGGAAGTAGAAAGAGAATGGAATAACATTATGGAATAACATGGCGGCCAGAAATATTCTGGGTTGTACACAAAAAGAAAATAAGAAACCATGGATAACAAAGGAGACCTTGAATTTAATAGAAGAAAAACGAAAATTTAAAAAGAAATCAGACAAAGGTGGAAAACAGAGATACAAAGCCATAAAATGGGAAATTATTCGCAAATGCAGGAAAGCTAAAGAACAATGGATTGATAAAAAGTGCAAAGAGGTACAAACTAAGATGAAAATAGGAAAAACGGACAAAGCATACAAACTAATTAGAATGAATTTTAGAGATATAAAACCATATAGCAAAAATATAAGGGACGCCGGAGGAAACGTCATTATAGAAACTGTAGAAAAAAGTGGTTAGGTGGCAAAAATATATAGGGAATTTATAGGCAGGAGAGAAACTAACAGCGTTACAACAGAAATCAGACATTGAAAATGATAACTTGGGATATCCTAAACTTCGAGATGAGTTTGAATGATCATTAAAGGGTCTGAAAAATGGTAAGACGCCGGGTACAGATAAGCTGCAAGCATAAACTCTAAAAGCCGCTGGACAAGCAGTAACAGAACGTCTATTCCAACTTGTAGAGAAACTTCCAATGACCGGTTTCACTGTTATTGCAGCTGCTCAGATTGGACCATTTCTCTTTACAAAACAACCAACAAGGATTTTGAAATTATACAGAAATCACAGTGTATTAAAATATGCAAAATGTAACTCATGCGCCCCCTATACTCGAATGTAAGCAACTAGCTATCGGTAACTTTTACAACTCCCCGACATGATAGCAAAGATGGAATTGCCAGACAAAATTTTAAGAACAAGTCAAAAGTCTATATGAAAAATAAATAAACAAATGGCTGATTACCTACTTTACATTGACAGATCTTCTAAGAAATTACTACACCCAATGCTAATTGAGAATGTTGGTACACTGAAACTAAAACGTAGTTAGCTACTTGATAATGAATCATTATGTCTGGCATTAGAAAAGTAATTTCAGATTAGTCGACAAAAATTAATATAAATTGGTGGTTCTTTTGTAGGGAGAAAATTCCAAAAACCGGTTTCGCTGTTTTTGCAGCTCCTCAGATTGAACCATTTCTCTCAGCAAAATAACCATCAAAGATATTGAAATTATACACAAATCATGATGTATTAATATGTACAAAATGTAACTCATGCACCAACTATACACGGATGTAAGCAACTAACTGTCGGTAACTATTACAACTTTGCGACATGATAACCAAAAAGGAATTACCAAACAACATTTTAAGAACTAGTCAAAACACAAGATGAAAAATAAATAAACAAATGGCCGATTACCTACTTATTATTGGCGGACTTTCTAAGAAGTTACTACACCCAATGCTAATTGAGAATGTTGGCCTACTAAAGCTAATACGTTTCTAGCTACTAGATAATGAGTAACTTTGCCTGGCGTTAGGAAAGTAATTCGAGCATAGTGGACATAAATTAATATAAATTGTTGGTTATTTTGTAAAGAGAAAATTCTAATGATCGTTTTCGCTGTTATTGCAGCTCCTAAGATTGAACCATTTCTCTCTGAAAAACAAACAACAAAGATCTTAAAATTATACACAAATAATGGTGTATTAATATGTGCAAAATGTAGTTCATGCGCCCCCTATAATAGAATGTAAGCAACTAGCAATCGGTAACTTTTACAAGTCCCCGACATGATAGCAAAGATGTAATTGCCAGACAAAATTTTAAGAACTAGTCAACAAGATGAAAAATAAATAAACAAATGGTCGATTGCCTATATAACATTGGCGGACATTTTAAGAAGATACTACACCCAATGCTAATTGAAAATGTTGGCCTACTGAAACTTATACGTTTCTAGCTACTTGATAATGAATAATTTTATTTAGCATTACGAAAGTAATTCGAGCATTGTGAACAAAAATTTATATAAATTGTTGGCTATTTTGTAAAGAGAAAAGTTTCAATGGCCGGTTTCGCTGTTGGAAATCCATCTATGCTATAAATGTTACCAGTAGTTAGTTGCTTACATTCCAGTATAGGGGGCGCATGAGCTACATTTTGCACTAAAAGCCGCTGGACAAGCAGCAACAGAACGTCTTTTCCAACTTGTAGAGAAATTTCCAACGACCGGTTTTGCTGTTATTGCAGCTCCTCAGATTGGACCGCTTCTCTCTACAAAACAACCAACAAGGATTGTTTGAGTTTTAGCAAATGTGCTACATTAAATGCGTGAATGCAATATTCAAACTATAAATACCTTCGATAGCAGGACCATATGCGTAACAACAACAATTAATATGAAATAATGCGTAACAGAGACTTACCAATCGCTGTAGATTATCACTTCATTCAACACGCAATAATATGGAATAAAGGAAAATAGGAGTGATATTTGGAAATTGGAGTATTATACTATTACGTACGGTCACTAGTGATAACCACTGGTGAGTCTTTGCTATATAATCAAACATGTGATTGACACATTTCAACACATACCAAAAATTAATCACGTCGGTACAATTAGTAAGGTTCAACTGTCTTATAATTTTGAAAAATGAATGAATTTTGTAGATAAGAACCAGTTCTATGTTGTACAATATAGACTGGATTTACCATCATTTATTTAATAACAAATTAAATTACAATTGGGGCGAACAAGGATTTTAAAATTATACAGAAATCAAACAGTATCAACGTGTGCAAAATGTAACTCATGCGCCCCCTATATTCGAATGTAAGCAACTAGCTATCGGTAACTTTTACAAGTTCCCGACATGATAGCATAGATGAAATCGCCTGACAAAATTTTAAGAAGTAGTCAAAAGACTAGATGTAAAATAAATAAACAAATGACTAATTACCTGCTTAACATTGACGGACCTTCTGAGAAGGTACTACACCTAATGCTAATTGAGAATGTTGGACTACTGAGACTAATACGTTTCTAGCTACTTGATAATGCATATTATGTGTAGCATTAGGAAAGTAATTCGAGCATAATGGACAAAATCTAATACTAGTTCTTGGTTATTTTATAAAAAGAAAATTCCAATGACCGGCTTCGCTGTTATTGCAGCTCCTCAGATTGGACCATTTCTCTCTGCAAACAACCAACAAAGGTTTTAAAATTATATACAAATCCTGGTGTATTAATATGTGCAAAATGTAACTCATGCACCCCCTATACTCGAATGTAAGCAACTAGCTATCGGTAATTTCTACATGTCCCCGACATGATAGACTAGACGAAATTGCCAGACAAAATTTTAAGAACTACTCAAAAGACGAAATAAAAAATAAATAAAAAAATGGCCGATTACCTACTTAACATTGGTAGACCTTCTAAGAAGGTACTATACCCAATGCTAATTGACAACGTTGGCCTACTGAAACTAATAGTTTTTTAGCTACTTGATAATGAATAATTTTGTCTGGCGTTAGGAAAGTAGTTCGAGCATAATGGATAAAAATTAATATAAATTGGTTGTTATTTTGCAAGAAGAAAATTCTAATGTACGGTTTCGCCGTTATTGCAGATCCTCAGATGTGCAAAACAATCAAAAAGGATCTTGAAATTATACACAAATCATGGTGTATTAATTTGTACAAAACGTAACTCATGCGCCCCCTATACTCGAATGGAAGCAACTAACTATTGGCAACTTTTTCAAGTCCCTGACATTATGGAAAAGATGGAATTACCAGACTTAATTTTAAGAATTAGCCAAAAGCCAAGATGAAAAGTAAATAAACAAAAGGCCCACAAAAATGTTGGTCCACTTATTGTAATCGAATTAACAATTATTTTATAAAATAGATATTTCCAAGAAAATTTAAGACAATCATTGGTGTTATATAATTAAATATAGACCGATGCATTCATCTTCGTATAAATCGTTATGAATGCGGTCATTTCTTCAATTTGCATATTTCTGCTAATGAGTAGCACAATAATAGTATTGGTTAATTATTTTGCTTATAGATGTCTTTAGATGTTTACTCCCGGCGCATATTTATGACATATGCTGATATATTAATGTAAAGTGCCCACCCCTTCAGTTTTTTCAGTTTATGGTTTGGTAATCAATCGAGTTTTGTAAAGTGGCCATATATTTTAACAGAACATTTTTTCAGATGATGATGATGCTTGTTTTATGGTTTTAAAAGACCCATTTTAGCTTAATTAGGTGAGTAGTATTCGCCAAACGTGTATATTATTATGATCGTTGCATACACGTTTTAATAAATGTTGTATATAAGTAGGCATTCGGCTATTTATTTGCACCTTTTGTTTTTATCTTGAAAATTTGTATATGAATTAAATTTTATAGGTTTTTCTATACTGGAGATATCTACTTTAGACATCATCGTCGGGCGATTAACATTTTTGTGTGCATGTACAACCGAATGTGTATTTTTCAGATAAGTGCTGACCTCAACTTTGCCGGATTTCGCTCAAATAAACGTGATGAAGAATTTAGATGCGTCATGACGTAATCATTTAGTTGCATTACAAAATAATTAATCCCTTGAATTTAAAATATATGTAAATCAACTGATTTGAAGGGTATTCAATTTTATAAATTGACAACCATCTCTCCTGCAAACTGATAATTATCAAAACTACTTTGGATATATCTGTATATCTCAGATCAAGTAAGTAATTGTAGGAGCTTCCTTTTATGCAATTGCGGGGGCAACGGTCCACCTGTTCGATTACTTACTACAAAGGCAGAACGAATAGGTTGCTTACTACTAGAACACTTTTTAGTCGAGCCCCACCTCTCATGTTTTTTAGTTTTAGGTAACATACCATAAATAGTGTTTTCGCAGTCGCCCTAATATCGCTGCACTATTTCCGGGATTACTCTGTTATATAATGTCGTAGTTATTATAAATCTTAGTCTATCACATTCATTTCTATTTCGATGAGCTTGTACTAAGGTAGCATTTGAGTCGAGTTTTGTGAGTATTTGCATATAATATTACGCTATTCTGTGATTTGCGCTATCAGATGTATATCTGAGAGTGGGCGCTCTAATGGCAAAGTTTCTTTGACTCCAGATACCCTGTAAATGGTCTACAAATTCGGAATAGGTTAATATTATATAAAAATCGATCGCAAAGCTACTTTAAACTGTATGTTTAGTTAATATCAACATAATAGCTATAATTCATCGATAAAGATGTCAAAAAATATTTACTATGTTGCTTTGATCTTTGTGCGCACGGTAGACCTTTGCATGCGCCTCTGACTAAAGCTGGGTGCACGGCGCTTGCGGCATAGTTCCAATTCCACGTCAAAAGATCAGCGAATAGGCTATGAGGTAAGTGTTATCGCACCGTGCTGCCTTGCGCCCAAACATCATGACTATAAGTAAACCCAGTTTTTAACAATATCACCATGATTGGATATAAAGCTACTGAAAAATGAATTGGGGTTTAAACTGGTAGTCGGCCATCTTTATACGACAGGTACCACAATGTGGGGCGTCGCCGGGTGGCTATAAGAAATGTCGTCTCCCTCCCCGGCTTTATATTGCAATATCCTATTGTGACTAACTGCAGTAAGTTACTTAGTAACGTGACAATTTGGGCATATATGGAACAGTTTGATCATAGGGCGCGATGGGCGTCATGGGCAAATAATGTATAAGCAATGCCTATTTATCATCCATACTAATTTTTCTGTTTTTGGTTGTATCGTAAGTTTCCCTGACGTAACTGCGCTCCATTCCTCTAGAAGTATTTTCACTGGGCGAGGCTTTATTAGCGACCTGTGCGCATGCGCACTAATTTATCTATTTCATTTTCCGTGATTACAAAAACATTTGTCTGCATGTTTTAAACTGAGTAATAAACATCGTTTTGTTGTGCAGATTACATTGGAATCCTCAGACGATGTTATATTGGTTGCCTGTTAGCATGCGCTCTAATTTACTTGTTTTACGATCATCTGGCTATTTATAAAGGGTCTCAACCCATTCGCCTCAGTTGTGTTTTTTCTACGACAACAAAACATCGTAGTTTGCGTGTTTTAAGCTGAGTAATAAATATTGTTTTATTGTGCAGATTATATTGGAATCCTGGAACGATATTATATTGGCTTCCTGTGAGCATGCACTCTAATTTACCTGTTTACGATCATCTTGCTATTTATAAGAAGTCTCAACCCCTTTTCCCCAGTTGTGTTGTTTTTACAACTGCAAAACATCGCGGTTTACGTGTTTTAAACTGAGTAATAAACATAGTTTTATTGCGCAGATTACAGTGGAATCCATCAGAGTATTTGCCTGCGATGTGTGCCAGAGAAACTTCTCGATCCAGAGCAACCTTAACCGACACAAAAAGGAGGTCTATAATATCGTTAAACCGCGAGGTCAGGTTAAAGCCCCAGTTCCACTGACTGGATTACCAGCGCTAACATCATTTGTGTGCGACCTTTGCGGTATGGTGTTCGGGCGTCGAACTAATTTAACCCGGCGTCAGCATGCCCTTCACGGAGATACTATATTTTCTACATCGATGTCAGTCAAACGTGGAGCATCACCACGGCGTGCTGTACTTGCCCCAAAACGCCAGCGACAGGACCTACGATATTGTGACGATTGCAACATGGGCTTTCTCTCACGCCAGTTCCCTGGACATTTACGCAGTGCCGCACATAAGGCCGAACCCGGAAGCCCTAAACTAGAAGCGATACAACTGTTATCGTCTGCCTTCCGGTCCCGGATTACAACCTACCGCATCAATAATCTGTCGGGTTGTAGAGACATTGGAGACTTTTTACTTGAACAAAAGTAGCATTTTGTAAAGTTGATCCGAGACGCCTTAGAGGCCTACAGTACTCTTAAATTTAATGTGGAAATGTTTGGTATGTACACAAAGATGGACCTGAGTGATACCGAAGCAACTAAATCTTTCCACACCAGGAATCAAATTATAACCCGATCGAGCGACTTGGACAAAATGTATAAGGCGTTCTCTCGATAGATGCTTGATAAGCCCCAAGAATTTAAATATCACCAGTCCAGTTGGACCTTACAACGTGTCCTGCATTTGGAACTAAACATCAACAAATACCAGTCACTTACGGGATCTTCTTTCATTGCCCTTCCACGCTAGACGAAAGCTAAGAAAACGGTGGTGAATGTGAAAAATCGAGACGCTGGCTGTTTAGCCTACTCAATTGTAGCGGCGCTGTATCCTGCCGTGCGTGACCCTCAACGTCTTAGCAAGTACCCCCATTACTCGACTTGCTTAAATATGGGTGGTATAGAGTTTCCTATGGCCTTTGGCAAGATTGCCAAGTTCGAGGCTTTGAACGATCTGAGTATTAATGTGTTTGGAGTGGAAGGAAGGTCTATTGTTGGTCCTCTACATTATACTAAACGCAGGGGAACCCCGCCCCTGTAAACTTGCTCATGCGGGATGAAGAGAAATGCCACTCTTGTTGGATCAAGGAATTGGGTCGTCTGGTTGGTATACAGTTATCATAAGATTGCATACATAAATGGATCTGCGATGGATGTTTAATCTTTTTCCGACTAAGACTGCCTTAACCAGATATACTGAGCGGGACTGTAACCATGTCGTAACCCAAATGCTCACCGTCTTCAACAACGTTTTGGAATTTTCGAGCATCCAAAAACAAATGCAGGTCCCATTCGTTATTTATGCCGACTTTGAGTCGCTCCTACAGCCGTACAGTTTTGCAACGCCCGACCCCTCCACGTCATCTACAACACCACTCCAACTGCATACCCCTTATAGCTGGGCATATTACATTAAATGCAGCTACGACTACTCCCTCAATAAATTTGAGATCTACCGGGGCCCAGACGCAGCACGAAAATTTGTCACCAAACTTATAAAGAAAGCTAGACGCCTGGGTAAGATATTGACAACGAATGTGTTCATGATTCCTTTGGATGCCAGGAATGAACATTTGTTCCACACTACCAAAGACTGTGGGATATGCAAGAAACAGCTTGGAACAGACCGTGTGCGGGATCACAACTACATGAATGGGGCGTACCGCTTCCCTGTACACTCCAAGTGTAACATCCTCTATCGGGTTCCGTAGTTTATCCCAGTGGTGTTCCACAACCTTAGTGGATACGATGCTCATTTCATCATAAAAGAACTGGGGTATAATAACGAGAAGATTAGCGTTATACCGAACAATAAAGAACGGTTCATCTCGTTTTCAAAAACTATACGGCTATACGATACAGAAGTAGTCTTGGACGACCAAGAAAAAACTTCCGAGAAGCCCTGTGTCCAACTTCGGTTTATCAACTCTCTCCGATTTATGGCGTTGGGGTTGGATACACTGGCAAAGAATTTAACCCAGGACCAGTTTGTAGAGGTCAGACGTCACTTCCCCGAGGACTCCAAGTTCCAACCGTTTACCAAGAAAGGCGTGTTTCCATACACTTACATACAAAGTATTTCATTATTGGAAGAAACAGCCCTACTACCACAGGACGCCTTCTACAATGACCTCGTCCCTACATCCATTACCACCGACGAACACAAGAGGGCTCAGAAGGTATGGCGTCGCTTTGGTCTCAACACGCTCGGGGAATATAGCTACTTGTATTTGAAGACAGATGTGCTGTTATTGGCAGACGTTTTCAAAAACTTTCGCCGGGTGTGCATGTCGACTTATGACCTTGATCGGTGTTCGTATGACAGCGCTCTCATTAACCTGCGATGCCATGTTAAAATACACCGGAGTGAAACTGGAGCTCCTCACGGATATTAACATGTACCATTTTATAAAGTCTGGGATCAGAGGGGGTCTGACCCAGTGTAGTGGACGCCACGCTGCTGCCAATAACAAGTACATGGAAGAGTACGATCCTACGGCCCCGTCCAAGTATTTGGCCTACTACGATGCCAAAAATTTATATGGCTGGGCCATAAGACAGGCTCTCCCTCTTGCAGGATTTAGATGGCTGCCCCCTACCGATGCAGCCGGTCTCCAGGCCACTATCTTAAATATTTCCAAAGACTCTGCAAAAGGATTCATTCTTGAGGTCGACTTGAAGTACCCTCCACATTTACATGATCTCCACAACGACCTGCCATTCTGCCCGGAAATGAAAACGTCGCCTTATATTTCATCTAAGGCTCCAAAACTCCTCGCCACCTTAGAAGACAAACGCCCCTACATTATCTACTACAAGAATTTACAGCAGTGTATGCGGAACGGATTAGTGCTGATCTCTATCCATCGGGTTCTCGAGTTTAACCAGTCTCCATGGTTGAAGCTTTATATCGAGTTGAACACAAATCTTCCAACGCTTTTGAGAAAGACTTTTTCAAACTCATGAACAATGCCATCTTTGGTAAAACCATGGAGAACGTAGACAAGCGCGTCAACGTCAAGTGCGTGACTCGGTGCGAGTGTGACCAGAAGACCTTATGCGCGAGTACCCTGATTGCCCGCCCGAACTTTAATTGTAATCTGGTATTAGGCGATAATTTAGCGGTCATACAGATAGACCGCGTTAGAGTCACCTATAACAAACCTATACATGCAAGCTTTTCGATTTTAGATCTTTCAAAAACCTTGATTTACAACTTTCACTATAAGGAACTGATGCTTCTGTATGGGTCTAAGCTTTCGCTTTTGTATACAGATACCGATTCGCTCGTGTATAGTGTAGAGACAGAAGACTTGTACAGTGATATTCGTGCCCACTTGGACCTATTCGACACTAGTGACTACCACCCAGACAATAAATATAAGATCCCACTTGTAAACAAGAAAGTGCCCGGAAAGTTGAAGGATGAGTTTGGTGGTGAGCTAGTTTTAGAGTTTATGGGTACTCGCGGCAAGAGTTACTGTATAGTTAGCGAAAGGGATGTAATAAAAAAGATTAAAGGGGTTAAGCGTAGTGTTGTGCAGGGTATAAGTGTTAATAGTTTTAAGGAGGTAGCACATAACAGTAACTTCCGAGCCCTCGTGCTTTCTATGCGTTCTATTAGGAGCAAAAAACATGATTTGATTACGCTGTTACTAAAGCAAGTTTAGTTTATCAGGCGCAGATGACAAGCATTTCGTCATCCCTAACACGACCTTAACGTATGCAAAGAGGCATATGGAAATAGATGATAGATCTTATTTTAACTAGTTTACAAGTTGTATATATTGCTTAGATTTAAGTTGTGTACATATTACTTGCCTGTTTTAGGGGTCACTATATACATGTTTAACGTAAAAGCGTGCACAATACTGTAATAAATCTGCTTTTAACACACACACACACACACACACGCACACACACACGCACACGCACCCGCACACACACACACACGCACACGTACACGCACACGCGCATGCACACGCACACGCACACGCACACACACACACACACACCATTGAAATGATAATATTATTGTAAATGTAGATATATACAAAGAATATATTGTTACTGTGTATAGATTGTCTAATAAATTGTTATTTTCATATATATTGCGGCATATTTCTGTTTCTGTGCTCAATCACCGACCCCAGAGAACGGAAACAAGTACTCTTTACAATTTTGATTCCTCATACCTATGTTATGTAACTTTGATTTGATTTTTAATAAACTCTGGCTTATGTTAACTCGATTTGTAAATTTTTTCTAGACCGCAAAATGCCGAATGGAGCACCCGCAAAGCTAATAAACGTAATAAAAAATTCAAATGAGTCATGAGGATCGTCATAAGCACGCCCCCTCAACAACCATCAACTAGTTAGCAGGGTGGGGGGATCAATCAAGTGCGGATCGAAGTGCGCTAGAAGGCAGGGTGGAGAGATCGATCAAATGAAGCTAGAAGTGTGCTAGAAAAAAGGTGAGGATCGTTAGTATATATAAGACACACCTCCCTCAACAACCATCAATTAGAAGGCAGGGTGGGAATCAATCAAGTGAGGGTCGATGTGCGCTAGAAGGAAGGTGAAGATCGTCAGACTGCAAAATACTGAATAAGGCATCCGCAAGGCTAATAAATGTAATGAAGAATTGAAATAACTTTATGAGGATCCTTAAAAATTTTTGCTATACCGCAAAATGCCCAATAGGACACCCGTAAAGCTAATAAACGTAATGAAGACTTCAAATGAGTCATGAGAATGGTTAAAAAAATTTTCTAGGCCGCAAAATGCCGAATCTGGCACCCGCAAAGCTAATAAACGTAATGAAGAATTAAAACGAGTCATGAGGATCGTTAAAAAAATATTCTAGACCGCAAAATGCTGAATGGAGCTGCCGCAAGGCTAATAAACGTAATTATGAATTCAAATGACACATAAAGATCGTGGGGCACCCGCAAGGTTAATAAACGTAATGAAGAATTCAAATGAGTCATGAGGATCGTCATAAGGGCCGCTCCCCTCAACAACCAGCAACGTAAGTAGGCAGAGTGGAGGGATCGATCAAGTGAGGATCGAAGTACGCTAGAACATAGGTATACCCTCCACTGTATAGATTTGATTTAATGTTTTATTAATTAATTTGAACAACTGCAGTGATCCGTGAAATTTATTTCAATTCGGTAAAATTCTTAATAATGGCCATAAAATGTTCAAAACATTATTAAATCATCAAGTGCCATACATCGTTGAATTTTAAATAAGAAATACTATTAGAATATGCTTTTCACGATATAGGACCATATGAAGAAAAATATAGTTGATGATGGTCACATAAAAACGAAATGAATAAGCCGACTGTATTGTGTTAAAACATATTAAAAATTATTATAAAAATGTATTCTTCTTTTTACTGTAATGTGGTTAATAATGCCAGAAAAAAATTAATTAAAAAATTCTTTAGTTTTATTTTTTGCATAAATTCAAAAACCAAAAATCTTAATGATAAGATCTAAACGGCGAATTATTGGTTCCCTAATAGCACAATTTTTTTCCTATGTAACTTACATTGTATTCATTGCCATTTCAAAGATCCCCATAGTGGCCCTCCTTATCTTGGATACGCATAATCCTCCAACAAAAGTGGCCTTTTTCTTTATCCTGGATGTTATTACGATTTAATTGTACGTATTACGTAATAGTATTACGTATTACAATTCAATTGGTGATAGTTCTTACACTTAAAGAGTCGATAAAACAGTTTACGAACTACGTCGATAAATACAGTTACAAAGTCGGTAATACAGTTTAAGAGTTCATAAATACATCGCGCAAGCGCAATGAGAAAAGCGGGCTACGCCTCTGGCGGATGTAAGTGCGAACCTTATACCGATTTGGGGCGCGGTCATCTACCAATGGCGTCACCAATGCATAAATTGCGTAATAATCGGAAAATTTATAAAAAGTTAAATAAACAGGTAACACACAAATTACTCACATGGATATGTCCCTGCGTTGAAGTTGGCTTCTATTCCAAGTCCATCAGGGCCTCCCTCCCGGAGGGATTAAAGATGGTGACTCGTTAATCTCGGGTCGTGGAGTCCAGTTTGCCTCGAGGTGGCTGCAAATTTATCTACTTATGTAGGGAATAGACAGGAACATGGTAAGGGAGCGACAAACAAAGACAAGCAAACAAGGAAATCTACATAGATAAGATAACGATACGTTACCAAAAAACGTCCACTTCACTTGATAGTTTTAGGCAAACAGCCACGTTATAGAGAGAACAAGCACTTCCCCACTTCTTGTCTTTTTACACATCGGCGCAAACTTATTCGTCCAACCCTCTAGGGTCGCGCGATCTGCGCAAACGCACTGTGACGTATCGGAAGTACGCGCCTAGTCTATTTAAATTCCACGCGCCGCCTCTTTTGAAATTATGGCGCGAAACTTCCGTACATCAAAACTAACCTAAAACATATGTTACAGGGCCACTTTGGCACGTAACAATCGCGACAAAGCCACAAAAGAAAAAACTTAAAAAAAGAAAAAGTCTGTTAGCACAGTAACAGCTTAAAATCTAAGACCTAACTACCCTATATAAAACCTAACTTAAAACCTACAAAATGTTTATATAAGGCGCCACCTGGTTTTTTCGACCGATAACACGTCTACCGAATTACCAGGAAACGGAATAGGTAGCCCCATTGTTTTTGACTTCACTAAATCGACAGCACAAATTTGCCGGGGAGCATGAAACACTACTTAAACTAAAACTAATGCGACAAGTCGCCTAAACTATCTAAACCTATCTAACTAAAGCTAACATAAAGTTCTTACGTGCAAACACACATGAGTGTTGCATCAAACTATTCTTCTTTTGGCAAGAAGTGCCCAAATTTAAAAATGTTCATAAAGTGCGTCACTTTGCACTCTAGCAAATTTTGTTACTGGTACTTTGGTTTTCTAACGATGCACATTTAAAACTTGTCCATGACACAGTTGTGAATCAACAAATTTACCAAAAGTACCACCTACTAAATCCTTATATGCTAACCTACAAATTACACTTCTATATCGGGTTAGCTTTTTCACTTAAAATTCAAGAAAAATAATTCCCACGTCTGGTCATAGATACCACACGTTAGGACGATAAAAAGATAAAACAAGATCTCAGATTGTTGTTAAAGATATGAGATAAGATAACGATATTAAGCTTAAATTGTTATCCTCAAAGGTAATAGACAAGATAACGGTATTAAGCTTTAGTTATTATTTGAGATACTAGATAAGATAACGCGATATTAAGCTAAAGTGATTATTAGAGATAGTAGGTAAGGTAACATGAATTTAAACAAAAGTTATTACTAACGGTAATAGGTAAGATAACGCGAAATTATCTCAAAGTTATTACTAACGGTAGTCGGTAAGATAACGAGAAATTAAACCAAAATTATTACTAACGGTAGTCGGTAAGATAACGAGACTAAACTAAAGTTATTATTATAGGTAATCGGTAAGATAACGATATTAAAACTAAGGGTATTATCAAAGATAATAAAGAAGACAAAGGTATTGGCCTAGTTATTACCCAAGACAATGGATAAGGTAAAGATAGAGTGGCTCCGGTAGAGCCGTTTAAATGGGGATTGACTCGTACCCTCTAAAAAGAGCGACCTGTGAAGCAAGTCCGTTTACAAGAAACGGCACGAGGGACCGGCAAAGGCATTTGGGTGCATCCCTGCACCCGGCGGTAATTGATATCGGTGATATAATCACCCGATACCCACACGATATATCGATACGTAGATATATAAACACATGCACTCACACATTCACACACTCATCCATATCTTCACTGCCAGTGCCCATGCACTGACAGCGGCACCGCATGACTCCACGAAAGATTCGCAGCGACGTGGTCCAGGTGTCTGTGAAAACCTCCCGCGCAACCACACGGTGACTAACAGAAATGAAAATGCAGTAGAAACAGGAACGGTAAAAAGAAGGAGGTTGGTTTTGGAGTGCATAAGAGACACTTCCAGGTAGAAGAAAGTAGAGGAAGGGCTCGCATTGAGCAAAAGAGACAGAGAAAAAGGTGGATAGAAAAGCGCTACTCAACCAGCCAATGTGACTAGTAGCTCGGAGTGAGGGAACATCACTCTTATATGGCAGACGGGTGTTCCGGGACAAGAACAGGTCCACCGAAAGAAGAATAAGGCATAGCGGAGACAGCGGGATAAGAAAAAGTATAGTTTTTTTGGACAAGCGTCCGAGAGAAGGTAGAGAGTTGTCCCTGTTAAACACAGCGCAGTCTGAAGGACCACCTGCGATATTAATCCGACAAGATAAGGTATATCATATGTTGAAATTCACTAGGCTCCTAAGAAAACTAGTACGATCATTTTCCTAACGAGTACATTCACTACGATAAGAAAATCAGACAAAAGTTGACACGACAACTTAAAAGCATCATTACGGATACAAACACACAAAAACAAACTGTTTTAAGGTAGTTTTTCAAAACGGTAGCACCCTAAACACACAAAAATGCCCAATTACAAGCAGTTAAATACAGATACACTGTCCCCATATGCTAAAACAACCGAGAATTTAATAAGATAACAATAAGAAGCAATAGCACCTCACCACAAAGTTCAATAAAAAACAATGAAAAAAAAATGTTTATAAGTTATGGTGATTTCGTAAAAAAAAGAAACAAATAATGATGTGGTATAATGTGGGCGACTGCAATAATTCAGAAGAAAAACACATGGAATAGATAATCCTAGTTTTTGCAACTGCGAATATGAACTATTTCTTTCAATGGCATAGACTGCGCATGTCCTATGTGAGCCCAAAGAAGAAAGCATTCACTCAACATCAGCTAAAACCAATCATAAAAATTCATTGAGTTATTACAACCAAAGTTACGACAATTACCACACAAAATTAAATGACGTAAGGAAAAATACTAAAAACCAAATAATATGCAGTAGGAAAAGTTCGAGGTTTGATTAAATGGAACGACAAAGTTATATTGAAGGGTGTAGAGAATGAAGTGATATATAAGGAACGGTATGGTCAAGGAAAAGTCAACCAAAAGAAAAAGATAGCTAGATTAAGATAAGTAAAGTTAAACGTGTAAGAGATTATATACTGTATGAGAGAGGTAATAAGTAATTAAAGTTAACTAATTGATGGTGAGAACAAGAAATATTAGGTAAATAGTGAGGAGAAATGGAACGTGAAAAACTTAAGTAGCATTTGGGTCAGCAGAGAATGGCTTAAGGTCTTTGATATGCCACCTGCCTTGGCGTTTTCCTTCAGCATCCTGAAGTTCGTAGATAAGGGGACTAATGACACGAGTGACCTTACAAAGAATGAATTTAGGGGCTAATTTTAAAGAAAATTTCTTAGATGCATCCGATAAGACATAATTCTTTTTCCAAACTTGTTCGCCCAAGGCGAAGGAAATATTTCGTTTACGTAGATTATAATGGTCCTTACTCTTTTCGTAAGCTTTTAACAAATTTTTTCTAACGTCGTTAAAGATAGAAGGTAATGACTGTTGGTCTTTGTCCCAACGTACTTTATCGTCAAATTCAATTACGTTAGTATCGTCAGGCACTAAACCATAGTAACTCCCATCGATTGGGGTATATCTTCCAACAACAAGAAATGACGGAGTGAATTGGGTTGCTTCGTGTTTAGATGTACGCAAAGCTTGAGCAATTTTAAAGATATGTTCATCCCATGTAGTATGGTCTGAATCAATATAGGAAGAGATAGCGGTAATTAAAACTCGATTTACTCTTTCGGTAGGGTTTACTTGGGGGTGGTATTTTGCGTTAAACCAAATTTTTTGTACTTTGTAACTTTTAACGAAATTCTGAAAATCTTTAGAGATAAATTGTGCTCCATTGTCACAAAGAATAATCTGAGGAACACCAAAGATAAGAAAAACATTTTGTTCTAGGAATTTAATTATATCGGCAGATGTAGCTTTACGTAAGGGTTGCACCATAACAAATTTAGAAAACCAATCGGTGACAACTAAAAGATATTGGTTACCTCTTTTCGATCGGGAGAGAGGTCCTAATAAGTCAAGCGATATTAATCGAAAGGGATAAGATACACGTTTAAAGTTACCCATTAAACCAGGACGAGCGTCTTGCGAACTCTTATGGGAACCACAAAGTTTACAGCTCTTAATGTAGCGACAAACAGATTGCTTAAGTGTGGGCCAGTAATATAATTAAGATATTTTAGCGAGAGTTTTTGTAACACCAAGGTGTGCAGCTATGGGATCATCATGACATAATTTGAGTACCTCACTGCGGTTAGCAGTGGGCACGACAAGTTTCCATTCAGGGATATTCGATATTTTATGCGGGGACGAAGATACAAATTTATATAGTCTATTATTAGTTACACGAAAGGTAGGGAATTTGTCGGGATTATCGGAAACTTTTTTAATCATATTGAGGTACCAGGTATCAAGAATTAAATTTGGAAGGTTAAGAGAAACAACATCACGAGATAAGGCATCAGGTACGATATTTAATTTGCCAGGCCTATGCCTAACGTCAAAAGTGAATTGAGATATACGCAAGTTCCATCTTGCCAAACGACCTTCGTGCTGTTTCAAGTTATTAAGCCAAGTGAGAGCTGCACAATCAGTGATTACGGTAAAGTGTGTACCTTCGACATATCCTCTAAATTTCTCGATGCCAAAGATAACGCCCAATAATTCTCGTTCGGTAGCAGAGTATTTTTGTTCGGCAGCAGTTAAGGCACGACTTGCATATGCGATAGGATGTTCTAAACCATTGCTTACCTGGAACAACATTGCACCTAAACCAGTAAGCGAGGCATCGATTTGTATATAAAACTTTTCATCGAAATTGGGTGAAATTAAGATAGGTGCTGAAGTGATTAATGTTTTAATTTGTTCGAAAGCCTGTTGGGATTCTGAATTCCACTCGATAGTTTGGGATTTCTTTTTATTTTTAATTAAAGCGGTAATGGGTGCAGATATAGTTGTAAGATTGGGTAGAAAGATGCGATAATAGCTAATCATTCCAATTAAACGTTTGATTTCGGTAACAGTTTTAGGTGTTTTGAATTTAGTAATGGCGTCGACTTTAGCAGGATCTGCTCGTAGGCCAGTTCCATCGATAATAAAACCAAGAAATGTGAGGGACGAACAACAAAATTGACACTTTTCCCAGTTTATCTTAAAACCTGCTGCATTTAAACGTTCTGCAACCTCATTTAATGTGGCGATATGTTCATCAAAAGAACTTGAGATAACTAAGATATAATCCAAAAATACAAAGGCACGTTCTTGATGTAAGATAGGACCTAACGTTTGATCCATAGTACGTTGTAGGGTTTGTGGAGCGTTACAGAGACCAAATGGCAAAAAATTATATTCCAAAAGACCTCGGCCTGGAACACAAAAAGCAGTTTTTTGACGAGAAGATAGGTCGAGAGATATCTGATAAAAAGCTTGTCTAAGGTCGATAGATGAGATAAATTTTGCGTTGCGAAGCCGGCTTAAAATAGAGTCAGTTCTAGGTAGAGGATAAGCATCTGAGACAGTCACGGAATTCAACTTTCTGCCATCGAAACAGACACGCCATTCGTCATTCTTCTTACGAACTAGTAATACGGGAGACGTCCAGGGTGAATTTGAGGGAGAGATAACACCAGATTCTAACATTTTATCTATTTCATCATGTAAATGCTTTTGTAATGCAGGCGATAACGAATATTGACGTTGCTTAAAAGGGAGGGCATCACCTGTAAAGATAACGTGTGTTGCAGTCGTAACGCAACCGAGTTCGGAGGTATTAAGTTTACGAAATTTGTCAATTGTAGCGTTAAGAGTTACATTTTGGGAATCAGTAAGAGAAATTTTGTTAGATATTCTTGTAGATGCACAAGAATTTGTTTTAATAGAGGTTTGCCATGAAAAATCCTGGAAATAAAGTGACAAATTAAAAAGTTTACAGAAATCCACACCCAGTAAAAAAGGATAAGCTAATGCAGGCACAATCAAAAATAAAACGTCACGTTCAAGAGATTCTACTCGAATTTTTAACTTAAGGGAACCCGTTACATGTATTTGATTATCGTCAGCTAAATTTATGGAAGTTTTTTCGGGAATAATTTGAATATTAATATTTTGTTTAGATAATTGATGTAAACCTTCGTTATTTATAAGGGAACATGAAGAACCTGTATCCAATAAAGCAATTACATTTAAGGAAACAATTGAGATAGATAAGTGTGGACGGTTATCGAAGGGTTTTTTAACAAGTTGTAAAACGACAGCAGTCTTTTTATGGTAAAAGGAATTGACGGTTTGTACCCACCTAGACCACTCGGCTGGAGTAGTATAGCATAGTTCTTCTAATGAAGGTAAGGCATTTTGTACATTAACAGTAGCGGTATTATTGTTAGACAAATTTAATGACGGTACAGCGTTAGAAGTAGTTTTATGATTTGAATTTATTGACGTCTGGGTCCGTTGAATGATTGGTGATGAGGACGATTTTGAATCCTTGAGATATTTACGCCCTGATTTGGAATATCTCGACGAGAGTTTCCCGATACATTAGGATTACAGTTGGTGCAGTTAGATTTGTAGATATTTGAGCGGCCACAACCATAACAAAAAATATTTCTGGGGTATGTGCAGACATTATAGTTATGTCCACTTCTCTTACAGTTCCAACAGGTAAGTGAGTTATTAGTTACGGTAGGAGGAACGTTAAGGGTAGATACTTTATGGGAAGCTCGAGCTTGGCAAGCTAAATCGGGTTCTAAAAGGCCAGACTGTTTCTCTGGGGGCGGACGATATTTATCAATTCTTAACTTCACTTCCTGGAGATAACGACATAGGTCTTTAAAGTGGGCTAACGAAGAGATGTGTTGTAATGCCAAACGTTCAGAGAAATACGGGTTTAGATTTCTAAGTAACTGATCGATAATTTCGGATTCTGAGGGTTTTTTGTCGAGTCTGCTATATAAAGCTTCTAATGAGGTAATGAAAGAGACAACATTTTCGTCAGGTCCTTGGGTTCGATTACGTATCTCGTTCCAAAGGTCGGTAATATAACCATTAGGTAGGAAGTCTCGTTTTAGGCACGCAACTAACTCCTCCCAGGTAGAAATTTGGTCTCGGATGTTTCTGTACCATATCAACGCTGAGTCTGAAAACAAGTCACCTGCTGAGACAAATAAGTCCTGGTCTGTACACTGCCGAGAAATTTTGAAATCATTAATACGGTCAAGAAAGGACGATAAAGAGACCTGCGCGTCAAACCCTGGAAAAGTAAGACCCCATTTGTATACAGGTATGGATTTCCCTACAGGTTGAGGTAAAGCAAGTACGAGATTTGAAAATGGTAACGATATATCTACGTCTGCATTTGGATTAAGTCTTTCAAGAACAATTCCTTCAAGTAATAATATTTCGGACAACAAATTTTCTTTAGCTTGGTTTGCTTGCTCATCGTCATATAAGGATAATAATTCGGTACGTTGTTTGACATGCGTTATTCTGGAAAGCAATCTCCTCAGCTCAGTATCGCTGGGACAAGGATCTATTCTATTTATTATACCAGATATGTCATCTAAAGACAATTTAATTTCAGATACGTTATGAGGCCAATCGCCAACGATTTTCTTTAAGAACGCCCTTCATTTCCTGGGCTAAAATGGCCCTAAGCTGCGATCTTCTATCGTTTTGGTTAGACGCAGGAATAATGTTCCTACTTTCAATCTCGTAAATTAGCTCGAGAGATTTTAAATGCGAAACATTCATTTTGAATTTATGTTTGAGACACGTATATATATATATATATATATATATATATATATATAAGGTATACAATACTGACGTAAATCAGAAGGTAAAAACAATACAGCTACTTCAAATCAGTACGATAAGATATTTAAGGGTGAAAACTTGCTTTTTATCACGTTAAGTGACCAAACACTAAAGAAACATTTTTAAAACTATATGCGAACAAGGTTAGCACTTAATAAAGGAATATATGAATGATAAACTACAAAAAGGCACTCCAAATAGAAAATACACGCAGGTAATTTATTATTTAACCAAAGCAACAGAAACCCATAGTTTGACGTTACAAAAAAGATATTAAAAAGGCCAATTTATTTCAATAACATTTGTAACATAAGGTTTCTTTAAAATACGTTCGAATATCAAAATCAACCATGGAAATGCCTATTTATTTTATATACTTACTTGCATAAAAGTAGGGTTAAATAGTTGAAGTTTGCTTTTTGACATCTAAAAGAATGCGTGTTTCAAAACACGTATAAGTTTCAAGGTTAGAGATATTAGATAGTTAATCTTTAAGTGAAAAAACTATAAATTACATCGGTAATACATTGAATGTTTATAAAAAACAAAGGGAAATTCCCCGGTTCCTAACCTCGCACGTTAATAAGGGCGCCATTCTTATTACGATTTAATTGTACGTATTACGTAATAGTATTACGTATTACGTATTACAATTCAATTGGTGATAGTTCTTACACTTAAAGAGTCGATAAAACAGTTTACGAACTACGTCGATAAATACAGTTACAAAGTCGGTAATACAGTTTAAGAGTTCATAAATACATCGCGCAAGCGCAATGAGAAAAGCGGGCTACGCCTCTAGCGGATGTAAGCGCGAACCTTATACCAATTTGGGGCGCGGTCATCTACCAATGGCGTCATCAATGCATAAATTGCGTAATAATCGGAAAATTTATAAAAAGTTAAATAAACAGGTAACACACAAATTACTCACATGGATATGTCCCTGCGTTGAAGTTGGCTTCTATTCCAAGTCCATCAGGGCCTCCCTCCCGGAGGGATTAAAGATGGTGACTCGTTAATCTCGGGTCGTGGAGTCCGGTTTGCCTCGAGGTGGCTGCAAATTTATCTACTTATGTAGGGAATAGACAGGAACATGGTAAGGGAGCGACAAACAAAGACAAGCAAACAAGGAAATCTACATAGATAAGATAACGACACGTTACCAAAAAACGTCCACTTCACTTGATAGTTTTAGGCAAACAGCCACGTTATAGAGAGAACTGGCACTTCCCCACTTCTTGTCTTTTTACACATCTGCGCGAACTTATTCGTCCAACCCTCTAGGGTCGCGCGATCTGCGCAAACGCACTGTGACGTATCGGAAGTACGCGCCTAGTCTATTTAAATTCCACGAGCCGCGTCTTTTGAAATTATGGCGCGAAACTTCCGTACATCAAAACTAACCTAAAACATATGTTACAGGGCCACTTTGGCACGTAACAATGTAGAGCAAGTTAACGTGCCGGGTTCTCCTGCGTTTAGCAAAATGTAGAGGATCAATAATAAACCTTCCTTCCACTCTGAATACTTTGATACCTAAATCGTTCAAAGCCTCGAACTTGGCAATCTTGTCGAAGGCCATAGGGAACTCTATACCACCCATATGTAAGCAAGTCGAGTAATGGGGGTACTTGCTAAGACGTTAAGGTTCACACTAGGCGGGATACAGCGCCGCTACAATTGAGTAGGCAAAACAGTCAGCGTCTCGATTTTTCACATTTACCACCGTTTTTTTAGCTTTTGTCCAGCGTGGAAGGGCAATGAAAGAAGATCCTCTAAGTGGCTGGTATTTGTTGATGTTTAGTTCCAAATGCAGGACTCGTTGTAAGGCCCAACCGGACTGGCGATGTTCAAATTTTTGGGGCTTATCGAGCATCTATCGAGAGATCGCCGTATACACTTTGTCCAAGTCGCTCGATCGGGTTATAATTTGATTCCTGGTGTTGAAAAATTTAGTTGCTTTGGTATCACCCAGATCCATCTTTGTGTACATACCAAACACTTCCACATTAATTTTATGAGTCGTGTGGGTCTTTAAGGCGTCCCCGATCAACTTTACAAAAAGCTGCTTTTGTTCAAGTAAAAAGTCTCCACTGTCTCTACAACCCGACAGATTATTGATGCGGTAGGTTGCAATCCGGGACCGGAAAACAGACAATAACAGTTAAATCGCTTCTTGTTTAGGGCTTCCGGATTCGGTCTTATATGCGGCACTGCGTAAATGTCCCGGGAACTGGCGTGAAGGAACGCCCATGTTGCAATCGTCACAATATCGTAGGTCCTGTCGCTGGCGTTTTGGGGCGAGTGCAGCACGCCGTGGTGATGCTCCACGTTTGACTGACATCGATGTAGAAAATATAGTATCTCCGTGAAGGGCATGCTGATGAGGGGTTAAATTAGTTCGACGCCCGAACACCAAACCGCAAATGTCGCACACAAATGATGTTAGTGCTGGTAATTGAGTCGGTGGAACTAGGGCTTTAACCTAACGTGGCGGTCCTTTTTGTGTCGATTAAGGTTGCTCTGGATTAAAAAGTTTTTCTGGCACACATCGCAGGCGAATACACTGATGGACTCCATTGTAATCTGCACAATAAAACTATGTTTATTACTGTTTAAAACAGTACACCGCGCTGTTTTGCAGTTGTAAAAGCAACACAACTGGGGAAAATGGGCTGAGACTTCTTATAAGTAGCAAGATGATCGTAAACAGGTAAATTAGAATGCATGCTCACAGGAAGCCAATATAATATCGTCCCAGGATTCCAAAATAATCTGCACAATAAAACAATGTTTATTACTCAGCTTAAAACACGCAAACTACGATGTTTTGTTGTCGTAGAAGAAACACAACTGTGGGAAATGGGTTGAGACCCCTTTTAAATAGCCAGATGATCGTAAAACAGGTAAATTAGAGAGCATGCTGACAGGCAGGATTCCAATGTAATCTGCACAATAAAGCGATGTTTATTACTCAGTTTAGAACATGCAGACAAATGTTTTCGCAATCGCAGAAAATGAAAATGGGCTGAGACCTCTTATAAATAGCCAGATGATCGGAAATAAATAAATTAGAGCGCATGCGCTCAGGTCGCTACTAAAGCCTCTCCTCAGTGGAAATACTCCTAGAGGAATGGAGCGCAGTTACGTCAGGGGAACTTGCGATACAACCAAAAACAGAAAAATTAGTATGGATGATAAATAGGTATTGCTTATACAATATAGACCCATGACGCCCATCGCGCCCTATGATCAAACTGTTCCATATATGCCCAAATTGTCACGTTACTAAGTAACTTACTGCAGTTAGTCACAATAGGATATTGCAATATAAAGCCGGGGAGGGGGACGACATTTCTTTATAGCCAACAGGCAGCGCCCCACATTGTGGTACCTGTCGTATAAAGATGACCGACTACCAGTTTAAACCCCAATTCATTTTTCAGTAGCTTTATATCCAATCATGGTGCTATTGTTAAAAACTGGATTTACTTATAGTCATGATATTTGGGCGCAAGGTAGCACGGTGCAATAACACTTACCTCATAGCCTATTCGCTGAGCTTTTGACGTTGAATTGGAACTATGCCGCAAGCGCCGTGGACCCAGCTTTAGTCAGAGGCGCATGCAAAGTCTACCGTGCGCACAAAGATCAAAGCAACATAGTAAATATGTTTTGGCACTTTTATCGATGAATTATAGCTATTAAGTTGATAACAAAACATACAGTTTAAAGTAGCTTGCGATCGATTTTTATATAATATCAACCTATTCGCAATTTGTAAACCATCAATAGGGTATCTGGTGTCAGAGGAACTTTGCCATTAGAGCGCCCACTCTCAGATATACATCTGAAAGCGCAAATCAAAGAATAGCGTAATATTATATGCAAATACTCACAAAACTAGACTCAAATGCTACCTTAGTAGTGAGGTAAGGCCGGTCTGAATTCAAAACGGTGTACGCGTATGTTTTTTCCATGTAACATACACGTGCACCGTTTTGAATTCAGACCGGCCTTATATACTTTCAATGTAAAATACGTGTGGGCACGTTTTGAAGTCAAACCGGCTTTATATTACTTTCAATGGAACATACGTGTGTGACTTCAAAACACACGTATGTTGAAAAATGTAAGTGCAGAGAAAATGTGGAGCTGTTTTAAATTCGGTTTTCTAGCGAGAAGTTATAAAGTAGGTCAGAAATATCGCATTCAAGTCAATTGTGTTTAATTAAAGTGGATTCTGATTTATGTTTTTTATTTGTGTTTAGAGGCTGCAAATACACATGGTCCGGTTTCAATTCAAAATGTGTTCACTCTTGTGATAGGTTGAAAAGTGTGGCAAAGTACGCAGATGGTGGTAATTTGCTATATAAGGAGATTGCTCCTAATATTAATTTAATTAGTCGAAGTTTACTGCATATATTTACATACCTACATATACAAACATGTATATAATTGATATTCAGGGATTTAAATACAAGAAAAACGAGTTTGTGTGCAAAGAAATTGCGGTTTTGGACTTGTTGTTAGGTGATGTTTGGCATCAAATTTTTAAACTGCCAATGCAGTCTAGTTGTTTGAGCCAAGATCATATAAAACATAACGACTGGGTGACAAAGAATATTCATGGTCTTTCTTGGGATGAATCTTCAACGGCTTGAATGGTGTCATCATATATAGCGCTTTATTTGAAGCAAATTATCCGACCCGGTGAAGAAGTATTTGTGAAGGGTCTAGAAAAGAAGAAATTGCTTGAAACCTATCTAATGCAAAACGTTGTAACTGATATGCTTGCACTAGGTTGTCCTAAGCTATCGGAGTTAAAAATCAACAATCGTTTAATATATAACATCCATTGTTGTAGACACAGCAATAATAATCTGCAATGTGCAAAACAAAATACCTTGTTATTAAAAGAATGGTTGTATAATAATAAAAAACAATAGAAAGATTGTGTCTGTATTATTAATTTTTATATAATTTTACAATGTTAGCCTTATTAACTATTATTATTATTATAACAACTTCTAGCAAACATTATTTTTATCGATCCAGCTATTGTGTACGTTAGAGAAACCTAACCATTTTACAAAGGCTTTATTTCCATTCTTTCTTAGGACTTTTTCTACCAGGTAAATTCCTGGATGTTTAACCTTTTGCAACTCCATTTCATAAAATGCACTTTTGATTTCTTTCTCGTCTTGATCTTCTAATATATATGTTGTCGGATTGGTTACGTTTACCTTTTTCATCTTAAAAATTTCATTTGACCAGTTTGGCGCGTAACCTTTCGTAAATGCTTCCCTGTGTTTACTAATCCTCACAATGTCTTTAATTGAATATTTTGGTATTTTGGTTGCAAGTTTGATGTGAGTAAATGATGATTTAAGGATAGTTTTTACATTTGATTTATCAACATTTACAGGTTTTACTCCGATAGTACTGTGAACTGTATTGTTGTATTGTTTCACAATATCGCTTACATTTTTTATCCAATTGTAAGAACCGTTCAGGTTAAACAAGCGCCACATTTTTCCCTTTAAAGTTCTAATTACACGTTCCACAGTGCATGCTTTCTTTGTAGAAAAAACACTATAATGGTTTATGCCATATGTCTGCATTAAGGATTGAAAGTGTTTGTTATAATATTCTTTACGGAATCAGACCGCAAATTTCATGGTGGATTTTTAAATTTATTTAAAATTGTTTTCATTGCAGTAACATCAATACCCGTTTTACTTTTAAGTGGTACAACCCGTACGTATTTGGAGAAACAATCAATAACTACTAAAATGTATTTAAATTCTTTGTTTGTTTGCGAATATGGTAGCATTTCAATCAAATCGGTCTGAAGAAGGTCATTTAAACCTTTTACTATCACTTTGCGTCTCTTGAAATTTATTCTTGCTGGTTTATGAAGTTCATTTACTATATCATCTTTCACTTTTGATTGAGCAACTATCATAATAATTTTTTTTTCTAATCAGGATTTATTAAATACAATTAATAAATACTTCTATGTTTGAATGTCGAGGGCTCCACCTGCTTTGAAAAGAACTTTTAATATAAAATCAAGAAACATTGTGGTATTGTTTATGATAGCACCGCTGTCACGAAAGCTGATTACATCCATACGTTTAAGCAAAAATCCTTGTAACTGTGCAATTACATAACTTTTTTCGTTTATAAGAATTTCAATGTCTTGCGGGTATCTTTTAATATTCTCAATGACTGCTTCCTCATAAGGAAATTCATAATTATGTTTAATGTTGAAAATAAGGAATGTCTTGCAACTGTCGAGAAATGTACTAGAGTAAAACGTTGCTACTACCGTGTAATGTAGCATATGTAACTTGTACTCAATCAAGGTTTCAAAACCTTCATTTTTATTTTCATATTCTTGTTCACTTATATCTATTTTACGGTTATTTAAGTGCCTTCCAAATTTGACAATTGTCATATCATCTAATCACTTTCGCTTCGCGCAATTCTTCAATGATCAAATTTATTTCGTTGCCGTGACCTGTGTGTCCAGCAGTCTGAGATGAAACTAAAAGCCGTAATCTATCAACAAGTTCATTGGGATCATTCCAATATAAATAATCTTTGACGTTATTTGATACTTCCATTGTCATACCGTCTCCAAGACGCTTTCTATAAGGTAATGTTCTAGGTCTACGGGGTGTTTGGGGAAGTATGTTTAATGTAGATATTATATTTTTGTATTTATATGAACTATTACCCTGAATTTGTTCTGTTTCAGAATAATATCTTCTATTAGCATTTGTTCTTTTCACAATATCAAGGTATAACTTTAGATCTTGCGATCTGTACCCGACAGTATATTTTTTAAACAGAAGTTCGTATAATCCAGGAGTACTTTTATATTTCAAATCATTTATTAGAACATTTTCATCATTCAACGCGAAATTCGAATTGCCTATCATAAGACCATTTGAATCAGGGTTAAATTTAATACCATATTTATGATCAAATTCGTTCTTAACATCTTTAAACATATTGTAAATATATTCTCGAGGTAGCGGATATAGCTGTTCGAGATAATGTGTCATACCAGGTGAATCGGCAAAGCTTTGTATATATTCCTGGGCTTTTTGAGCATTTCGATTAACTTCTGCTTCGTATTCATTATCAATATCATCATCATCATCTTCCTCTATGGCATCATTTTTTGTATTCGGTTTATGCTGGGCAATAACCGGCGAATCAATATAGTCAACGTTCCTTTCTAGCAATTTAGGTTTAATTTTTTTTACAGTGCTATGAAGCAGTTCTTCTTCTTCTTTAAATTTTTCTTTCTTTACCACACTTTCCCCATCCAGTTTATTTGCAATAGTTTCTAATCGCGATGTTATGGGTAAGATCTTTTAACTGGTGCAATTTTTTTTTTACAATGTTTCTTTTCTTAATTAAAATTCTTTTAAGTTTTATCGCCTCCTTGTTCATTGCGTAAAAAGTTTATTGTAATAAAAAAATTCTTGGATACTAACGATACTTGCGTCTCTCAAGGTTTAAATATGTATGAAGTGATCAAAACCTATTCGGTACCTTCCTTGACCTGGATCACTATCTTTATCTACAACTAAGAAACCGTATTTGTCTTGCCAAAAAGCAGCACATATTTCACGGAATTTATCATACTTCATGTCAGTATTGACGTGATCGTCATATATGTGTTTTAAGTTTAAATCATCATGTTTAAATAAAACTAAAAGATTAGCATTATCACGTAGTAAGTGCTTAGGTATACGAGTATAACTTTGACAAAGGTAAAAACTGTCTACTTGTTTATGATGCCCCATACTAAAGTATTCCCTAATGATACCTTGTTTATCGCAAGCTACATCATCAAAAACAAATATAGAATTATTTTGAGCATCAGATGGTAATATAATATTATCAGAACTGGAAAATGTATAATATTTGATCCCTTTTATTGGTCGCAGTAGACTTTCAAGGTATTGATACTTTGGTTGATAAAGTGATTTAGAATAAACATATACGTTTTCAAACTTTAAACCATTAGGATGTTCTATCAACCCAATCATAACGTTGGTTTTACCGCAATTTGATGGACCAACAACTAGACATCGAATAGATGAAGGCAGAAGAACGCTATGTTTTTTTAGCTAAGGATTTCACGTCAATGTCATTATTGTTTATGATTAAAGGTGTTGATTGTTTCACAACACGCATGTTTGCAAGTACTAAATTCGATTGTAAAAAAGTGGAATTATATATATATATATATATATAATATATATATATATATATATATATACAGGGTGTCCCAAATTGAGTAGGATAGCATGGGTATCTTTCTTATTATTAATGATAGAGATCTGCTTAAATGGGCAAAGTTGTGTCATTTGGATAGCTTATTTAAATTCCGCATAGATACATTCTAAATTCCAAACGGTTTAGAAATTATTTAAAAAAAACTGAAAACTGCCAATTTCTTCGAAGTCGAATATTTTTGTTATAATAAAAGATACGAAAAAATGTTTCTTATAAAAGTTACTTAGTTCAATTGTGTGCACTTAAAAGTGATATTAAAATTAAATTCAAGATGGCGGTTACCGAGATATTAGCATCAACTTTCATATTTTAAATGGACGCCATATTGTATTTTTAGATGGTTAGATAGCATATTTTTTTCTCTTTTCAACGATGTATCACAACATATGTTTAAATGAAAAAATTTACTGAAAATGATAATTTTAATTTTTTATCAAGTAGGCATCATCAGATTTCTCTTAAACAAATGAAATTATAACAAACTGTCATGTTGAATTAGTGTATCTGTTGTACTAATAATTGGCATTTCTGTATTCTTTTTCCCAGTTATAAGTTGTGATATACTTATTCTATAAAATATTCAAATAGCAAATTCTTTAACAAGCGAACAATATCATATGTTTTGTACATACATAAAATGTAATAAGAACAGTCGCCTTGCTGCCGAAACATACTTAACAATCTTTCCCGAAAAAAGACAGCCAAACATTAAAATCCTTCAAAGATTGGACACAGACATGCAGCAGTATGGATGTTTAGAAAAACCTACTCGAAACATAAATGGAAACATTGCAGATGAGGTGTTCACACTGGCCTGTGTGGAAGCTAATCCACACATTTCAACATGGAAATAGAGACCCAAGTAAACGTATCCAAGTCTCAAGCATCAAGAATTTTAAAAAAGCATAAATATCACCCTTACAGATTTCACATTGCTCAAAACTTACAACCAAACGACTATCTCCGCAGATCAACATTTTGCAGATGGTTTATCAATCAAGTTAGGGAGAATGATGATTTTATCAATCGCGTTTTGTGGACCGATGAGTCTTATTTTTCTAACTGTGGAATATTTAATCGTCATAATGAACACTATTGGGCACAGGAAAACCCACTCATAACAGTTCCACGCCGCAATCAAATTCGATTTGGATGTAATGTTTTTTGTGGTATATTGGGAAACCGTTTACTTGGTCCTATAATATTCGATGGAACCTTAACCTCTCAACGTTATTTGGAAATGCTTCAAACATCTTTAGAAGATTTATTGGACGACCTACCTTTGGCACAAAATAATCAAATTTGGTATCAACAAGATGGCACACCTACACACAACGCTCGAGATGTTATCATTTACTTAAGTAAACGTTTTGATGGCGGGGTAATCACGACCCACACACTTGCAAAATGGCCGCTTAGATCAGCAGAATTAACACCCCTGGATTTTTATTTATGGGGCACTTTAAAAGATAATGTATATGGAAGTAATTTCCAGTACAATAATGTAGATGAACTACGGGAAGCGGTTATGCAGGCAATAAACGGTCTTAATGGGAATACATTTCGACGCGTAACAAAAAGTGTTCTAAAACGTTGCCGATTGTGTTTAAATAATAACGGTCAACATTTTGAACAATTGCTATGATTTATTAGTTGGTGTTTAATGTTATTCTAATGTTTTTTTTCGTTTAATTTGTTTTAAAACTGATTTGTGTTGATGCCTACTTGATAAAAAATTTAAATTATCATTTTCAGTAAATTTTTTCATTTAAACATATGTTGTGATACATCGTTGAAAAGAGAAAAAAATATGCTATCTAACCATCTAAAAATCCAATATGGCGTCCATTTAAAATATGAAAGTTGATGCTAATATCTCGGTAACCGCCATCTTGAATTTAATTTTAATATCACTTTTAAGTGCACACAATTGAACTAAGTAACTTTTATAAGAAACATTTTTTCGTATCTTTTGTTATAACAAAAATATTCGACTTCGAAGAAATTGGCAGTTTTCAGTTTTTTTTAAATAATTTCTAAACCGTTTGGAATTTCTAATGTATCTATGCGGAATTTAAATAAGCTATTCAAATGACACAACTTTGCCCATTTAAGCAGATCTCTATCATTAATAATAAGAAAGATACCCATGCTATCCTACTCAATTTGGGACACCCTGTATAAGAAACTGCGAGTATATAAAGAATCATTAATTCACAATATTTTATTTATTTACTGCACAGCTTGAGAGGACAGTTGTCCGTTAATGATTACCTATAATAATTCTAAGACTACTGGGAACGGACTGTTAAATACTGTAATTAACAATTTACCATTTGAAGCGCATATTCCGGGTTACAGATTTTGCGGTCCGGGTACAAAACTAATCAAACGGTTAGCTCGGGAAGACAAGGGAATAAACAAGTTAGACGACGCTTGTAAGGAGAACGATATTGCATACTCCAAAGAAAAGTATCTACCTAAACGTCATCAAGCAGATTCGAAGTTAGCTTTGTTAGCTACAGAAAGACTAAATTCTGGTGACTCGTCTTTAGGTGAAAAAGCAGCTGCATTTGGAGTAGCTACCGCAATGAAAGCTAAAGTAAAACTTGGTATGGGTGCCTGTGCAACACTGAGAACAACAAATATCGATAAAATAAGAAAACTGATAAAGAAACGTAAAATAAGGAGTACGCTAGGTATTAAAAGTATTATCAAACAAGCACGTACATCTTTAAAAAAGGCTAAAGGATCTAATGTTATGGATGCAATCAACATAGCAATCGAGGGCGCCAATACAGCAAAACAAAAGAAGCATATTAAATCAGCTCGTATTATATCAATTCCTAAAACAGGGGGGTTTTCTACCACTAATACCAATTTTTGCAGGCCTAAGCGCCCTTGGTACTCTTACTGGAGGTGCAGCTGCTGTTGCAAAAGCAGTTTCAGATACTAAAATAGCTAAGGAACAACTAGCGGAAAAACAACGTCATAACAAGGCAATGGAGGACATTGCAGTCGGAAACGGCATGTACATCAAACCTTATAAAAAAGGTTTTGGTCTTTTTTTAGACCCTGCAAAACCTCAAGGGAACGCAACTTGATTTTACCTAATCGAGCGCTAAGCAATGTAGAATTAATAGAGTTTGTTAAGCAATTAGAAGTACCATATTTCCGTGGAGTGTTCATGAGAAACAATCTTCCCAAGAAAGTTAATTTAAAAGAATGTGGTATAATTAATTTAGATGGAATAGAAGGTTTAGGTACGCATTGGATCTCTTATAAAAAGTACGGTAATAGCGCTATTTACTATGACAGCTACGGAAACAGAGTTGATAAGTTATTTGAATAGCGGGGGTAAATGTAAAATTCTTTATAACTTTAACCAAGAACAATCGCACGGTACTGTGTTTTGCGGCCATTTATGCTTACAATTTCTAAGCAGTACATAGAACTGCGTATGAAGTTGTCATGCCGTACACTTTTACTCTAACGGGAAACACTTCAGTTTTAACAAGCAACTTTAATCCGCCTATAAACTTGGATAATGATTCGGAGTACGTATTAGGATTAACAAATTTTGAGTCTTATAACACAATTCCAAACATAAAAAAAGGAATAAATAATAAATTTTATTATGGATCTAACGGAGAATTCATAAAAATATCTGAAGGTGCTTATGAGATTAGAGAAACTAATAAATATCTTCAAAAAGCTTTAGGTGATAAAAGATGGCGTGGTCGTATGGAACAATCACGAAGCGCTACAAAGACACCAGTGTATATAGAAATTACAGCTGACAATAATACACTTAAATGTAGTATTAAATGTAGTGAAGATGTGGATTTTACCAAAAAGGATTCAATTGGTTCTCTAATCGGTAACATTTGTAAAGTGAATACAGTTTTATTCGATTGTAATATTGCAAGTGGATCCTATTTAAATAGTATACCAGCCCTTGTAATACATGAATTTTTTTCTCAAGTACCTGCAGGTTTTAAAGTTGTCGAGTGCCCACCTACGATTATATATCTACCAATCAGGTCACGTATAATAAATGAAATAATAGTTAAAGTGTTAGATCAAGATGGAAATTTAGTTAATTTCAGAGGAGAACTGCTAACTGTATGGTAGCATTTAAAAAAAATCTGCAATAGCCATGGGTATTAAGTATAATGCACGCAACATGTCAAGAACTGCTATAAATGCTGAAAATTTCAATGCAATCGACACTCGATTGATTTTTTCAAGACCGCTAACCACACAAAACCGGCAGTTTCTACAATCGTTAGGACTGCATTTATTTAATTAAAAAGTAGAATGAATAGTGAAATACTGAACGTGCGTGAAAAAGTGTACTTTGACAATGCAATTGTTAATATTGAAAAACATACTCATCAGCCTTATGCTAACACATCTTTAAACAATAATGATGAAATTCGAATCCCTATACAACAACAAGATGTATACATTTTACCATCGAAGAGTATGCTGTACATAGGAGGCAAATTAATTAAAACAGATGGAACGCCGTCTCAGACAGCAAAGTTTGTAAACAATGGGGTTTTGCTGCTTTTTGATAAAATTAGATATGAGATTGGTGGTGTCATTGTAGGTCGTGTTTGGAATCCTGGATTAACGTCTATAATGAAGGGATATGTTTCATATAATAGCAATCAAAGTAAACATTTACAAAACGCTGGGTGGTTTTTTTATGGATGATTCGCAAATAGTTGATGCCAATGGGAATTTTAATGTTGCAATAAATCTTTCAATGGTTCTCGGATTATGCGAAGATTTTAAAAAAATTATTTTAAACCTCCGCCATGAGTTAGTTTTACTACGTTCTAGTTTTGATAATAATACTATAATAAATCCTACACCCGATGAAGAAATAAAAGTTGTTTTAAACAAAGTTTTATGGAAAATGCCGCATGTAGCCGTTGATGATACTCAACGAATTAATTTAATAGAATGCGTTGCACAAAATCAGGATTTGCATATTCCGTTTAGAGGATGGGAGTTGCATGAATATCAACTTCTACAAGAAACGAAACGTCATACATGGAACATTAAAACAACAACACAATCAGAAAAACCAAGATTTGTAATTGTTGGTTTCCAAACCAACCGAAAAAATAGATACATGAGCAACTACAGTCGTTTTGATCATTGCTATTTAAACAACATGAAACTCTATTTAAATTCAGAAATTTTCCCGTACGATAACTTAAATTTGAAGTTCGAGAATAAACAGACTGCGTTGTTATATGAGATGTATGCCCAGTTTCAGCAATCATACTACGAAAAGGAAAATGAACCACTTTTTAATCCTGAAGATTTACGAAGTATTGCGCCATTAGTAGTCATAGATTGTTCTAGACAAAACGAGGCGTTAAAATTTGGTACTGTCGATATTAGATTAGAATTTGAAACTAGCAGAAACATTTTGCCAAATACATCTTGTCATTGCCTTATACTTCATGATAAGATAGCCAAATACAATCCACTCTCAAACAGCATAAGAATATTATAATTACTTTATTATTACTGTAGCTTTACAAATTATGAAAAAAGAAAAAACAATAAATTATTTAGCAATCACAGCCTATTTATTATTATTTTACATGTTTTTTTTACAATATCAAATGTTTGATTGTTAATGGGTTATAATAATAATTTTTGCTTAAATATTTTTTACAAGTTGGAATTATTAAATGATTTAGTAAACAGTCATAAACATTGACAATTTTAAATTAAAGTTTTGTTATACATTTCTCAAATAAACTAACTGGTATGTTATTAACAACTGGATTTTTTTTTTAACAGAACGGTTACTACTACTATTTTTTCCCTACAATACATTTATACTAATATAGTTCAACTTGGACAGATTGAAAGGTATCCTATTTTTAGACACATCCAAAAAGAAAAACGGTGTACTTGTGCGGTTTAAACATAACACTGAAGTTTTTATAACTAAAAAAATATTATATGTTAATCGGGATAAAATAAATTGCATTCTTTATTTGAGCCTGTGGTTGAAGCTTTACAAGTCATTTCTGAGTGTATAGTTATACCCCCAAGGTTTAGTATCAGTGGTTGAGGTACTAAGAATTCTTTTATCATCACTTGGATTAAGAACAATTTTGTTTTGTTTAATAGTAAACACATCATGTTTGACTGATCTAATTAAACATTGCTGTTTCTGTACAGTCTGTTTATAAAACAAAGCATTCATCAAAAGAAATTTGCTTAATACTTGCTAAGGAAGATCCCTTTGACTTTTTTATTACCCTATCCTGAACTCTGTAAGTGTACATTTTAGATCTAAGCCCTACAAACTCTAGCATGATATCACCATTGTTCTCATCTTTCATAATACCAGGAATCTTTTTATTTGATAATGGGTTATGATATTTGTTATGAGGGTCGTAATCGGAAGTATCAAATCTATGAATATCTTGTTTGATATAAGAGTAAATATCTTCAACGCTAAACTCGTATATCAAACTATCCGTATCTGTGTACAGCAGCTTTGCTTTGTTAGCAAATTGCGATTTTATATAACTATAGTGAAATTCATATAAATAGGTTTTTGAAATATCTAGAATAGAGAAACCTGCATAAATGGGTTTGTTTAAATAAACCTCTAATTTATTCATTTCTATTAAGACAAGATCTTTGTCTAACAAAGTGCAACTGTGAAAATTAGGTTTCGCTATGTAACTACGAGCTCCAAACCGTCCTTCCCATTCGGTCACTAATTTCACATCTTTCCATTTCCGTACGTTTTCCATCTTTTTTCCATAAACCGAATTTATCATATTTTTATAAAAGTATATATGGAAACTGTTTTTTGACTGTTGTCTTAATTTCGTATTCAAATCAATGTATTCTTTTAACGAAGGGGTTTGTTTAAACCGAAGAACCTTATAAATCTTTTTCAATTCTAAACCGTAGCTTAAATACATTTTTAAATTCTTGTAGTGAATAATATAGTTGAGTTTTGGATATAAAGTTGTAAGTAATTTCTTTAAGTTTGATTTATTGGAAGGTACTGGTGGTATCATATGTTTAGGCGCCAACAGTAAGTCACTGTGAATTTCATGTAAAGATACTGAGTAGTGTAAATCGCATTCAAAAATATATCTTACATCAGAATCATCGGGAATATAAAGTATGTCTAAACGTACTATTTCTGGACTGGTGCCATCTAAAAAAATTCAAATTCTCCATATGGAAGATATTCAGACATTGCAGCCCCATATAAATTATTAACATCAAAATACCTTAAATATTTAGAATCGAAATTCGGATCATAATCTGCATTCATATATTTGTTATTTGCTTTAGCATATCTCTTCGAACATTGAGAAACGCCACCACGAATTTTCCGTTCTAAAAACATTATTTTTTCAATATCAGTAAGCAACGCGAGTTTAACGTCCCTCGTTTTTAACATTGCATCTAGAGCTAAACCAAGAGTCGTAATGTAGTGAAATGGATCTAACTTATACGTGAACATGCAAGTTTTTCTAAAGTTTTCAATTATGTCAGTCAAGAGCAGTACATCTGTTTTTAAATATAGATCTTAATAGTCCCCTAGTGTTTTTATATTAAATGTTTGCCAAACGTGTTTAGCATGATTGTAGTCTTCATCTGAGACTTCTTCATTGCGCAAACGATTAAAGAATGCTGTTTTACATGGTAAATTGGTTTCATTGAGCCTATCCCAAGAGTTAATGTAATCATAGGGAAATATGCCTTTACGCGTAAGTAACCGAAACTCATTATCAGTGTTACAATTTTCCCTGATGATGGATTTTTTATTATCATCTAAGTAGGAAGCTAATTTTTCGATGCTAGATGCCATAAACCTGAATGAATCGATAAATCTAAAACTAGCTTTCGTACTTTTTACACATTTTGTAAAAGATATGTTTTTTTCCTTATTTATTGGTAGAATTCTTAACGAACCTGAAAACCCTAACGCAATTTTTTTAATAATGAAATGCGAATCGTAGCCTGATAAGTTATGAAAAACTACTGGTATTATATAAGAATTATGATAATTGATGTTGCAATCTTGATGAGCCGCTCCTCGAAATTCACCTGTAAAGTGACAGTGATCGCAAACTCTAATATCATCTATACTAAAAGGTTTGTTGCAAGTGTGACAGCGAAGGGCAAATTTAAATGCTGACTTTTGTTCTTCTGTTAAAAGATTCATAGGTTTTGGGTTACAGAAAATTTTATTCGTCGTTTCTGAAATCAGTTTCAATTGAGCAACAAACCATTCTATACAATCCTTTTCGCGATACAATTGAAATTTGGAATATTTATTATCATACGAGCATTTCAAATAGTACGCTACACTAAAGGGTATATGTCTTTGGTAACGGACTGTGTTTAATATTACCTCCGGCTCATTGCATGGTTCTAATATACTTTCGAGATCTGCATAAACTACAAATGATACCTTTTCTTGGTAGTGAAAATGTTTAAATTTTAGATACTTCTCAGATTCTTCGGGTAATCTTATTGAGCAAATATTCTGTTTTTCGCAATGATTCGAATGATGCTTAAGTAATGCTGCTGTACTAAAATTATTTAAACATCTATAACAAAAAAATTTTCTATGGTAATGTGAAGACAACTGTTTTGCAAATAATTTTGACATATCCTTAATCCAAGTAAAATGAAAGTGATTCTCATTAGCATTTGTCGGACGAGAATATTGTAAGGAATCATTATTTCAAACTAACAGATTAATAGGTTCTATTTTTCCTAAATTTTCACTTAAACAAAATTTTCTATACAATATAGGTTAATTCCGAGATTGTTGAGCTTCTCAATTTTTTTTATGTCTTTTAATGCGATTGGAAACCGAATTGAATTGTAGCGTAATACTGTATCAAAATGTGGATAGCTAGATATTCTCTGACTATTTTGTTTAGCAGGATATAAAACGGAAACCAAGCTCCAAAGAATGCAATGTTTGTCGTTATTTATTACATTTACCACAGCTTTTTTTTGCCATAAAGTCCGGAACCGGAACAAACGTTGAACACCCTCCTTTAAGCGGATCATGATTGTTTATATTTACCTTCAAGTGTAAAATTTTTTCGATTGCCCAACCTGAATCCTTTTCACTAAATTCCTTCAATCGTTTTGATATCTTGTCCAATACGTTTTCCTTATACCGCTGCTTGAGATTGGTGTTTATATCGATGTGACGATTTGCAGTAGGAAACGTCTTCAAATCTATTTCACCAGTTGTAGGCTTAACTAAGTTAGCGGACAATATTACATTAACTTTTAACCTTGACTTTTTTAAGCAAGCAACAATCTTGCGTTTAAAACTAGCGAACGCCTTGTCTAAGAACACTAGCGGATCTTTATAACTTAAATTGGTAATAAGTCCCGTAATTATTCGACTTCCAAAACATGATTGTACATCATGCCAAATCAAATGTCGAATATGACCTTTAGAAAGCGTTGCATCAATAACTTTACCTTGATATTCCAAAGAGCGTTTCAAGTGCTTCAATCGTACAAGGTAACTTTTAAGATGTGCCAAATTAGATTCCAGCCTACTAGGATTTTCCTGGCGATTGTCTTCGTATACCTTATTTCTAATAGCAAGCTTCAATATACTTATATTTGTTTTTATAATTATCATGTGTTTCGTTATTACATCGGCTGATCTGTTTAGATTCGCACATTTTACAGTTAACTTTAAAATAACACTACTAATCTCGGCGACCGTTTCAGAATTCATGATTCTATACAATCACTACACTACTTAATATATGTAGAGCTTTATTGTCTATTTATACAAAAATATCATCTGATGTAAGCAAAACAACTGTAAAAGAATTAGCATACAATCAAAATAATTGCATAGCGAATTGCTTTGGATGCAATTGTTAAAATCGCCTTTATTTACGTTTTATTCAAGATGATTTTCAAGCTTGAATGGTTTAATTCTTAAAGAATATTCAGCAGAAAAATTAATACTGAATTTTAATTTCCAACAACAAATCCAGTTTAATAAGCAAAGTATCTGATTTCGCGTTTTATTAACACTTGCATTGACACAACAACCTCGCATCATTTGATTCAGCTGTGTTTACGGAAAAAAATATGCTTGCTCGCAGTACAGTACTAATGTTCTTATACGACCTTTGATTTATGCTGTGTGTGTACAGAAAATACGCTAGCATTAGAGTGATATTTTTATGGATACATATAAAAATTTGTCAGAAAAATAAAGCAAATTTGAAATGTTTCAGATTAGACTGTCAATGTTGTTTAATAATTTACACACACTCATGGTTTTTTAAAAAACCAGTATTAAAAAACATTCTGCAGTTTTATCATAATACAATTAACGTCGTGCAATTTAATTTATTGGAAGCTATATATATAGCAGTACCTTGACAATTAAAGAATTTCATTATGCAGCATGAATCATGTAAACGCAATTACTACATACCTATATATGCATATAAAGGTCAATTTTGTTAAGTTTTACTGAAAAATAAATTGTGCCACCAGTAATCTAAAACTTATTCTATATATTACTGTATTAGTTAAGGGTCATTTGCATTGCATTATTTTAAACAAAATTAAACTAATTTAGGTTTTTTATTTTAGTATGTGCCTTCATTGCAATTTTTTTCAGACAATGAATCCAATTCGTTATTTCTGCTGAGGCATAATTATATATATTCAAGGATTTAAATACAAGAAAAAAACGAGTTTGTGTGCAAAGAAATTGCGGTTTTTGCACTTTTGTTACTTATTCTATATTACTGTATTAGTTAAGGGCCATTTACATTGCATTATTTTAAACGAAATTAAACTAATTTTTGTTTTTTATTTTACTATGTGCCTTCGTTGCAATTTTTTTCAGACAATGAATCCAATTCCTTATTTTTGCTGATGCATAATTATATTTGCTTACATACTGTTTTTTATTCATTAGAATAGATTACATAGCTGAATATATATAACATTTGCAATTTTTTCAGAAAACGATGCAAATTTTTAATTTTTTCTAACAGGCCAGTTTCTTATTTAATATAAACACTTCACGTAGATTTTACCAACAGTATTCAATCAGATCTCTTGTATAATTATTAGTTACTACTACTAGCAACTTTAAAGAATGAGTAACTTATCATCGATCAAAAATGGTAGCAGTATCAACGTAAAAGCTCTAGAACAATTTATATTTCATTCTAACGAAGACTTGATTAAAGAAGTTTTTGGTTCTTCACCTCAACTTGACACTGCTGCTATTTTTGATAGTGACGTAATAGATATATGACGGTAAGTGCTTTTTCATATTTATACATGTGTTTTTAATATTGATAGATTTGCGCGTTTTAGGAGCAATAAAATGTCCGAGTCTGCCGCTCCTGTTGTTGTTGTTCCACCGCAGCCAGTTCCTTTACTCGAAATTAGATGTACCAATGATCAACGTTATAGTAAAGCAGAACCATACATGTACGATAGAATATATTTATGTTTATGCAAACACTACTAATTTATAAGTTACATTAGATTAGGATCAAAAAACCATTCTGAAAATTCTGATGCTATCGTTGGATCGTTGGCACATTCTGATCCTCTCAGAAACATCAGGTAGTATACAAAAGAAAATGTGAACCTACAATAATCTGTTATGTTATGCTCACAGATCCGGCAAAAACATGTTGGCTATGAAAAAGTTATGTGCAGGACCTAATATGGTTGTTTGCTGTGAAGATGACAAATTCTACGAAGATGACACAGTAGAGTTGCTTAATGCATTTAAAAAGCATGGAGAGAAGCTACTGCGTCGTCTAGATTTAGAACTAGAAATAATAAAGCAAAAAAGAGAGGAACTGGCTGCAAGGGAGCAGCAGATACTTCAAGAACGGGAGTTAATAAATACTTTTTCATTTATAAATAGTTAGATTTTAACTGTAAATAGTTAGATCAAAATATTCAACAATTTGTAAATAAAAGTATTTTATAAAAGTTTCTCTTTTGAAACAAGACTTTCTCTAAACAAGGTAGTCACCTCAAAGTAAAACACACATAAATCAGAACCCACTTTAATTAAACACATCATTCTTTATACAATCGACTTAGATGTGTTATAATAAAATAAACAGTAAAGAACAAGATGTATACTATTATTATAATAAACTAATTTCTTAGATTAGTAACATATTATTCTGAAAATTCTATGTTGACAGTTAGACCGATCGTTCCCTTACTAGTTATGTATACGTGTTTGTTCGAGCCAATACTTTCATTTAATTGTTTCACTCCATGCGCTTGAAGGTATTCAAAATATCTCAATGGCAATATACTTTTGAACTCTTCTGTTTCCACTAATACTCTTTCTCCATATTCTGTCTTGACAGTTTCCACTTTCAAAACTTCAAACCTCTTATTCACTACAAGATCTTTTGAATTTACATAAGGTTTGCGATATGTGATTTTATTAAAAGTATTAAAATCCATATTGCATTTAATTACTTGCTTCTATCTTACACACAACACTCCGTTAATTAATTTATGTTGTTATGATTGCTAGTCGAAGATTTTTTACTTATATTAGATAGGATTGACCTTGATTACCACCGCTGCTTTTCCTACTGTTGGGCACACTTTGAAGTCAAACCGGCCAATGTGTATTTGCAGCCTCTAAACATAAGTAAAAAACATAAAACAGAATCCACTTTAATTAAACACAATTGACTTGAATGCGATATTTTGCATCTGACCTACTTTATAACTTCTCGCTAGAAAACCGAATTCAAAACAGCTCCACATTTTCTCTGCACTTACATTTTTTAAAGTAACATACGTGTGTTTTGAAGTCACACACGTATGTTCCATTGAAAGTAATATAAAGCCGGTCTGACTTCAAAACGTGCCCACACGTATTTTACATTGAAAGTATATAAGGCCGGTCTGAATTCAAAACGGTGCACGTGTATGTTACATGGAAAAAACATACGCGTACACAGTTTTGAATTCAGACCGGCCTTACCTCACTACTTACCTTAGTACAAGAAGAAGAAGAAATGAGTGTGATAGACTTAGATTTATAATGACTACGACATTATATAACAGAGTAATCCCGGAAATAGTGCGGCGATATTAGGACGACTGCGAAAACACTATTTATGGTATGTTACCAGTGGCGGCTCGTGGTGATTTTATTTGAGGGGCTCTAACAGCTTATGGCATGAATATAATACAAGATAACATAAGCAACACTCACCTTCAGTGGTTTGGTGTATTCAGCCTAGTCACTCACACAGACCCATTAATTTTTGTATACTTGTTTATAGGTTTATGTACAAAAAGTCACACACTGTACTCTAATTGTCAAGTAATAATAATTTTACTGCTTGTATACGAAATCAAGCCTTTTGTCTTTCTGAGCAATAAAATGGTCTATAACTTTTTCGTCAAAATTGTTGATGTTATGTATTAAGTTTTTGTTGACTGACATCATTGCTGAGGCATTAAGACGTTCTTCGGTCATTGTGTTCCTTAGATAAGTTTTAATCCTATTAAGAGTTGAAAAACATCTTTCAGATTCGGCAGTGGACATTGGGATTGTGACTATAATTTTTAATAATTTTTTTGTTTCGTCAAATGTTTCGTTTAACCCATTTTGGGTCAACCAGGAAAGCATGTTTAGGCCGCCTAATATATTTTTAAAATCCGTCCTTGAGTACATCACTTCCAATTCAGTCTTCAATTTGTCTGGCTGTAACATCGAATAACACTTAACAATCGATTGGAAATGCGATGTTGAAATTTTTTTTGAGTAAGTATCAAAATTAGTTACGTCTACTAAAAATGCGGCTTCTAAATGAGTTCGGTATGAAAGCCTGTCCTTCATCTGAACAACTATTGTATCGCACACTTCTTTAGCAATCAAATTCCGATTTTCCACGTTAATAATTTTTCTTCGTTTAGTAACATTACAGATTATATTTTTTTCTATCTCATCAGTTGAATTTCTAGCAGATGCTATTATCTTTTCAAAGTCTTCCATTTTTCTCTTCAGTGCAATACTGTCTGTATCTCTAACTTGAAACTGATTAAATAATATGTCAACATGTGAGAAAATTTTATGAAATAAATTGAGGAAAACACAAAATCAGGATCTTCCAGAATTCTACGCAAACCATATACTTCCCTGCAGGTAATAGTTTTATTGCATTTTTTATCTAATTCCTCAAAGCATTCGATTAGTTTTCCTCTATTCTCATATACGACGTTCACAATACGAATATTATAATCCCAACATGTGGCAGCAACAGTGAGCAATTTTCGCTTCACTATTTCTTTTAGCACATCACACCTGTGAGTAGAATAAGAAAAAAGCAGGAATTGCGGATAAACTAGAAAAAAAATATTTTAACTTTAGCATTTTGACTAGTTGCTTTCTGCATAATTAAATTTAATTGATGGGCATAACAGTGAACAAAATGGGCAGCTTTATATTTAAGTTCTATTTTTTACTGAACTACACTAGCAGAACCTCTCATAACATTTGTACCGTCATAAGTTTGAGCGATTAGTTTAGATGGCGAGTTAAATTTTCATTTATCTAATTCCTGCTCAATACACTCCGTTAAACCGTTAGCTGTTTTATCTATTACTCGTAGAAATGTCCAAAATCTCTCATAAACATTTTCATTGTAGAAATATCTAACTATAATTACCATTTGGCATTGATTTAAAATGTCAGTCGTTTCATCGCACTGAATTGCCAAAATTCACTACCTTTAATTTGATCTTGAATTTCTTGACGACACACTGCAAGCATGCTTTCTAGAATCTCGTTTTGCATAGTTTTAGATGTGCCTTTAAATACACTCGCTTTGTGTAAATGTTCTTTTAAAATTACATCCAATTCCGAAGTAAAATCAATTAATTCTAACAAAATTCCACGGTTTTCGGACTCTTCTTTTTCATTGTGTCCTCTCAATGCCAATTCCAACTTTTGACAAAACTTAATATATTTGATAATTTTTTAAAAATGTATCTGTTTTTAGTCACCCGCTCATTATGCTTCATAATGTTCTGCCTATATGCAAAATCTAACTGAACCGCAATGTTCACGGAACCTAGCATAGTCAAATCCGTGCAAGACTTTATATGGTACTTGCTAATTTCATGCTTTTTTATTCTATCGTTTAATGCTTTAGATCTCTAACGCCTTTTTCCGACCATGTTTTGTTCATTCCGTCACAATAAAATAAATGGCAAGGAAAACAAAATAGAGCATTCGATTGAGAGCATCCGGAAATCCACTGACATTTTTTATAAATTTCTTTTAAAAAATGCCTTGTGAGACTACGATTTCCAACCTTATCTACCTGTTTCAGATTTAAATTCGGCGTCGGACGCTCTACGTTCTTAATTTTCACCATTTCTGCTAATGGAAGAGTTTTAAATTTAATTTCGACTATATTACGAATATTATTTTCAGTCATCTTGAATAATTCAAAATAATAATAAAAAAAAATCTAAGACGCATGTACGCCTTACAACCAAACTTACGGAAATTTTATAAAAGGAAATTATATATTTTAAATTAAATAACTAGTACATAAATGTTAAACAAAGTTTTATTATTATAAATATAATTTAATAAATTTTATTGTTTTAATCAAGTTTGAGTCGGACTACTTAATGATATAAGCTCCCAGCACCACTCAAACAAACAGACAAATAGAGAATAATTAATTAAAATTGTTAACATATATTCTGTGATTAGTCCCGGATATTGCGATTCCTCCGAATAAGTCAGTTTGATGTACGGTTGGAATATCTTTAGCCGAATTAGAAATGATTGCTTCATAGTGATCTCTATGTATCACATTCCTGCCATTTCCAGCGCAATGAACTACAGCTAAAGGCTCGCGAACTAATTGATCTTCTTTTGCACAAAAATTATATGATATGATACTGAAGCCGAAATGATAATAAGAATCATTTGGATATCTATTAAAGTTTATATTAGTTTGTACTGTTAACATATCTCAAATAAATTCGATTATCTCGAAAACTAAATGAGATATCGAAAAGTGTATAGCATATTTGTAATCAGCGTAAAACTAAACAAAGTACATATATATCATTTATTGTATCATTATGAAAATATGGCAACGGAGAACGGCGGCGACGACGACGACGTAGCGATTACATTAACCTAACTTACTTCGTAAGTTTGGTTGATTATACACTACGACTACACTCACAAAACAAGACACGTGGTCTTTACTTTCAACGAAAACAAGTGAAATAATCTCTACGCTCACGCAAATTAGTACCGGACAACACAAACACGTCTTTAAATACCAACAGATACTGCCGGTAAGGGCTCTAATGGCGAAAGCCCTGTTAAAGCTATTTGAAGCTGTTATTATTTGCGTTCGACAAAATTCGTCGTCGTTCGATTTCCTATAGGATTTTTATTGAAACCGGGCTCAATAGAATGGAGCCCTCGCTACACCAATGTACTAATGAGAATCAGGGAGTTCTGTCAAAATGTCTAGGACAGGTATTTATTTATTATTGCTTAAATGCTGGCTGTAAAATGAATATAGTGAGAAATGTAATTGTTTTAAATAATTTTAAAATATTAATATCAGTGTTATATTTGATCATTTGAACCACAAATCTTAAAAGAATTATATGCATTTTGGTGTTAATTTTCATTAAAACGGTTAGATGTGGTTGCTTACGAAAGGACGACGGCGGGATATGTTTACTATTTATATCTGTTTCCGGCACGATACATCATTGTAAACTGTAAACGTAGCATTTCCAATTTATTTACTGAGACCACTTAAAAATGCCGGGCTGAAAGCATTTATGCATTCGATCTCTAGTTTTAAGTAATCATTTTACGATGAATTAATTTATGCCGAAAAGTTTATTTACGGTACCTATTCCTTAAAATAACCTAGGGGGCTCCAGCCTTTGAGCCCCCATGGAGTAGCCGCGGCTGTATGTTACCTAAAACTAAAAAACATGAGTGGTGGGGATCGACTAAAAAGTGTTCTTGTAGTAAGCAACCGATTCGTTCTGCCTTTGTAGTAAGTAATCGAAAAAGTGGACCGTTGCCCCCGCAATTTCATAAAAGGAAGCTGCTACAATTACTTACTTGATCTGAGATATACAGATATATTCAAAATAGTTTTGATAATTATTAGTTTGCAGGAGAGATGGTTGTCAATTTATAAAATTGAATACCCTTCCAATCAGTTGATTTACATATATTTTAAATTCAGGCGATTAATTATTTTGTAATGCAACTAAATGATTATGTCATGATGCATCTAAATACTTCATCACGTCTATTTGAGCGAAGTCCGGTAAACTTGAGGTCAGCACTTATCTGAAAAATACACATATGGTTGTACATGCACACAAAAATGTTAATCACCCAACGATGATGTCTAAAGTAAATATCTTCAGTTTAGAAACCTATAAAATTTAATTCATATACAAATTTTCAAAATAAAAACAAAAGGTGCAAATAAATAGCCGAGTGCCTACCTATATGCAACATTTATTAAAACGTGTATGCAACGATCATATTAATATACACGTCTGGCGAATACTACTCACCTAATTAAGCTAAAATGGGTCTTTTAAAACCATAAAACAAGCATCATCATCATCTGAAAAATGTTCTGTTAAATTATAACCACAAAAATTACTTTACTCATTTATGGCGACTTTACAAAACTCGATTGATTACCAAACCATCAACTGAAAAGCCTTAAGGGGTGGGCACTTTACATTAATATATGAGCATATGTCATAACGATATTATTATGCTACTCATTAACAGAAATATGCAAATTGCAGGAATGACCGCATTCCTTACGATTTATACGATGATTAATGCATCGGTCTATATTTAACTATATAACACCAATGATTGTCTTAAATTTTCTTGGAAATACGAGTGCTAGTTGATATATAGCGTATTTTATAAAATAATTGTTAATTCGATAACAATAAACATATTTAGTTTGGATCCGATGTGTATGTCCCGATTTGAGCGACAGAGTAATTGGCTAGTTAAACTGCAAAAATTTCCATTATTCTCAATAAATGATGAGATTGAAATAATCTAAAACATGCAATTATTCATATGAAAAAATTCTACACAAGCACTTTTGTTTCTAACTGATAAATATGCTAGAACGAATATAATGTAACCCTAGATATTTAGTTCACATTCCGTTAAATTCCAGGCATACTTACAAATCTGAGTAATACAGTTTTTGAAAAAAAAACAACTGCGGTTTAATTTAGGAAACACGCTGTTTTTTCGATAACAATAATAATGTTTACTATGGATGGAGCAAATACATATTTTCTAATAAATAATTGAGATTGATATATTTAAATTGCAGGAATAAATGAATTCTGCAAGCCAAGGTCAAAACCGCAACCTTAAAGGTGAGAGTATCGTTTCGATTACCGTTCGCTCACACAGTCGCAATACATTAAATATTAGTAGATTATGTAGGTTACTTCTAAAACAAAACCACCCATTTTTCCATGTATTTTCTTATGGAAAAATCTAAGGTCCATTCTGATCATTTTTGTATCATACATTGAATTTCCCATAACAGTCTTAAAAATCCTCGTCGCATACATCTTTGATCGTAACACAATTAAATCTGTCATTATTTTCATCGTCCATCAGACCCAATACTTTTGTACCAAGCATTGAAATCCCCATAAGGAGGATCATAAGATCAATTCAGGTCACTTTTTAGTCCCAATATTCTGACTGGAGGAGTATATTACTTTTACTTTTTAAGAATAGGATAACACTAAACTACATAAAATTTTATTATAGATAATATATTTACAATCAATATTCTACATTTGTAATAAGTATTATATTTACTCTTGCTCCATAATTGAATAATATCCGCCAGGTAATGTTGCATATGAACCAGAAAGCAAGTGGCGTTTATCATCATGTAGGCTTAGAGCAATCTTCTCCTGAACGATGGTGTGAACCTGATGCTTAAATGATTAGATTAAATTCTGCGTTACAAATACTTCCTTATAATCTTCTATGCAGTCAACATAATCTTCAAACGAAATTCTATTCTTTATCACAGATCTTTTAATCCCTTTAATTTTCTTTGTAACACCAAAGTTTCGGCTGCCATTAGTTTCATCTTCTTATCGTAAGAGTTCAGCTTCTTCTTTCTCTGCTGTCTTGAAAATTCTTGTTGCATACATCTTAGTTTAAGACCATTCGTCAAAACTTGTTTCAGATTTCTATAATGGATCACATATATTCTTTTAGAATTTAGTGTGGTCATTAACTTGGTATTTTGTGTTTTCGATACAGGTGGTTTTCCAGTTTTCGGATCAATATGTTCAGGACAGAATGGAATTTCCTTATGCAAGTCATGAATAGATTCCGGATAGTTCAAATCAACTTCCAAGATATAACCTTCTGAAGCATTATCAGGAACTGATGTTACTGCGATGTTGATATCCACCCATTCAAATCCTCCATTGGGTAACGGCTGACTCATCGCCCATCCATATTGATTATTAACATCATAGTACATGAGATGTATATCGAGTTTGGAAGAATCATACGTCGGTAAATATTTATTAATTGCAGAAGCCCGTCGTTCCGAACACACTTGACTAATTCCTTCTCGTATGCACTTTTCTATAAACAATAACTGATCAGTATCAGTCAGTAGCTCAAGTTCTTGTCTTGTATGCTTTTATATTCCATCCCAAGTGTATCCTGGAAGGGTGTAATAGTTGGCGGGGACTAGTCCATGTTTCATGACAACTTACACAAAACTGTTCAAAAACTTCAGCCAATAGTATCACGTCAGTCTTGAGTTACAAGTCTGAATACTGTCCCAAGTTTTGAACATCAAATACTCCCCACACTTTTTGAGCATGCACATACTGCTTCTTTGTAATTCCTTTTCCTTTCAGCATGTTGTAAAACTCTTGTTGAAAGAGTAGGAAAGTGCAATCCAATTTTTCAAACGAATCGACACAGTCATATGGATATACGCCTTTTCTAGTTAGTAATTCAAATTTCTCGTCATTGTAATCAGAAAATTCACTTGTTAATAGTGAATAATCAGTTAGATAGGAAGCCAATGTTTCTAAGGACGAGCTCATAAAAACGAAAGCTATCGATGAACGTGCAGTTGATTAAGTTCTCAGGAACATATTTTGTGAAGAGGACATATTTTTCCTTTGTTACTGGCAGTACTTCTACACGGCCATCCAAATCAACAGCGGTACTTTTAATTATGAAATGACTATCGTAACCACTTAAGTTGTGGAAAACTATCGGAATTGTGTGAGAGTCTTGGTACTCAATATTACAGTTCTCATGTGCCGGTCCTCTGTAATTATTAGTCGGCACTAAATGATTATCATCACAAACTTTTTGTCTCCTGGACTGAACGGAAAGCAGTTTCCTGTTCCTGTGTCAATGGATCCATATCATATGGACATAAAAATACCGTTTTTACATCTTGCGCGAACTGCCAAAGCTCGATTGTAAACCATTTTATACATTCTTCACCTTGATATGATCGGTAAAAACGATAATGAATCATCATAGTCACACTTCACATAATATCCAACACTGTATGGCACGTGTTCTTGATATTTCTTCATGTTTCCAGTAGACTTCAGTATACATTCCAGATCTGCGTATATGATAAATGAAACTTTAACTTTATTCTTGAAATTTTTGAAACGGAGAATATTATCTTCTTCTGTAGACAGTCGAAGTAAACCTAATTGTTTCATTTTACTGTCGTTGATATGATTTATCAATTTTTCTTCTGTATTAAAGTAGTGTAGACATCGATCACAGAAACGTTTCTTACTTCTCTTAACACTGAGTTGCGATGAAACCAGCCGACTCAAGTCTTTTATCCATACATAGTGGGTATTGAATGTTTCAGATCCATCGATATGTATAAAGCATTTCATATCTTCATCATAGTATTGGTTGTGGATCATTAGGAGATTCACATGTATATTTTTCCTGTTTTTCCGATATTGACAGCGAAACAATAATAAACTTATGCTTTTTTAGCTTCAAAGTGTAGATATTAACGGAGATATCATTTTGCGCTTCAAAGTTCTTGATGTGAGCTATTGTCATCGGAAATTGTATTCTTTTTAGATTCAAAACTGAAGAGCAGTGTGGATAATTGGATAGTCTTTGGGGGTTTTCATCAGCAGGATATAACGCAGTTATAATGGACCACGCAAAGCATGCCAGATCATCATTGTTGACGTTGACGCATGCGTGCTTTTGTTTGATCTCAAGCAGCAGTTCAATATATGAAGATCCTCGCATGGGATTTTACTTATTAATATTAATCCCCAAATTAATTATATTTTTCAAGCTCCATCCACTATCCCGCTCTTGGAACTCTTCCAACTCCGTCATTATTGGTTTCATTACATTTTCCATAAACCATTTATCTAGATCGGTGTCCCTAAAGATGGGCGGCTCCGTGGTTTAGTGGTATGTGTGTGACTACTACGCCCAAGGTCCCGGGTTCGAATCCCGACACGGTCCGCTTGAAAAATGTTAGGCGAGCATTTTTCACAAAATTACACCCTCGTTCGGATGAGAGGTAAAATGGAGGTCCCGTGTGTGAGTGTTGTTACGCACGTTAAAGATCCCTACCTTGCTTGGAACAGCAAGGGTTCGGCAAAATTCCAAATTTTCCAGGTAAAAAAAAAACTCGCCTCCTGGCCAATGTAGTACCTTCGGGTGGAGTATTGGAAAATCACATGTAATGTCCTTAAAGATGGCTACATTAGATGTAGTGAAATATTTATATTCTTGCGTAAACTTGGAACCGGTTACAATTTTAAACTTTCCGCAAAACGCTGTATTAACTTTTACAGCCTCGTTCATTTTCATGCATTCTGGATTCTCCTCTTAAAAAAACTTTTGCAGTCTATTAAAAATTTCCCCATACCTTTATGTTTGAGGTTGCTGATTACCCCAGTTCTAATGCGTCCTTTAAAGGCCGAGATGAAATCGTCCCAATGTACTCGGCTTTTCGCGGATTCCTTTCTAGTTTTCAATCCCGCTCCTTTCTTCTGGGCTACTTTAAATTGTGAACGCATAGTTTTTATGTTTGCCAATGAAGACAATAGATTTTGCTTCTCACCAACGGATTTTGCATTTCCAATCGCAGTGTTTATACGACGAATTCCCATTCGGCATTCACGAAAACCATTCATAATTATGACATCATTATGTAAAGTCTGCACTGATAAATCATACACTGTATTTATTCTAAGTAATTATAAATAAGTCTGCTTGATCTCAGTTCATTGTTTCTTAACCTGTAGTATCAAGTTGCGTCTGGGTTACAATATAGTCGTTTCATATTCTTATTTCTGAAATGAACTTTGTTGATACTTAATATCCTACATTCTTTAATACAATGTATCATGCTATATCTAACACATAATTATTACGTTTAATTTTATATACATATTAATATAGGGGATATCTTTCGATTTAGATGAAAATTAAGGGTTGATACTTAATTTTTCCATTCCGAATGGACCTGCACTTTGAAGAAGCTCTAGATTACTAGAACAGGAAGAATGGCTTCCGCGTTCCAGTGATCTAAAGAGCCAAACTACAGGTTCAACTAAATTAGTAGGGTCTTTAGTGAGGATCCAGACTAAGACAAGTCCCCGAAACAGGGCAGCGGCTTTTCCGGTACTTAGATTGGCAGAGACTGTAGGGGTCGGTATGGCATTTTAAAACACACTACCACGATGTGGAAGTAAACGGGAAACCACCACATTTCCTCCCAAGTACAAAGCGTACTTAAATTGTATTCAGAATGATGACATCCTCTGAGGTAAAAGATTCCGGAGGTAAAATAGTTCTCCATTTGGATCTCTGGGAGGGGACTACTTCAGACGATGCGATCGGTAAACTTATAAAAAGAATCGGGAACATTCTGCGAGTCCGTGCATGGAATGTCAAAATATAAAGCAAGTAGGTAAGCTAGAGAACTTAAAAATTGAAATGGATAGGTTAGCACTAGACATAGTAGGGATAAGCGAAGTTCGGTGACCAGAGGCGGCAAATTTTTGGAATGGAAACTTTAGGTTAATTCATACAGGATCAGAGAAAGGAAATTCTGGTGTGGGGTTAGTTATGGGAAAAAACATAGGGCACTGTGTAGAAAACTACTTACAAAAGAACGATAGAGTACTCATGGTTAGATTAGAACCTAAACTGGTAAATACAGTTTTTACAGCAACGTATGCGTAGTTATTTTCTTTAAATATTTACTTTAAGTTATTATTTCATTTATTACTATTCGACACTATTAGGTAGTTTCAATATCATATTTATTTTATGCTAAACCAGTATTGTTGTTATCACATTCGCGCCAAGTGGACATCAAACTAGGATAAGACAGTCCAGCAAGGGAAGTGATAGCTATCGGGCAACTCACCTTTAATACAGCAAAACGCGGTAGTGTTTGTTAAAAACCATTTACTTCTTCCCATTCCTCTGTCCCCAATTTCCTCACAAAGTGCACAAGTCTACGGTACAAGATTCGACTGAAGCCACGACCGTTATATGGTGAGTGCTTAGTGATAAGAATTTTTACGTTTTCATTTACTTTTCATATTTATATTATTGTTTGGCGTAAATATAAGGGTGGTCCACTATCGGAGAAACTTTCAATTACAATATTTTCTTTCCCTGAAGAATTCTCATCATTCAACCTGTTCGCTTCGAGCTGCATCTAAATCAAAAGAACTAGTCAATAAAAGTGCGTTTCCGTTTGCAAAATAAATTAAAAACCTTATCGTGTTGCGTATTTGCTGTATACTATCAAGCACGTGATGTTTTCCTCTTAAAAACGAATTTAATTGTTATAAGTTATTTAAAATTTAATGAGTGACGATCTAAACTCATTAGATTCGAGTATTTATCGCTACACTTAAACATTAAACAACACATGTGCGAGTATTTTCTTTATGTTCAGCAAAAACCCATATGCTATTTATCTGATAGCTTTTCTAGTAAATTCCGAAGTGCAAGTGTACATCACCATAAGTTATTAAAATATTTCCTTATTTACGTAATAACAGAGATCGCTAGTGCATTAATTATTTTTTTCAATTTTCAATTTCGTTATATGTAACTACGAATTTTCCGAAAAAAGGATTACCTTTCATTTCGGTTCAAAACATTTACGTTTTCGCTTTGCTTTCAACACTGTTTGTATAATAGAAACTTAATCTGCATTTATTTAAGTAAATAGTTACCTATTGATTTTTCGCATATTACTAATTTTCTTAAGGTAAAATGACTCAATAGCGTAAGCGACTTGAGTATAAAAGAAAAATTTATGCTCAGCGAATCACTGAAGTGTATAGCTTGTCCACTAGGGCGCCCAATGACAATACGTTTTTGCCTGACTTTAATACTCGTTACGGTCACCTAGAAAGTTCCTTTGATGAGTTTTAACTTCACAATCAAATCATAGAAATTACGGACGACAATAAATTTGAGGATAAGATTTCAAGTAGAACAGTATTATTACGCGGCAAAAACGACCCATCAAAAATTAAACCCAGTTATTTCTGCAGCGTTATCTTCTACTACTGGTTCGGTAGAGATCGCTGCAAAATTACCTCCACTTAGCATTCCCATTTTCAGGGGCGATCAAAAATTATTTAGAACGTTTCATGAACTGTTCGAAAACATTATTGTAAAAAATAATAATTTGGCATCTATCTTAAAGCTTCAATACCTCCTTTCGTTTCTAGAAGAAGAACCTTAAAGTTACTTTCAGGAGATAGTTTTCTTGTCGCCTACGAAAAGTTGGTTAAAAGATATCAAAGCAAACGACTTTTAGCCGCCGAATCGGTCAACAATATAATGTAGACTACATTAAAAGGTGATATAGCCAAAGATTTACGTAATCTTCTTAATACATTTTCTGAATGCATTTCAACATTAGACACTCTAAAATTCGAAACAGAAAAATGGGATTTTTTACATTTTCACATTCTTTTACAGAAAATTGATGTTACAACACGCATCGATTTTGAGGTCGAGTACAGTGAGATAGATATTCTCACTTGCGACAATTTAATGTTATTTTTCGAAAACAAATGCAAGGAGCTTGAGTCAGTGCAATTTCTAAGTATTCCTACAAGCAACATTAATTCCTCATCGCAGAAGATTAACAATAATTCATTTAACAGTTTTAAAAAAATGCCTTTATTTACGGCTTTGTGTAACGAAAGTTCTACTCACAAGCAAAAACATAACAACAATTCCTTTACCTGCCACATGTGCAGTCAAGGGCACGTTCTTTCAAAATGCCCCGAATTTTTACTCAAAAATTCAAATGACAGGTTTGCGTTTGTAAAGCATAAGAAGTTATGCGTGAATTGTTTACATTCTTCGCAAAACTGCAGTTCCCTTTTCCGCTGTCGCTTTTGTAAAGTAAAGCATCATACGACTTTGCATCCTTCCGGGCCCACGAAAGTTTTGAGTACAACACAGGCATCATCAGCCTCAAACACTTTAACAACTAATAATGCAACAATAAATATTATTTTAGAAAATGTTTCCCATAGTCTTTGCTACCAACTCGCAGCAAAGTCCAGTTCTTTTAGCTACTGCGGTAGTAGATATTAGCGACAATAACGGATGTTTCCGACCTATAAAAATGATAATTGATTCAGGTACTCAATCCAATTTTGTAAGTGAAAGGTGTGCACGTCGTTTGAACCTTACAAAGCGCTCATGCTCTACTTTTATTTTCGGTCTTAATCAGATGGTTTCCTGCTCAACAAAAGGATTGGCGAACTGTGTAATTAGACCTCAAGGCATCGTTGACTCTACCTTTTCATTTGAGGCGATTGTTGTTCCAAAACTTTGTTCGGATATGCCCCCTTTTTCTATAAAACACGAAAATTGGTCCAATTTACAAGGACTTAAACTTGCAGATAAATATTATTTTCTTGTCTAGTCCTATTGACCTATTAGTAGGAGCGGAAATCCTTCCGCAAATTTTAAAAGCTAGCAAGGTAGTAGGCGACCGAAATCAACCCTCGCCCATTAATACATTATTTGGTTGCGTGGTGTACTAGGCCGCCCCTATAATAAGAGGGAGAAGCAGCCGTAAGGGTTAAGTTATTCCGATAGGTAACAGGGAGTGGAGTTTAAGCGCGCTAGGGTGCGCGTCACGTTATCCTAGCAGGTGTCGAGTGTTTTAGAACTTAGTTTAATTGTGAATTTTGCGTTGAAATTAAATTATAAAGTGACCCGTAAGAGTGTGGCAAAGGATGCTAATGTTTGATGATCAGTTGGATTGTATTTTACAGATAAGTTATAGCGTAGTGTTTGTTCTTTGTTGTTTCTTTAACCGCAGTGTAATTACGGTATATGCTGCGAATTTCTATTTAGCTGTGTTTGTTTTCTATGTAATAATATTGGTTACAAGTCATTAAACTACGTAAATCCATCTACGAGTTATTATTAAATATTCACAGGTTGTAACAGGTAAAACTAAAAAGGATCACGACAATACCGCATGCGAGGGGTGCCGCTAGCCAGGGCCGACATCAAGGGCATCCGCTCGTGTCCACGCCTCCGGGAAGGTCTGACCTTTCTGTAGGAGCATAGTGCATTTTTGGCGCCCAACGTGGGACGTTTTCTTGTTACACAAATACCTGGAACTGTAATGATTCGAGTTGTTTACGTAGAATTTGAAAAGGTTCAGATAACATTGAGGGACATTTATTGAAACGAACAGTACATTTTAATTTCTAAGAAGGGTTAACGGTTATTCAACAACCAGGTCCATGTTAATTGTATTTACGGACAATAGTTGGTGTTTGGATATTGAGGTATAACATTCAAAGTTATATTAAGTGTGAGCGGACAATTCAGAGAAATTTATTGAGTTTATTGTGTTAGTTTCGAACAAAAATAAATAGAGTAATTTAGAGTTTAAGAATTAATGATCGCACCGCAAGGTGAAATATGTTTTTGATTGTTGCTGAAATTTAATGTCACATAAGTAGAATACGTGTAGTGAAGATCAAAATAATTTAGAAAAAGCTGATAAAATGGGCGAGCCTGATATCGCAGAGGCGTTGAAACAACTAGTTGCAGCCGTTAATAGTATGAATTGTAACAATGTCATCCTAAAGGAATCGATTGAACAAATAAACGTAAATATTGCTGCAAATATTAGCAAATTAAGTGTTGATGTAAATCGTGTTTCTGAATCGGTTAAAGAACAGGTAGAAGCTAGCGATGTTGGAGATGTTAGGGATGAAGGTGTTGTGCATGTACACCAACCAGAGACCAGGGGCGTCACGTCCGGGGCTTTTGGGTATCATAATTATATGAGTTTATATAAGGATCTGGGGGGTACAAATTTGTGCTTTGTGCCGGAGGGATCTGTACATCCGGTAACTTTCATTAAAAAACAGGAAACAATATTTTTAGAAGCTGGAGTTCCTGAAAGTAGAAAAGTTCCTTTGACCGTTAGTAATTTACGCAATTCAGCTCAAGATTGGGGTGTATTGAAGGAAGAAAAGTAAGGAATTTCCAAGAATTTAAAGAGCTATTTTAAGTCGGTATTGGGGGTTGACGAAGAGGAAACTTTTTCAAAAAATTAAATTTGGGTGTTACGAAAGGGGGTCAAGGGCTGATTATTTTTTAAAGTTGGTGAGAGAAGCAAATTTCTTAACTACTCCTCTTGAGGAAGGTGCGCTTATTTCTTTATTTAAAAATCATTTTCCGAGTGAAATTCAACGAGGTATTGTAAACTGCATGCCTAGAACTTTTGATGAAGTAGAAGCTTACTTAAGGGAAATTGATGAAACTTATAATCGGAACCCCAATAATAATAATAATAATAACAATTCCTACACGAATTGGCGTGGTAGAGGTACGAGTAATGAACAAAATGGGAGCGTTCGTTACAATTTTAGATCAAATACGTCAAATTCTGGAGGCGGTAATAGTGCCCGCTCTGAAAATAGGGAAAATAATACTAATAGTAATTACAATAATAATGATAGGGATGAAGGGCGTCGTGAATCTCAAACTGTTAGTAGTCCAGGGGGAAGTCGACCATCGGCTGTGGCCGCGTTATTTAATAAAAACGGGGATGACCTTTTACTAGAAGACGAAAAGAATATAAAGTCAGTTGCGTTGGCACCAACCATTGAAGCGACAGTTGAGACTGTTGTGGTAAAAATATTAGTAGATTCGGGTAGTCAAGTTACCTGCATTGCAAAAGATTTTTTATTAAAGATAATGCAAATTAATAGCGATATTTTACGTTTGCCGTTTACATCAACTATTTTGGTGAGTGCGACGGGCAAGAATTCTATTGTTAAGGATCAATTTTATTTGAATTTTAAATTCAATGATTTCGAATTGGCTTACCCTTGTCTGGTAGTTTCGAATTTAATTCGTGATGTCATCTTCGGATGCGATTTTTTTGCTGATCATCAAATTAAAATCGATTTTTCAAAAAATCGTTTATTGGGTATTTTTGAAGGAAGAGCGATAAGCATAGGGTTTAGTATGGGACCGAAACCTGATGGTCGGTTGACTGTTTGTCCAGTGTCGGAAGAGAAATATGAGGAAATTCAATTAAAAAAGGAGATAGTGCCGTGTAAGGTGTCTGAAATTAAAGAGGTAGTGGATCGCGCAGAAAACTTTTCTCAAGAAGAAAAAAATAAATTGTACGAGTTGCCGTTGTCACATAGATCGATATTTTCGAACCAACAAGAAGCGTTTGAGAAAATTAAGTCGAGGTTTTTAGCGATTTCTATGTTGAAGCATCCGTGTTTTGACCGTGCGTTTGTTATCCAAACAGATGCATCTGATGTGGGTTTAGGTGGTTGTTTATTTCAAATAAATGAGCAAACTTCAGAAAAAGATATTGTGGCATTCACCAGTCGGACTCTGCGTGGCCCTGAAATTGGTGATTGTGTTACAGAAAAAGAGGCATTAGCCGTATTACATTGTTTGCAGCAGTGGCGGGTATTTGTGCTAGGTCGAGAATTAACTGTGATCACCGATCATAAATCTCTATCGTTTTTAATGTCCTGCAGACTATTAAATTCGCGTTTGACTAGGTGGGTGTTGTATTTTCAAGAATACGCTTTTAATGTTAAATATTGTGCTGGGAAGGAGAATGTTCTGGCGGTTGCTCTATCGCGTTATCCAATCAAGGGAAAGGAGAAACTTGAAAAATTTGAGAGTGTGCCGACAGAAATTTGTGCAGTAAAGAAGTCGGAACTATGTAAAGGGGTACAGTTAGGTATGAAAAATATTGTTGAGGAGCAAGGTAAAGACGAATTCTGTTGTAGAATAATGTCTAGATTATTGAAGGAGGAAGTTCCGAAAAGGTGCGCGGATTGGTTTGTTGTGTATCAGGGAGTTTTATTTAGGCGAGGCTACGAAGGTTCGCCAGAGTTTAAAGTATGTGTACCTGCTTCCCAAATAAGTATATTGGTTTGGCAAGAACATGTAGATAATGGGCATTTTGAGGCGGAAAAGTGTTTCCAGATGCTGCGTCGTGATTATTATTTTCAGAGGATGAAACATTTCATTCGAAAAATTATTTCAAGCTGCGATTTGTGCCAGAAAGCGAAGAGTTCAATGAGAATTTATGGCGAATATCATAGTGTTTTACCTAAAGCGCCCAACGAAATCGTATGTGTTGATCTCATTGGTCCGCTCCCAGTATCAAGGTCGGGGGCGACTTCCTTATTAGTTATTATTTGACGCTTTCAGTAAGTTGGTTACTTTGCACCCTCTTAAACGCGCTAATACAGCTGCGATTCTTCGTTGTTTGGTCAAGAAATATTTTATAGAGATTGGTAAACCAGGGGTCATTCTTTCCGATAATGGTAGCCAGTTTACAAGCAAAGAGTGGAAAGAGTCGTTGAATTTAATAGGTGTAAAGGTAACCCACACGTCGGTGTACTTCCCGCAGGGAAACCAGACGGAACGGGTTAATAAAGAAATTGTGCGTATTTTGAGGTCATTGTGTTATTCGGCTCATGGGGGGTGGGCTTTGATGCTAGATAGAGTAAGGAAATGGATTAATAGGGCAGTCCATAAGTCGACTGGGTATAGCCCTTGTGAACTACATTTTGGTGATCATAGTGATAACCCTAATGTGAAAAACATTATTTTTCCTACAAGTGACATACCAGGTGTTGGTAGGGATAAAATTATAACTCTAGCTTATAATAAATTAAAATCTAAGGCTGAAAAACGTAAATTACGTCATCAAAGGATCCATAAAAATTGTATTGATTTTAAGATTGGTGATAAAGTACTGGTTCGTACTCATCCCCAGTCTTCTGCGGAAGACAAAGAGATTAAGAAATTCTTTTTGCTTTATTCCGGGCCTGCTACGATTGTGGCTAGGCGCGGGCCAAATTCTTATGAAGTACGGGACGACACTAGGGGTCTCTTGTTGAGTATACAGAATGTTAGGAATTTAAAACCGTATGTTGTACCGTATTAAAATTTAACACAGTAATTATTAAGTATAAGTTCAATTTAATTACAAAAATATGTTTAGCAATTAAGTTTAACTTATAGGGGGGTGATGTACTAGGCCGCCCCTATAATAAGAGGGAGAAGCAGCCGTAAGGGTTAAGTTATTCCGATAGGTAACAGGGAGTGGAGTTTAAGCGCGTTAGGGTGCGCGTCACGTTATCCTAGCAGGTGTCCAGTGTTTTAGAACTTAGTTTAATTGTGAATTTTGCGTTGAAATTAAATTATAAAGTGACCCGTAAGAGTGTGGCAAAGGATGCTAATGTTTGATGATCAGTTGGATTGTATTTTACAGATAAGTTATAGCGTAATGTTTGTTCTTTGTTGTTTCTTTAACCGCAGTGTAATTACGGTATATGCTGCGAATTTCTATTTAGCTGTGTTTGTTTTCTATGTAATAATATTGGTTACAAGTCATTAAACTACGTAAATCCATCTACGAGTTATTATTAAATATTCACAGGTTGTAACAGGTAAAACTAAAAAGGATCACGACAATACCGCATGCGAGGGGTGCCGCTAGCCAGGGCCGACATCAAGGGCATCCACTCGTGTCCACGCCTCCGGGAAGGTCTGACCTTTCTGTAGGAGCATAGTGCAGTGGTCGTAGGAAAACTTACCCAACAAAATTCTCTTTCTGTTCAGTGATTTTGCACCGGCGCACAAGTGCCTTTGCAAATTTCTATTCCCAAATTCTGCAAAATTGAACAAATTCTTCAAAAACTTTCTATTCTCCTGAAGATGAAAAATGTGAAGAAATATTTCGAAACACAGTTACTCGAACTTCTTCAGGTCGCTTTCAAGTTTCATTACCTTTTCGTAACGAAGAGCCTGATTTAGGCGATACTTATTTCCAAGCTTTTCGTCCGTTTCTTTTTCTAGAAATCAAGTTACTAAAAACACCTTAACTCTTCTTAGCGTATGAAAAATTACATACAACAAAATGAGATGTCTTTAGTAAAAGAGACTGATGCAAATAATTTGCTATCTTGCTATCTATCGCATTTCTGCGTGGTCAAACCACACAGCGTCGGCACCAAAATTAGGGTTGTGTACGACGGTTCTGCAAAAGATGCTAAAGGAAATAGTCTTAATGATACTTTATTAGAAGACCCTCAATTACAAAAGGATATTTTTTCTTTACTTCTTATTTTTTGAATGTATCCCGTAGTTTTTATGGCAGATATATGTCAAATGTTTATTCAAATATTACTTACTCCACGCCACAGAAATTCCCAAAAAATTCTATGGAGATTTTCCCCCGACAAACCAGTTTCTGAATATAAACTTGTTACGTTCGCCTTTCGGCGATTTATTAAACCGTACCCTTTTCATTTCACTCCTCATTCACAAAAATTCTGCTTCCAATACTCAAACACCATGTTGTATATTTTGCCTTCCTACAATAAGTACGCTTTATTATAATTTCATTAAAACCCATTTGCTGCGAATTAAAGAGTTTCCTCCATAATCTAAATAGTCGGTGCCTTGTTTAAGGTATCCGTTGATTCAATATTTTGAACCCCCGGATTTTGCTTATATGTTTGCTACTATTGAGGAAAATACTTTTGCTTCACATGACCGAATTGTTAAGATTTCTTCTATGCCTACGGGTAGATCTGATACTTCTTCCGTACGCCCTACTGTTGTTCTTCCTAAATCTACTTCAACTCGTTAGGTCGTATGCTTTATTTGCGACAAACCTAGTCATGTTTCGACACGTTGCACTCGTCCTCAAGTACTTCATTGCCATGGTTGCGGATATAAGGGAGTGTCTCGCCGCAACTGTCTACACTGTCATTCTACTGCTAATAGGTCTTCGAATCATACTTCCAATTCTGTTCTCAGCTCTAGGAACCAAATTTCTTCTGCTGCTAACTCAACGTTCTCTTCGGTACCTTATCCAGGTCATCCTGCCACTACGATCAAAACATACCAGTCTTCGGTCACAATAGCCTCCCAAGAGTTTGTTCCCGCTTTCTTAAATGATTCCACCCAAGAAATTCCTGTCGTGTCTGCTAGCACAAATGTCGCTGAAGTGACGATAACTTCTAATTCAGTCCGCGAAAGTATTGTTGAAGTTCATGAACCTGTATCTTTAATGTGTGTTGCTGTTGCTGTCAAAATTCTACATGTTCCTGCTTTCTTAAATGGTTCTACTCAAGAAATTTCTGTCGTGTCGACAATAACAGCCGTAGCTGAAGTGAATATAATTTTTAATACGTATAGAGAAGGTCCTGTTGAAGTTAGGGAACCCGTAGCTGTGATGCCTGTTGCTGTTGTGGTTAAAGTTTTACCTAATTCTGTTTCGTTATCCACCATTGTTAAGGAATCAGTTCCTATTGTGGCTGAAGTTTTATCTGTTTCTACTCCGTTGTCTGACGATGATGAATTCCTACTTGATTCTACTCTTTTATCGGACGTTGATGAAACGTTACCTACTCTTACTCAATTTTCTCATGCTGACAAAATGCTACTTGCTTCTGTTCTTCTAACTAAGGTTGGTGAAATCTTAGCTGAGGTCCTGTTATCTAATCTTGACGAAGGTCAATCTGATTCTGCTTTCTCATCTATGGTGTGTGAAGTCCTTCCTGATACTGTTTGTTCTTGTAAGGTGGATATTCCTACAGCCAATGCTGTTGTCTTTTCTAACTGTGATACTTCTAGTCCTTTATGTACCGTCGATGAAGTTTTATCTGCTTCTGTCCCTTTTCCTAACATAACTGAAGTGTGCTCTGTTTGTGTTTCTTTTCGTAAGTTTCATTCTCGTACAGCTCATACTTTTTCCTTTTCTACCGTTGCCTTTCTTACCACCAATTCTAAAAACAAGCAACGTTCTGAGTTCCATAAATTACGACAGCCACTACTATTTCCACCCTTGCCACCATTTTCTCAACCTCGTGCTACAACTGATACACCCCCTGCTGTTCCTGTTTGGCAGAAGACTGTCCAAAAGGGGCAGACATTAGTCTATGCTCTTTCCGAACCGGAAGATATATGTCGGCGAAGTCCTAATGTTCTTGATCTCGTTTCCTTTTCCTTCTGGTGGCGTAAACGCCCTAAGCTCAATATCTAGTCCTTGTGCCCCAGATTCTTATGTCGACTTTGCTCTCCTTCGGACTTGATTTTTGGACGTTACGATTTCGCTTTACTTCCCTGTTTTGCTAGGTTTTCTTTTGTTTTCTTGCTTTTTCTTACCTAGTGTGGGTCGGAGAATAGAATAGCACCATGATACGACCTACCTGTCATAAGTGGCGACTACGGCGGTCCAACACATACACACACAAACACACACACACACACGTTTTATACACGTCCAATCCATACCCACACACTTCACACACACACATACACCCACACACTTCATAAACATACAGTTCTACTTGATTCTCTTTTGTTTCGTTTTCTCCTTGTACTCCTTGACCCCGTTTGGGTTCGGGAATAGAATAGTCTCATGGTACGACCTGCCTGTCGTAAGAGGTGACTACAGCGATCCAACACACACACACATACACACAAATGCGCGCACACACTTCATAAACACACAAATTAGTGTTTGGTTCTCCTTTTTTCGTTCTCTTCTTGTACCCCAACCCCGTGTGGGTCCGGGAATAGAATAGTCCCACGGTACGAGCTGCCTGTCGTAAGAGGCGACTACAGCGGTTTAACACATACACGCACACACACATATACTCACCTACTCATACACCAACAACACACACACACACACATACATACATACACACGCACGCACACACACATACACACGCATACACTCACCTACTCATACATCAACACTCACACACATACACATACTCACTTTCTCACATACTCATACATAACTACACTGGGATTCTGTTTTATTTTCTTTTGTACGATTCTTAGGGTTTTTTTAGTTCTGGTGCTTGTACTTGTTAGTGTTATTCTTTTTGGGTTTTTCTTTTTTGTGTCGTTCCTTTCGTTCCACATTCCTCGCCTTTTTCTGTTGCTGGTCTTTTTTGCTGTCGGTCCTTAGTCCGATTGTGTTTCGTCCATCCGTTCCTGTGGTAGGTGCTTTCTAGTCCGTTTTTCTTTCTTCAGAAACCACTACTTAGTCGACTTTAAGACTATTTAGCATTTTATTTCTTTGGTTCTTCGGTTTCGGTTACCACAGTTAGTAGTACATCGTTTCCTTTTACCAGCGCTTTCCCTCTCTTCCTCTCATTATCCCTTGTTGTCCCTTTGTTTACTTGAGGCTTGACCTTTGAGTTTTGTTTTGGTTTGCACTGTTGGTTTTCTTCCTCATTCCTCTTCTTTTCTTGAGGTTAATAACCTTACTGTTTCTTCTGAGAAACATCCGTCCTTTGACGACTCCGCAGTGCCGAGGCCGTTCAACCTTAGTTCTTCTTGATTGCTTATTACCCGTCTTCTCTTGCTTCCTTCTTTTTTTTCTTTCTTTCTGTCTTTTTATGGCTCTTCGAGCCGGATTTTGTTTGGTGTCTGTTTTTGTTTTCTTTTCTATCCGGAATCTGTTGTGGTCAATCTTGTTGTTATTTTTGGGGGTTTCTTTCTCTTTTTCTGTGTTTTGTTGTTTCTGTAACGAATGTTCTTTTAGGTTAAAACAAAAGTTTTTTTCTTTTTCGTTTTTTTGGTCCTGCCCATTCCCGGATTTTGGCTTTTCTACCTCGACCTGTTAATTTTGCTTATGGGGGGGATTTGTTACGTTGATTTTTCAACATAAATTAAATACCCTTTTTTTCCCTGGTGAAGTCATTACCCGCTCGAATAAATTCCATTTCTATTCTTAAATTCTCGAACAATACCCTATATAGTGTACCTGTTCAGAATAAGCCCGCTTTAACATAATTCTAACTCAAATCCATTTTGCTTTTCAAACGAAAATTTATTTGATAAGTTAAATAGTCAATACCTTGTTTGAGGTATCCGTATCGCTTATTTGTTGGTTTCACTTTATTCCCAAGAAGTTGAGGAACGTTAATCATCTTGAAAACCCGCATGTTTACCGTTCTAGCTACTGCCGAATACTAAATTGAATACGACAAAATTGCTCCTTATGTACCATACAGAGTGGGGGCGTATATTGCCGAAGATACCCGAATACACCCGACAAAATACGCAACCGCCTTGAGGCGGCCACGTTACCCGTCATGGCAGCCATTTTACTCCGCCCGCCATGGCGGACTTAGGTTAGTTGGTATTTTCTGGAGGAATAAATGATGGGTTAGATCGGCAGCTAAGGTGGAGGGTTTAGGTTAGTTTACGTTGATTGGAGTTAGGTTAATCGGTGTTTTCTAGAGTTAGGTTAAGTTAATTGGACTTGTGCGAACTTAGGTTAGATAGAAAGAAAAATTGATAGGTTAGGTCAGCGCCGCGGCGCTGACTAACCCATCAATTTTCCTTCTATCTAACCCAAGTCCACAGAAATCAACACCTAACCTAACTCCAGACACCACTAGCTAACCTAACTCGTGACAAGGCCAACTAACCTAACCTAACTCCAGAAAACTCCGACTAACCTAACTCCAATCAACGTAAACTAACCTAAACCCTCCACCTTAGCCGCCGATCCAAAGTATGCAAAAATGATAACATCGTTAATGAGTTTTCCCATTAAAAACGATTAATGTTAATGAGTTTTCTAATTAAAAGACGATTAGTGCTAATAGTTTTTTAAGGAGAAAACCCATTAAAAGGCAATTAATGGTAATGGTTTTTTAATGAGAAAACCCATTAAAAGGCAGTTAGTGCTAATGGGTTTTTAATGAGAAAACTCAATTAGTGCTAATGGATTTAATAAGAAAACTCATTAAAAAGCAATTAGTAGAGGTGGGAGGAGGGTGGACAAGGGTCCAGGATGAAGGTCCTCCCTCTACTAACATCTCCATAAATTTCCACAATATCAACAATTAAATCCTTTTAAATTTCTTAAATTTAATTTATTTCAACACTTCTTTATATTCATTTAAAGTAGATGGGCCTATCTTGAAACCCTAAATTGAAATTTACCCTGGTCTATGGTGAGCTCAGTATAAACCTTCTTACTCTAAATGCATAAATAAATTGCATTTTGTTTTAAACTACTCTTAAAGACCCGTTTACTCTTTACTTCAAAATTATATGTCACGTATTTATACCTTCAAATAATAAAATCGAATTGTCTTTTTCATATACTCTCAAAATAAATTTTATGTTCATAAAATTATTCACTAAATACGTCAAATCACTCTAACACAAAATACCAGCACAAATGTTCAAACAACAACAAAGAAAAGAACAAATTTCTTTATCTGGTGTATGCTCTTGAACCATCACATCTGTAGACGTCGTCTACCAAATCCTCCTTGTTGCATTCCATCAAACTTCCCTCTGCTAAATGTACAGCAAACTCATTTCCACTCTTTCGTCCAATTCTAAGTAGACGCCTTCAATACAGCTACCCCTATACTCGTCTAAATATGTTTGTCGGCTTCGTAGTATACCATACAACCAGCACCCTTGTTCCAAAAATAACTTGGCTCGCTTACTTTTGTAACATCTCTTGTTCTTTTATGCGCATTTAATGTTACAGCCCCATTTATGAAATAGCACCCACTCGTGCTTTTAAACACTTGTAATTAAATTAAACGGACTGCACTATCACCCGATCTACAAATTTCCAGCTTAGATGTTACACCATGTAGGTCTGAAGCGAACAGAAAAAGTAAGAGAGCCTCACTACGTCTCCTAGTGTATTTATAAGCATCCAAGCTTACCCCCTGTAACTTATTTTCAAACAACTTTACCTCTACCTTTACTGATTCTTAAATTCAAAACGCAACAATCTTTCAAAACCAAAAATTTTCTCACCCTATCGTAGCTTTAGTTCGTAATACTGATTAGCGTGTTCAACAGTCGCAATACTTTGAGAAAATTTCTCATTCAATCGCGATCAACCAATCAAAACCTTTCCCGTTGCAGGTCGATCGTCCAATTATGTTATCCTCGTCTACCCTATATTTGCTGTCTTTGTTAAAATCTCACTATAGCAACTTAAAATCGATATTGTGGTTAACCTCTACAAATTATCGCGTGCTTTAAATGGCTGTTTTGTACAACGTCTGTTATCTTTCATCCTCCTTTACCCTGCGCTATTTATATTCTGTCTCCGCTTTGCTTTAAAATCAGCTGATGTTTCTCAACCTTCACTTCGGTCGTTAGCTCAAATTTCTAAAGAATTATGTTTCAACGTACATTATAATTTCTCGAATTGTTTATTTGTCTGAAAGTCCTTTCTATGAACTGTTTGCCAGTTTGAAAATGTATTTTCCCAAGTTGTTTAGCCTGTAGATTTCATAGAGATTTGTTTTAACGAACGCTTTGTTAGTTAAATAAATCTACGCGTTTACATTATCGATTTTATACTTCTGTAAACAAGAGCTTTCCCTTTATTTGATTATATCGATTTACAACCTTAGAATATTAAAGCTATTTCTCCTCGCATTATTCTTGAAATTTTTTATGCACTGCAAAGCTTCCACACTATGCAACTTTAAAATTACGATTTATTGATACAAATGTATGCTATTATACGTTTGTTTTAAAGCCAAAATTAATTAATTTGAAGCGTACATAATTTATCATTGTTTTCTATATACAAGGTCCTTACAAAATTACTTTCTTGACTTATCTATCCATTCTTACATATAACCTTTAATAATGATAAGCACAACAATGAGTTTAATTGCAAGCGTTGTCAAACTAAGCACGGACCACGTAAATGTCCGGCTTTTGGAAAAAATTGTAGAAAGTGTGGTATATTGAATCACTTTGCTAGATCATGTGTTGTTAAGAATGTAAGAAACATAGAGCATGATAAGTAGATGGTTGTTGGGAATATGAGGCCCTCATTTGCTCCAGAATCCCTCATTTGCTCCCACATCTGGACCAAAAAGTTTTCTTCGACTAACCATTTTTCATCTTTCGAGATTAATATAAGTAAATTTTTCATCTTTCGAGATAAATGAGCATCCTCATTTCACACACGAGATAAACCTATTTTTAAGATTTTTTACCGCTAACATTCTGGACCAAATAGTTTTCTTCGATTAGCCATTTTCATCTTTCGAGATAAACCTATCTTGTTTGGTATCAATTAATATTAGAATTTTCTCAGCTACCCGAATCTCTAGGAATTTTTTAGATTGCACCATCCCCAAGGGAGCTACCCCAATTTTAAGATTTCTTACCTGTTGCGACTTTTAAGCGTTCTTATAAATTTTTTTATACATGCAATACATTAAATTAGTCTAAAATTTTACGCAGAATTCGAATCTGCAAACAGATTTAAAATCGAACCACGCACTGCAAAATTACACACATTTCCTCTGCGAGATAAATCTTTCTCCACACTTCCACCCACGAGATAAATGTACATTGTTTGGTATCAATTAATATTAGAATTTTCTTAGCTATCCGAATTTCTAGGAATTTTTTAGATAGCTCCATTCCCCAGGGAGCTACCCGAATTTTAAGATTGTTTTTATCAATGTCGATTTCTAATCAGCTATCCTTTTTAATATCTACAGTCCTTTAACCAAACACGTAGCAGTATTAACATAAATTAAGCATGCAAAAATTTAATAATTTATTTTACCGATTTACAGTTTAATAAACTAATTACAATTTTTACAAAGTATAACATTTATCTTCTTCGTTTAACCAAATCCAAGCAGGTTAAAGTAACCTGTAACAAAAAATAGAAATTAAGATTAATGTAAAAAAGAGGAGACGTGTTTTCGATCAATAAGATATATTGTTGTTAATCTAACAATATGAGAATAATGTAAAAACATTCCAATGTAATGTGTTTTAAATATGTAAATGGGAAGGTCGACTTTTACGTAATCATCGAATTACATGTGAAAGCTGCATATAATTTCTTTTTAAAGGTGTATTTCTTCTCCAAACAAATGCGGTTATTACAATAGGAAAGTACGCTAAATGCGAGTCAATTAATAGCAATTTAATATTGCTTATTGACCTAACTTAATTAGGTTGCTGTGCTATTAGGAATGATGTACTACCTGGTTCGCATCGTCGATGGTGCGAATGCCGTCAGTAGAAACATCGGAAACGTCTTCCATGTTATACGGATCGCGTGCATATTAAAAATCCAAAAGGGTGATAGCACACGCACACAAATTGTGTGCAAGTCGTGCTGTAGAAGATGCAGTGTTACGTCAATTAATAGCAATTTAATACTGTTTACTGACCTACCTTAATTGTTTGTACAAGGAAACACAATAAAATATATACAAATATAGTAACTACCTTATATATTTATGCCCTATGTGTAGGTTGCTGTACTATTAGGACCAGGGTATGCAGACTTTAACACCTCCATGTCGCACACTTTACACAGAATCCGTGGTTGTTTCGTACAAGACCCTTTAACAGCTGGCGGAGCTGAACGTTTACTGCTTAATGACATTCCGTGCTGTTTTCCTTGTGTCGCAGTAAGTTGTCCATTCTTGTAAAAGCGATACTGCAAGACCCAGAGTTTAAGTACTTTGCTGCCGACGGATGTATAAGCTTAACCGTGGACGATGTTACACCACAACATTTGTTCTGGTGCCGTTTGAGAGCATCCCTCCTGGTAAAGTAGACGTGACAGGGCTCGCATTTAAAAACGTTTGCAGGTACCATTTTAGTACAAAACAAAATCCGTACTATAAGACTTTGGTTAAACTTGTAATCGAGCTAACTTATAACTAAAAAGCTTACTCTAGCGTACCTGATTTATGTTCCTTATAGAATGCATACCGAAGGTTTCCGAAGACAACCGAACGATGTTGAGGATTCAGCGGGGAACTAAATGACGTCATAATCTTTGCTGCTCGTCCAATACATTTAGCGCCAATGCATGCACCTGGTTCGCATCGTCGATGGTGCGAATGCCGTTAGTAGAAACATCGGAAACGTCTTCCATGTTATACGGATCTCGTACATATTAAAAATCCAAAAGGGTGATAGCACACGCAAGTCGTGCTGTAAAAGATGCAGTGCTACTATAACCAAAAACTTAATAAAAACACTTTAAACCATTACTAAGGAAATACCAACTTGTAGTCTACTTACTAATAAAGCAATTTAATCTTAAATAACTTCTACGTCATACTTTAGTAAATGGTGGGCTTGAATATTTTCTAAATGAATCACCAAGCGAAAGTATATGCTTAGCGGTATTAAAATTAATCATTAATTTCCCATTTTTACGACCGTGGTTAATTATAGATTAAAATTTAATTTGTTCACGTTCGAGCTTCCCGTAAACTAACATATTTTATAGTAACAATGCGCTGTATAATACATGCATACCCCTTCGCCGCGCTACTGCTATTCTTGTAATTGCTAGAAAAAGTCACTCTCCTTTTTTACTGTTAGGACCGATGCAAAGCACCATTTTTTTTATACTTTCTATAGCACATCGCGCACTTTTTCGTCTGATAATTAAATTTTGCTTCTGTAGGCTTTTACACTTTCGCATAGCGATCGGCCGCACGTAATGATTTCTAGAACCGGTAAGTACTCGATATCACCCAAATAGAGAATTAGATGCTCGATGTCTGTCAACTTCCGATTCCCTCGTAAAAGGTAGAAAAAACTCGGTCAATCATCCATCTAACTTAAACTTCGACCCGCTCCTGTTCTGATAATTTCCAAACATTTTTCAAACGACAATGGGCTTCCACACTAACACCTAACGCATCTTTCCTATTATTTGTTAATCAAAAACTACCGGTATCGCCATGCCCGTATGCGGACGTAAGCAGATGTTTGTGGATATGTACGAGAATATGTAGCCATATACATTAATCACTTTAAGCTATATAGGTTTAACATTTCTACCATTACCCAATGACTGGTGCTACGTACATGGAGACTTTAATTTCTTATTGGAGAAAATCCTTATTCTCCCACGCACTGTTGAATTGTTGCATGCCCACCCCTTTTGGGAATATATGCTAGTTATAGGTTGTAGCACCCGCGGATTTACTTAACTACATTTCGTGAGACCCCTTTAATCTTTTTAATCGTATCTTTCTCGCTTATAATACAGTCGGACTTAGCCCTACTACCAACAAATTCTAATACTGGACCCCACATTAAATTCGTCTTTAAATTTCCCTACAAGTTTTCGTCGACAAGTGTTATATTGTATTTATTATACGCGGGGTAGTCACTCTTTTAAGATAAATATATTTTGCTAGGTATCAACTAACATTAAATTTTTCTAGGGACCCCAAATCTGTAAATAGATTTTAAATAGGACCACCCCATTCAAAGTTATGCCTTTTAAAGATCCAAATCACTAATTTTTGCTCATCTTTATTTAACTCCATCTTTAAAACCTTTTTTTGCTACGCAAGACATATGCCTTAGCCAACCATCTCCCGAGAAATCTAAAACCGATGTGTCCCGCGAACACCACGTGGAGGTAACACGTATACTCTGTCAACCAGGATAGAAGCAGGAAAGATTTGGAAGGTGGGCGAAGAACTTAAAAATTATGGAATTTAAATAACTAATATATACAATAGATTTACAAAATCTATACAAATATAAACAACTATCTTATATCTTTACGCCCCCATGCGTAGATTGTTGTACTATTAGGAATGATATACCTTTTGACATCTTCGCTCGATAAACTAATTTTATTAATTATCTGCGTGTACAAATCGTGTTTTTACTCCGGATACATACGCCGGCAAGTACTCCACACCAAATAAAGAATTAGATGCTTGGTGACTGTTAACATCCGCTTCTCTCGTGTACGCCCAAACACATCCCAGCCCATGAGCACCCCTGCGCATGCACACCTCTGCCCATGCGCGCCCCTGCGCGTGCGCACCCCTGCCCATGCGCACCCCTCTCTGTGCGAATGCTATTTCGGGGTAACGTCACAGCCTTTTGTAAATAAAGAGCAATGTAATACTAAAATTGGAGTTAGGTTAGCTAGTGTTGTCCGAAGTTAGGTTAGGTTAGTTGGACTTGTGTGGACTTAGGTTAGATACATCTGTTAACAAAGTAATCTTGGAAATTAACGAAATAAAAACGCAACAGGAAACTATAGCGACCTCTCTGGATTTTATTAGTACAAAATATGATGAACTCCTCCAAAATATTGAACTTGTAGATTCTTTAAAGCAGGATGTTGTGTCTTTGAAGACACAAGTCAATAACCTTCAACACTCCGTACAGGCGCTCGAGTAATATTCCAGACGTAACAACATTGAAATAGCTGGTATCCCTGAAGTGAAAGGTGAAAATATAGTCTCGCTCGTAACGTTAATTGTTAATGCAGCAGGTTGTGATATTTCAGTGAACGACATAGATGCATGCCACAGAGTACCCGTGTTCAATAATAAGCCTAAGCCTATAATCGTCCGTTTTGTTTCACGCTTACAAAAAGAAAAAATCCTTGGTACTTGCCGCCGAAATCGAAATTTATTAGTTTCTAATTTAGAATCAAAAGGAGTAAAAGCGGAAAACGTGTACATAAATGAGCACTTATCTCCTCATTATAAAATGTTATATAATAAAGCGAGAGAAGCCTGTCGGCTTAATAAATTTAAGTACTGCTGGATTAGAGACGGCAAAATTATGGTACGTCCCGATGAAACATCACGTGTTACCGTAATCCATGATGAGAACTCGCTAAAAAAATTGGTTCGTCAATAAATTGTAATCTTGTGTATATACATAAACTTATACTAATGGCAAAAAGCGATAATACATTTTTAACTATTTACTATCAAAATGTACGCGGCATTAGAACCAAACGCGAGGACTTATTTATCGCCACTTCTTCTTGTGATTACGATATCGTTTGTCTTACCGAAACCTGGTTACGGGTTTCGATAACTGACACAGAACTTTTTCCTTGTGATAAGTTTGATGTCTATACAAAAGACAGAAATCATACTGGTCTTCGTCGAGATGGTGGCGGCGTTTTAGTCGCAGCTAACAATGCCTACGAGTCTCGTGTAATCAACAACTTTTCATGCTCTGGTATCTGTGAGGACATTTGGATTTCCGTATTGAAGATGAATTGTAAGTGTATTTTTATCTGTTGCGTGTATGTACCTCCCTATGTGTCGTTTGATTACCTAACTTTACATCTTGACAAGATTATGGAGATAGTACTTAATCACCCCAATAATGATTTTATTATACTAGGCGATTATAACTTACCGGAACTAATTTGGTCTGTTAACTCAAATCCTACATTTTATAAAGCACTGAACATTATAACCAGTCTTAGTGAAATCTCCATTGATACTTTTACTTTGCTAAACTTAAAACAATTTAACGGGATTGTCAACCTTAATAATAAAATACTAGACCTTGTCTTATCGATAAGGGAATTTATTATAGTGAACCACTGCGATAACTATAACCCGTTTGTTTCTGAGGATGTACACCAAAGCACTAGACATAACCTTTCCAGTTTTTAAGAGGCGTGATTATAATAAAATAATAATGGACCTAAATTCTAATGACTGGCTGAGTTTATTTAATAGCGATGCATCCGTTGATGATTATACACACATCTTGTATGACGTGTTAAACAATTCGATTAGGAAACATGTCTCGTATAGAAATGTAAAAAAATACAGGTGTCCACCATGGTTCACACGCGGCACTATTAAATTTATCAACGAAAAAAACAAAGCTCATACTCGGTGGAAAAATATAACATTAATTCAGATTATATTTTTCCTCCAAACCGTATTTTACTTATTGTTATATTTATTTTATTTAATTGAATATGGCTGATAGTTTTATAGATTTATGCAAGATGTATGTGGAAATTCCTGATGATGCTTATGTTCTTGATGTCTTGTCTATTCTTCCGAGTGTTCCTCAGCATCTGCACTTCTTCAGGAAGCTCTGAATATCCATCCGAGGGCTTTTCACTGTTGTCACGTAAATGCACAATCCCTTTTGAGTAAATTTGACGATTTTACTAATACTTTTGAAAATAGTGGCGCGCACTGTGTTGCCGTATCAGAGACCTGGTTAAAACCCTCTCTGCCTGATAATTTAGTTCAATTACACGGATACCGCCTTTTCAGGAATGATCGTAAACAACAACGTGGCGGCGGTTTTGCCTTATACATAAGAGAGGGGTTAAAAGCTCTAGAAATTGTCAAGTCACAAACTACTCATCGTGATAGGCCCGAATATATATGTGTTGAGATCTTATTCAAACACTGCAAAATGCTCGTTATGACAGTGTATCGCCCTCCAAATACTGGTTATTTGTCTGACATAGAAGAGATTCTTTGTGACTTTCTACCTTTATACAGGGTGAGTTTTTAGTGTGGCAACGGTCGATAACTCCGTTATTATAAAAGCTACGTAAACCAAATTCGAGGCATATTAGGCATGCCTAAAGTGCACATTTTAAAAATATTTGGAAGCATACAGGGTGTTTCATAATTCCAGGGCATATTAAACTTATATTTTTTTAAATGGAACACCCTATATATTATTACATTTTTGAAAAGCTCATAAAAAGAGCTTTAATATGATATGAAATTGTATCTGTCTATTTCTTTTAGTTTTTGAGATATTCAACTGTTTTTAGAAAAAATGACCCCAATTGGATACATTGCCACTGCACTAATACACAATTTATGTTAATTTTCAAGATGCAGAAAATTTTACCATATACCATAGTATATGTGTAAATATCACTTTTTTGAAATTTCTTCCCAGTATACAGGGTGTGTCAGGTTTCGCAAAATGCAATTTTTAAAATTTTTTTTAAATGGCACCTTACCAATTTTATTGCTACAATGGATAGTTCATTAAGTGTCCTTTCATTTTTGTTAAGCATTCCCTATACCTAAATCCATTACTTTCTGAGATATTTTTGATTTTCTTCAAATTTTATGAATGTTTTTAATTTACATAACTAAAAATAACTTACTATTGGAGAATATTATAAAACAATTAATACATTTTGATTAACAATCAACTACAGTTATCCAATAACAATTTTCACTAAAGATATAACAACCTACAATAATACGCTATCAACAGAATTCTGCCAGATCAACAATATGCATTTTATAGAAAATGTTCAAGCAAGAAATCAGGCAGGCTTTGAAAAAAATAACTATTACATGTAAAGTGTCGTTTAGGTTTATTAATTGTAGTGTGTTGTCATTTAACAGGATATCTCTCTTGGTATATTCTTGATGCAAGTAGGAAATTTTTTAAACTTGCTCTCAATACCTAAATCATATTTATTTGTTCTTCCATGTAAAATTCATTTTGAAAACTCCTTCAAAGATTACATTTAAAACAGAACTGATAATGTGTTAAATGACAACACACTACAATTAATAAACCTAAACGACACTTTACATGTAATAGTTATATTTTCAAAGCCTGCCTGATTTCTTGCTTGAACATTTCTATAAAATGCTGTTGATCTGGCAGTTGTTGATAAGTGTGTGTGTACTGGTGAGTGTTGAATAACTGGTTGATGTTAATCATAATGTGGTGTTTTATAATTCTCAATGTATGTTATGTAAATTAAAACGTTCATAAATGAAGAAAATCAAAAATATCTCGAAAAGTAATGGTTGGGTATGAGAATGTAACAAATGAAGAACAATGAACTATTCTTGTAGGCAATAAATGTAGTAGGTGCTAGTGGTTAAAAATTTGTAAACAGTGCATGCTGTTGAACTAATGAACTGGACAGAACAATTTCAATAATCATGTTACAATGCTCTTATATGCATATGAGGTGAACATATAGATCATATTGTCCTTAAACAGTAAAGTATCAATGGGCAAATCTATAGAAATCACAGACTATTTAGTCTTTTAGTGAAGCTGCGCAGTATCAAATCAAATTAATAAAAACTTAACCTCAATATAAATTTGATATCGAGCTTCGAGCTCTTATGGAACATTGCAGATATTAATTTAAATATGTAATAATCCATATTATAAAATATGTAGGACTTCAAATATGGATGTTGAAGTGGTAAGTTTCTTGGGAATTACTTTTAGACGTACTCAAATCCATAAATTTAATCCTTTGTTACCTAACTGCATTTGATTTTCACATAAAATTACAATACAAAACCTAACTCACATCTAAATGATCAAATACTGAAATGCACGACCACTATAGATGCATGCGATTATAAACTTAAACAGTGATAAAGTTATCAAACTTAATGGAAATTAAACTTCAACAGTAATTTAGAACTTCTAAACAGCCTAATTATCTCTTTTTCAGTTAGACTTCCGCTTATTCCAAAAAAATAAATAAAAACCCTTAACCACAAAAAATATTTAAATTACTAGATACGTATTTCGACCACTATGTGGTCATCAGCAGAAAAAAAAAAAAAAAAAAAGCTGTATAATTCCTATAGATTATTATTCCAAAATATAAGAAATTTAGGAACTTCAAAGATATGGATGTTGGCAGAGTTGTGAGTGACGCTGGCAGAATTTCTTGGAGTGATATTGACTTATCTGATGACGTAAACTGCAAACTCCATAAATTTAATCTTATTGTTACACATCTCTTTGATTTTCATGCTCCGTATAAAACTATTCGAATCACAAAACCGAAGGCTCCCTGGCTAAATGATCAAATCAATGAAATGCGGCGAATTAGAAATGCTGCGGCATTTAGGTTTAAACGTGTTCCTACAGTTGAAAATTATAACTACTTCAAGTACCTGCGAAATAAAACCAAGCAGCTAATTAGAAACTCCAAGCTACGCTACTATTATTCGCTATCCACGAATTTAAATTCCGCTAAAACTTGGAAAGGGCTGAAGTCACTAGGGGTTGGGAAAACGCCTGTTCGTATTCCACACAATTTATGCCTTAATTCTCTAAATGACCATTTTAATTCTAAAAAGATCACTGATCAAGAGCGCATGGATAACTTTATTATAAGTTTATCCTCCTTAAATACTGCAATGTGCCCTAAGTTTGCTTTTCATCAAGTTACAAATGACATCGTGTATAAATCAATTCAGCGCATTAAATCAAGTGCAATAGGCGCTGACCAAATATCCAAGGCAATGCTTTCATTAGTGCTTCCTCATGCTCTACAGTCTCTTGTCTCTATCATTAACCATTCATTTAGTACAAATACTTTCCCTCATCATTGGAAACAGGCGCTTATTCATCCACTTCCTAAAAAGTCATCCCCTTTATCACCATCTGACTACCGCCCAATTAGTATTCTTCCTGCACTTTCTAAATCTATTGAATATATTGCTTTTGATCAATTATCAAATTTTCTAAATTCAAATCAGCTATTTGACCAATTTCAATCCGGTTTTCGTAAGCACCACTCCACAACTTCGGCCTTAATCCGCATAATCGATGATGCGAAGGAAGCCATGGACTGCAAACAGCTAACTATTATACTATTACTTGATTTCAGTTCAGCTTTCAACAGTGTGAACTTCAAAATTTTACTTGCCAAGTTAAAGATGCTCAATAATTTCTCAGATGATGCTTTGCAATGGTTTGAGTCGTACTTGAGCGGTCGTCGACAGCGTGTCATTACGGAGGATGGGGCTAACTTGTCAGATTGGCTGAATTTGGAAGCTGGAGTACCACAGGGAAGTGTGCTTGGCCCTATTCTCTTTTCCTTGTATATACAGGATGTTTCTAGAGTCTTGAATTTCAGTAAATATCACTGTTACGCAGATGATATACAGGTATATTCACATTTTCATCCCAACGATATTTACCGTACTATTAATAATCTTAACACTGATTTTGCTTGTATAAATTCGTGGGGACTGGACAACCAACTAACTATAAATCCCTTAAAATGCCAAGCAATCTTAATCGGGTCATCTAAATTGTTGAGTAAAATCGATATTTTAACTCTTCCACCCTTATATTTAAATGGCTTAGCAATTCCACTGTCTACTACAGTAAAGAATCTTGGTATAATGATCGACTCGAATCTGTCATGGAAAGCCCATACAATGTATATATGTAAAAAGGTGTATGCTTCGTTACATAGTCTTAAGAGGGTAAAACGATTTTTACCAGTTCGTTTAAGAATACAACTTATTAGGTCGCTTATTCAACCGATTTTTGACTATGGAGATGTTTTATATCATTATTTGTCTATGGACAACAGTAATCGTTTACAGCGAGTTCACAACAGTTGCATTCGGTTTGTTTTTGACATCAAACGTCGTCAGCATGTTACACCATATTTCAATAAGCTCTCTTGGTTAAAATTAGTGAAACAGCGACAGTTACATCAGGCAATAATGCTCTATAAACTCCTACATGGACTTGGACCTTCGTACTTAACCTCAAATTTCTCTTACGTTTCCACAGGACACCATAACACACGAGATGAGAAACGACTGCTAATACCAATGCACCGTACTGAAATGTATCATTCATCGTTCTTGGTATCCGGGTCGTCTCTCTGGAACTGTATACCCATAAATATAAGAAATTGCACAACATTACTTAAATTTAGAAAAGCATATCAGGAATATCTACTATCCTGCAACTAAACTTCTTAATATGGAATGGGGGAATTGTGGGCCCAGCGTGCGTGATGTGTTTTTGTACGTGTGTGTGTGGGGGGTGTGGATGTTTGTGTAAAAATGTGCATGCAAGTGTGGTGGCGTATGTAAGTGTATATAGCTATTGTTTGTACTAAATAAATATTTTATTGTACAAGATATGTCCTAGTTAGGTATAAGAGTGGGCTTTATAGCTTAAACCTCGCTAGGAGTATCTTTTCTTTTCTCATATGTATCGAGATTTGCTTATAAATAATAAAGATATTATTATATTATTATATTATAAAGGAAAAATTGATAGGTTAGGTCAGCGCGGCGGCGCTGACCTAACCTATCAATTTTCCTTTATCTAACCTAAGTCCACACAAGTCCAACTAACCTAACCTAACTTTGGACAACACTAGTTAACCTAACTCCTGACAAGCCCACATTCAACCTAGGTCGGAGGCAATTTCACCCTATGGTGCAATTTCACCCTAACCTAACATCCTACATATATCCGGACATATGTCGATGCGCAACCCTGCCGACCTAGGTCGGATAACAAAACAGTTCCTAAACCAGAGAATGTAAGCGATATGGCGGTGTCCAACATATTCGACTATTTTCGGTAATATACGCCCCACTCTGTAGGATACATAAGGGAACAAATTTTCGTATTCAATTTAGTATTTGACGGTAGCTAGAACGGTAAACATGAGCGTCTCCAAGGTGATTAACGTTTCTCAACTTCTTGGGAATAAAGTGAAACCGACAAATGAGCGATTTGGATTATGGCTGTTGGCAGAAAATATGTGTAACAATAATCTGGTGACAGATATTGGTAATATTTGTTATGTCGAAGGCGAAAAGATGCTGACTGGCGGACTACACACACCAATTACAGAATCATTTTGTGACAATATAATGTTGGTTAAAATTTGCGACCTTTCTGACACCGAACAAGCATCTGCAAACAAAAGGATGTTTATCCTAAAAAAAGAAATTTGTGGCGCATTTAACAGCTATCTACGAAGAAAGTTCGACCGATTTGTTTCCGCTAGGCATGGTGTTGAAGCTAAACTTCCGTTTTCTCTGGAAAGCACTAACAAGATGGGCCAGAGAGTAAAAGAAATTATCGGAAAAGAAAACCTCGAATGCATTAATAAAAAAATCCAAAATCCTATATGTGTTTCATACAAAGTGGAACTAGCAGATGTTAAGTTGGAAACTTTATTGGAGGAACTACCAGATATATTAGACGAAGTCGAAAAAGATTATTTCTATCTTTTTGACATGGATGTAACCCAAGATTTTGCGGGTATATTTAGCAAGATGGAGATGTGTAATTATTTAACTACAAAACATAATTTTTGCTATAAGGGAGAATACGAAGAAAAGTGTAATATTATAGCTGACAACGATAAAACTGCGGGGATTGATTGTATAACATGGCTAACAACCAATGCAAAAATTAAGATATACAACAAATTTGTGTGTCAGATAACAACTCCTGGTGTTAATAAACAACTTGGCAATCATATAGTAGATTTTTTACGTTGTCCAGATGTACGTTTAAGGGAAACATTTGCGTCTACTTTGGCCAAAGAACATGGTATTACGCGATTGGAAGCGACAATATACAACTGTGCAATTGGAAGCTATGTCAGTGCGGAACGGGTGTATAAACCCTTAAAAGACTGTTTAACCTTATTGGAAGATAGTAAGTTATACTTCCTAAAGGCGCCAATGTACTCGGTACCACTTGCCAAAATGTGGAGTAAGCTATCGGACAAGCTACAAAATAGCTGCTGTTTAGTGTATAATAACCTGCTACAGTACGTGTATTGGGGGAATGGCAATACAAAGAAATTGACGGGCTTGCAAATTAAGTTGTCCAAAAAACCAGAGGAAAATGAAAAATTGATAAAGTATGTGCTTTCGGGTTTTAGTTTTAACTATTTACCTGTAAATTATTTGGAGATAGTAGAGGAGGAAGACAGCCAAGATAAAATAAAAATTTTACACAAGTGCTACATTAAAGCAGGTAGTACATATTTTACACAATCTGCAACACCATATTCTACAATTCCAAAAGAAATAGTAATTTCGGAATTGGGATTGATAGATACGCCTAACATTCGCCCAGAGGTTGTACGACAACGCGTAAATATTGGTAGTAAACTCTATCCGTTTACGCTAAAGAAATTGCCCATTATGTATACCATACGCTGTAAGTGGAAGGAAAAGACAACTGGAATTAGAGGAAATGGATGCAAAAAGGCGTAAATTGGACTACATGGAAAACACTGCGACAATACGCGATGAATACAAAGATGTGTTAGACAAAGAACATCTTATTAGAGAAAATGAGGAAGAATTAAAAGATTATTTTATGTGCCAATGGGCTGACTTAGATACATCTGGTTTCTACAAGTTGTATGCATTTGTGGTTAGTAAAAAAGACTCTTTTAGTTATGTAGGCGTCCTTGCGGAAAAGGATGGTACTAAATCCGTATATTTTTTAAAAGGTTATTCTAAAAACGTATTTATCAAAATGGCAGATAACAAAGACGAACTAAGGAATGCGGGTTTCGTAATCTTGGCGTACACCACACGCAAAGGGGTTCCGCTAAACATTGTATATTTTCCTAGTAAAGAACCTTTTGGATCATTTAAAACCGAGGGTCTTACAACCTATAACAACCATATATTCCCAAAAGTGGTGGACATGTAACTACGCAATAGTCTGTGGGAGAATAAGGATTTCCTCCAATACCAACAAGAAGAAGTCGATCAAGCTAACAAGATGCGTTTGCAGGATATAGTGGGAAGGCTGCGATTAAAAGATTGTCACAAGCTGCAAGCATTACACGAAGGAATGGATCTGGTTGTCGATGGAATCAAAGACTTTAAATATAGAGGCAAACTTCGGTACATTTTACAATTCGAAAACCTAGACGGTCTCTATGTATCAAACTATTGGTTAGAAAAGGAGATAGAGGACTTGGGTATCGATTTAAATTTTAAGCTGCGAATAAAATTAGATAAAATTAAAGCCACTCCAAACAAACATAAAGAAAGGACTGTCTTCTGTGTATAACTTTGTATTAAAATTAAGTTTAAATGACTCCATGCTTGGCATTACATTTTTTAAATTTTGTTATGTATAATGTCAGAATAAAAATTTTAGAATAGTATTACATTGCTCTTTATTTACAAAAGGCTGTGACGTTACCTCGAAATAGCAGTCGCACAGAGAGGGGTGCGCATGGGCAGGGGTGCGCACGCGCAGGGGCGCGCATGGGCAGGGGTGTGCATGCGCAGGGGTGCTCATTGGCTGAGATGTGTTTGGGCGTACACGAGGGAAGCAGATGTTAACAGTCACCAAGCATCTAATTCTTTATTTGGTGTGGAGTACTTGCCGGCGTATGTATCCGGAGTAAAAACACGATTTGTACACGCAGATAATTAATACAATTAGTATATCGAGCGAAGATGACAAAAGGTATATCATTTCTAATAGTACAACAATCTACGCATGGGGGCGTAAAGATATAAGATAGTTGTTTATATTTGTATTGATTTTGTAAATCTATTGTATATATAAGTTTTTAAATTCCATAATTTTTAAGTTCTTCGCCCACCTTCCAAATCTTTCCTGCTTCTATCCTGGTTGACAGAGTATACGTGTTACCTCCACGTGGTGTTCGCGGGACACATCGGTTTTAGATTTCTCGGGAGATGGTTGGCTAAGGCATATGTCTTGCGTAGCAAAAAAAGGTTTTAAAGATGGAGTTAAATAAAGATGAGCAAAAATTAGTGATTTGGGTCTTTAAAAGGCATAACTTTGTACGGGGTAGTCCTATTTAAAATCTATTTACAGATTTGGGGTCCCTAGAAAAATTTAATGTTAGTTGATACCTAGCAAAATATATTTATCTTAAAAGAGTGACTACCCCGCGTATAATAAATACAATATAACACTTGTCGACGAAAACTTGTAGAGAAATTTAAAGACGAATTTAATGGGGGTCCAGTATTAGAATTTGTTGGTAGTAGGGCTAAGTCCGACTGTATTGTAAGCGAGAAAGATACGATTAAAAAGATAAAAGGGGTCTCACGAAGTGTAGTTAAGTAAAACCGCGGGTGCTACAACCTATAACGAGCATATATTCCCAAAAGGGGTGGGCATGCAACAATTCAACAGTGCGTGGGAGAATAAGGATTCTCTCCAATAAGAAATTAAAGTCTCCATGTACGTAGCACCAGTCATTGGGTAATGGTAGAAATGTTAAACCTATAAAGACGATTAGTAATTGTGGTTTAGAAAAATAATAGTTTTCTTGGACTAAATAAAATAGCTTAAAGTGATTAATGTATATGGCTACATATTCTCGTATATATCCACAAACATCTGCTTACGTCCGCATACGGGCATGGCGATACCGGTAGTTTTTGTTTAACAAACAATAGAAAAGATACGTTAGGTGTTAGTGTGGAAGCCCATTGTCGTTTGAAAAATGTTTGGAAATTATCAGAACAGGAGCGGGTCGAAGTTTAAGTTAGATGGATGATTGACCGAGTTTTTTCTACCTTTTACGAGGGAATCGGAAGTTGACAGACATCGAGCATCTAATTCTCTATTTGGGTGATATCGAGTACTTACCGGTTCTAGAAATCATTACGTGCGGCCGATCGCTATGCGAAAGTGTAAAAGCCTACAGAAGCAAAATTTAATTATCAGACGAAAAAGTGCGCGATGTGCTATAGAAAGTATAAAAAAAATGGTGCTTTGCATCGTCCTAACAGTAAAAAAGGAGAGTGACTTTTTCTAGCAATTACAAGAATAGCAGTAGCGCGGCGAAGGGGTATGCATGTATTATACAGCGCATTGTTACTATAAAATATGTTAGTTTACGGGAAGTTCGAACGTTAACAAATTAAATTTTAATCTATAATTAACCACGGTCGTAAAAATGGGAAATTAATGATTAATTTTAATACCGCTAAGCATATACTTTCGCTTGGTGATTCATTTAGAAAATATTCAAGCTCACCATTTACTAAAGTATGACGTAGAAGTTATTTAAAATTAAATTGCTTTATTAGTAAGTAGACTACAAGTTGGTATTTCCTTAGTAATGGTTTAAAGTGTTTTTATTAAGTTTTTGGTTATAGTAGCACTGCATCTTTTACAGCACGACTTGCACACAATTTGTGTGCGTGTGCTATCACCCTTTTGGATTTTTAATATGTACGAGATCCGTATAACATGGAAGACGTTTCCGATGTTTCTACTAACGGCATTCGCACCATCGACGATGCGAACCAGGTGCATGCATTGGCGCTAAATGTATTGGACGAGCAGTAAGGATTATGACGTCATTTAGTTCCCCGCTGAATCCTCAACATCGTTCGGTTGTCTTCGGAAACCTTCGGTATGCATTCTATAAGAAACATAAATCAGGTACGCTAGAGTAAGCTTTTTAGTTATAAGTTAGTTCGATTACAAGTTTAACCAAAGTCTTATAGTGCGGATTTTGTTTTGTACTAAAATGGTACCTGCAAACATTTTTAAATGCGAGCCCTGTCACGTCTACTTTACCAGGAGGGATGCTCTCAAACGGCACCAGAACAAATGTTGTGGTGTAACATCGTCCACGGTTAAGCTTATACATCCGTCGGCAGCAAAGTACTTAAACTCTGGGTCTTGCAGTATCGCTTTTACAAGAATGGACAACTTACTGCGACACAAGGAAAAACAGCACGGTATGTCAATAAGCAGTAAACGTTCAGCTCCGCCAGCTGTTAAAGGGTCTTGTACAAAACAACCACGGATTCTGTGTAAAGTGTGCGACATGGAGGTGTTAAAGTCTGCATACCCTGGTCCTAATAGTACAGCAACCTACACATAGGGCATAAATATATAAGGTAGTTACTATATTTGTATATATTTTATTGTGTTTCCTTGTACAAACAATTAAGGTAGGTCAGTAAACAGTATTAAATTGCTATTAATTGACGTAACACTGCATCTTCTACAGCACGACTTGCACACAATTTGTGTGCGTGTGCTATCACCCTTTTGGATTTTTAATATGCACGCGATCCGTATAACATGGAAGACGTTTCCGATGTTTCTACTAACGGCATTTGCACCATCGACGATGCGAACCAGGTAGTACATCATTCCTAATAGCACAGCAACCTAATTAAGGTAGGTCAGTAAGCAATATTAAATTGCTATTAATTGACTCGCATTTAGTGTACTTTCCTATTGTAATAACCGCATTTGTTTGGAGAAGATATACACTTTTAAAAAGAAATTATATGCAGCTTTCACATGTAATTCGGAGGATGATTACGTAAAAGTCGACCTTCCTTTTACATATTTAAAACACATTACATTGAAATGTTTTTACATTATTCTCATATTGTTAGATTAACCACAATATGTCTTATTGATCGAAAACACGTCTCCTCTTTTTTAAACAACACATTAATTTCTATTTTTGTTACAGGTTACTTTAACCTGCTTGGATTTGGTTAAACAAAGAAGATAAATGTTATACTTTGTAAAAATTGTAATTAGTTTATTAAACTGTAAATCGGTAAAATAAATTATTAAATTTTTGCATGCTTAATTTATGTTAATACGGCTACGTGTTTGGTTAAAGGATTGTAGATATTAAAAAGGATAGCTGATCAGAAATCGACATTGATAAAAAAAATCTTAAAATTCAGGTAGCTCCCTGGGGGATGATGCTATCTGAAAAATCTAAAGAGATTTGGGTAGCTGAGAAAATTCTAATATTAACTGATACCAAACAATGTACATTTATCTCGTGGGTGGAAGTGTGGAGAAAAATTTATCTCGCAGATGGTATGTGTGTAATTTTGCAGTGCGTGGTCCGATTTTAAATCTGTTTGCAGATTCGAATTCTGCGTAAAATTCTAAGCTAATTTAATGTATCGCATGTATAAAAAAATTTATAAGAACGCTCAAAAGTCGATACAGGTAAGAAATCTTAAAATCAGGGTAACTCTCTGGGGGATGGCGCTATCTGAAAAATTCCTAAAAATTCGGGTAGCTGAGAAAATTCTAATATTAATTGATACCAAACAAGATAGGTTTATCTCGAAAGATGCAATGGCTAGACGAAGAAAACTATTTGTTAGTTTTGCTTATAGAGCAAAGAACAAAATTTAGAGGTTTGGGAGCTTTAAAATGTAACTTTGAAAGGCGAATTATGTATCCCCCAATTATATATATATATTGAATCTAATAGGAATTATTAGAAATTGTTAAGTAAAGTATAATTTCATTGCAACATTGTAATACAAGGTTAACCCAGAGAGGTTATCGACAGTTTATGAGAACGGAATGCAACTTTGCATCCGAGAGGAAAGTGATACTGCAGGTGGCAGGCCACAGGCGGTCAACATACCGCAATTACTTAGAAATAAGATTGATACATTGTAACAAAGTGTAAAGCAGACATGAGGTCTGCAAGTTCCCACAGCCGTGTAAGGGGCAGGTTATTATAAAAAGCCCGAGAGCTCAAGGCCCGGCAGTCAGTCTGAGTAATACAGCTTTTGCATTGTTGTCTACCTAGACTACTCGCCCAGTACAATTAATTATTTTTTTTTAAGTTATTATGAACCAGCTATTCTAAATTTCATTGTAATTTCTGTTTAAGTTATTAAAAATTTGTTAAGTGTTTGAAGTTGTTTTTTAAAAACACAGCTCCAAAGGCCCGAACCTTAAGTGGCGTGGTCCGATTTCAAATCTGTTTGCAGATTCGGGTTGTGCGTAAAATTTTAGACTAATTTAATGTATTGCATGACTAACAAAATTTATAAGAACGCTCAGAAATCGCAACAGGTAAGAAATTTTAAAATTGAGGTAGCTCTCTGGAGGGTGATGTAATCTAAAAAATTTCTAGAGATTTGGGTAGCTGAGAAAAATCTAATATTAATTGATACCAAACAAGATAGGTTTATCTCGAAAGATGCATTGGTTAGACGAAGAAAACTATTCGGTTCAAAATGTTAGCGGTTAAAAATCTTAAAATTGGGGTAGCTCCCTTGGGGATGGTGCAATCTAAAAAATTCCTAGAGATTCGGGTAGCTGAGAAAATTCTAATATTAATTGATACCAAACAAGATAGGTTTATCTCGAAAGATGCATTGGTTAGACAAAGAAAACTATTTGGTCCAGAATGTTAGCGGTAAAAAAAATCTTAAAAATAGGTTTATCTCGTGTGTGGAAATGAGGATGCTCATTTATCTCGAAAGATGAAAAATTTAAGATATATTTATCTCGAAAGATGAAAAATGGTTAGTCGAAGAAAACTTTTTGGTCCAGATGTGTGTGGAAATGAGGGATTCTGGTGGAAATGAGGTTGTCATATTCCCAATAACCATCTACTATGATAGTAATAGCTCAACTGAAATGTTAGTAAGTAATTGTAGACTTAAGACAATAAATAAGATTAGTTTGTGGGAAGAGGTTATTCAGATTGAAAATAAGAAATTTAAAACTAGACTTGATACAGGTGCTGATGTGAATATCATGCCACTTAATATGTTTAAAAGTATAGATAACCAATTTAGGGTTAGACCAATCGATTATATTTTAAAAGCTTTTGAAGGGAGTACCACAAAAGCACTTGGCATCGTTAATTTGCATTGTAAATTTAGAGGTGCAGATTGCTATGAGGATTTTGTTATTGTGAATATGATTAAAAGAATCAGAAATGTTGAAGTTAAGAATAATTCTAGTGCAGAATTATTTATTAAGCAAAATATAGATGTGTTTATTGGGTCTGGTAGGTTTCCTGGTAATTGTAGTATAACCACAAATAAAAATTTTAAACCGGTTTGTTACCCTCCAACTAAAGTACCATTGGCTATTCGTAAAGCTTACGAAGACGAGTTAAAAAGGCTTGTTAATCGAAAAGCTATAGTTAAAGTCGAAAATATAGATGTTAGAGTAAGTATAAATAGAATCGTGTTAGTAGAGAAAGCAAACGGTAAAATACGATTGTGTTTAGATCCTTCCGATCTTAATAAAAGTATTGTTAGAAAGCCACGGCTTAATGCAAATATTGAAGAAATAGGTGCCAAATTGTACGGTAAAAAAATTTTTACAATTTTCGACTTATCAGAGGGTTTTCATCATTTAAGTTTAGATGAAGACTCTTCTTGGAAATGTTGTTTTGCAACTCCCTTTGGGGTATACAGATATATTGTATTACCTTACGGGTTGTCAAACTCCCAAGACTTGTTTGAGGAAAAAGTTGAAAGTATTTTTGGAAATATTGAAAATTTAATTATTTGTCATGACGACATGATTGTCGCTGGGTCTACGCAAGAGGAACACGACAAGACAGTATTAGAAGTAATAACTCGTGAACTCCAACGAATTATAATATCTTTTAATTATGTACGACGGTACGTACCAAATATGTCAGAATACATGAGTCCGTTATGTGAATTATTAAAAACAAATGTTGAGTGGAGTTGGCTACCAAGCCACCAACAGATTTTTAATAAATTAAAGAAATTAATTACTGATTCTCCTGCATTGGTATCATATAATCCGGAAAAGAAGATTGTACTTCAATGTGATGCATCTAAAAATGGATTAGGATGTTGTATGTTTCAAGAACACGAAAATATATTAAAGCTTGTAGCTTGTGTGTCATGTACCATGAACGAACATGAAATTAATTATAGTCAGACCGAAAAAGAGTTACTAGCTATACATTTCGGTACTCAAAAATTTCACGAATTTATATATCGTGCTAATGTAGACGTTCAAACCGATCACAAACCTATAATTTCGATAATGAACAAACCAATTTGTAAAATAGGGTCAGTACGTTTACAAAGGTTAAGACTAAAATTGTTAAAATATAATTTAAATGTATATTACGTGCCAGGCAATAAAGTTCAATTTGCAGATATTGCACCTTACTCTTTTCTCGATGTTATTATAAAAAGAGTAAGCGCACGACGAAGTATGAGAAATACTTCGGCACAGCTTGCATCGACCTTTATGGCTTCGGAGGCTGCGTGAGACTTGAAATCATCAGGGTAAGGGGAATGTTTGGAGAATATCTGAATGTTAAAATTTAAATATCAAGACACCTGTTTACACCACTGTAAAATAACTTAGAGAAACAAAAGTTAAACCACGATAAGAGAAATTTGACTAAATATGTATATTAATACTCAAGTTATTACAATTCCAAAGGCATGTATAAGGTATATGCTTGTGTCCTTAACATAGTAGACATCGCTATATATTTTAACATGATATAATTCACATATTTAATAAAATGTACACGAGAAATTCTTTTATAGAGAAATCAAAATAAATATTCTCTGTTTAGAAACTCAAAATATTATACTTAATGCGAAATTAAATCAAAAAGTGATCCTAATTGTAATAACGTCATGTTACAAAATGCACATGAAATGAAAGTTCAAATAATAAACCTTTTCACCATATGAAGCTTCAAATGTTTACATATTTTTAGGTTATATATTAGATAATTATATTTGAAATCATTTAAGATAAGATTATATATTAGAGAATTCCATTTGAAATCAATTAAGGTAAGTAAAAGGTAATTAATAATCAATTAAGGTAAGTAAAGGGTAATTAATAATCAATACAAAATATTTGTAGTGACAAAGACAAATTTAAATAGAGGTTAGGCCTCTTTATCTTAACAGAGAAACGGTAAGGTAAAAGCTTTAAATTTCATACATTAGAGAATGCTATTTGAAATCAATTAAAGTAAGTAAAAGGTAATTAATAATCAATACAAAATATTTGTAGTGACAAAGACAAATTTAAATAGAGGTTAGGCCTCTTTATTTTAACAGAGAAACGGTAAGGTAAAAGTTAAAGTTCATACTACCTGTTGTATCAGTAACTAAACTAATACAAAGTTACTTAAGTTACAGGAATCCTCCAATATCCAGGAAACAGAAACATCCTGCGTTTGAGGAACTCCTAACGTAGGTACAAAACAAAACATGTGGTCAACTTTGAATGTTGTCCTTACAGACTTCTGTTCCATAAAAGTAAACTTGTAGAAATTTTTCAATAAGATAATAACTTAGCATTCATTATGTAAAGTAGAAAGAAACGAAATATGAAATACTTGTGACGATTATTTATTTTACATCATCTGTTTGTGCGAATTGCACATGCAACTTTTCCATGTAAAAAATATTACAGGAGCACATATAGCAGGGACATATTAATCCACTGAAGCCAGAGGTAACAGAGGAACACACAAATCCGCCGGAGCCAGAGGTAACAAAGGAACATACAAATCCGCTGGAGCCAGAGGTAACAAAGGACCCTAGAAAATTCAGTTGTGTTACAAAAGTGACAACCTACCACGAGGTGCAAAGAAAAGTTATATCGGTTTATATCTTACCATCATCATAAATAGTTGATGGGATTAATGAAGAAATAACTCCTTCATCCATTAGATAACACATCTACAAATATATTTAAATGTTAATTTATGATCTATAACTAGAAAATTTACATACCAGGTAAACACATGCGGCAAGGTACAAGTTAAATCAGCAAATGCAATTCCAGATAAGCAATCAGGTATTCGAGAAATGAAAATTTGACACTTCAAATAAATAGCCAATAGGAAAATTTCATATAATTATATTACAGAATTAGAACCACACCAGTTGTGTTTCTAGAATAAACACTTCAGAAATGACCAATAGGAAAATTTCATTTAGATATAATTATAATACAACCAATAGGAAAATTAGAAATGACCAATTGGAAAATTACATATAGATATATTTATTTGTACTATGTAAACAAATTAATAACTTGTGGATTAAAACTAATAATCCAGGAATGTACGAGATAAATTCTTATAGAAAATATATTATATAATAAAGAGAGTAATTTTATATTTAAATGTAGGTATTAGCATTTATATGCTAATAGTGCCAAGCACAGATGTAACATGCTAAAATATAGGCAAAAAGACATGTTACACTGCCCCGGACCAAGGAGAAAAAAAATATGACGTTAGGAATATTTTTTTTATATAATGAATATAGGTAAACTAATAGGGAAAAAGAAGGAAAAAAAAATACCGAAAATAAACTTAAAATTATGAGTGATATGATATCTGACGTGTATCACCCGTCCCGAGGGAGACTAAAATTGGTAAAGACAATATAGGTAAAGACAAATTCGGTAAAGTCTAATCACTCATATAATTAAATTAAAAAAAAATATTAAAAATATTAGGGTTTGGGACAAAGAGGGCGGATTGGGAAAAAAGAGGGAGGTTTGGGAAAAAAGAGGGAGGTTTGCAAACCTTAAGGGGGGTGGGGGTCTAAAATTAAAATACCAAAGTGTATTTTACAAAGCTACTAATGAGGAAGATATTTAGATAAGGGAATATAATTTTTAAGTAAAAGGCAAATTATTAAATATTTAATTTATTTCGATGCCAGTATATGGCTTAAGATCCTTGATGTGCCAATTATTTGTTTTGGTTCCATCAGGATTAGTTAAATTATACACCAAGGGAGACAATTTTTTGTTCACCGTGCATAAAATATATTTTGGAGCTAATTTTGAGGTAAAAGCTTCTTCTGCTTTAGATAACACTTTGTTCGTTCTCCAAACAAAGTCACCGACATTAAATGAAATTGGTCTACGTCGAAAGTTATATCGACTAGACATTTTTTTATATGCTGAATGCAGCCTATTTTTAACATCTTTGAATAAGTTAAAGAGACCCTGTTGATCAGTGGATTATGCAACTCTATCTTCAGGCATTATATCGACGTCTTCAGAAGGTTTATATGACGAACTGTAAAATTTTCCTGAGATAGGAACATGTCTACCAAAGACGAGAAAATTTGGAGAAAACCCAGTTACTTCATGCTTAGCAGAGTTTATAGCATACTGTATTTTTGCCAAGTTTTCATCCCACATATTGTGTGTTTTAACGTAAGATCTTATTGCGGTACCAACAGTTTTGTTTATTCTTTCTACAAAATTGTACTGAGGCGAATATACTGCAGTATACCAGATCTTTTCAACATTATATTTATTACTTAAGTTTTTAAAGATATTTCCAGATAATTGAGAACCATTATCGCAAATTATAAATTTAGGGACACCAAAAGTTAAAAATATATTATTTTCTACATATTTTTCAATGTGTTGTGCTTTAGCACTACGTAAAGGAAAGAGCAAAGTAAATTTGGAAAACCAATCTCCAACAACAAGTATCCATTTGTGGCCTTGTTTTGAACGAGGTAGGGGACCTATGAGATCTAGTGCTATTGTATGAAATGGGAAATGGACATCTTTTTCCTTTCCTACTAATCCTAAAGGTTTCTGATTTGACGATTTTTGTGCACCACAGACAAGACAATTTCGACAATATCTGAGAACATCATATTTCATCTTTGGCCAATAATGGGCTTCTTGAATTCTAGCTAAAGTTTTATAAAAACCAAAATGACTAGCTGTAGGAGGATCATGACATGCTGATATGACTTCATTTCTTTGTTGTATAGGTACTAAAAGTTTCCAATTACTAATGTTTGTATTTAAAGGTAGATTTGTAGGTATAAATTTATATAAAAGATTATTTTCTATTTTCCATTGTGGATAGGTATTTGGTGAATTTATTATTTTATTTCTTAAAGATATGTAATATTCATCGAGATTATTTTGATTTATTTCTAAAATATTTAAGTTTAATGTGTCTTCTGGAGTTGAACGACTAAGTGAGTCAGGTATTACATTTAATTTACCCTTTCGGTGAATTAAGTCAAAGGTATGCTGTCGCAAACGAGTTGCCCATCTCGCAAGTTTACCAGAGGGATTCTGTATATTATTAAGCCACAGGAGGCTGTGGTGGTCAGTTATCACTGTAAATTTAGTGCCTTCTATCCAGGGACGAAATCTCTCTATAGAAAAAATTACAGCAAGGCATTCACGTTCTGTAACTGAATAGTTACGTTCAGAACGAGTGAGAGATCGACTAGCATATGAAATAATGCGATTCTCTCCATTCAAATTTTGTAATAAGACACCACCTAGACCTGTATTTGACGCATCAGCCTCTATTATAAAGGTTGACTAAAATCGGTTGACATAAAATTGGTTCAGACACTAAAATCTGCTTTATATTTAAAAATGACGATTCTGCTTGAGGAGTCCAAACTATTGGTTCCTTTTTCTTTTTTCCCTTTAATAAATCATTAATTGGAGATAATAAAGTTGAAAAAGACTTCACAAATCTTCGATACCAACTGACCATACCGACAAAACGTTTTATTTCAGTGGTTGTTGTTGGTCTTGGATAATTTACCATGGCAGAAATTTTGTCTGGATCTGTTCTTATTGAATTCGACCCTACAATATATCCTAGATACTTTAATGACTTTTTAAAAAATTCACATTTGTCTAAATTTAAAGTTAAATTTGCTTCTTTTAAGCGGTCTCTTACAGTTTCTAATAATTTAATATGTTCAGCGAACGTGGAAGATACTACTACGATATCGTCGAGATAACAGAAAATGTTTGGCTCCAGTTCAGGTCCAAAAATTGTATCAACTAAACGTTGTTGTGTTTGAGCACTATTCCTCAAACCAAACGGGACAGTTACAAATCTAAATTGACCTCTAGAGATGACACTAAAGGCTGTTTTATCTTTCGATTCTTCAGTTAAAGGAATTTGCCAAAAACTATGTCTTAAATCCAAACTTGAAATATATGTAGCACCTCTAAGCATATTTAGAATACGGTCTACATTAGGCATAGGATAACTATCATGAGTAGTAATTTCGTTTAACGCTCTTCCGTCAAAGCAAACTCTATAATCACCAGAAGGTTTCTTTACTAATAAAACTGGGGAACACCAGGGCGAGTTACATTTTTTCTATTACATTTAAAGCTAGCATCTCATCTAATTTTTCATTTAAAATTTTTGACATAAAGGGAGACATTGGATATGGACGTTTCCTAATAGGTTTACTATCACCTGTGTCTATATTCATATATATTTTATCTGTTCGGCCTAAATTATATGTATTACTAGCAATTGTATTAAAGGAATCTATTATTTGTTTAGCTTCAGATAATTCTGATGGATGTAAATCTTCTAAGGTACTGAGTTTATTATTTAATTTAGAAATTTCTGATAAATCAGGACTATCTAATAACGGTATTAAGGTATTTGATTTGGAAAAAGCTTCCCAGGAATCATTTTAAAATTTAAGGTAATTTCAAATTTCTTTGCGAAATCTGTTCCAAAGATAAATGAATGAGGTAAGGTAGGTACTATAAGGCATGTAATGAAACGACAAACTTCGTTTATAAAAATAGGTAAATCTACGGTACCATCAACTTTTTGTGGGGTACCATCAGCGGTAAATAATTTATGTTTTGATAAAGTGAAAATTTTTAGGTTTAAATCTTTAATTAAAGGTATACCAAGAGATCCTATTACAGAAATATTACTTCCAGTATCAAACAATGCAGTGATATCTGTATCTATTAACTTAACTTTAATATAGGGTCTGTTATCAGATGGTTTAGATATAAAATTATAAGGTTCAACATAAAATTTTGTTGGTTTATAAAAATTTTTAACTGTGTTTAACCATTTTAACCAGTCACTATTGTTTGTACATTTAGAAGTAGTAACTAAATTTTTATTATTAAAGGTAGAAATTAAATTTTTATTTGTTTTATGTATTTTTGTAGCCTTTAGGGAATACGTACAAGATCGACTACTTGTCCTGTACAGACTATTTAGTTTTTTGAACATTTAGGGCAGTTATTTATAGTTACTTGTGGGAAACCACATCTGTAGCAAAATATTTTTCGTATTTGTCTACAATTTGAATAGATATGACCTTGTCGTCTGCAATTAAAACATGTGACTTGAGTTGGTGTAAAATTTTTGGAAATGTATTGAGTTCTATGTATTAGGGGTTGTATTTTATGTAAATTTGTATTTACTGGATAATTATTTTTATATTGAAGAAAGGAGGTAACATTATTTTTTATATCATTATTTGATGAATTTATTTGAGGTATTGAGGTACTAAAATTTTTATTATAATATGTGGTTCTAGGATGAACACTCATTGATGGTTGAAATTTAGTATTTCTTTGCGATAAATAATTTATTTTATGTATCGGTTGTATATTTTGAAATGATTTTTGTTTATTTACTTGACTAGGTGAGATATTAGATAATGTATTTTTATTTTCAATAAAAGTGGAGGTATTTGGTTGTTTTTTGTTATCAATTGAAATTGCTAAATTTTTTAATCTAAACGATTCTTGTAATCTTTGTGCAGTTATTATTAATTCTTCTATTGTATTTACAGGGAAATGAGTTAGTGGAGTTATAAAATCTGGCAGTAAATTTTGAACAATTATACTTATTCTTGTCGATTCTAACGGTAATTTTCTTAAACGTCTAAATAAATTTTGCATTTGCATTATATATAGCATTACTGGTTCATATTGTTTTTGTCTTCTGTTTTTTATTTCGTCCCAAAGTAAATTTTCTGCGTTTGGAGGTAAGAAATCACGTTTTAAACGTTCTACAAGAGAATCCCAATCATTTATTATATGTTTGATCTCCCTAAACCATATAATAGCGTCTCCGATAAAAAATTCCATTGCCGAACTGAAAAGTACTTGTTTTGTTACATTTCTAGTATCAGCAAGTTCAGTAATTCTATTTAAAAATTCATACACTGATGACTGTTTGCCATCAAATTTAACTGACCAAGAAGATATTGGATCAGGGTTTGTTATGCAAGTTACGGTAGGTGGATGTACATTTATTGTTGGGTTACTATTATTTGTTAAAGAATTATCATTAATACCAGATATTTGTTCATATTTGTCTATTTTTTCATAAAGTTCAGCATCAATCAAAAGTGCGGTTGCATAATTTTCATTTTAAACATTGTAGCTTGTTCTTCATCTTCACAATCTGTAAGATTTAAACGTTGAATTCTGCCACAAACATGTGCCAGACGGGATTTTATTCTTTTATATATTGAATCTTTACTGTCACCTTCAAATTCGTTTAATAAAATAGTAATAGAATCTAATCAAAGGTATGCTGTCGCAAACGAGTTGCCCATCTCGCAAGTTTACCAGAGGATTCTGTATATTATTAAGCCACAGGAGGCTGTGGTGGTCAGTTATCACTGTAAATTTAGTGCCTTCTATCCAGGGACGAAATCTCTCTATAGAAAAAATTACAGCAAGGCATTCACGTTCTGTAACTGAATAGTTACGTTCAGAACGAGTGAGAGATCGACTAGCATATGAAATAATGCGATTCTCTCCATTCAAATTTTGTAATAAGACACCACCTAGACCTGTATTTGACGCATCAGCCTCTATTATAAAAGGTTGACTAAAATCGGGTTGACATAAAATTGGTTCAGACACTAAAATCTGCTTTATATTTAAAAATGACGATTCTGCTTGAGGAGTCCAAACTATTGGTTCCTTTTTCTTTTTTCCCTTTAATAAATCATTAATTGGAGATAATAAAGTTGAAAAGACTTCACAAATCTTCGATACCAACTGACCATACCGACAAAACGTTTTATTTCAGTGGTTGTTGTTGGTCTTGGATAATTTACCATGGCAGAAATTTTGTCTGGATCTGTTCTTATTGAATTCGACCCTACAATATATCCTAGATACTTTAATGACTTTTTGAAAAATTCACATTTGTCTAAATTTAAAGTTAAATTTGCTTCTTTTAAGCGGTCTCTTACAGTTTCTAATAATTTAATATGTTCAGCGAACGTGGAAGATACTACTACGATATCGTCGAGATAACAGAAAATGTTTGGCTCCAGTTCAGGTCCAAAATTGTATCAACTAAACGTTGTTGTGTTTGAGCACTATTTCTCAAACCAAACGGGACAGTTACAAATCTAAATTGACCTCTAGAGATGACACTAAAGGCTGTTTTATCTTTCGATTCTTCAGTTAAAGGAATTTGCCAAAAACTATGTCTTAAATCCAAACTTGAAATATATGTAGCACCTCTAAGCATATTTAGAATACGGTCTACATTAGGCATAGGATAACTATCATGAGTAGTAATTTCGTTTAACGCTCTTCCGTCAAAGCAAACTCTATAATCACCAGAAGGTTTCTTTACTAATAAAACTGGGGAACACCAGGGCGAGTTACATTTTTCTATTACATTTAAAGCTAGCATCTCATCTAATTTTTCATTTAAAATTTTTGACATAAAGGGAGACATTGGATATGGACGTTTCCTAATAGGTTTACTATCACCTGTGTCTATATTCATATATATTTTATCTGTTCGGCCTAAATTATATGTATTACTAGCAATTGTATTAAAGGAATCTATTATTTGTTTAGCTTCAGATAATTCTGATGGATGTAAATCTTCTAAGGTACTGAGTTTATTATTTAATTTAGAAATTTCTGATAAATCAGGACTATCTAATAACGGTATTAAGGTATTTGATTTGGAAAAAGCTTCCCAGGAATCATTTTTAAAATTTAAGGTAATTTCAAATTTCTTTGCGAAATCTGTTCCAAAGATAAATGAATGAGGTAAGGTAGGTACTATAAGGCATGTAATGAAACGACAAACTTCGTTTATAAAAATAGGTAAATCTACGGTACCATCAACTTTTTGTGGGGTACCATCAGCGGTAAATAATTTATGTTTTGATAAAGTGAAAATTTTTAGGTTTAAATCTTTAATTAAAGGTATACCAAGAGATCCTATTACAGAAATATTACTTCCAGTATCAAACAATGCAGTGATATCTGTATCTATTAACTTAACTTTAATATAGGGTCTGTTATCAGATGGTTTAGATATAAAATTATAAGGTTCAACATAAAATTTTGTTGGTTTATAAAATTTTTAACTGTGTTTAACCATTTTAACCAGTCACTATTGTTTGTACATTTAGAAGTAGTAACTAAATTTTTATTATTAAAGGTAGAAATTAAATTTTTATTTGTTTTATGTATTTTTGTAGCCTTTAGGGAATACGTACAAGATCGACTACTTGTCCTGTACAGACTATTTAGTTTTTTGAACATTTAGGGCAGTTATTTATAGTTACTTGTGGGAAACCACATCTGTAGCAAAATATTTTTCGTATTTGTCTACAATTTGAATAGATATGACCTTGTCGTCTGCAATTAAAACATGTGACTTGAGTTGGTGTAAAATTTTGGAAATGTATTGAGTTCTATGTATTAGGGGTTGTATTTTATGTAAATTTGTATTTACTGGATAATTATTTTTATATTGAAGAAAGGAGGTAACATTATTTTTATATCATTATTTGATGAATTTATTTGAGGTATTGAGGTACTAAAATTTTTATTATAATATGTGGTTCTAGGATGAACACTCATTGATGGTTGAAATTTAGTATTTCTTTGCGATAAATAATTTATTTTATGTATCGGTTGTATATTTTGAAATGATTTTTGTTTATTTACTTGACTAGGTGAGATATTAGATAATGTATTTTTATTTTCAATAAAAGTGGAGGTATTTGGTTGTTTTTTGTTATCAATTGAAATTGCTAAATTTTTTAATCTAAACGATTCTTGTAATCTTTGTGCAGTTATTATTAATTCTTCTATTGTATTTACAGGGAAATGAGTTAGTGGAGTTATAAAATCTGGCAGTAAATTTTGAACAATTATACTTATTCTTGTCGATTCTAACGGTAATTTTTTTAAACGTCTAAATAAATTTTGCATTTGCATTATATATAGCATTACTGGTTCATCTTGTTTTTGTCTTCTGTTTTTTATTTCGTCCCAAAGTAAATTTTCTGCGTTTGGAGGTAAGAAATCACGTTTTAAACGTTCTACAAGAGAATCCCAATCATTTATTATATGTTTGATCTCCCTAAACCATATAATAGCGTCTCCGATAAAAAATTCCATTGCCGAACTGAAAAGTACTTGTTTTGTTACATTTCTAGTATCAGCAAGTTCAGTAATTCTATTTAAAAATTCATACACTGATGACTGTTTGCCATCAAATTTAACTGACCAAGAAGATATTGGATTAGGGTTTGTTATGCAAGTTACGGTAGGTGGATGTACATTTATTGTTGGGTTACTATTATTTGTTAAAGAATTATCATTAATACCAGATATTTGTTCATATTTGTCTATTTTTTCATAAAGTTCAGCATCAATCAAAAGTGCGGTTGCATAATTTTCATTTTTAAACATTGTAGCTTGTTCTTCATCTTCACAATCTGTAAGATTTAAACGTTGAATTCTGCCACAAACATGTGCCAGACGGGATTTTATTCTTTTATATATTGAATCTTTACTGTCACCTTCAAATTCGTTTAATAAAATAGTAATAGAATCTAATGTATTAGTTATTGCTTCACAATCCTGTTCAAAAGTTTTTGTATAATTTAAGATATCTTTATGCGGGGGTGGTTTATTTATTTCAGTACGTAATTCACGAGCTAAAAGTTTTCTTTTTTCTTCCATGGACTTCTTTTTTGTATTTATGGACCTTATATTGAGTTCATATTCAAGTTCATCTATTAATAAATATCCCGCTTTTAAATATTGATCCATTTTTATTTATTATTTTAAGAAAATAATTATTTAATTTATGTTTATATATTTATTTCAAAAAAATTTACCTTAAGATACGATTAGATGTTTTTTTAAAAAATAACTAAATTACGGGAAGATAAAGTTTTACAATTTTGTGCCACGTGCAAACATGGTCGTGTAGGGAAGAAATATGGACAAAATGTGGGGTTTGTGCGAAACGTATTCTGACAATAAATTTTAAACAACAATGTCAATAAAATTTTGTTTGTTTTTGAATAAGAGAAACGTAAAAAAAGTGCCACGTGTAATCGTGGGCATTTAGAAATAAAAAACAACGTACAAGAAAATATTGTTGTCACGTATAAACGTAGGCAGGTATAGAAAAAATTGGTTGGGTGCAACTTGCAAGTGTGGACAGGTATAGAAAAAATCGTTGGGCAGCAAAGAGGTGAACGTTAAGGTAGAAATATGTAAAAAAAATAAGCGTTGTATAGAAAAGTTAAAGAAAAGTCGTAGGGTGTGCTGTATCAAAAAATTAAAGAGACGTTGAGCGCCACGTGGAAACGTGGGTAGGTATAGAAAAAAAAAGGGGGTTGGGCGTCACGTAGAGACGTTGGGAAAAAATTTAGAAGAAAAAAATAAACGTTGGGCGCCACGTGGAAGCGTGGTCAGGTAAAGAAAAAAAAGACGTTGGGCGCCACGTGCACCTTACTCTTTTCTCGATGTTATTATAAAAAGAGTAAGCGCACGACGAAGTATGAGAAATACTTCGGCACAGCTTGCATCGACCTTTATGGCTTCGGAGGCTGCGTGAGACTTGAAATCATCAGGGTAAGGGGAATGTTTGGAGAATATCTGAATGTTAAAATTTAAATATCAAGACACCTGTTTACACCACTGTAAAATAACTTAGAGAAACAAAAGTTAAACCACGATAAGAGAAATTTGACTAAATATGTATATTAATACTCAAGTTATTACAATTCCAAAGGCATGTATAAGGTATATGCTTGTGTCCTTAACATAGTAGACATCGCTATATATTTTAACATGATATAATTCACATATTTAATAAAATGTACACGAGAAATTCTTTTATAGAGAAATCAAAATAAATATTCTGTTTAGAAACTCAAAATATTATACTTAATGCGAAATTAAATCAAAAAGTGATCCTAATTGTAATAACGTCATGTTACAAAATGCACATGAAATGAAAGTTCAAATAATAAACCTTTTCACCATATGAAGCTTCAAATGTTTACATATTTTTAGGTTATATATTAGATAATTATATTTGAAATCATTTAAGATAAGATTATATATTAGAGAATTCCATTTGAAATCAATTAAGGTAAGTAAAAGGTAATTAATAATCAATTAAGGTAAGTAAAGGGTAATTAATAATCAATACAAAATATTTGTAGTGACAAAGACAAATTTAAATAGAGGTTAGGCCTCTTTATTTTAACAGAGAAACGGTAAGGTAAAAGTTAAAGTTCATACTACCTGTTGTATCAGTAACTAAACTAATACAAAGTTACTTAAGTTACAGGAATCCTCCAATATCCAGGAAACAGAAACATCCTGCGTTTAAGGAACTCCTAGCGTAGGTACAAAACAAAACATGTGGTCAACTTTGAATGTTGTCCTTACAGACTTCTGTTCCATAAAAGTAAACTTGTAGAAATTTTTCAATAAGATAATAACTTAGCATTCATTATGTAAAGTAGAAAGAAACGAAATATGAAATACTTGTGACGATTATTTATTTTACATCATCTGTTTGTGCGAATTGCACATGCAACTTTTCCATGTAAAAAATATTACAGGAGCACATATAGCAGGGACATATTAATCCACTGAAGCCAGAGGTAACAAAGGAACACACAAATCCGCCGGAGCCAGAGGTAACAAAGGAACATACAAATCCGCTGGAGCCAGAGGTAACAAAGGACCCTAGAAAATTCAGTTGTGTTACAAAAGTGACAACCTACCACGAGGTGCAAAGAAAAGTTATATCGGTTTATATCTTACCATCATCATAAATAGTTGATGGGATTAATGAAGAAATAACTCCTTCATCCATTAGATAACACATCTACAAATATATTTAAATGTTAATTTATGATCTATAACTAGAAAATTTACATACCAGGTAAACACATGCGGCAAGGTACAAGTTAAATCAGCAAATGCAATTCCAGATAAGCAATCAGGTATTCGAGAAATGAAAATTTGACACTTCAAATAAATAGCCAATAGGAAAATTTCATATAATTATATTACAGAATTAGAACCACACCAGTTGTGTTTCTAGAATAAACACTTCAGAAATGACCAATAGGAAAATTTCATTTAGATATAATTATAATACAACCAATAGGAAAATTAGAAATGACCAATTGGAAAATTACATATAGATATATTTATTTGTACTATGTAAACAAATTAATAACTTGTGGATTAAAACTAATAATCCAGGAATGTACGAGATAAATTCTTATAGAAAATATATTATATAATAAAGAGAGTAATTTTATATTTAAATGTAGGTATTAGCATTTATATGCTAATAGTGCCAAGCACAGATGTAACATGCTAAAATATAGGCAAAAAGACATGTTACAATATGTTGTCTAGGGCTAGTGTAAAACAGAAAACTTTTGATCACGAAATGCTTGAAATGGTTCATGTTGTAACTAAACATTTTCCAATGACTAGTGAAATGAGAATTAAATTTAGAAAAGCAACAGCCAACGATGAAGTTTTAAAGTTACTGTCTGATTATTATTACGATAAATGGCCAAAAGTTAATAAGATACCTGAAAAATGTTAACCATATTATAATTTAAGAAATGACTTGTATGTAGAAGCAGGTTTAGTGTTAGTTAACGACAAATTGATTGTTCCAAAAAGTCTTCAAAATCACATTTTAAATGTTCTTCATAAAGGTCATTTAGGGATAAACAAAACTATCCACAAGGCTAGACAATTATTTTATTGGCCAACATTAGCTTCAGATATCACAAATTTCATAAAAAAGTGTAGGATATGTGAGAAATATATGCCAAACGATTTTAAAGAAAAACTTATGTCGCATCCTGTCCCAAGTTTTCGATATAACAGAGTAGGAGTCGATATTTTAGAATTCGGTTCTAAACCATACCTAATTGTAATGGACTATTTTTCACATTGGTTGGAAATATGTCGTTTACCAAATAAAACTTCTGACGCAGTAATAAATGCGATGCAAGATGTTTTTAGTAGATTCGGGTACCCTCAATTTCTAATCGCTGACAATGTACCCTTTCTTTCTATACAATGTAAAAATTATTATAAAAGTAAAGATATTACAGTATTCACATGTACTCCGCACTACCATAAGAGCAACTGTTTAGCCGAAAAAGCTGTTGATATAGGAAAAAGAATATTACGTAAAAGTTATGAAGATAAAACCGATTTTAGAGAATCTGTACTAGAATATAATAACTGTCCTATAATTGGATTAAATGCATCCCCAGCTCAAATTTTACAAAGTAGAGTACTTCGTACAGAACTCCCAATTTCAGAAAATAAACTTGAACCTAAAATTCAAAATCAAATTTATAAATCTCTATGTGAACAGAGAAATAAAACTAAAGTACATTATGATAAAACTAGTCGAAAACCTGAAAGAGAATTTAAAAAGCGGGACAAGGTGGTTGTAAAAAGTTCAATAGATAAAGTGTGGTATAAAGCTACAGTATTGGAAAAAGCCGTTGAACCAAAATCATATTGGATATGTAAGGATAGCAACAACAAAATAGTACGTCGTAATACGAGCCAGCTAAAACCATCCATTACCAAACATAAGTGTGACGACTTTGTACTTCAACCTGAGTTGTATCCTGAAAATTGTAATGATGAATCACAAACAAATGTTAATGACAAACTATGTACTGTTAATAATGACAATTCTAATAATTATGATTTAAATTTGTTATTTGATAATGTAGTCGATAATAACCATAAGAACGAACCTGTGATTAGTTATAATAGATCAAGATATGGGCGCATTATCAAACCGGCAGTGAAACTTAATCTTTAAGGGGGAGGTGTTCAGTGTAGTGAAGTGTTTGGGAACACATCCCTTTTAGTAATAGGTCTAAGGTCAATACGTCAACGTACGTATGTCATGTCGTGTCTATTCGTATGCAAGACAAGATTGTTGACCATACCTTTTCCAATTGTTATTTACGTTCGAAATACCATAAGATTTATATATATATATATATATATATATATATATATATATATATATATATATATATATTCTTATGCTCGCCCCCGCTTTTATTATTATTTAATTTTAATTTATATGATATGAAATTATTTTTTTTATGTTACGTGCTTTAGCTACGTTTGGTTGGTTTATAAAAAAAAACTGTGTTGATATGCCTCGACTATTTGAAAACTCGTTCTTCCCAGGGTATCCACCTACTTACCGTGGGTTCAGTGGTAAGTAGATGTGCAATGCACCAACCAAACAGCACTACCTATTGTTTTTGTACCTGTGATATTTTACGCATGTATATGCCAAATTTTTATATAAGATCCACGTAGCCTTGTGCCAAATTAATTAATATTACAAAATTTATGACTTTGACGTTATAATACACAGTACTCACCTATTTTACACCTCGTCGTCGGCCTTTTTGAAAAACAGACTCAACAATCTTACTCGCCGTATGCGTCTTTACAATGTTGGCACTATCACTATGAAAGATCTGCTGTTCAGCTTCCAGGTGTCTTTTAATGAATTTTGATGTCCCCAAATCTAAAATAAATATACCCAAATTTAGATTTTTGACTATCTTTTTATATAACTTCCCCTGCGCTAATTTTCCTGATGTTTATTCTTCTTCGCTCGTATTAATCCTCCTGCTACTCCGCTGCTTTCCTGTTCCAAATTCCGCTCGTTCCAAATTCAATGCTTTCCTCCTAAGTCCACTCTTTCCAATTCACTGCTACCCTCTAATTACCATTCAATACCAATAATCCTCCTAATACCATATCCAAATCTATTCCATTTATATCGCCTTCAGTTTCATAAATACCATTCAATGCCTTTCTGCCTTTCTCGATCTCGTTCCAATATCCCACTATTTACTACGCCTTTTCCACTGTTACTTTAATCCACTCTTACCCGTTTCACTTCGTCGTTGCTATTAATTATTCTTACTCTTGCTTATTCGTACTCTTCTTTATATATTAATCAAACTCTTAACTTTCAAATTCATTTATTAATTTTTTAAATGTTCAAAATATAGCGCAGTTTACAAAATTACGTCTTACTACCAAAATTATTTTAAATCGACCTCTATTTATCTTTTCCTAGGTGATAATAATAATTCAATATGCCTACTCTTCTATACATTTTTACAAAATCTACATCCAATAAAATCGTCCCAACAAGTCTGTGTCACTAATACCTTATAGTCCATCTTTAACACTTTACTATTTTATTTCTAGATGTTCAATCATTGGTTCCTAATCCTGCATCACCCTTCAATCACATTTGACAAATATTTACACTTATAATTTTGAAACTACAAGTTTGTCCAAAGGTTGATTCTACTAAAATAAATGCCGAAATGTTACACGTATAAACCTGGATCTGTGTGGTTAATAGTGTAATTTCTACAGACGCATCCGGTTTCTCGATTAGCAAATGTACGTTCTATGGCTTATTAAACATACAACTCAGTGTAAATCCTTGAATACTGTGCTTTCTCACGTCATCAAGTCATTGTTTTTTTACGTCTTGGCACTTATATTTTGACTATTATACTCCAAATACTTTAACATTTGTAAAGTACGGCAAACATAAATTTTCAGTTACGGGATCTGATATTTGGCTTTCTTTGGCATACACTACCTTCATACAAATAACCTTTAGACCCTTTTCTCTTACTAACACTTCATTTCAATATATATATATATATATATATATATATATATATATATATTATACATAATTAGTACAGTGATGATTTAATATAAATTCTTATAACCATTTCAAGTTCGATAATATGTTTATTTTCTTCATCAGTTTTTATTTATAGGACTTCGGGCCATTTTCCGGCGTTTTTTAGCGTTTCTCGAAATAATTCTGGGTTATCAAATTCAAGTGTGACCTGTATCAATTACATGGGGCAGCTTTTTGTTCAGATTGCAATCATTTTTGTGGGTTGTCAGTTTTGTTTGTAAAACCAATTAAGTTGGCAATACTTGTTTGACTTCGGGGTGTGGAGGGCTTTCAATTTACTGTTTAATTGGTTTTTATAATTTTATTTTTGAAGATTTAAAAAATGTTTAACGGTTTATCAATGTACGGAAGTGGAATAAACAGAAACGTGGAACTGGTTTAGTGTCTGTAGGTTGGAGAAGTGGTTTGGGATTTTCGGGTGGTTGAAAAGTTTGGATTGCGGATATGAATTAGTAAGGTTTTCAGAAAAGATTTTATTAGGTGTTAACAGACTTTTTTTTTGGCTAGAACGTGTTTTTTTCATGTTTAACGGATGAAATGAGTAATAATTCAAATACCTACCAGAAGATATAGTTTTGCGATACCAGTCTGTGATTAATACATTATCAGAACGTAACACTTTCATATCTAAAAAGGTACTGAGTAATTGGATTCTTTTTCTATGGTAAATTGTATGGCAGGATTGTAACTATTAAATACTTGAAGTATGTATTCTTCGCTATCAGAAGGTACACAACAAATCAAATCATCGACGTACTTTTGATAAATGGAAGTGGAAATGAAATTTGGTGATGCGGTCGTTTAGTAGATCATCCATAACATATTGTGCGATTATGGGAGACACGCTGGCTCCCATGGGATACTAATATTTGTTTATAAAATTGGTTATTGAATGAAAAATACGTTGTATCAAATAAAAATCTATTAGCTTAAGAAAATTTGTTTTGTAATTTTACAATTATTTTGAATATTCTCCCAATGTAATTCAATGCTGTCTTTGGCCAAGTCTACTGAAATATTGCTGAATAACGAAATAACATCTAAACTAATGATAACAAAACCTTGGGGTATCTCAAAGTTATTGATGAAAGTTGCAAACTGAAAAGAGTCTTGGACATAATACGGATTAGAGGTATTGTATGATGCTGTAAGGATATTAGTGACTATTTCAGATATTTTAGAATTGGGTGCAGATATGGATGAAATTATGGGCCGAAGGGAAAGTACAGGCTTATGAATTTTCGGTAGTCCGTAAAATTTAGGTGAGATGGAATTGTAGATCATTAATTGTGAAGCTTCGTTAGGATTTAGGTTCTTATTTTTCTTGAGTTCTGTTATAATTTTATTAGACTTTTGTTGGATAGTACTAGTTGGGTCATTATTAATAGGAATATAATATTTACGGTCTTTGACAATTTGGTTGGCCATTTCATTATATTGAGTTTTATGTAACAATACAGAAACGTTTCCTTTATCTGATTTCGTTAAAATTAATTCTCTATGATTATTCATGAAAATTGATGATTTGATTAATAACTTTCTAAATTTAGTATATGATTTTGGTGGAATTGTGAGTGAAGTTAGTTATAATATTGGTGGCACGTGCAAGTAAGACATTTTTTGATCTGTATTAACATTAGATATTATTGATTCTACATCTGCCAGTAATTTTGGTAGGTTTATATCACTAGTAGTGGGACTTACGCTGAACTTAGGTCCTAGTGCCATGGTGTTTAATCTCACATGGTACGTCAATGGTAGTAAGATTGACAAACCAAGTATCTTGGGTACTGATGTTAATTAGTTCTTCATCTTTAAGTTTCTTTATTTTCTTTAAATTTGTATTTTTATGTTGGAAAAATTCTTATTGTACTGCATGGACATTCTTTGTTGAAACTCTAGGGTAATATTGTTCGGTAGTGAGTTTTTGCATATCTTATGGTAGTATTTAACTGATTTTCTAAACTTTTCAGATTTTGTACGGTGATACTGATTTCTAAGTTTAATATTTTCTTGCTAAAGTTTTCATACAACTATTAAAACTGCTCGTTTTGCTTTTTGAGTTACCATACTAGTAGATTTTCAACACAACGTAATGATGTTGTGATATGTTTTGGTCGAAGGTTGTTAGTACGACATGAAAGTAGAAAAACTTAGATCGATTATTTAATAGTATGCCTATTTCTTTATTAATTTACTGCCCATTTAGCAAGAAAATATTAAATTAATCTATCATACAAAATCTGAAAAGTTTAGAAAATCAGTTAAATTAGTCTACCTAAGATATGCAAAAACTCACTACCGAACAATATTACCCTAGAGTTTACATAAAAGAATTGTCCATGCAGTACAATAAGAATTTTTCCAACTAAAAATACAAATTTAAAGAAAATAAAGAAACTTAAAGATGAAGAACTAATTAACATCAGTACCAAGATACTTGGTTTGTCAATCTTACTACCATTGACGTACCATGTGAGATTAAACAATTCATGGCACTAGGACCCAAGTTTCAGCGTAAGTCCCACTACTAGTGATATAAACCTACCAAAATTACTGGCAGATGTAGAATCAATAATATCTAATGTTAATACAGATCAAAAATGTCTTACTTGCACGTGCCACCAATATTATAACTAACTTCACCACATCACCAAAATCATATACTAAATTTAGAAAGTTATTAATCAAATCATCAATTTTCATGAATAATCATAAAGAATTAATTTTAACGAAATCAGATAAAGGAAACGTTTCTGTATTGTTACATAAAACTCAATATAATGAAATGGCCAACCATATTGTCAAAGACCGTAAATATTATATTCCTATTAATAATGACCCAACTAGTACTATCCAACAAAAGTCTAATAAAATTATAACAGAACTCAAGAAAATAAGAACCTAAATCCTAACGAAGCTTCACAATTAATGATCTAATTCCATCTCACCTAAATTTTACGGACTACCGAAAATTCATAAGCCTGTACTTTCCCTTCGGCCCATAATTTCATCCATATCTGCACCCAATTCTAAAATATCTGAAATAGTCACTAATATCCTTACAGCATCATACAATACCTCTAATCCGTATTATGTCCAAGACTCTTTTCAGTTTGCAACTTTCATCAATAACTTTGAGATACCCCAAGGTTTTGTTATCATTAGTTTAGATGTTATTTCGTTATTCAGCAATATTTCAGTAGACTTGGCCAAAGACAGCATTGAATTACATTGGGAGAATATTCAAAATAATTGTAAAATTACAAAACAAATTTTCTTAAGCTAATAGATTTTTATTTGATACAACGTATTTTCATTCAATAACCAATTTTATAAACAAATATTAGGTACCCCATGGGAGCCAGCGTGTTCCCATAATCGCACAATATGTTATGGATGATCTACTAAACGACCGCATCACCAAATTTCATTTCCAATTTCATTTATCAAAAGTACGTCGATGATTTGATTTGTTGTGTACCTTCTGATAGCGAAGAATACATACTTCAAGTATTTAATAGTTACAATCCTGCCATACAATTCTACTATAGAAAAGAATCCAATTACTCAGTACCTTTTTTAGATATGAAAGTGTTACGTTCTGATAATGTATTAATCACAGACTGGTATCGCAAAACTATATCTTCTGGTAGGTATTTGAATTATTACTCATTTCATCCGTTAAACATGAAAATAAACACAGTTCTAGGCCTAAAACGAAAAATTGAATCTGTTACACACCCTACCCTACGATACAAAAATCTTTTAATACTCAGAAACCTACTACTTACTAATTCATATCCGAAACTCTAATCAACAAACTAATTTTCAACACCACCACAAGAAAAAATACTACATTAATCAACACTTACTCCAACAATACTACAGACACTAATACCAGTTCCACGTCTCCTACAATGTTTATTCCACTTCCGTACATTGATAAACTTACAGATAAATTAAAACATCTTTTAAGGATCTTCAAACATCAAAATTATCAAAACCAATTATAACTTTAGATAGGGTATTATATAGTCTTAAAGACCACATACCCACACCCCGACAGTCAGGAATAGTCTACAGTATACCCTGCCGTAACTGTAATGGTAGGTATGTTGGACAGACATCAAATTGGTTATCTACAAGACTAACTCACACAAAAGTGATTGCAATCTGAACAAAAACATGCGCGTAGCTTCCCATGTAATTGATACAGGTCACACTATGAATTATGATGACACCAGAATTATATTCAGAGAAACTAGCTATAAAAACGCTTATTTCTTGAAATGATCGCGATTGCTCTCGAAGAAAATCCTATAAATAAAAACAGACACACAAAATTTAAACAATATTTATTCATATCTTATAACAATAATAAAGAATAAAAATAATTCCAAATTTATATAAAACTATCACACTATACAAATTTATAACATCTTGGTACAATACGATTAGCTTTAATTTTTAAAAACTAGTATAACACTTTTAGTTTCTATTTTTATTTTATCAAGACCTATAATAACTATGTTACTTTATTTAATTAAATATCTTTACTACATTAACTTTAACTTTAATTTTGTCATATACTTATAAGAAACTTTAAATGTACGCGTATGAACAAAACTGTCCATGTCATATAGATGTCATTTAATGTTTATATAATTGTAAACTTTATAATCGTAAGTAACCTATAGAATTTTATCATATAAATGTTAAATTATAAACTTTTAGTATCCTGATGAAGAAAATAAACATTTTCGAAAGCTTGAAATGGTTATAAGAAGTTTATATTAAATCCATGCCCAATCTGACTGTATCCCCAATATTTATTTTGCTTATACATTATAAAACAGTCAATATTACTAATTTTATATATATATATATATATATATATATATATATATATATATATATATATATATATATATATATATATATATATATATATATTATATATATATAAATATATGTATACCATGTGAAATATTACCCTTTTTGAATTTATTTGTATAGGATATTAAAACTTTTTATCGTTCAGTACCAACAGCTACTGTAAACCCGACGTTAGTTTATTACTTGCCCGAAAGGTATCCGCCCCTTTTAAAATTTACTTGTCCGCGGCTTTCAATAACTCTTCAATCTCAGGGGTTCCTTTCGAATCTACAAATTACCACACGTCTATACTGCATCAATAAAGACCCAATAAACAAATTACTTGATTTGTGTTCCGGTATCAATACCTCTGTGTGAATTATTAAATTGGTTTACTACCGAATGAATAACTTTGACAAATACTCGTTGTCAA